>OZ023172.1:16325912-16925912 GCA_963678695.2 Diplodus puntazzo
CCTCTTAACCTCACCATCGCTCTTTCCCTCCTGCTTGGGATAGGAGTTGTAGAAAAGACCCTTCCCATCATGAGTCCAGGACATGCAGCTAAACTTGACTCGCTCCAGGCGGTCCTCCATGGGCGAGGCGTCTTCAACCCGCAGGAAGTGGATCTCCACCCAGTCAGAACCACTGGCGCTGGTGCCATACGCCAGGTACTCCCCGTCCTCAGAGAACGCATAGCCTTAAGGTAACCATAAGGACAGAAACAGAACCTTAATAAAGGCATCCGGTAGCGTTAACATTCGTTACTCAGCTGTCAATATGGATGCTATATATAGCAGGCTATTTCTGGACATGAAGGCATCACACATTCAACATTTAGACATTATTATCATATCAAGAAGCTATTTAGGCAATGTGTTGGAATGAATTCAGCAAAGGCATAACAATTAGATGTATGACAAAGTCTAATAGAAGACTAGAATCCAGAAACGGAGAAATGCAAAAAATTTCCCAAAAGTTTGAAAGAAGAATAAAAAGAGTAAAATAACCAATAATAAAAAAAAAGGTGCTTGTTTGTTCTTATAAAAGCTGTGCTTAATACCTCGCAGGGCGACGGTCCCATCGTCCGAAAATGTGTTTGGATCCAAGAAGACGGTGGGCTCCGCATCCAGACTCTCCTGCACGTACATCACACTCTGGTTTTGGAGACCTGTGTTGTAGAAGTGAAAGTACCTGAAAGTTGACGGGAGATATTGTTAATGTTCTTAAAGGATTTCCACAGATCTGTGTTTAAATGGAAAAAAAACATCCACCAAAGCAAACCAGGAGTACAATTATAGTCTTGATATCAACCTAAGTAACATTTCACGGGTAAACCTGACACAGATGTGTCACCAAAGTGCTAAAACATGATTCTGTTGCCTCACCTGCTCCCCCTCTTGAAGGGACAGCTGTACTTTGGGTAGTCATACAGCTCAGTCATGCGCTCCTTGAAAAGGTCTCGCACCTCACAGCGCTCTAGATACGGCAGCGTCAGCTGGTTCTGAGCGCTGACAAAGGCCTGGTGAGGGAAGACGAAACGCCAACACACAATGATTTTTATCATCTCTGTGGTCCATTCCAAGAATCTGCTATACCGATTTATCTGTGTAGGCTTGCTGAGTAAAACCAGAACAGGTGTTTGTACATCATACTCCTGACCATAAAGGGGGTTCAAGGTTTTGCTCAGCAAGTTATCCAGATCGCTCAGTACATAAACTTCTTGGGACAGGCCCCTCGTGGTATCAGTACAGCTTCAGGATGGTGGTGATCATCAACTAACACAACCGACATCATAATTTTGTAACTAGTAAGGCAAGAGTGGTTTGGGCTATTTAAAAACAAGAAATTGAGCAAATACCTCTGCAGGGATTGTAACAGTTAGATCGCAGAACATGTGTGTCCTTAGCCTGTGACAGTATTGTCTGTCAATCTTGCAAAATATTGCAACACAAAAGGAATGAGGACTTAGAAATTACCTGTGTTTTTTCACTGTCCGGGTCCTCCAGCCAGCTGTATGGATCCGGTACTTTGGTGCCATGATAGTCATCCACCTGAGACAGGTGAAGCAGTAATGACAGTTGTTAAAATGCAAGCTAGCAAGCTAGGTGTTGCATAAACATGCCGTGCTAGCCACTGCAGGCTGGTTAGCTCTGTTGACCAAACAGCAAAGGGAACATGAAGCTAGCATATAGTAATAAACGGCTAACTGCAAAACGGCTGGCCCTTCGTTTGTCAACAGAGTCGGTCTGGGCTGTCTGACCAGGCTAAGCTAACTAGCATGCTAACAAAGCAGACGCCCATTTCAATGAATGAAAAGGCATGATGATTAAGCATCCCGGCTCACTAGCTAGCTAGCCACCTTTACTCACAACTGCATCGTCGCGGTAAGCCTGTGGGTACTGGAAAGCCATTTTGGAGGTCTGGTTTCGGGAAAGGCGTAACAAAACAAGCTGCCTCAGACACTGAAAGAGTGGTTTTGCAACGAGTCTGTGGATCCTGTTAAACATCAACTTAAGGCGCTGAGGATTTTGGCAGAAGGATGCCCTGCACACACACAGACGACAAGCACCGTGAAGAGGGCACCGCGGCTCTCTGTGTGAGCGGCACAGAGCCTACTGCGCCCCCTGCCGGCGAGAAGCGGGAGGACAACATGGGGAAAATTGCTTGATGACGAAAGGCAAATGTATGGCAGCCCATAGGTGACATATGATGGCCAACGATGTGGGTATGAAGCTAAAACTCCAAGCGCTCATTTAGATTAAATTGGCACGATGTAGTCTTGGAGGAGAAGTTAAACTCAGAATTTTAGGTAATAATACAAACTCAGAAATACTTATCTTTTCCACAAGTGAATTAACAAGCTGTTCTCAGAGGAAAATAATGCCCCCAGAACACTGTTTGAAACTCGAAAGGTGGCAGGGTCCGCCACATATAAACAAAGTAAAACAGTATGAAATTGTGTTGTCCTTTAAGGTCAGTTTGTTTGTTCAGTTCATTCAGCCACGAAAACAAGGAGAGTTTATTTAGGCATAATAAAAAAAAAATCAGTAAATGAAGATCTTTCTCTTCTGATTCAGTGTTTGTTCTCAAAACTACATAGTGCTCCTATAACCAGAACCACAAAAAAACTTGAAAAAACAATGAAAACAATGATATCAAAATCATGTGAAATATAAGCCTGCATTTGGCTTCATTTAAATGTACTATCTTTCTCATATGAAAGATAGTATCTCTTTCTCACTATCACTATCTTTTTTTTAAAAAAAAAAAGTATCTTATCTCATTAATATCATCGTCAACACTACTTTCCCTTTTTTTTTTCAATTTTGTTTTAGTTTATTCATTTCCCTACATGGATCTTTTCTTTATTGTGATTTCATTTACTCCTTTTACACTTTATATTATCGCTCTATTTTTCTCATTTCTTTTTTTAAATCTTGGAATGACAATTACATTTCCATCTTATCTTGTCCTGCATCAGAGTTAACATGAGGCTACTGGATCATGGAATTAATTCAAAGTGTTCATGTTGACCATTTGAGTTCCCTGTAATGAACAATGAAGCAAATCACTGGAATAGTAAGCATTAAACTAATTAAGCATTGTCCTGTTAATATGCTGTATATATATAGGCTTGTATTAACTCACTGGGTTTTTGCTAAATGTGTTTTTCCTGACAATGAATCAATGATATTTAAAGAATTAAAGAGCCTTTGACCAATTAACTAGAGGTTTTACATGGTGTTGCTTCAGTTTAGGTGCCCTAATGTTTATGAAACTTGAGTTTATCATATCAGTAAAGCTTTAATCCACATGCATCCACCCACTCTCACCCTTTAAACTCTGAACTTGCAACATCATACTTACTCACTGATATGAAATGTTGTTCCGGATTCCTTTACTTAGAGACGCACGATATATATCGGCCCGATATTTATTTATTGGAAATACATACTGTTATTTATCGGTTCAGGGAGATCAGAGATGAGGTCAAAAGTCTGTAAGAAGTATGGAATATGAAATGATCCGTCTTTGAAAAAAATGTGAAGTTATCGGTCATCTTATTAATATCTGTCATGAGAATCAGGTAATTATGGGCAATCGACAAAAAAAAAAAAATTACTCCATGGCATGGTCATGCTGTATTTTAAGTTTTAGACATAATACACTATGGGATTTGTTCTGCATCCTGTCAACACTGTTAATGAGGATTTCCCCTCAGTGGTGTTTTGGAAGTAAAATAAAGGCTAGTAAGTAGTAAATGAAACCAAACTGGAGGCTGAGTTTTGCAAAAAAATAAATAGAATAAAGGGTTCAGTGTTTGTATCTTTTTTAAAGCATGATCCAACATCAATCTCTTATCAATAATTTGGTTTTAGACAAAGTTGATATTAGTTACTGAAGCTCAGAAAGACATTTTTGTTGTGTTCAAGTCATCTCGCGGAAACAGTGAAGCTGTGAATAGTGACGCTGCACCTTCAGTTAAAGGTTATCTGAGTCCACTGGGAGTCTCCATCAGCGCTCTTATCTGCGTGACAGAGGGGGATAGAGGTCAACCCTTCACTCTTCTTTCTTTCTGCTCATCATCCCCTTCCCTCCCTTCCTTCCTCTCCTTACTTAATCAATCAATCCTGATTCGACCATCATTATCACCGGCACCTACTCTTACACAATGACTGATAGCACGAGATAAGGCACGTAGCTCGAGGAAGCGACTGGCTCCCCTGAAGCAAATCGAAAATATGTGTTTTTGTCCAGATTATTGAGCAGTTAGGCCATCTCGTTGAATGTGTTGTGTTCTTCCTCTGTGACGCCACACTGTGACCGTAACTCTACAACTATGCAGATAAGAGCCTTTGCAACAGGGTTAATTACACAGCGGTCGTTTGAGTCGGAAAGGAAACGCATTGTTTGGATACCAACTGCTGATCATACAGTCAGATGTCCTCCAGGAGATTCCAAAGTGTTGTTACTTTCAGATTTGGGCTCGAAGCGTGTCAGAGCTGTCTCAACCGCTGAGCCGGAGATATTAGAGGAAGA
Source organism: Diplodus puntazzo (assembly GCA_963678695.2). NCBI lineage: Eukaryota > Metazoa > Chordata > Actinopteri > Spariformes > Sparidae > Diplodus > Diplodus puntazzo. The sequence goes on from OZ023172.1 coordinate 16,330,480, forward strand.
CAAGGGTTCTGACGAGCGATCCTCTCATGCGTGAGCGGATAGTGAAAGTGGAGAAAGAGAAGAAACTCTTCACTTGTTCGCTGTTTTTCTTTGTAAAGAAAATGTATTTTTGGGTGCGACGTGTCACAGGTGGTGTGGTTGTTACATTCTTCCTCTGCAATGAACTTTTGGTATTGGAAATGTTCGTAGGCGGATGATCTGCCTCCCCCGCGCTTCTCCCCCATCCAGCTCCATTCTTCTTCCCTTCCTTAAACTGGAGTCAGGAATACCCCTCTATGCAAAGGGGGATCTCTTCCTGTTTGCCTATGTCAGGCCCAGATATGGGTCACAGAGCTATTGTCCTCCGACGCCTCTGTTTCCTAAACAATCAGGGGCGAGAAAAAAAACGCTGACAGTTTGAATGAGCGCGTTTGTGTTTGCATTGAAATATGGACTTTTTTTTTTTTTTTAATGCTCCTGGATGCATTTGGGTGTTTGACATGGAGTTAGGCCGGGTTGGAATTGACCACGCATGAATTGGACCTTCTTGTTCCCCTGTTTTCCTCCATTGTCCAGAGTCAACAGTGATCTGTCTGCTATAGACGGAAGCACCTGCCTCTGTCGTTTGGCGGACAAAGGAGGACGACCACCTGTTGTGTTTCACCGTGCAGGGTTACCACGAGGTGAACTCGTTCATAAATCTCAACAGCTTCACGCTGAGCGGCTCCTGTGAAGCACTCGGCTACAGCTAGTTTTTTTTTTTATTCCAGTTATTATTGTTTTGCATCTGATGAGTTGATGAACGGGAGGAAGCAGCAGGAGGGAAGCTGCTGATCACGCCAATCAACGCAGATGACTTTAGATTCTATCATCATGAGGTCGGATGAACCCCTTCAACATACCAGCATGAACCGAAATGCCCTGTTGGTCAATAAAGGAACCCTTTGACATTTACAGGGGAATCCTTTCTTGTAAGCCGCTGCACGTTCACATTTAGAGGAAGAGCGCTGATAAGACGCCAGCATTCAGATTTCAATCATACTAGTGTAACACACTTCATACTTTCACTTCTGGTTTTGATGTTCACAGTCTGGGTCCATTATGAGGTTAACGATAAGTCGTGGGGGCAAGTTGCACAGAGACTTACTTTTGACTAAAGGAGCTCTGTGTAGTTTGGGGGAAAGACATTTTAATCAGGAGACAAAGATCTTCATTGACTGAATGAACTGAATAAACAAATTGATCTTAAAGTTCAACACAATCACATACTGTGTGGCAATACAGTATATGACAAACTGTGTCACTCCAGTGTTCTGGGACCTTATTTTCCTTATTTTCTTGTTTTATTCAGTTATGGACAAAACAAATATTTGTAGTTTGTATTGTTACCTCATTAATATTATAAAACGTGAAATTCAGAGTTTGAATTTCACCTCTAAAATGACACAGTGGCCCTTTAAGTCTTTAAGGGTCTATCCCGAATGTTAAAGATAACCAATCACTTCAAAAACAGCTTGATTTATTACACCGGATTAAATGGACGGATTAATCGAGGCAGACGTTATTTTATGGCCCCCCTAAACGCACATTTTGATCTTTGGTAAACAAACAAAATGACTTAAATGCCACATCATGATATTCATTATCATACTCATATTATCATTAATTTAATTAGAGACATATTTTAGTGTATCTATTTATATTTTGGTAATCCTAGGCAATTGGCAAGTCATATAAGAAGAGTATAGTTAACACAGTGTAAGTTAAAAAATAAGTAATAAATATATAACAATTTTTAAATAGTTTTAGACTGGAGATTCTTTCAGATGTTTATATATTTCTAAAGGCCTGAGGCATGAATGTCTAGATCCTGCTGCAAGTAATTCTGGATAAAGACAGTCGATTGTTGAGTGTCATTCCAGGGTTGTATATTAACTTAATATTATATAATTCAATAATCATTAAGGATTAACTATCTAACCCAATACTTTCTTTGAGGGTCAAATATATGTAGCTGAAGCTGACATTTCCCATCATCCTCTACTTCACATTGTGTTTAGTGCCAATCAGCTCATGTTAGTATGCAAACATACTAAACTGAGCTGGTGAACATTATGCTAAACACAAATGTATCAGCACAGTCGGTGAGCAGTATGTTGAAAAAGTATGTTGAAAAAACAGCCTCACAAAGCTGCTAGCGTCGAGGATAGATGGTGTCATGTGAGATTGTGAAGATTATTTTGAGCCATACAAACAACCTTTTCTTGATTTCAGTCTAATGTGTTCTTCTTCCGTCCAATGTTCAAGGCTAGCAAAGGTTACTACACCTTCTGATGCCTTTTTGTTGATGGAAATCAAATAGTCTGCCGTTTTTTGTTCAAAGTAAGATTGCGTATAACATAGACACTGGTCTAGTTAGTGCAGGTTAATGTGTCAGTTTGTTACAATAATATACAATAGGTTAAATAAAAATTTTAAAAAATCACAAATGCTATCATCAGCAACAAGGAATGACTTTGTTCCTTTCATGTCTCACCAAGCCTCTAAATCTACTGCCACAGTCAAGTCACAGTCCTCTGACTTAATAATAGTCGTCCAAAGGGATCCCTGCGCGACAAAACAATACACAAGCAATAATAAGGACGCTTTTAAATACAGAGATCACAGGACGCGGCTTCCTGCCCGTTTCTCTCATTCAGCTGTCATTAGCAGGGGCCTGGATAACAGTCTCTGCTCTGTCCTGTGTGTGATGTGGTGGAGGGTCAGTCCAACCTGGCCCCTCAGATGTCCTCAGACAACAGGATGTTATTGTGGATCCAGTCAGGGAAATTACAGCACGCACGGAAGACGGATGTGATCGGCGCACAAATTATAGGAAATGCTTAATGCGTTTGTCATCGGGCGCACAGTGCGTTGCGTTTGAGGCTTTGCACGTTTCATCAGACGCCCAGGTTAAGGCAAAAATAAAGTGAGTGAAATCATGTGTTGATCATCGACAAAAGAACAACCATTAACGTTTATCTGAACAAGTCCAATGTTGCCCAAAGATGACTTCATTTAAGGATGAGTGATGCCACGTCTAATGAGGTTCTGTCAGTGTCTATTCAGACGTACAGTCACGAGTTCTTTCAGCAGGAGAAGCGTATGTTAAGAGCGACAATAAGTCCAAGTCAGTCTCACCGAAAAGAGGGGAAGTTTTGTCATTGTTTGTACTGATCACGTTGAAAAGGGAAAGAGAGGCACTCAGGTTACCCAAAGCCAGCGTGGTGAAAGAGCCGAGGATAAAAGGACAGTTTTACAACAACACAAGTTTCAGGAGTGAAGCGTCAGTGACTGCTTGTGCGTGCAACCATGGCATATTTACATTAACAGTAAACTATGAATAACGCCGATGAAAAAGAAAGAGTTGATGTCATTGTCTGAACACAGATCTTTATCTCTCAGTCAAAGCAACTTATCACTGTTTTCTCCTCGTCAAACTAGTCCGTGCACTCTTTCTGTCTAAATCTCCGATCTCAAAGTCTTGCCAAAGTCTGACGTTTCTCACATTTCTCAACTCTCACCACAGACATGTGGAGAGACTCTCGTGTTAATTAGTCAGGCAGGAGCGAGAACAAAGATGAGATCTAATGACGCACTGTTGGAGAAGTGGTTTGTGATCACTGAGGTGAAGCCCACGCTGACCAGAGAGACAGGGCTGAAAAACGCGGGCCTCCCCTTGTCATTAGACCACTGTGTGTCCATCATCTCCACGCATCTCCTCTCTTCATGTCCTTTTTCTCTGTCTCGTCTTTGAACCTCGCCAGCTTTGTTTTCTGGGTTTGTCCGAGAAAAAGAAGAGGAGGAGAGAAAATGAACGTATCGGTTTTGCGTGCAGACGGATACTACCCTTTTAAAAGCAAAACAAATATGTATGTGTGCGTGCCCTGTAATTTCGCTGTTGACATGTGCACTTACAGTGGGGATCTGGGACCCTGGTAATGACTGGGCCAGGTAACACTGGAGACAGGTGGAGGACAGTGCTGTCTGACTGGTTCTAAAATAGAGAGTGTGTGTCTGTGCGTGAGTGCGTCAGAGTGTCAGACACAGACCGAGATGTGCAGACAGACATGGTGGCACCTGGTGATGTCATTGATGTTGTCAGTGAATGGTTGTAAAGTTCCCCTTTTATAATGGACACCATTCCTGAGCAGTCGACTCAAACCACTTAGACACACTGTATTGTGCTCCTATTGTGATATTGCTCAATGAGGAAAACACAATATTCCAGGCGCTCTCATTGACACACCGTCCATGAATGCAACGCGTACACTATAGGGGGTAGTTCGGACTGGAAGCATAGAGAAAGAGCTCAAAAATCTGCTATGAACACATCTTTGGTAGTTTTATCACCAGCAAAACCACATGAAACCATGTGTTGCCATTTTGTACTCTTCGGTTTTTGTACAAAAGTTGATATATTGGTTGCATTTTTAATGAGTCACTCTGAGTGCTGGGGTGCAAACTGGCCCGTTGGTAAATCCGGAGCACTGTTCAAATATACTGTTCACTTATTCAGAGCTGTCTGAGGAAACAGGAGTCATTTAGTCAGCTAAATGTAGCAACTGTGGACTGGACAACAACTTACCCAACATTTTTTTTCTCTAATTCAACCCACAGGCTTGGATACTAATCAAAGAGGTTATTTTTTTCATCCTGAAGTTAGCTTTGACTTGGCATAGGTCGTTGTTGACGTGTTGAAATGTTAACCTTATTTAGCCAACGATTCATTTCATATTTGGCTCTTTGGTTTGAGTTAAAGGTGCAATAGGTAAGAATTTTATTTTAAAACATTCAGAAATTAGCTAAAATTATCAACAGAATATGAAGAAATAACAGTTTTGACGAAGTTAGCATGCTAACCAGCTAGCCCTTGGCCTGAAAACATGGTTCTCCCAGCGATCCAAAGGACCTGTGCTAGCAGCATGAATGCCAACTCTCCGGCTAGCTGCACAACTAGCTATGCTAACAGGCTAACAGTAGCCACAGTCATACACAGAATACAGTCAGCAGCAGTTAGCCACACTGGTGATACACTGTATGGAGAGTGAATTCAACAGGCGGCCAATAGCAGCATGGTTGGTTGGCACAGCTAGGCTGAAAACCGCTTAGAAATACCTCTTAGGCTCAGTACTTAAGATGACATTTAATTTGACGTTCCATTTGAGCAATTAACATACTGTATAATGTGTTAATTTCTTTTTTTACTTTAGAATCATTTTTTGTTACCTTTGGACTGAGCCAGGCTAGCTGTCTTTCCTCTGCCATCAACATAAAGGCATTATGTTAAATTTAGCTAATTTATGATAACTGCGTGTTCAACAGACTGATGCAAGAGCACTCTTCTCATCTAGTTTTAGTGAACAGGTCAAGTGTATTTCCCAAAACTAGTGCTTTAAATGAAGCTACACAAGATAAGATGATATCTTAATATGTGAGTTTTAAAAGGTGCTGGTAGCTAGGTGGATTTCTTAGCCCTTATCTGCTGTTTCCACTGTTTTCAAGTATTCATGCTAAGCTAAGCTAATAGTCCGCTTGTTCTTGATCTTCTAATCTTTCTTGGCAAGAAAACAAATAAATAGCAAGTATTTGCCAAACGTCAATCAATTCCTTTCAGCATTTAAAATATTCAGAATGTGAACTCTACGACCTGTCTACATGACGGTGATAGTATTTTTATCAATGAAAACTCTTGTATCATATTTACCATCACGCGCTTTGCTGAAACAGGTTCCACATGATTCTTTCTTTGATAGAGTTTATTTAAAGTACGGGAAGGGATTGGCGTGGAGGCCGTAAACAGTGAGGAATGCGCACGCACCCATGCACATATGTACAATCATACTGCATCAGCTCACAGATCTGCGTTTCTGTATGTCTTTATTTGGGATGTCTGGGAGGAAGTTGTGTGTGGGTGTGTGTGGGCGCCCAAGAGAGAGAGAGACAGAGAGAGAGAGAGTTAGGGAGAAACTCTACCCCGTGCCCGAGTGTGACAACATAGATCAAGTTCACCTCTGTTTGTTCAGTGGCCATCCAGAAATATGGCAGGAATCTGAGAACAGCCAGCTACCCAAGGCTTGACTGAGCTGAGTCGGTGCGCTGCTCCTGAGAGACAAATGGACACAGACAACCGGATAAACACACACACACACACACTCACACACACATTCTTAAAGAAAAACACGTATTAAATTCCGCAGTGTACGTCACTTCTCACTCGGTGGTGGCCATTTGATTTATTCCTTTCGTTGGATAAAGCATCTTAAGCTTTGTCGGATGTGTAGGAGAGAGTGTGTGTGTTTGTGTGAGTGTGTGTGCATCCTTCCCGGATGATGCGTGTCACTGGTGGTCATTATTACAGGCTGCCTTAGTAATCAAGAGGAAGACAAAACAATGCGGGGAGCCTTTTAACATGGGCAGGTGTGGCTCCTGGGGGGATGACACTTCCTCAGCTGCACTGCTACCCACCTTAACAAGTCAGCGTAGTGTTCAGTAGGAAAACCTTATTTTTTAAAACTGAGGACTTCAGGTGACTCACATGTAATCTGAGAAATGCTGGGCTGGACTAAAGCAGACTGCATGTGTTTAAAGAGGAACAGTTATATGCTGAACAGTTTTAAACTGCAGAGTCGCTGCATCATTTGTTATTTAGGTTCAGACAATTCACATCAGCATAAGTAATCAGTTGAGAATCGCCGATAAACAGGGCTGAAAAAACTGAAAGCAAGTGTGAGAAAAAGGAAACATTTGACTCCAGACCAAATAACCAGAAAGGATGTTTTTCTTTTGCAGTTTGATGAAATCCAGGGTCGAACAGTGGGTTCAGTTCTCAGGGCAAGATGGTGCTTCCAGTTAGCGACCGATCCAATCTGCGGGCTTTTACACGTGTTGAATATGTCTATTCCTGTTTACGCTCATGTCTTATTCATTTAAAAAAGCCTTTTTTTTCAATGGCATATTACATAAGCATATACAGTACGTGTAACTGTCTGAAGATAATAATAACAATAATGTTTTCTGGCTCCAATAATGCTCATTATAACTGATTACCACAGCAGAGTTGTTCAGCAGCTGCTCTTCCAGTTGATCTAGATCAGTCTGTAAACATGCGAGAGACAGAACTGACACCTGACAAATGTTCCAGACTGTTTCAATCACACTGCAGACTCCTCAGCCTGACACCAGGACAGGCCATGAGTTATAAGGACCTTTCCTCCCTGCCACTACTGAATGTGTCTGCACACAACTCATCTTTTCACAAACCACCCTTACACTTTTGTGAAGCGAGCAACAAACAGTATGATCCACCAATAATAATTATCAATGAGAGGGGCTAGTCTAGATGGATAAATAGCGCCACAGGTAAGAGGAAAAATATGAATTTTTGATTGAACTGTCCCTTTAAATCAAATCCTGTCTTGGCTGCCTGGAAATACTTTCTGTGCAACACACCATCCTTGAGTGTAAAAAAAAAAGTCTATGCGTGCATCATTCTTATTCATTCATCATCCATTATCCATCATTCACAGGTTACAGACATGTGCGCTGAGGGTCAGCTGAGTACGGCGATCGCGCTTTTCTCCTCATCTCTGTGGGTGGTTTTGTCAGAATCTGAAAAGACATCTGTTGTGAAGCGCAGTAGCATTCCTCTTAGCCCTGAATACCATGATAATAACCCTCGGCCTGTCAACAGGAGATCATCCACCAGTCGACTGGAGATGGTTGGAGGACTAAGTGGGTGGTGGCTCTGCTGACATTTATTCACATTCGCACCTGAAATGGAAAATGGGAAGGGAAAAGAAGAGCGCAGAAAGACAGATTAAGTCTGTTTTTTTCAGTTCTCAACACATTCATAAAATTCATATAGCTCCTGTCATGTCAAAAAAAGCATATCTGACCTGAGTCAAACCGTCAAAGACCAGAAGAAATGCATGTGCGCACCGTATGAGTGATTTCTCAACCACAAGCTGAACAGAGTGCGGGGTAAAGAGCGAGGTGCAGGAAATCACTTAGGGTAGCATGAAACGGACGGGGAGGCTGACAGGTTGATAACAGCGCGGCACGAGAGGGAAAAAGCGAGGGTGACATAGGTGAGAGTAGAGGGGCCGCGACAGCAAAATAGTTGTGATGGAACGGGAGACATTTCTCCTCGAGTCAGCCATAAAGGGTTGGTAAAAGCAGAGCTGCAGGCTTTGTCGAAACATCCTCAGCTGTAATGGGTTGTAAAATGGGCCCGGTCGCAGCCATCTCTGCCACACATCATTGTCCTCATCCACGGGGGAGGTGACAGGGAAGGAGTGGTCGCCTTAAGTCCCGCTGCGAGAAATGACCCAAGGCAGGTACACACTGAAGCATGGAAATTACAGGGGCAAGATACATGTACGGCATTTTCAGAGGCCCCAAAGGCACCCTTAGTCTCTCCGACTGTAACTGTATTTTCTGCTCGCTGCAAAATGCAAATTTGCAAACTCTTTCCTCAGACAGGGTCTTTAAAAGCAATGTCTGATGCATCATTTTGGATTAATTGGCCCAATTTTTGAGACTTCAGCTTTCATCCACTAGAATGGAGTTGCGTAGAACTGTGTTTATGTCGTGTACTACATTAAAAAATATCTATGCTATAATAAACATTGTCCCCCACTACTTTGGATAATCCACAGAACCCACTGATTACAGTTTATTAAAGGACTATTTCTTTGGTAGTTCTGGTGAGGTCTGTGGCTCATTTATAGCGGGTGGGACATAATCTCAATGAAAGAAACAAAATGAATACATTGGTTTTTAAAGGTTGTGAGCACCACACAAGAGAGTCTATTCAACTTCATAGTATTGGGACAAAGGTTCAGAACTTTTATTGTATTTAATGTTTTCGTACAAATAAAAAGTTAGATTGATGAGCAATTAAATGTACTTTTGCTAAATTCAATGCACTCAGGCCTTTTGATTCCACAGCGTTGGTCTGGTATTACCAGTAGCTAACGGTGGCTAAAGTGTCATAATGGTGCGAATGATGCAACAAGTCAAAAATGTTTCATATTTAGTGCCAAAGTTCATCCGTATTCTGGTACTTTATGAAGCTTCTAAATACAATAACAAAAGGAAAACACAACAAAGACCTGGCTCATATGATTGAAAGAAACAGAGCTTCTGACAAGTTCTGACTTCAGTCAGAGGCTTAACACACACACGCACACACACACATAGTACCACAGACACGTCTGGTGTGTGATACGTGCTAGCAAAACATAAAGCTAACGTCTGTACTGATGGTTCATTCATCGTTGCTTAAAGTGAAACTCCCGCCAAAAAGCAACCAAGGCTTTATTTGTGATTGAATATGAATCAAACCTTCATGTAAATGCATAATTGAGATGGAAGAGGCACTTTTAAGATTTACTGTAGTTTCGTTTTCGGGCAAGCTAATTGTTAAAACACTATTTTAAAACACTATTTTTAAAACACTAGGAAGGCTCGACACAACATGAAACTTTGCTCATAGTATCACCAGGGTCTCTACACATGAACATGAGCATTGAGAACATTGTTTGTGTACACAGAGTTTACTAAAAAGAAAGTTTTTGAACTACTCACCATAGGAGCTGGATCTCCGGAACGCCGCTGTCATGGCAGACAAAAAGTGTCGATCCCCAGGTGCGACCCAACAGGTAGGAGGTCCACCATTACTCTCCTGCCTGTTACACAAACAATGTTCAATGCTCGTGTTCATGTGTAGAGACCCTGGTGATACTTTGAATAACAAGGTAGCATACCCTGTTTACTCATCTATTTTGCTCTGGATGGGACCATAATTCACGAAATAAACATCATGCAGTATTGAAGAAGGGTTTAAACTATTGATTGAGACCACAAACTCACCAGGAAACGGTTTCCTATTGTAATTAATCAAGTGGGAAGTAGGGTAATTTTCTCAGAAGCAATAGGACTTCTTTTTGAACACACATTTACACCTCTACGTCTCAACAATTAGCGTGATGCTGTCATTTCCAATTGTGGCTATGGGTGTTGCCTGAAAAACATCATGTCTCGACGTCTTTGCCATATTCAGTCCATGAGCTTGTTGTCTTTGTGTTCCATACAAGCAAACTACATTTCTTGACACTCCTTTATGGGCAGTCATGTTCATGTCTCCATAAGCCTGCTCACCATCCTGTCATTTTAAGAATGTCACGTCAAACATCAGGCAGTCCGACTTCCAACTAGCCACACACATGCCCACGCTTTTAAAACATCCACTCACACAAAACCGACGTTCTGAGTGCAACCTTGGGCCTCCGCACGACTCATTCGAGAAGTGCTGTTGTCATTATGTGAAGTACTCACACGTTACGTATGAGTAATAGGTGTAGTAAAGGGAAGGCTCAGATAGAGAGGTTATTGCGGAGGAAGAGGAGGGGTGGAGGAGAGCAGCGCTGAATAGAAGGTGATGAATGAGATGACTGAAGGCAAAGAGAAAGAGCGAAACGGCAAGAGAGAAGTGGATTTTAAATTACACGGTGGCTCATGTCAGCAGCTGTAATTAGTAGCTTGGTCAGGTGTGATGAGTGGGACAGGAAGTATGAAAAGGAGGACAAAACACCACAGAAACGAAGGAGAGGCCGGGCGGATCAGAATCCACTTGAGACACAGCTATGCAATATGAACGTCCCCGAAGAGGAGAAAGTGAGTGAGGGCAGTGTCCGCGGCAAACCCATGTGTGAATGGAAATAAGCTCGCACATACGAGGCTGTTGTTCACAGTATGTCGCGTGTCAAGCGCGTGGACGAAGAGTCTGAAAATTATGGCAATTCTTGTGCTGGCTGGCGGCCTGCCAAGTCAAATGTTACCTTTGGAGGAAAGAACAAGGGGAGAGCAGAGCGGGGTGAGAGCCGGGCTACAGACAAACTTACAGGATGACACAAGTATCAACACACTCTGGATCTCGCCCCCACCGAGTCGTACAGAGGTACAGCTGGACACGAAAGACAAAAAAAAACAAAACACATGCATGCACCAGAAAACACACCCTTCACAGTGCTCCATTCGTCCGTTTGTATCGCACATGAGGGGAACAGTTTCATTTTGCAGTATCCAGCCACTCTCAGGAGCTGAGCATTAAAAGCGAATTGTTTTGGATAAGACCCAAGCACCTCTGGAAGGAAGACACTGAGAGGACGGCAGCAGAAAATCAGAAAAAGCAAACAAAAAAAAAAAAACAAGACAAAAGTTCTTATTATCTATATTCAATCATTTATGTTTAGTAGGCAGTGATACAAAGTGTTACCCTACTCTCCCAGTGTCTGAACATTTCACTAGTGTTTAAGCTAAAGTTCTTATCTAAAAATAAAGCCAAGACTCTTGTCTGTTATTGAAATATTTCAAGGAAAAGGTCAACTGATCTACTTTTAGGTTTATTGCTTAGGATCCGAGGAAGTGCAGTGTTGAATTTGGTGGAATTTGGGCTCACACATGATACTTCTCACGTGATCTTATGGGGAAGCAGACGTAAACAAAGTGGACACTGGCACGGTGCAACAACTTGCTGTAGTAACAAAACATAAAAGCAGAAGGTTTATTGAATATGGATGAGTGGGCAGTTGTTGAATAATTGTTTATCAGTCTTTCATATCAAAACAAATGTTTTGGGCTGTTGATGACATCCTCTTCTGCTCTTAGAAACTACCATGTTTTATTGACCAGACAGTTAAAGATATATGCAATGTTTCTGCATCGAAATGCCAAAAAAACCCTAGACCCTTGTTGTATATTCTGTTGAGATGTTTACCTGCATTGTTGAAAGGGTTCAATCACAGAGAAATCCGTAATTTTCTAAAGGTAGCTGTGCATTTCAGTTTGTTTTCTGTCACTTTATGTATGAGAGAGTCAGAGAGTGAGGCTGTAAGTCGGGAAACGTGACTAAACATAACATGAGTCACGTCGGATAGATTTTTCATCTGCAGTAGTGGTTGTTTAACCTTGAATGCAACAACTCCCATGATCCCACGCTAGTTCTTTCACTATGTCTTTTGTTTTGATTGAGAGACCCGTGCTGGCAGAAATCACATACTGTGCATTTAAGAGGGAAAACAATCATCAGATTAATTGAGAAAAAAAAATAATATTTCCAACTAGAAGTTGTTGCCATTTACACATTACTTGTTGATTTACAGACTTAAATAGTTCTTCATTACCTTCTTTTTGTTGTACATTACAAGCTCCAAGATTGTTGAAAATCTTTTTGGGTCAGTATACCACAATTGTGTCTTACTTCTCTGCTCTTTGAGGCTAAACCTTACCAAGTATCTGTATCCGTAAGTCAAACACGCAACAGTCATACATAGAGTGGAAATATTTCAGTGCGCAGCTGCTGCTGTAATGAACAGTTGGATATTGAATTTCTTCATATTCAACAAGTGTCATTTTACCATCTGCATTTAAGTCATTTTAAACTGCCCATCCGATTGAACTGCAGAACGCGACAGGGGAAAGATTCAGTCTCAGATTTTGCCAAATTTGACTTTTCAAATCACTGTTATAGAAGTGACAAAATGAATGTGATGATCTGCTGCGTTTAGTCCGGTACGCAGACAAGATCTCCTGTAACATATTAAAAGCTTTCCAAATCTTTCTTTACACCACACAAGCACCGAAATGACCTCATCTCCTCTGTGGTGTGTCCCAGACTTTCGAAACACAACACAGGTATGCCCCTCGAGAAGGAGTGGGTGACTGTCAGAAAATGAAGATGTATTTGTCTGATCCGGACATAGCTATGTGACAGCCAGTGCACCCCCCTGGAGAAAGCCTCACGCCCCGGGGCAAGCGAGTGACACACACACACACACACACACACACAGACAAACACACACACAAACACTCTCCAAGGAGGAGTCACGGGGCAAAGGGGAGGACGGGGGAGGCAGCACTAGAGGAAGAGGGAGTGTATTTCTCTCGCAAACACACCTTCCCTCCTCCCATGCAAGAGAAAGAGTCACACACTCGAGTTTTTCAGTCGCGCAGTCGGCCACACACAGGTACACAGGATACAAGAGGACAAGAGACAGAGAACAGCCACTGGTTGCTCAGTTACACTCAGGCTTTTCAAAGGAGGGCACTGACAGCCTGCCCTATGTGTGGCTCCTCTCAAGGCTTTACAGTAAGTGTGCAACATCCTTCTCAAAATGGTAGCTTGTGGTAATTACTCTGAAAGTTTGGACATATGTGTGAATGCCTTTTTGTTTTTTTTGCATGACGACATTGTCCCACGCGAGTGTCAAATTAAGGAAAAGTGTGCTTCCTAGAGTCAAACTGTTGCATGTTGTCCCACGAGCCACAGCTGTGCGCCTTTGACTCATACTTGATTTTCAGAGTATATTTTATGCTGTGTCACTGGGTTCAATGGTTTCGGAGTGAGCTGTCACGCTTGTGACAGTCATTCCGAGTCAGCTGTGGTACCACACTTCAGAGAAAAATAAGGTGAAATGTCGTCCATAAATCTCATCTCCCTGCACTTTTATTTGCATTTCTCTTTTCTTTTTTTTGTTCCCTGGGAATAGAGTGACATAGTTTGGTTTCTGTGTCAGATTAGTGTATCAGTTTTGAAGGATAACTAATTGTGTCACACAACCTTTTTTTTTAAAAAAAACACATTAAAAGTGGAAGGCTTAATAAAGTTTTGCTCAGATGCCGACAATTTTCACTGAAGTTTTAAGGGTTTGGGAGTTTGGTTTCACTTCAAGTATATAAGACATAAGTTACATGAGAACTTACTGAATATTGCCAACCACAGACCTTATCTATCGCTATCTCAGAAAAAAAACGACGAGCCTGAAAAAGGAAGTCGTGAGCATTGTCTTCTAATCACGTTCTCTTTCACTCTTCACTACCTCACTGTTTCATCCCATCAGTCGGGGGGGCACTCAGCCTTTTTTTCAGGGGCTGAGACACCTGAGAAGCGAGGGAGAGACGGTCGTAGACAGACAGAAAGAAAGCGCGCTTGGACCTGGCTGAGAGCCAAGTCCCAGGCAGTTCAGAGGAAGTCTGCTCGATTCACGGGGAGCGCTGATTTCCTTGTGAAAGTGGTCCTGACGTGCACAGGAACCTCCCTTATAGCCCAGGGCTTGTGATTTGGAGAGTCACAGGATGTATGGGACAGTGGGGGCAATGGGGCAGCAAACATGAAGGTTCCACTTTGAAGTTTGTTTGTCCGGTAGTTGATGGGAAAGTTAGATCCTCAGCCCCTTCTCCCCCTCCTTAACGTCCCCCAACTTACTGCCGCTGCCTCCTCTGTGTCACATCTTGCACTCTGGAGTCTAATTTTAGCTCCATTCAAAACTTCCCTCCAGCTGTTGCTTGTATTGTCCGTGTTTTTTCCCCTTAAATTGTGACAAAAAAGGTAAAAGGAAAAAAAGTCTTTGCTCAACAACACGTTTCTACTACTTGATGTTTATTTTTTTTCTGTAGGCCTCCTCCTCTCAGTGCACCGCAGTCATGTTAACCCCAGAAAGGTCACCGCAAAGCTCAGGGATCATCGCGGCAGCGATGCCGGAGACCCAGGATGTAGACGTGACGTCGTGGAGCGAGGCAGACTTCGAGGAGAAATGCACTTACATCGTGAAAGACCATCCTCTGGAGGAAGAGTCTGTAAACGACAGCAGGACACGGGCTGAGAGATCCTTACCCAGAAACCTGGCCCTAAAACGGGGCCGCAACACAACAGCAGAGGTACTCATCGAGCAGACTTTCCTTGTTTACCTGTTAGTCAAATTGTCTAAGGAAGTTGTTAGCATCACCAACACAGGAAACTGATGCTCAAAAATAAATCCAGAATACATCCAAGTGGTATGTAAGCATGTACCGTAGTTGTTTATGTTTTGTGTAACTGCCGGCTCTCTGCGTCACTCCAACATCCTTCCATCCACCCATCCATCCTCAGGCGGGAAGTACTTGACATGTTGTTGTCTAATTTCAGCCTTTCCTCTCTCTGCTCCGAGGCGATGAGAAAGGCACTCGGCCTGGGGGTCGCTATGATTAGCAGCTACCTCAGATTCCCAAACCTTTGTCCCAGGAGAGTATTACACTGTAAAGCAGAGCGCGAGCACCAAGAGCCAACTTATGGCTGAAAATTTTGATTGGGAACTGAAAATTTCTTACATTTGATTGGCTATTTTCAATTAAGAATGTTTGGCTTTTTGATGCGCTTCTTTTTCATAAAAAAAACCCAAACATTTTTTCACGTTCATTTGTGATTTTTTAGAATCGGCTAGATTAGAATTTTCACATGTGGGAAAAAAATCATGGCACATTTTTTTCTATTTTCTCACATTTTAATACATGAAAAAAGAAAATGTACATTTTCGCATGTGAATTACATACGTTCATATGCGATTGGCTTTGTCCCACATTTGAACGAATATTTCCACATAGGAAGTTTACATTTTTGGATGTAACTTACATATGTTCTTTTACCTAACTGGCTTGTTTTACACATGTGGATGTGTGTTTCCATATGTGGAATCTATAAACAATCTTGTTGATTCAAAATAGTGAGTTCAAATAGAGGATGTTTATGTTTGCATGAACAAGGGCTAGGAAATTGCAGGTAATGTGGAAGATACATGATAAAAGCTCCACCCAGACGACTAACGTAAAAAGGAAAGGTTAGGTTTCCTTATGCAAAGTTTGGGTTGAGCCTCCATAGATGAAAGATGGCAGTCAGATGAGATCAGAGGAAGCAGCCCAGGCGTCTGCCGCAAAATACCTGTACTACCACTTTGACCTCCGATTGAGGTCTGACTGGAGTCTGGTTGACACTGAAGAACAGGACACGTTACAGTAATCTGTGACACCTAAAATGGAGCCGTGAGACAAGGCCAAGGAACCCAAAGGGGTCAAACTCGCCTCATAACCCGGAGATAAAAGCATGCAGCGGTTGATCTGGCGACATACACCATGCCAGCAGTGCTCCAAGATGAAAGAGAAAGCACATTACCATTGCTTTAGGGGATTTGAACAAGGAGCACAAGGTGCAGTTGACTGGTCGGGGTGTGCCCGTGACACCTTATACTCCCTTTCACACCCCAGAGGCTTTAGACAGCAGGGATGAGTTTCACACCTGCAGGTATCAGAACAAGAGCGGTGGTGAAATTTTAATACGGTAGAGAAACTGAAGATAACTCGGGCTATTGGTTTATAAAATATTCAGCGTGTGAAGGAATGAACGCATTCTGTCACAGGGCTGACAAAATAGTCATTTTCGCCGTGGGAGATTTGTCACGACAGCAAATTCATCGTATTTCCCTTTTTTCTTGAGATAGTAATTATCAGGGGACAATTTTCCAGTGAAATGACCTGATCATTTTTTTTTTTAATTAACAAAGAAACAAGCAGGCAGTGGTAAAGTCAGATAAGAATGCCTGTATTCCCCAAGAATCTCATCCCTCTAATTATGTTTTTCAACTCTGAGTGCATCCGGCTGCTCAGGCCTCCAATTTGTGGAGCTACTCTGTTGTTTGATGATTTCATGTCCTCCCTGTCAAACAGGTGCTGGGGGTGACCAGCAAGGAGCTGATTCCCAAGGGGACACGTTTTGGCCCTCTGGTGGGGGAGAGCTACACCAGTGAAACGCTGCCGAAGGATGCTGACAGGAAATACTTCTGGAGGGTGAGTGCGCTGCATGTGAATCTCTGGATCTGTGTGTGAGATTCGTCTGCGTGTGTATGTGTGTGTGTTTTTCGAACCTGTTCACATCCTGTATCTCCATCTGGAGTCGCTGCTGTGGCTGTGGCATGGCACGAGTAAGCATTTGTGGCCAAGGTCTGACATCCTGTGAAAGTGTGACTCCGCTTTGCCAGCCCCTGGGGTAGCATTTAAACAGCGGGTTTAAATGTGCATGCAGTGTAAACGCCTGGCTCTTTGCATGGCTGTCTGAGGTCACACACACAGCTGTTTAGTTTCAGTGACGCAGCGGTTCTTCTCTCTCTCCGCTTCTCTCAGCAGTGGTATCTCTTGCCAGTAAACACACCATGTCCGCGCTTCTCCAGGCTCACACAACTCTCACACTGACTAAGCAAGGAAGTGGCTTCGAGCCTGAGAAGTTTTATTTTTTACAAATCAACCGCATCAGGACATCTTCCATTACATGCAGAGGCCGTCTGTGTAATTCTACAGTTGCGAGTCAGCAACATCGAAATCATGCCACACCGACCAAATCTTGCAACAGCCAAAAAACACAGACCATCCGCTAACATGACAGCCATGACTCAGGCGACAGCGCAGCTTCAAAGAGCAGACAGCATGAAGAGACATAAGCGAGAGGGAGGCACATGTGTTCAAAGCAGCCGAATTTAAAGGGGCACTATGTGGTTTTGGAGAACTCAGAATTCAGAATTCGAAAATGTGAAATATTAATGAGGCAATAATGTAGACACAGAAATATTTATTTGCTCCATAACTGAATAAACAAGCTGCTCTCAGGGGAAAATAAGGTCCAGAACAATGTTTGAAGCTCGAAAGGTGGCAGGGTCCGCCACATATAAACAAAGTTAAACAGTATGAAATTGTGTTTTCCTTTAAGGTCAATTTGTTTATTCAGTTCATTCAGTCGCAAAAATGAAGAGAGTTTGTTCATTCTTTACTTTGTATCTTTCTCTTCTCATTTCTCCCCCAAAACAACATAGCGCACCTCTAAAGCTTTTTTTAAAAGGGCAGATGATGCAGGGACAGTTCCACCCCAAAGGCACTAAGTGAGAGTGGGCGAGTTAGAGTATCCAGTCATAAAGTTCTTTTGTTTCGTAATGCAAGATGACTTGTGTGCCACAAACACAGACGACATCAGCTGAAAGAACATGCAGCCTTTACCATAAAGGCACCACGAAACCTGTGGCATCATGGTTTCAGAACCAGACCTCGTCATCATCAACTGAAATATCTCCCATCTTGGTTCTCTAACACTCTAGGTCTTCTCGGAGGGGCATTTACACCACATCCTGGATGGTTTGAACGAGGAACGCAGCAACTGGATGCGCTACGTCAACCCAGCCTGCGCTGTGGAGGAGCAGAACCTGGTCGCGTGCCAGAACGGTCTGGACATCTACTTTTACACCATCAAACCACTCCAGCCGGGGCAGGAGCTCCTGGTCTGGTACTGCCCTGAATTCGGCCAGCGCTGCAACTACCCTCCACTGGGCCAGCTGACTATCGACGGTATTGGTAAGTGAGTGAGTAATACCGATGCAGCGAGCGTTTCTGGACAACTTTAGCAAACAGAAACTATTCTTGCGCCCACGCTTTGAGACATATCTGTTATGTACTGTCATTGTGGAGTAATCAAAGCGCTTGGCCGACTGATGCACTCTTTGTGTGGGTGTTTAAGAAGTTACTCAGTCACACCCACGGCTCTTTTGTCAAAGCAAGACACAAAGGAGGAGAGTAGAGCCCTGAAAGCAGAGAGGATCTGTCTCTAGGTATAGCCATAGTACCTGAGTAAGGTGAGACCAATTTCAGGACTTAAGGGCAATGTTTCAGTTTCCCTTTTTTTTTCTAAAACTCCACAGCTGGCAGCTCTTCGACACACAAAGCATTTGTCTTTCATTCACGAGCACAAAGAGCGCACATGCCAGCAGAGAGACCGCATGCACACACCAAAACACTCATTTACGCGCACGCTCACACACAAGAGGCTGCCTGAGGCGCTGACAGCGTTCTGGCACGACTTCTTGTATTTATTTGGCTCTCAAGGAGGAAGAGGGGTAGGAAGCGCTCCAGTGACTACTTGAACTTCCTGACAAGGCGACCCGCTGACAGATTGATATCTCGCTGAGTGTCGGCTGTTTGTTTGCTGAGAGTCGGCCTCTCAGGGGAGGGGGAAGGGTGACGCAGGGGGAGTACACGGTAGATAAGGGTCGCTCTGTGTTTGTGTGGGTTGAGAGTAGGTGAAAAGCACCCGCAGACTTCTGTATTTCATCTTCCTCTGTTTGTCAGCTGGTGTCCTTTGTCAGCTCTTGAGGACGTCCTCGTGACTTGCTCCAGATAAAGTTGAAAGATTTGCTCAGATTAAAGCCAGAGTTCGTAATCATGACCTGTGTGCAGAATTAAGGAGAAAGTAATATTATTTATGGGTCACTATAAATGTTATTTTCCACTCCATCAAGCATCTTTTAGGATTATTTATGTCTGCCTGAAATCTGTGGGTCATCAGCCGCTTTCAGATAAAAAGTAATTCCTCATCCCGTCCTGCGTGTGGTGGAAAACACTCACAACTGGCCGTCTCTGTAATGCAAATAACATACTGTGTTCACTAAGTGTGTGCTATCTGTGTCCACTTTCATAGAGAGCCAGGGGTATGCCTGGGAGACAGATCTTCTAATCTATAAAGGGGACCCTTATATGCCTCTTTCCTTTAGTGTGTTTTATAGGTTCTTCTGCATGTAAAAAGGACAGCTGCTCTGTTGTTGTTAGCAGTGCTGGCTCAGGCCTGTGTGAGCCGACCAATCAGAGGAGACTGGGTATTCAGGAGGAGGGCCTTAAAGAGACAGAGGGGGAATATAGGGCTGCAGCAGTGGACAGTATGAGAAAACTGATCTTTTTTGGGGGGGATTAAACATGTTAACCTATTATAGTCGTAATTAAATACATTTGTGAACCTGAAAAATGAGCACAAGATGTCTCCTTTAAATCATAACACAACCGGTTCGGAGGGAATGTAAAGATGCACATTAAGGAACGTGTGCACCATCACATGAATTTGCCATTAAACTGAATGATGACACTGTTATGATTTTTCTGTTTCTTATGTCGGTTCCCTGTTGTTTATTTGTCCCACAGAACGGAGTCAATCTCAGGAGAAGAAGACAGGAAAAAGAGGACACAGCGTTTCTGAAATCCTCAGGGACGAGCCTTCCAAATCCACCTGCCCCGGACGTCTGAACAGTCCCTTGCCTCCGACCAACCTCCCAGGGGTTTTTCCCTTGTGTCCCCGGGTAGTCTACCCAATCCAGCCCCAGTCAGAATCCGTCCACGGCCATAGATATGCATCTCTACCATCTCTGCCATCCAGTAGCCCTCTAGCTGCCAAAAGGCCAGCTCTAAGTAGCCCTGTCCCAGCCGGTTTGCACTTCACCCTTCAGCACAGTCAAGGCCCTGGCATAGCCAAACCTTACCAGGAGGCCTCTGTGTCTGATCGAGTCCATCCTGCTCTGAGGCATGCTCCCTATCTACTGCCTCACTACTCACCTGGCCTTAACAGCATTCTACCTCATTCATACCCACTCTACAGAGATCGACTGAAGCCTCACTTAACACTCTCGTCTCCTTTCCTGCCTTATGACGGCTATGCACACTTCCTCCATCCTCTGGCCAATGGACACAAAGACTTGACACGTTCACTATCTGACACCAAACGAGACCTCATCCTGTCACCAACCGGCGAGCACAAAGACAACAAGAACCTCATATCCAAAAGAGCAAACTACCTCAGGATCCCCTCATCCGACCTCAGAGATTTCAAACACTCTCCCCACAGCAATGCAGACCTCACTACTCCCGCTGCATCCAGTGCCTCACCGATGGTCACGTCACTCCGCCGAGCGCTGCCCTCTCACGCACCCGGAGGAAGCTCACCACCAGCGGGCATGGCCGCCTTTTCAGACCGCCTCCCTTCCAAACCCACCTCTGCCACTCAGAGCAACACAGAGGATGCCATGGACCTCAGGAAGACCAAACAAGGGGGGCAGATTATTGGCTACAAGACTCTCTCCTACCCTCTCACCAGGCAGAATGGAAAGATCCGGTATGACTGCAATGTATGTGGAAAGATCTTCGGGCAGCTGTCCAACCTCAAGGTCAGTTCCTCTTCATAATATCAGTAGAGCAGGGGTGGGGAAAATGGCAACCATGAACTAGAGAAGTGGCCAGATAATATCAGGATTTACCAGCCACCACTCTTTCCTGAGTTTGACAGAAAATATAATGTCTCTGACATGCTGTCCACAGGTCCATCTGCGAGTGCACAGCGGAGAGCGTCCCTTCAGGTGTCAGACCTGCAATAAGAACTTCACGCAGCTGGCCCACCTGCAGAAACACTACCTGGTCCACACAGGAGAGAAGCCTCATGAATGCAAGGTAAGGCTACAGCAGTTAAAGATACAGTATACCACTGAAGATCTGTACAGTGGATATGTAGCTGGAGCCGGCAGTTAGTTAGCTTAGCTTAGCACAAAGACTGGAAACATAGGGGGAAAAAAGGTAGCCTGGCTCCGTCCAAAGGAACCAAAATCTGCGTACCACCACCTCTTATACAATTTTTGCACCAAAATGACTGGAAAAATTCACGTAAATACCTTCTTAAGTCGGAACAACAAAATGGGAAGTTGGAGAAAAATTTGCTCCACGAGTCGCCGAATTGACGTCATATGACACTGAAACATGGCGTACGAATGTGTAGTCACTGTATCATTTCCTCTGATCCTCCTTGTCACTCAAATACTGGATACAGCTTTCGACATGCTGTTTGAATGCTTTGAACAATTAAAACGCAAAACAACTTCTTTTTTGCCATCCATGTTGCTCCCACATACCCATACCCCACATACACATAATGTGACCTACATGAACACACCAAAGTAGTACGAGCAATTTCCCAACTCGGGCAGTGGGGTCATCTGAGGAGCTGCATTAGCGTGTATAAGCAGGTGTTTGTTTTTTTTAAATGTGGGTAAATCTGCAAAATATAAGTGATAGATTCCTTTCCAACTGCCAGTAGATGCCTTTGCCTTTCTGTTTTTTTTTTTTTCTTTTCTGGTGTGTCATGTTAGACGTCAAGTCAGACATATGCTGGAAAACAGGGAAGAGTAGAAAGTAGCATTGGAAGCTGATGAAGGGTTATCAAGCTTATTTATTAACATGTTATATATGTTATATATGTTAACAGATTCAAAAACATTCTCTTTTGCTCTGTTTCAACGCAGGTTTGCCATAAGCGGTTCAGTAGCACTAGCAACCTGAAGACCCACCAGCGGCTACACTCAGGTGAGAGGCCTTACCAGTGCAAGCTCTGCCCGGCCCGCTTCACCCAGTTCGTCCACCTCAAGCTCCACAAGCGCCTCCACACCGGAGAACGACCTCACCGGTGTCCCCGCTGCCCCTGCGCCTATCTCCACTTCTGCAGCCTCCAGGTGCACCTCCGAGGCTTCTGCCCCCTCTCCCCCTCTGCCTCCACCGCACACTCGCCGGAGGAGCTACATCGAGTCAACGCCGAGATTGAGAGGTTTGATGTGAGCGAGGCGGCAGAGCAGCTCGAGGCCATGGCTGCAGAGGCAGAGATGGACACGGGGAATGTTATTGAGCTCATAAAAAAGATGGAGACTCATAACTCTGCCACCAGAGACGACTCTGAGCTGAGCATCTACAAGGCGAAAGAGTGTTCTGCCGTTCAGCTGCATCATGGCAGCCCTCTACCTCTGAATCCAACCAGCATCAAGCTGGAGTCAGGCTGCGTATCAGAGCCCTAAGACAGCCTTGCTAATCCAGCCTTGCTAATCCAGCCATATAATCCTTACAGGTCAACTCAGCAGCTGTCTGTTACTGCCCTATTTGAAGTAAAGCCTTATCTCAGTCATGGACTGCCTAGCCTACACTCTACAGTTGTATGTGAAGAATCAAGATGTTACCAGCGCGGCCTGGGACCAGGGACTTGATTGATTTAATGCATAGTTAATTTATTCCGTTGCTAACAATGATCTAATGTGTGTAAAAACTGAGATTTCCTGCATTTTGTTTTGTATCTCTGCACCATTTTCATGGAACAAAAACTAATCATGTCATCATGCATAAAAAAAGTTTGCCCGTAGTTGTGGTTTCAACATGAGTGTTTCTGTTAGGCATGACTCTGTAGCGTCAGCGAGCTAAGTGTCTTTGTTTGTGTGGTACATATAAACTTGCTTGGGGAGTTGGTGGCGTAGATAAACATCCTGTTATGAGTCTTGGGATGTTCACCACTGAGAAGTGTGAACGCATAAGCCTGGAAAAAAAAAAACTAAAATCATGTTCATTTTTAAAAATATCCTTCATCTAATTTTTAGACATGCGCTTGCATAATAAAAGTTTCAGTATTAATCAGGTGACAGACAATAAACCCACAACAAATGACTGTACAGCTATAAAACTAGACCTACAAATAAAACAACACACAGTCTGACTGTAAAGGAACCAGAATGACTTTTTACCCATCATAAATTCAGGCTTGTGTTTCCGTGCCGTGGTGCTCTGTGATCCTCAGATTACAACTTAAAAAGGGTGTCAGGTGGCGTGTTGTTCAAAGTGGCCGTCAAATGATGAGACAACTTTCAGAGCATGCATCTTCAATGGTGATGACACACTCCTGATCAGGTCACGGCGTGCCTACCACCTGCTGTGGGGCTATGAAAGAATGGAAGAAGAGAGTCACAACAGGAAAAAAGTTCCGTTAAAGGTGCATTATGTGGTTTTTAATCGGTGAGAAAGATCTTCACTGACTGAATTTTTATGCCAAAAAACCCCCCATTGTTTTCATGACTGAATAAACGGAATAAACAAACTGAGTTTAAAGGGCAGCACAGTTCCATAATGTTTTACTTTGTTTATATTTGGCGGACCCTGCCTCCTTTCTAGATTCAATCAGTCTTCTGGGGACCTTATTTTCCTCTGAGAACAGCTTGTTTATTCTGTTATGGAAAAAAAAAATCTTTTTATTATTACTTCATTAATGTCATGTGGTAATATATATATATATATATATATATATATATATATATATATATATATATATATATATATATATATTTATGTCAATATTAAAATTCTGAGTTTGAATTTAATCTGTGTGCCCCTTTAACACAGAGCTGAAACATTCTGTGTGAAAGTCCTGCAGACCTTGGTAATCAATAAACTATCAATAATCTGTCATGATGAAATTAGTCGGATGTACCTTCAGTGAAACAGTCTTGTATTTCTGACTTGGTCAGAAATACAAGAGAGGAGGTAATGTAAGCGGGGCTGGAGGGAGGAGGTGAGCTGTGCACACAGCACCACAACGGACCGGACGGTCAGCTTGTAAACCGATGCCCCTTTAACACGGCGCGGTGACGTCATCGTTTTTTGACGGGGGGCAGGCAGCGGGAGAAGAAGGCAGCGGATGTACCCGGGGTGAAGGATGCCCAGGATAATGTCACCGCTTTACTCGCTCTCCCGACGATCCGTGTCATGATAAACGCTGTCGGGGCGCTCGCCCGCAGGATGCCGTCCGCGGCCCGGCGGAGCGGATGCTGGATCGCGTGCTGCCAGGCGGTGCTGCTCGGCGTGTCGGCGCTGGTGATCGTGGCCGAACGGACCGCTCGTAAGTGGGCATAGAATCCTCCTCGGTGCTAGCTTTACTGGTGTGGGGCGGAGGGCGCCTGTGAACACATTGCAGGAGGGTGTTGCTGTTGTTTGGTTGACTGAGGTGTTATCGTCGGCTGCAGTGAATGAAACACGCTGTTGCTCAGCCATGATGCATCGTGCTGGAGCTCTCCCAGCAGCAGGTCACACACACACGCACGCACTCACGCACATACTATTCATATTGGTGTGATGCTGTAGCACAGCCGTTACTGCTGAACTGGCAGTCCTAGTCATGTTTGTCTTTTCTTTTAACATCGGCTTTGGTTAGTCCAACTGGGTTGGCCAAACTGGGGCCCCAGGACCCCCCAGAGGTCATTGAGCAGGGTCACAGAGCTCAAAATGATTACATCCAACAACAGCAATAAGAATCACCTTTTATTTATTTAGTTTTTTTCTTTGCACCCATCCTCCAAAAACAGATGTTATTATAGTTATTACATATTATCGCGTCTCAATGGATGCACATCTGGAGGCTGAGCTGAACACAGTGTGCAGCACTCCCAGGTGTGATGATTCCCTGACTAAGCAGATCAATGTGGCAAGGACAGGACACACGAGAGACGAGGTGACTGGGTGTGCATAAAGTGTGACTTTGCCTTCAGCAGGTATATCATTCCCGGAAGATAAAAATACTGTACTGTGCCGCTGCTTCTGCATGGGCTCCTCACTGTAGTCAGAAGAATGAGGCGTTGGTCAAAATGATCAATATTTCTGATCCTTAATAAGTCGTTACTTTCAGAGTTGCAAGAGGACTTAATTGCAGACAAATAATTGCAGGCTGTGTTGCAAAGCCAGGAGTCAGACACCTCTTGGTGGAGCTTGTATCATCTCATTAGAGCAGCTTCCTCTTAAATTAAAGGACAATTCACTTGAGCAAGGTGCTCTTTAATTTCTCAAGGACTCTGCCGGCCTCTGCAGCTCTTGGCTCACATGCGTGCTGGTTTTTAGGTGCTCCTTTTCCTTCATGACCTGCATGACTATGTGGTAAATCAGACTGCACTCTAATGATATCAATTCTCCACTGAAAACAAACACACAATACTTACACCATCTGTTGTTTGTGTGTGTGTGTGTGTGTGTGTGTGTGGATGTGTTAGTGTTCTATTGTATAGGGTTTTACCTTTGGAACGAGGAGACGCAGTGGGCGGGCCTCACTCTCGGCCTCTTTCTACCGGGGACGGCAGTTCAGCTGCTCAGTATGAAATGGTACTACGATGACGGTGATGACAGGCGATGCTACCTCTCTGTCATACACATACTGCACTTGGGCATCTTCAAAAGGTGAGTTCCTGCAACTCCAGATATCATATAAAAAATATTGCATGGTGTGAATATATAAAGGGAAGCAGAAAGAATTCTATCCATGTGAATCTGTCACTGAAACCTTCACCAGGAGGTTACTGTGCATCACCCCTCTCGTATTTGTCTCTGGCTCCCTCTTGTGGTAGGTTATGGGACTGCATGAGGTCTGTGCTGCGCAGGCAGGACTCGGTGGCCGAGCTTGGAGCTGCTGTCATGCAGCAGGCGGATGCTGCTGCTCTCTGGCTGCTGGAGGCCCTCGTCCTCACGCTGCCTCAGAGCCTGCTGCAGGCGTATGTCGTGGTGTCCACGGATGTAGGCATCATGTCCCCAGGTACGCTGATCTTAGCACATATCTTGTTTTTCGGCACGTCATGTGTTAAAGACAGCTTCTGCATAAGATGTAAACCTTTCGTTTTTACCCTCAGTGGCCTATTGCTGTGGCCTGTGTGTGCTGTCAGTTTCCTGGGCCCTGGTGCTGTACAGCAGAGCCTGCTGTCTGATACGACCGGGCCACCTGGCCATGCCTCCGGCAGCCCTGCTTTGCCAGCTGGTGTGGAGGGCGGGCATGCTGGGTGCCAGGGTGACTTGCCTCATGTTCTTTGCCAGGGTGTTTAACTGGTGGGTCTGTGGAGTGGCAGGTGAGCAACAGCTCCTTATGTGCTTTTGAGTAGCTGATACGTCAGTCTGACACCTTTGCTAGCAAATGATGATATTTACTTAAGTTAATGAGTGATGTAATTACACTCAGAGTGATGGAGCATGTCCTCCTAATCCAGTCTTTTTCGGTTGCTTCTCTGCATCAGCATGATACACTGCATATACATCCCCATACTGCGCTTTTAGTCTATTTTTACGTTGACCTCCAGGTTTCCACTGGCTCACAGCCTCCTTCTGGCTGGTATCACAGCAACCAGACATCTGCACTGGACCCTGGTGTTGGCGTGCCTTTAATGGCATAATGGGGCTCGTCCATGTCTTCCTCTTCCTCAACGTCAAAGACGGACCCTCGCGCTTCCGCATGGCCAGTTTTTATGCAGTAAGACTTCTGTGCTTGATTCTGATGCCTGTTTTTTCCATTATGCTGTTCTGTATTCCATGTGCAGCACTGGCCCATCGACTTACACACACAAATGCACACACACAGGCGGATAGTTTGCATCGTCATCCTCACCTCCGCGTCCTCAGCTCACAGTGACGTAAATCTGTCTGTAGATGACTGATGGTGTGACCTTCTCCCCTCCTTCAGTTCATGCTCGTAGAGAACGCCACTCTGCTGCTGGCCGCCTCCGACTTCCTTAGCGAAGCGTCATGGGACAGCATGACCCTTCCCACCACTGTGCTGTGTAGCTTTCTCCTCGGTGAGTCACTCTCTCTATCTGCACTCCCTTTGTTTTGGAGCAAATTTGTCTTCAGTATGTTCAATATGTGTAATATTTATAATTAGACTGGTGTCAACATATCTGATAGCGTATGTCATATCTGAGTAATGTCACCCTAATGGTGATTCAAATGGGTTAAAAGTTATTCCACGCAGGTAGTCGAACCCGCAAATAAACACTACTGCCCTCGCTAATCTGCACTAGAAAGACAAATTGATTAAACATATTACTATTACATTAATAAACTGACACTGAAATGTCACATCTTCGAAGTCAACTGTGTCTCAATAAAGACATATAAAGGTGCTAGATCCCTCACTTATGTTCACAACAGTCAACTGTTGTATGATATTTTATCGGACAATGTTTTACCTTAAATTGATTAAATTGTGATACATTTTGACTTGAGTCTTTTTGAAATTTTAGATTAGTCGACTAATCTAAGTTTAAATTTCCTTTTAAACCGTCAGTGAAATTAGAAATTAGGAACCTCCCTAATTCTAATTAACTAAAAAAAGATGTTAAATTATAAATGCAATGTAAAAAAAAACCCCAACATGCTGTCATGCTAAACAACTAGAATCAGCTAATTGGCATTGCTAGCTGCAGGGCTAATGGCTAACAGCTAACATCAGCTACAGTTAACGGTTACTCTGGTGATATGCTACCACCTGTAGGTTTGGAGTATGAATTAGACATGTGGCCAGTTCTTACATATTGCACCTTTAAAAAATACAAGTGAAACTACAGATCCGGTGCAAACTTTACATCCTCAAAAGATCTTAGAATCAATATATTTATATGCATGATATTCAGCTATTTCAGTCAGCTCTACATTGTGATTTTGACTGTATATAGTAGAGCATGTATACGATTTTTTCTGTCTTGAATGTTTGACTTTTTGGAAGTACAATAAAGTAGTAGGAATTCATTTAAATTAAGATTAGACCCGGAACAAGACATTGAAAACACATTGAAAGTGTAATAAAACATAATGAATGTACAAAAATAAATGTATTCCTGTTCCTGCTTTCCAGGCGGCACCTCTCTTGTCCTATACTACCGGTTCCTCCACCCCAAGTCAACCGAGATCTCCCAGGGTACGAACCACAACCACATGGGCAGCACGTGCATAGAACGAGGGGAGTCCTCCTTCTCTCTTGGGGACAAAAGCCTGCCGGCTCCCACCATTCAAAACCATGGCAGCTTCTCACTCTCAGGTGTGGCTGGCTCTCTGCTGGAGCATCCAGGAACCTGCGGGGTCCGGCCTAACAGCTCTTGCCCTTGCTACCACCACCACTGGCTCCTGATCCGGCTGGCTCTGAAAACAGGAGACCTGGGGAAGATAAACAGAGCATATGGGGCCGGCGGAGCAGCAGCAATACTGGACATGGAGGAGTACAACCAAGAGTTTAAGAGTAACGAGGGCATGACCATCACAGCGGGAGGCAGCTGCGAGGGCGTCTCCACCTCCGAGTCTCAGGGGAAAGGCCTTGCACCTCTCTCGGACTGCAAAGACGAGTTCCAGAGCGTGAGCGAACCCACGTCAACCGAACAACCTGAAGAAGAGGATGACAGTCTGGAGATGGAGAGCCCGATGGAGTCCCCTGCGTCGGATTTCAAACGTAGCTCACCAGAGGGAAAGTCTGTGTTTGGTGACAGTCCGGAGCCGTACTTCTGCCCCACAGAGTCGAGTTCAACCTTATATTTCAGCGCTGATCCTCAATCTCCCAGCAGTGCCAGTAACCCCCGCTTGGATCGGGACATTGGGGGTCTGGAAATGGGGGTACGCCTCAACTCCATCCCCAGCGATCCTGCACTTCACAGAGATGTACGTGGGCTCATGGGCCGGGTTGGGCCACGCTGTACCTCCACTCCTAAACTGGACTCTGGAGTGCTGGACTCCCCGTCAAGTGTCCCTCATCTCACAGGTCCCAGGAGGCAGCTCATAATGTCCCGGAGAGATGAGGACGACAACTTCTAGCTTTCTCAAGACCGAATCAGGGAGAGAGCAACGGCTACGTCTCCGACATTAAAGGAGGAGTACACCAGCTTTTTGGAAGGCTGCTTTTTCATCTGCTCAGTGCTGCAGAAATTGTCACCTCTAAATGTCTATATATTTAGTACACTGTGGGGCATAGTATATGCAACAATTCTGAGATACTGCTAAGCTAGCCTTCTCAAATCGTAAGCTGTTTTCTAAAAGCATTGCTTTGCCCAAATGCTTGAAACACACAGGTGAATACTTCAGCACATTCAGTTCTAACACGAAAGAATATAATTAAAGAGCCAGTTAGCCACAAAGGTGGTTATGGAGTTCAAGACACACATTCTACCTGATATCCAGTATTTCTTTTGCATTATTTTGGCAGCCTCAACTGTGCAAAAAAGTGAACACTGGTTCTGCCAGATTATAAGTACATATTAAAGAAGTAGCCACGAGTTGTATCAAAACATCATAGTATGCAGCTGTTTAATGATCTCGCACATCTGATGATCTCTATATTTCATACCGAAACTGCTGCTATTCATGTTAAAAACTGCCAGCAGTTGTGAGAATTGAGAAACGATGCCGAAACCTTAAATGGGGCAGGAGTGTGTGACCATTGAGGCTTTACTAACTCAGCGTAAGCCTGAGCTTTTTCGGCTTCTTAAAAGCACAAGTATCGTCTGTATCATACGTCTATTGCTGTGATTCTTTTGTTATTCCCCTTTAAAAAAAAAAAGAAAAAATCCCTTATCCCCTGAGAGAATAATACACTGTATTTTTTTGTATAATCATGTCAGTTGGCATTGTTTTGAGCAGGCAAAACTGTGTTTGATGTTTTAACTTTCTTTACATGTTGACCATGTAATTGCTAACAAAAAGAAGCTTTTTTTGATTTTTACATTATGTTGGAGTGGAAAAAAAATCATGTCTCAGGCACCAACTTTAAAAAGCTTTCAAATGTTTTATCGTGTAACAAAAAGAAGTGGGGAAAAAAAGATGCTTATGGGGTACTCGTGACTTTTTTATGTGCTCTTGATTGCTATTTCTAGGGGGAACAAATGCATTTTTTGCTCATCACTGTTCTGTAAAAGGGATGAGATCCACTAAACAAGCAGTGAGATGATGCTGGGTTTTTCTCTCGCACCCAGGTGACTGCCTATATGAAACTTTGAACTGTGAAGTGTAAGGCCACTGGTGGCTTTAAATAAGCAATAAATAGCCTACATATTGGGGTGACTGCAATGCAAGTGTTTTGTTATTATTTTATCAATACATTTATTTTACGGTATCGAAGTGAGTGAGTGTGGAGAATTTGGAGAAAACGTGACCCCCTCGGGTTCATACACGCCACACTGAGCTGACTGTGTAAATGGCCTCGAAGAAGGTATTTATGGCACTCGCCCTTTAAGAGGTCGCGCATGCGCACGTCAGTGAGAAAGTTAACTCCTGAACTTCGTAGTCAGAAAAAATTCTGATTTATAAAATAGCAGGGAAAACAGCATTGAGCTGACATGGCATTCCGCCGAAGAAACAAGAGTTACCCTTTCTTCAGCCAGGAGTTCTTAATTCAAAACCACGCCGACATCGTGTTCAGTCTGGTGATTTTCATTCTGATTGGATTGATGTTTGAGGTGAGATGAACTCAGATTCTCCTTTTTTCTTCCCCCCCCCCCTCGTCTCTCTCAGCTGTTTTTTAAGATGGCAAAAGTCTGCTGCACGCTCAAAAGATGTGACTCGGTGCGAAGTTGAATTCGTATTCGATCATGTTCCTGCTTTGTGGAAGCGTTTGGCTGCCTTCGAGCTTTGTGCCAGCAGTTTTCGGGGATATATGGTGGGTGCCTGCTGCAGTTTTTCATAAGTTTTGTGAACAATGAATGTCGCTCTATCCGCAGTCAAAGTAGCAACTTGTGATTTAAAACTGACCCGGAGAGTTGCAGCAAGGTTCAAACTCTACAGTTACACGTTTGTTGCTAGTTTTAGCTAGTTAAATAGAAAGTTTTCGGTGTCTTGCTCTGCATACTTTGATTCAGAGGGGATTTTCTTGCCACAGAGTGCAACTTAAGACTCGCACACACATTAAACTACTCCAGAACACCACAATGAAACATATTCGTGTCCTAAAATTCACATTTTACCCTCCTGACAACGACCTGTTCCAGTTTCCAGTCCGCGTCAACATTTGAGTCCAAGATTTGTCAGTGGCCACAGTGTGCACGATTAATACGGGAAGTGAAGCGTTTGAGATTTCAGATTAAAAGCGTCGCCGTGGCTTTAAACGAGCTCTAGCACACGTCGGACACGGAGGGGGTTTTATTTTGAAAAGCGCCGCCGGAAGTCTCACGACTTTCCGTCGCTAGCTTGCCCAGTCGAAGTTAACTGCCACGTCTCAATCTTTGTGCCTTTGCTGCTGGCTGCCGTCGGCTCAGCTGAACTGTGTACTGCTTTGACTTGAAGGGATTTCACCACTGACACCCAGCCACTGAATTCATTAGCTGTCTCATTAGTTGATGGCTTTTTTTTTCTTCCGTTCGCACTCTCTGGCCGCCGCTTCAACACACAGCAAAGTTTCAATCCGGAACCCCTGGTTGTGGTCACACAGCTGGCCAAGTAAAAACTAAGCAGGGGATTTCCTTCATATTTCTAGTTTCGGGGGAGAAAAAAGAAAAAGACAAAACAAAAGAGTAGGTTTCATCAGTGCTGTTAGCTGGCCATGAATTGGACATGTGGCGTTGACAGCCCACCTATGGTGTCGGTGCGCAAGGAATGACCGGTGACTGGATGCACTGTGGTGCCCAAACTGGGGCCAGGGGACCAACAGGGTCCCCTGAGAGGTCTCAGTGAGGGTGACTCCTCAACTGTTATACACTATATCTACTAGGATGGGACTGCTTGGGGATGCTGTTTTTTTTTTTTAATCCATTTTGTGTTTTGTCAATATTTGTGGTCCCCCAAAATAATGCAACACATTTCTTGTACTTTTATTGCATATCCGTGCACACGCACATATGCGACAGTATCCCTAACTGATTTTGCATAGTGTAAATGAGGAAGCACACATCGATGAACCAGATTAGAAAGATATCTGAGGCACACAAAGTTACATTTAGGCAAATTCTATGAGCTCTGTGGTATTGAAACCATTAGTTGGTTCATATATTAGTCAGCTGTCAACAATATTGGCAATTTTAATAGGGTGAATAATTAATCAAACACAAGCTGGTTTCTGGTTCAAGCTTCTCCTGTTTATTTTGTTGTATTGAATGTCTTTGCTTCTTTTTGACTGCTGGGGGGCCAAAATGAGCAATTTCATCACATCACCTCGAAATTTTGATGAGAATTTTTCTCGACTTTCTGACATTGCAGAAGCTCGGATGTGCTGCTTTTCTTTGTCATGTATGAAACTTTGACTGTTTCTATTTAGATAGAAAGAAGCAATTTCACTTTTATTGTATGTACATTTTATGTAACCAGTTATCAGGGAAGTATAAATTGTCTTTTTCTATTAATCACCATTTGATTGTCCCACTGTAACGAGGAGTTGCAGCTCGGGCAGATATTGCCACAGTTGGAAAGAAATTCCTCTAATGTGTGTCTCTGTGAGGATGCTTGACATAAAATAATTTGGGAAGCGGTGTCTGGTCAATACAAGCCTCGTCACGCTGCGCAGATTCTTTTGCAGCACTGCTCAAGGAATTCATCTCCCAGCAGGCAATTATGATGCCGCGGGGGAGGATTGACTGACAACATGATAAACAACAAGATGTATTCTGAAAGAGCTGGCATCCTCGCTCACTCTCTGTCCCCCTACACACACACACACACACACACACACACACACACACACACACACACACACACACACACACACACACACACACACACACACACACACACACACACACACACACACCCACAAACCTGTCACAGACCTCCTCAATCTGCATTCGCACACTGAAATGTGCCGCTAATTACCATGTCGTTTAATTTTCCAGGCAACAGCCAAGACGGCCATACTGTTCATTCAGCCTCAGTACAATGTCACCACACTATCAGCAGGTATGCAGCACAGCTCATTAACACTCATCTGAATTCAGTTCATGACCTATCTACAGTTTGTTCATTTCACACTTTCACTTCTGCCGCTGCTCTTCCTTCACATTGCACCATTATGTCACTGAATTCAGACTGCAGTGTCCCAGGATGTTTATCACACCTACTGATTGTATGCATCTGCTGTGTGTGCGCGTGTGTGTGTGTGTGTTCGACTCCTCCTTTGTGTGCTCAGAGGGAGAGGTGACGTTTTACCATTACGGATGGAAGGACTCCGCCACCATCCTCTTCTATTTCTTCATCGCCATCATCCTCCATGCGGTGGTGCAGGAGTATCTCCTGGATGTAAGTGCACAGTCACTGCGGCGTCAGACAGCCACAAAGGTCCTTCTATACCTCCTGAATGTGGTCTGCGGCTGCAACGAGTAAACAATCAAATGAGGGTGACGCTTTTGTTTTATCAGACCATACTTTCCCAGGAGAATTAGGGGTTAGGGTTAGTAGGTCAATTGTAAACTTGACCTACTGTTACCAAAATCTGTTTTCAGATAAATTACGACGTCAATAATAAAACATGTTTTCCTTTATTTCCAGCCAGGTCAGGAACCTTAGACAAACATAAAATATCAATCACGTCTTATCTTGTCAACTGATTCCTCGGTGACAAAAAGACTTCATGATGTGATATCTTCAAGTGTATGAACATATAAACAAAAACACTTCAAATGTTTCCATCCAGTTGCACTTTGTGGGGCTCAAAAGGACATTTTTAAAGCGAAGAGTTTGAAACACAGCATTGTAAAAACACGAGCGCAGCACGGTGAGCGTTCCTCAGTAGGACAGAGTTACGGAGACGGGAGGAGAGGGTAGTATTTAATCCATCTAAAAGCACGAGCACTTGTGTCATTGTTTAGAAATAGGCCGGCGAGTGGGACGGATGTTTTATTTTAGCCCCCGTCACCACGGTTTCCAAAGTGTCTTCTTGAAAGGAATACTTCTTCAGAGGAAGGTTTTCAGCAGGAGCTATTAATAGCGCCTGCTGTCTTTTCTTGTCCTAGTTATTTGTGTTACCGTTACACTTCCTTGTGCATGACAAAGACGGCGATGACACGTCGCACGTTCACATGATCTCCTCATTGTTCTCGCTGCAGAAAGTGAACCGGCGACTCCACCTGTCCAAGAGCAAGAACACCAAGTTTAATGAATCGGGTCAGCTGTGTGTGTTTCACTTGGTGTCGAGTGTGTGGAGTTTTTACATCCTCGTAACAGTGAGTGAGATTGTTATCGTATTTTGTTCACAGTGAACTCAGAAACCTCCTGTTTAAGGAAATGTCACACACATTCTTAAATCTTATCACACAGGAATGAGCAGTGTTATAACGTGACTTTTTCTTGTTTCCCCTCTCACAGGAGGGATATCTCCTGCATCCCAGCAGCCTTTGGGAGAACTATCCCCATGTACACCTCAGGTATGACTGCTGTGGAACTAACTCTGTTCGTGGCTGTTCAGGCTATTCTTTTGGCATTTTCACCTAAAGAAGAAAAAAAAAAAAAAAAAAGACATGAAAAATGTCTGCAGGCTCAATTTTGGTTGACTGATGAATCAACTAATCGTTTTAGCTCTGTACCTTGAAACACCATCTACACTTTGCTCTGTGTTGACAGATATCTTAGGCACTGTTGAGCTCAGTGTTTTTGAGGAGATAACATAATTAGTCTACCGCAGGGCTGGATTTGACTGCAAGGAACCCACGGGATTAAATCTGAAGTGTGCCCCAATTAATTCCCCCAACCCTCGAGTTAACATGGTTACAATTTGATTAAATCAGGGCTTCCACGGGTCCCTGAAAGTTTGTGAATCGGAGGTGGTAAATCAAGGCCTTGAAGGTGTTTGAAAATAGGCGCGAATAGACGCGTTTCATTTACTGTGCATGAATTTATCCATGGATTTCCCGGGGAGGTCACTGGGGAAACGATTACGGGTGAAATGACCTTGAATTTGATGTCCAAGAAGCTGTGGGAACCCTGTTAAACACATTGATGTAGGCGTACGCACATATGCGCTTTATATCAACTGAAAAACTAAATGCATTATAATCAGATTTTTACACAGGGCGTTATAATAACGCAGCAGCCGTTTTAGGTTACCGAGAGTTTAAAATGAGTCAGAGTGCTACAAAATAATTGCCACACAGTAAATCTTGGGACTCCGGGACTCCCACTTGTTTGCTTTGGCAGGTCGGTCATCCATCTTTGGTGCACCGCCTGTAGCTTATCATCGTTTCCTTCCGTGTGCAGTTCTGAACAGCCTTCTGTGTACACCTGGCACACACACACACACACACAGCCCAAAACCCAAACAAGTGCACCGACCAGCTGTATTCACATACATTACAGAGTTTAGTCAGATTCTTCAGCCGGCTGATTTCAGAAACATTTATGTAAATGTGAAACACGGTTTCCTTTTTCACTTTGGAGGATTAAAAATAAACCATTTAACACAGTTCAGCGCAGAGACATTTTTTGCTTTTTGCTCGGCTCTGTCTACGTTTTGAACCAGGTTTTTCCAAAGGTCTGTTTTTTGAACAGTTGCATCGTCATGAGAAACAAACAGAACTGGGAATGTATCACTGTGGCAGCACTGTAAATTCTCTCTTTCTCCTCCTTGCGTTTTCCTGCGGTCCAGGTTTCAGGTGAAGTTTTTCTACCTCACTCAGCTGGCCTACTGGCTCCACGCCTTGCCAGAGCTCTACTTCCAGAAAGTACGCAAGGTCAGTACAGGAGGCCCTGGGAACTGGAGGGGAGTGCTAGAGTGTGACTAGATAAGCTTGAGCGTATTTGTGTCAGCTCACGTATATTCTGCTTTTACACTATTTCCGCATTATTCAAAGAGTGAGAAAGGGCAAAAACAACTCCAGGATTAAGAAGACGGAGTACCTTCGCAAATAAAAGGCTGTTTTGGTTTTTTTTTTCCAGGAGGAGATTTCTCGTCAGCTCCAGTACATCTGTCTGTATCTGCTGCACATCTCTGCAGCGTATTTGTTAAAGTAAGCGTCCAGTTGAGGGGAGCTGCAAATTTAAAAAGCTTGTCAAAAACACTCCGAGGTTTAACTTTTGAAACTCCTCTCCCTTCTTTCTTGTCCAGTATGAGTCGTGTGGGTCTGGTACTCCTCTTTCTGCAGTATGTGTCCGAACTGGGCTTCCACATCGCCAGACTCTTTTACTTCACTGACGAGAACCACCAGAAAATGTGAGTAACCTCACCAGGCTTTCTAAACTGTTCAGCTTGGCAGCTTTTTTTATTGACTGCATCTTTTTACCGCGCGTGTCGCCCTTCAGGTTCGACATGTGGGCGGTCAGCTTTGTGTTTACGCGGATGGCCACTCTGACCCTGATGTTCCTGGCCGTTGGGTTTGGCTTGGCTCGTGCAGAGATACAGGGGCTGGACTTGGAGACAGGCAACTTCAACACTGTACTGATAAGGTGATGACCTGTGTCCGACATCCGTAGATAATGATTCATGTCGTGTATTACTTTTTACAGCCGCGGTAACAACTGTGTGGTCATTACCCACTTGGCGGCAATAAAAAAAAAAGTGTTAAATTTTATAGGTTTTATGGTTTTACAACATAGATTCACACCAAATGTTGGCAGCGGATGCAGACAGGAAATGGGCCAACGAGGCCAAACTACACCGCGATCTGCCTTGTTGTAAACAACAGGTCTACTTTCCCCTAAACATACAATAACACTAATCGTCTCAACTTTGTGCCCCTCCAGGATGACCGTTCTACTGCTGGTATGTTTGACCCAATCTTGGCTACTCTGGAAGTTTATCCGCTTCCAGTTGAGGCGCTGGAGGGAGTTCAGACACGAACAGGCCGTGCGCAAGAAGGCTGCCACAAAGCAAGCCCTACGGCCGCTGAAGAGAGACTCACGTGAGTGCGAACGCCGGCTCGAACATGTCTCACACTGATGTCATCAGGAAACAACGGTCGTCAGGAGTGTGACTTACTTCCTTAATAAAAATGCAAGACCTGTCCCCGTCTCTCCCCCCCATCATTCCCTGCTTTTGCTAGCAGCCTGGCTACTATCCAGAGCAAAACGACAAGCGCAAGTCCCCAAGTTTGACCTAGAAGTTCGATCTCAGCGCTATGAAAAGGCGTGAAACTCCCAGTTGAAAAAGGCAGGTTTTGTTACTTACCGATCTAGTAGTTGGAAAACCGGTTTTGAAGCATCTCATGTCCTCGACAAAACACCAGAGTGTTTTCGGAGTGACCGCCTGTACCTCGGTTTCTGTCAGTCTCCATCTTCACCTTGTTTTCCTCCTCCATCAGTGAAGCTTTTTTTTTTTTCGTTGTGCTGTGTAGAGTTTCCACAGTTATTCCAGTTGTTCTAATCGTAGCCTGAGGACAGCAACCAGGGGGAAACAATGCCTCTTCATGTTTTAGTTATGCAATAATGACGCACCTCCTCTGTGCTGTAATTCAACCTAAATTTTTCTGGAAAAAATCCAGCCTGTTTGAAGACAGAATAGCAAAGTGAAGGCAAGGTTTATAGGGAACCAATCTGTATGTGGATAGTGTCATTATTCTATAGCCGTTACACTGTGCAATCAGTATAGTACCGTACTTTCCGGACTATAAGCCGCTACTTTTTCCCCATGCTTTGAACCCTGCGGCCTATACAACGGTGCGGCTAATTTATGGATTTTTACAGCTAACGGCCACTAGGGAACCTCCTCAATCTATGGATTGTACAGGTTACGTCCCTCACCTTTAACGCCTGGTTTATTATTATGCTTCTGCGTCGCGGCGACAGCGTAGCTACGTCGTCGACCCTACACCGTCATTGAGCATTCGGAGTTCTGCGTCGAGGGAACGCGTTGTTCTGTCGGTGGACGTCATCAACGTCAGTGATTCAGGTTTGTTATGCTAACAACACATAGTCAGACAGGTGGCGGTGCTAACGGAGCTAACAGCTGTCTGTCGGTCTGACCCAGAAGTTTCTCACTTTACTTCGCTGTTAGTTGAATTAAATGACATTCATGTTGTCTTTAACTGTCCGTGCGAACCAGTCCGCAGCTTTGTGCGTCTGTTTGTGCGTCTCTGACTCTTGCGTGTTGACGTTTGCGTGGTCATAGGTTATGCAAATATGCAACTTGTTTGTTGAAATGTTAATAAAATGGAAGCTTCCCCAAACAGCAGTCTCTTTCCCGACAATCTCCTCTGTGCACGAGCCTTTACATATGGTAATTAAACGCTAAAACACCTGCGGCTTATAATCGGGTGCGGCTTGTATATGTACACATTTGTGTTTTTCCCTAAAATTGGCTGGTGCGGCTTATATTCAGGTGCGCCTTATAGTCCAGAAATTACGGTAGTTTAAATAGCCTGCGATCGTCAGAAGAAGCAAATCTACGAAGTTGCTTTGTGATATTTTGTGCTGTAAGCTTTCATGTCATTCATCTTTAAACAGTCAAAGGCACATCTACTGACTTCTCACCTCTTCTCCTTGTAGTTGGCCACCATGAAAACGGAGTTCTTAAAGCTGAGAATGGAGCCTCTCCTCGGACCAAAAAACTCAAATCCCCCTAAGACAGCACGCTGACCGCTCCGAACAAGCGGCCTTAGCCCCGGCTGAGGTTTCTCATCCCCCACAACAGGGAAGCTGGCGGCCACTGGCCACCAAGCCCCTTGTTGAGTTTGCCCTGAGACGTTCCAGGGACTCGGTCACCTACAGACTTAGGCTTGAATGCTGGAAAACGAAAACCCCTCGAGCCCAACAGACATTTACTCCTCTCATCATATCAGTATTTTTTTTTTTATACAGCCACGCAGCCTGCTATCCCACCCTAAGGAGCACCATTGTATGCAGAATGATTTAAAATGTAAAGTGAACGCAGTATGCAGCACACGTTTGCTGTGTCTGTCAGTTTTGATGCATATCCTCATACACAAGTACTGTATTGGTTGCAGTGTCGTCTCGTGTCACAGCTGTTTTTTTTTTTTTTTCAGCTCTTCCCATTGAGCCAGCTTTGCTTGTTTCTTGTCTGGTCCGTTTGAGCAGAGAATGTTACTGATGATATGGTTTGATATGAGCTTACTGTATGCTGGCCTGACTAGTGAAGTGGTCACCTGAGCTCCTCCCAACGGTTTATGTCTGTTGAAAAACATTTGTCACTGGCAGATAAGCATCAAGTATGTATGTTGGATATTACCGCATGCCATTCCATGTTATTTTTTTTTTCTTTTCTTTTAATTGTTTTGTTAATTACTTTATTAAATAATGCAATTTTCTGAAATAGATTGTGGGACTTGATTGTGAAGTATTCTACATTTTCTGTTTTCATTTTCTCCACCTGGCTCACCATAACAACAAATCGGAAGGTTTGCAATTGGTAAAGACGAACAAATGCAGGCAGATTTACATGGATGCTATGGAAAACATGAATAAGCAACATCGGTTTTTCAAACTGTTTCTGAGCCTACGTAGTTATATCCTTCATACAGTCATGTGTTTCACAAAGTGGTGAGCCTCACCCCATCCTCGCTTTGGAACAACTGAGCCTTTTCCAGGACGCCCCTTTAATACCCAATCATGATACTGTCACCTGTAATGAATGAACCGGAGCTATCTATTTTCGGAGCATTCCACAACTATCCCAGTCTTTTGTTTCCCCTGTCCTGACTTGTTTGAAATGTGTTGCTGGCATGACATTCAGAATCAGCATGTTTTTTTGTTTTGTTTACAAAAATCAAGTTATTAACATTTAATAAAGTAAAATGAGGTAATACATTGAATATATTGTCTTTGTAATGTTTTGCAAGGATTAGCAAATTATCACATTCTGTTTGTTTCACACAACTTTTTTTTATTTGATATATTTT
Source organism: Diplodus puntazzo (assembly GCA_963678695.2). Classification (NCBI taxonomy): domain Eukaryota; kingdom Metazoa; phylum Chordata; class Actinopteri; order Spariformes; family Sparidae; genus Diplodus; species Diplodus puntazzo. Next base: position 16,370,520 of record OZ023172.1, read on the forward strand.
CCAGAAGCTGTCAGATTCTGAGACCATCCTTTCTGCAGCAAGTCCAGTGTTTATTTATTAATTATATCAAGAAACATTCTGCAGACGCTTTGAATTAGATTTCATTAGGTAGTGAACAACGTCTGGGGCATTCCAGCCTTCCATGACATCATGAAGATGGCTCTGCTACATCACCACCTGAAAAAGAAAGGAAAAAATAAAACATTAAACACATTGCATAAATTGTGGTGAAAAAAAAAAAGTGGTGTTTTCTGGAAGAAATCTTGTATTGCTAGACAATAACAAGGAAGCATATTTTCCTGAATGGCTAATTTGGTTTTTACCATTTTGGTTAACTGGCTGGTTACTCGACGTTTCCACACCCAGCTTCTTCTGCAAAGACTCCAGTGTCTGACAGGGGATCTGGCTTGAGTTGGACTCCAGGTAAGTCAGGACATAGTGGTCAGCATCGGTCAACACAAAGCGGTGGCTGAAAACTAAAAGAAAAACAGGTGAGAGCGGGACGAGAAAGATACATCACTTTCTTTCCTCAGAGACAAGATTTCATAACTTCTGAGTAAATATTCCTTGTTGAAACAAAGACATAACATAATAAAAGACTTAAAACAAGAAAAAGATACCTTCCACAGTGGCTCCAATAGCAAAGTCTGCAGGTGAGTAGAACTCAGGATTCTCCACTGTAGCGCCCGGCTTGGGGACGCGCGTCTTTTCCAGGAACTTGCCACTGATGATGCCAGAGTTGCGAGTGGGCCTTTCAAAAATACTGATTGTGTCATCAGACAGGGAGTAGGACAGTACAAAAGGTCGGCCCTCGTCCTTGGGATTCTGTGAGTCCTGAAACGTCACAAACACAGTACAGCTTAAACGAGATGAGATATGATCTCTTTGTCAGGTCAGTAGTTATTTACTCACAATGTTTTGAACCTGGGGCTACAATGTAGAAAGCAGCATGGCTCGTTTTAGTAATGGGTTACTCAGCCTTGTTTATGGACATTCTGATGACTTGCAAATAGGTATGACCAACCAACAGTCATTCAGAGGGTTTTCTCACCAGCCTGGCAGTGTAGCGCAGCACTTTGTTGCTGTTTTCTAGCATCTTCAGTATGTTCTTTTTGGGAGGCTGGGGAATTAAAGACAAACAGTTCTGGAGAGAGTCGTCAAGTGAACCAAAACCATTGTAGGGTGGAACCTCCTGTAAACATGGAAAGAAACAAAAAACGTTATTTATAGCAACATTAAGTCACATGCTATCTGGCAGAATGGATATTTTGTAAAAGAAAACAAAAGACGAAAAGGTGACAAACACATTTCAGTTTCTCACCTTCTTCGTTGCCTGAGACGTGTCTGTTTTTTTTGGGAACTCTTTTGGTTTCATCTCCATGTCAGGATGGTTCTCCTGGTAATACTCTTTAGTGAAGCCATCACAGTTGTACAGCTGGAAGCGACGACATAGCAGCGTAATCGTTTTACCGAGCTGGAAGTCTTTGGGGGAGTAGTACTCATCCACTTCCTGTGTTGAAACCTCCAGCACACACCTGGGAAAGGTCTCTGGAAAAAAATGTAATAGGAATACCATGTCTTAATATTTATCTTTTGTTTTTAAATCCCTTTTTTGTTGTCTCATTTCTTCACTTTTTTATGATGTTGGTTATTTTTTTTGCATCTGAGTTTTAATGTTCATTTTTTTGTCAAGTAATAGTGCAATACATAAAAGTACATCATATTGTAACTTTTTGTATGAATCACACTATATAGATCACATTAAATTATTATAATATACAATCATAGTGTGGTACATAAAATAGCTGACAAAAATATAAGCAATGTTCATAACATCCCTTTCACTGTGCGTGACTGGATACAAAGAGACAGCGGACCAAAGCATAGTATCAGATCTAATAAAGTGATATATAAAGCTAAAAGCAGCCCACCGCTGCTTCTCACCAGACTCTGGTTTGATTTTCTTGGCCAGCCTCTGTCTGCGCATCAGGACAGGGAAGGGATCCCGGCCGCTGTTGGGTTTGTGATTCTCTCTGACCTCTACCGTGTCGTCCGACAAGAAATAATGGATGGTTACAGGCCTGGTGTCCCCATACAGAGAGTCAGCATCGTCCCACAGGGCAAAGAAACGCAGCACCTGACCAAGAAGAGGTTATGAGCTTCAAACTAGAATCGGAATTCTGATCTCAGGGTACACCAGGATTCCCACACCACTCTTGACAGTAGTTGCAGTCTAGAGAGTGGATATTTTCAAAAATTGAACAATATGCCATCATTGTAGATCATTGTTGCTTTCTAAATAGCTTGGTTAGAAGATATTATCGTACTCCGCTTCAATGTTAATTGCTGTCCAGATAGGGTTTGCAATGGTTACCCAGGGAGTTTGGAAGGGAGGGAATTTCGTATACCTTACAATCCATGGTGAGAAACTGTTGGGTGTGGTTGACTTCAGAGGGTGTTGTGAAGGAAGGCTGAGGGTTTGTGCGTCGTTTGGTGTAAGCATCCACAGGCGTAGGCTCAGGATCATTCAGAACAATTCCCTCACTCTCCATGAATTCCTATATATGATCAATGAGAGAAACAGGTTCACAATATGTGTATATTTTTGTCTCAGTGAGAGCATTAATACAGGTGAGTGTTGTACCTTTGTAAAAGCGTCACAATCTGTGATGTGGTACTTGACCCCGTACACTTCCAGGTCTATGCCAAGGTTCAGGTCTTTCCACAGGTGATGGTCTCCGTATTCGTTCTTGGGGAGACGCTGGCGTTTGATCCGTTTCCCCTGCGGCATCCCAGAATCCTGTACTGTGGGCTCAATGATGCAAATGCTGTCATCTTCAAGGTAGTAGTAAATGACCACGGAGCGCACACGGCAGTCCTCTTCAGGGGAGCACAGGATTTTTTCCACAAAGTACGCATAGAAGCGCAACACCTACGAGACATGTGAGTGGTGAAGAACAGACAAAGGAGGGATTTGATGGACGACGAGAAAAATCTACCAGTTCTGGACTTTTGTAGGTGCTATTTTACCTTCTTGTCAAGGGCCACATGAGCTGGGATGAAGTCTTTAGGGAGGTCCTGCTCATAGGAGCCATAAGTCATGTCTTGTGTCTGAAGGGACAATTCACTGATCTCCTGCTCGATCAGCTGCTCTGATAAAAGGGGATCCTGTCCAATGCCCGCAGTGGGGCGACGGGGCAGAGCGTAGCCATTCTTGTAGCCCAGTGTCTGTGGACGATGGAAGGCTGACTTCTGCAGAGAAAGATTACTGATGAGGGACTAAATTAGCTCTTGTAAATCTAACTTGTGTTAAAGTCTTAAAGGATCTGATATTAAATGTACTTAATCATCAAAAGTAATTTTCCAGCAACAAAAAATACTTAAATATAGAATTACAAGTAAACTCTAGACTGTATTTTATGTAGCCACTGATGAAAGTATATTAACTCAAGTTTTTCCATTTTCCTCTACTTGATTCCTCCACTCCATTACATTTTGGAGGCAAATGTAATGGAGTGGAAAAATCAAGCTTTTTTTTTTCTTTTTTCTTAAACTCTGCTACATCTGTTTGATAGCTTCAGATTGAACGCTGCATTAGGGTCAAAGTCTAACATTTTTAAATGAATTCATTTATCGGATCAGAATCAGAAGTAGGCCTATTTTATTAGTCCCGCAAACAGGGAAATTTGTGTCACAGTGCCAAAGGACAGTTTGATTTAACAATAAACAATAATAATAGTCAAAAATAAACAATATGATAAAACGGAAGAAAACTGAAATAGACTTGTACATACAAAATATAAACAGTGTATCTATAAACAGTGTGATGTGACAATATTACTATTATACCATACATATAAATATATGTATAATTTACTTTTACTTGTACTTGGGTTAATTTTATATCAGATCATTTGTGTGCGTGACTTCCACTTTTAAAAAGTAATATACTAAGATGATATCTTTACTTTTACCCATGTATGAATTTGGGTACTCTTTACAACACTGGATGCAGCACGCATGTCTGCCAAGTACAGAGTGACTTATGTAAAGTAAAGGTCATGGAGCTTTGGCTCTGATGCAGCACGCAATGTGCAAATCAAAATAACCAGTAACTACAGTTGTCATATGTGCCTCCAAAATGTAGTGGAGTGGAACTATAAAGTAGAGGATAGTGGGAATACTATTCAGTATTTACGTACATTTAATATCAGATCCTTTAATTGTACCAATTAACAGTTCAACACAGTACTTTACTTTTGCCTCCAAAATGTCGTGGAGTGAAAATATCAAGTGGAGGACAATTAATTACTTGTCAAAAAAGTACAAGTAAAACTGTACTTAATTACAGTACTTTAGCAGATGTACATAGTTACATTCCATCACTGTGCAAGCCCTCAACAGAGTATGTGTATGTATTTCAGACATTAATTCAAGCTAGTAAAGGATACTGACTGTGGCAACACAACAGTTAGTGATTTTAGGAAATAGCATCCTGCTTTATTAAAACTGCGACAGTTATTCAACATATGAATTGAAGCAATGCAGGAATTCCATTAACGCACAGAAAGAAAACAGTGACTTATCTTGCAAAACACACACACCTTAATGTTGGTCAAACGTTAAAAACGTGACGTTATCCACGAACATATTGAATTAAGCTAGCTAGTTGTTATGTCTACAGTAACTTTAAGTAACCGGCAGTCTTACCGTTACATCCCGAAAAGAGTATCCCGGTAAAAATGGTAGTCCGTGGCTGTTCCAGTTCCACGACATTGCTCTTTTTTGAAGTATGTTCGCCGACTCCCTCACCTCTATACGATGTTAAACAGTATTATTGTCGTAAAAATGTGGCTTAAATGTGGTTTTGTTAGCGTGTGGACGTTAAAGCTTCCAGCAGCTCTCCCGAGGTGAGTTTACTGTCTCCATGGAGACGCACGAGAGCAACAATTTCGAGAAACGTTTAGAAAAATTAAAAAACTGAAAACTGAAATAAATTCGGAATGAAAAAACATAGAAATAATATCTCGGTTGACCCTCATCCCCCAAAAACCCAAACAAATAAAAACAAAAAACATTAAAACGTAATATCAAGACGTTTTTCATATTTAGCGCAATTATTAAAGGAGTTCTGTATTGAGTGCTGTAATAATCAATAATCTGAAATCTGAAAATGATTTGCGATAACCAAAAATAACTTAAATATATACATTTTGTCATTTTATTCTATACACTCAATTCAACTAACTGCAGAGCTCTGGCTTCACCAGCAGGGGGCGCGCAACACCAACTTATTCCGTTAATGAGTTCATGATGAGTCTTTTTTCTACAGTGTTTACTCTATACGTCTGGAATATAGTATTATATCATTATGAGATCAGAGTAGTGCCTTTTTTCCACAGTACAGGGCAATTATTGTGCATATGTGGATTGTAAAAGAGGCGCTGTGAACATTTGAAGTGACATTTTCAATGCAAAAAACGATTTCGGAGGAAAAACAAATGTGCAAGAATAAACAAAACAGCGGATGAGTGTTTTTGTTTTTTTTAACACAGTTTATTCCAAGCACAGGAGTCATATTTTGGTCTCACTTTACCAGCTATTGGCACATTTGAATCCCATTCAAAGTTAAACACATTTAAAAACTGTCTTTATAAAAACTATATAGTGTGGCAGTCTTTATGTGGATGACCCTAATATGTCCTGTGTACTCTCAATTAAACTCTCAGTCAGGAAAAAAAATACCAAGCTGTTCCTCAAAACTGTTATAAATTCTATGGTTGAATCCAGGGCAGCGCAAGCAGAACTGGATTGACAATAGCTTATTTGATTAAACTGGCAGTTTGCACGTCCACTGTGAACCTCTTATCAGTGCTGGTTCCTTCTCCAGATGAGCAGCGATGAGCACAAGCATCTGGTTTAGCACTGGCATCTTTGACAACGGGGCATCAGTTGACACAACACCTGAAATTATGCAGGTTTCTATCAGAGACAGATCATTTTGCAAATTCATTTGTACAAAATTGGCATATTCTGGTTGCGTGCAAGTGCAACGTGTGACAGAGACATTCAAATGTGACACAAGCTCCACCTCAGCAAAGCTACAGTAATGGTAAAAGGGAAAACACACAGATAAATTTGGGATATCTGATCTGATTCATAAGTCCTCTGACCAGTTATTGAAATTAAACACTAGCTGCACTCTTGACAACAGTGACTTAATAGCTAGAAAAGGCACTGCACTGTGAATTAAACATACTGTATCAAAAATAAGATTAAATCACTAAAAACCTCTTTGAGGCTCTTTACGTATATGATATTTTTCTAATTCTTTTCTTAAAATGCTGACATAAGCTGTTTAAAAATGGGCCGATCCCCTTCTTAGGAAGCAAACACATCAACCAAACACAGAAACAATAGGATTGCATCCCTGAGGTGCCAGACAACCTTCGCCAAGTATAAAAATATCTCATAATAAACCATACTTGAGAACAAAAATACACAACATCAATAAACTATTAAATATTATAAAATAGATTTCATAAAGGGTTGAGATGAATTCCCCCCCCTCCAAAAAAAAAAAAAAAAAAAAAAAAAAATCTTTTGGTTTTGAATGAAGTTCAAAAGGCAGCGTGGTTAGATTGTGGAAAGATTGTCTCACATTGTCCAGAGTACACTTCTTCCTGCCTTACGCTGCCCCTCTGTGAAGTCCACACTTGAATACTGGAGGGTGCCGAGCGTAAAGCCCCAAGTGTCGCAATCTTTTTCGCAGCTGCCTCACGTTCTGAGGCCTCGGCCCTTCAGTCACCATGTAGTCTCGACAGGCCTGCTTGTGTCTAAGGCAGCTAACCCATAAATCCCCACTTCAAAAAAGGCCTGCTGAGGTCACGGGCAAGGCAGTGTAGCCTTTCACCCCTCGTTTCCGGCAGAAAGAGGTGAGCTTACCATGCAGAGTGGGAGCTTATTCTCTTACTGAAGGGGGTACAGCTTATGATACCCAGAGGAATATACAAACCAACAGAGAGGGAGGACTTTCTTCCCAAATCTGCAATAAAGTCTGCAATACCTTCCACTGTCCTCATCAGTGTGAGTGAGTCACTGTTGCATGCTTGCTTATAAAGCTTCATAAGGGTCACGTCTCTTGCCCTTTTACAACCCAAGTGCGTCCTAAATTTCGTTCAAGTCAATTAGCTGTTTCGAGAGAAGAAGCCTCTCAGTAATACCGGTTGAGGCTCCGCGTCCCGGGGATGTCAGGCTGCCCGTTCATCCATATCTCTCGGATGATCCGCTCCCTCTCCTCGAGCCTCTGCGCTCTCTCCAGCTCCTCCGCCGACGTGAACACGTTCATGTTGAGCGTGCGCTCGAATCGCCGGTGCCGGCGAGCCGACAGGTCCGAGGTGGTGTCCCAGTCCGAGTCCGAGTCGCTGGAGTCGGAGGACGAGTCGGCGGGACGCGCTCGTTTCTTGGCGGGAGGTCGCTGGCGGGGCTGGCAGTCGGTGCGACAGGAGATCTGGATCACCAGGGCGAAGAGCGTGAGGAAGAGGCCCAAACACACACCGCAGACGAAGAAGAGCGCTGCCCTCTCCGGGTGGTCTGTTGTGGGTGAGGAAGACAAAACACACCAAACTTTTAATTGGATCTTTGTGACTGAAGCTGGATCTCTTTTGTTTCCCTCTGACCTGTTCAGCTGCGTTGTTACGAAATATTTTCGCATGCTGACTCACTGACTGACATGAGCACTGGCTGCAGACTCACAACTCATATTACTCATTTCCTTAGCTTGGTTTCTTGGAAATGTCTCACAAATTCTGCTAACACTCTTCAGAAAGGTATTTTTTAGATGTTGTTAATGTTGGTCAAAGGGACAGTTCACCATAGATTTAAAACTTATAAACATAGCAATGAAGGCAAGAGGAAAAATGCATATTTTGATATCGGGAGGAACTGTCCCCTTTAATGTCTTCACACTATTACCCAGCACATACATTGTAACTAAGTTTAGTACCTTTTATTTTCATCTGTACTGAGATTTTTAAATATTTTTTTACATTGGACCTTCAGACAGTTGTTCCAAATGCAAAGGGGAATAAACTAAATATTAGCAACACATGTTTTCAAAATGTCCAGTTAGTTTTCTTTTTTAATAACACACTTAAAGGTCATACATTATTGTGATCGGTGTAATATTCCCTCAATAAAATGCATTCTATTAAAGCAGGTTGTTAAGTTTTATTGCAGCTTTCTAAAGTGAGAAAACCTTTAAACCGTTTAAAGCGCTCTTTGCCGACCCTACATGGTTTTAACGTATGGACTATATGTTTATTTGACTGTGCGCCTGCATTTCATTATGTATAAACTGTTTATTTGAGTCACAGAACGGCCTCGTAATAAAACAGGAAGTATCCAAACACAAACTATAGCAGTGTCTGTTCTAGCAGCTGGTTGAAGCAGGTGATTGACAGTGTGTGTGTGTGTGTGTGTGTGTGTGTGTGTGTGTGTGTGTGTGTGTGTGTGTGTGTGAGTGTAAGGTGTGTATGTAGTTTATCTCTGCATGACATCTGCATTCCTCTGGCCCACATTAACCCACCTTTCAGTCTCAGGAAAAAGGAAATGGGGGATATTACCCCAAAAGATAACGCGCCACACACAAGTAGCACACATGAAACCTCACTCTTGGAACTCAATGTTACTTATATCACTCTCCCGAGAAGTAATCGGATACAGCGCTTAAAGATTAAGATCCGAGCCCATAATGTAACACCGAACACAAGATTTTATGAGCATTGCCTTACCTGATATATAAGTGTAGGCCGCCAGCGCATTGCTGATGAGGGCCATGTTGGGGCTAGAGGTGGAGTTGATGATAGGATTCATGCCTGGAGGCTGAAGCGGACTTTCTCCTCCTCCGGGTTCGGAAAACTTCTCCTCGTTGGGGTTCGTCTCCCTGATCTTCTTCCTATCTGCAAAAGACGACATAGCAGAAAGGGTTTTTTGTATGACCTCTAGGGAAGCCAAAATTTAAAATGACAATGTAAACTTGAAAATAAAAAAGTAATTCAACAACAGCATTATAGTTTTCTATGGATCGCCCATACGAGGAAATGGAAATGCAAATACAAATTGGATTAACACATTTTCACTTTTACTCAAATAACACATGTGGACAATTGTAATTGTGAAATTACATTTTCGTTTTCAAGAACTTTCCATATTTTCCAAAATGAAAATGCAATAATCCAATCTGCATTTTCACTTTCATTTCTTCACATAGGCGTTTCATGGACGTGGAAATAGGAAATAGGGACTTTCTTAATCAAAAATGATAATGTAAACTTGGAGATGAAAGTGTAATCTCACAGTGGCATTAGGTTTTAACATTACATTACATTTTGCATCATAATTTTAATGAAGCCTCTAATAGTCCTCCATACTCTCCACCAAAGTCAGATCGATGTAGGGGGTAATGTTCTGCTGGGATGGAAGGTCAAAGCTTGTTGCAAAGAAAAACATTTAAGATTGAATTTGTTGTGCAACGAGGTTTGATTTGAAGCAGGTTTACCAGAAAAAAACAGGAGGATAAATTTAACTGTTTGGCTGCGGGCCTCTGAAAACAACCCCAAAACCAGAAGGTTTAAAACGATCAATGTAGAACGTGAATACATCCGAAGATCAACATCTGTGGGCCCACGTTCAATGACACGCAGGAGTGGGTTCATTACCGCATGTACAGTCAGACTATGACGCCGCAATTTTGGTCATTTACAGTAAAATAAGAGCGTATTGTCTGTGAGGCATTGTGACTACAACATTCAGACCACTGAGTCATCTGCGGTCTCTCGGTGGTTTTTCGTATTTTAGGATATACGCTTCTGATAAAAGATGCATCATTCATAAAGACGCACACATGTTCGCTGAGAGTTGTGTGATTCAGAAGATAACACAACATCCGCTTCTGTCAAACTCGCTCTGACTCAGGTCGTTAAGAAACAGAGAGCCACATGGGAAAAGTTTGCACTCTGGCAACATTTCAAAAGCTCCCCTGGAAATCTCAGAAAAACGATCTATTTATAGACGGGAGCGACTGTTTCCTCCTCTGGATTTTCACCACAGATTCTTTCAGTGTTTACATGTTGGCATGTGTTGTTGACTGGAGATCAGAGAACAGAGTGATTTGATTAGTCAGATACTCATTTTCTGAGCACAGTCTCATCTGGTTAACCTGAGGCGGGTTTAGGTGGGTTAGAGTAACTTTAAATCCAAGAATAAGCATTGCATCACTGAAAAAACAACCCTCAAGTTAAGACCGTCAAAACAAACAAGAGCATTCAGTCCTGTGTGCACGTGTGCATAGTCATATTTACATGCTTGATTTTTTTCCGGCGATCTGTCATCCCCACCGGTGACCTCTAATTGCAGAGGCTCTAAGGTGTGCCAGGCTTCTCTTTATCTGATAAATGCACTTTAGACAGGAATTGCTCACTGAGGAGGTAAGTGTTTCCACCTGGACCCACTGTTGTGGTGCACACATCAGCTAACATTCAACCAATGGACCACAATCCCTCTGTCAAACACGAGTAAAAATAGGCAGACAAATCATCAACAGAAAACAGTGGGAGAAAGCACAAAATACGTAATGATGGACGATACAGTAATTTCTCTTTTGATTAAATGATTTAAAATGATGAATTCAAGTGAAATCTTTATTTCTTCATCATTTACTACTAAAGACGTTTTAAAAATGTGTCGACACAAATGACCTGTGTCGTACAGCGTGTTCAGTATTGTATTGTTTTCAGCACCAGCAACAGAGGTGTGTTTAGAAGACACATAACTGGACTGGGTAGTAAACTGACTGGGAATATTCAGTACAGTACATCATGGCTGAAAAGCCAATAAAACAGGAGTTCACTGAGAGAAAAATTCCAGGAAAAAGACTACATCGTAGTGGCCAAATAATCACTGGGAGAAACAGTCACACGCCACAGCAACAAGCAATTTGGACCAAAGATGGAGACAATAAAAAGTAAAAGGAATTTAGTGGTTTCTGACTTCAACCTCTTTAACCTTTGTAACGGGTGGGTCAGCTCCTACAAAACGATCTTGCCCTGCCAAGTAGTGCTGGAATTCATAAAGTTTTATTTTAAAGTCTACACAAGACCCACATTTTTTTAAAGACTAGTCAGACTAGGAAATTCACATGTGATACAGTGACACTTCCAAAAAAGCCATGAGGTCTTAGACTTGAATAATTCATACATACATCAAGAAACGCATGACAGATAAGTGAAAAGACAGGGATCAAGATTCAAGAACGTAGAGTGTAAGAGCATATGTAAGAGCAAGTTAGTTTAAAGAAAGCCAGCTTCAGCCTTTGGATAACAATATTTTGGAAATATGCTGAACTAACTAACTAAGATGAAGACAAAGCTGGAGCCAGCGATCAGTTTGGTGTGCTTAGCTTAGCATAAAGACTGCAAGTAGGAGGAAACAGTTAGCCTGGCTATGTAGAAAGGGAACACCTCTGAATAATATGCTAGGCAAGTTTTATCCTGGACTACTTTTTAGCAGGGAGTGGTGACTTTAAGGAGTCTTCGCTGGTTGCCAAGCAACCAAATGGTGATAACAAGTCTACAGCGAGTCACTGCATCCACCCAAGAAATATTTAAACTGTCTGTTGACCTTTGGATGACAACATTTTGGAAATATGCTCATTTGTCTCCCGGTCAGAGTTGAAGGAGAGATTAAGACGAAGCTCTGAGCCAGCAGCCAGTTAAGTTAGCTTAGCTTAGCATAAAGGCTGGAAGTACAAGGAAACAGTTAGCCTTAAAAAAAGCTCACTAATTACCATGCTAGGCTAAATGTTGTTGTTGATTAAAATGATAAGTTATGGTTTAATGGGGAGTTGTGTCCTGGACTATTTCTTGGCTGCGTGCCGTCACTTTGAGGAGTCACTGCACCCGGCCAAGAAATAGTTCCACACATATCTTTTAGATTTTGTTCTTCTGTCGGGGTAGCTGTATTCTCCTCTATTAAACCTTTGTGCTAAGCTAACTGGCTGTTTGTTATAGCATGTATTGCGCAGATAAGAAGATACATAGTCAAACAATTCCTGGGAAAATTATCCAGCTGTTTAGTAAACAGATGTTGGTCAAGCAGAAGGATCAAATCTGTTTCTTCACATCCATCCCTTGGCCCATTTGAAAACAAACAAAGAGAAAGGAGACAAATGATCTGACAAGATCACATATTTACAGTAAAATGTTTCCTGTTCCGCCTTCATATTCTTCTCTCATGTCCCCTCTTCATGTAGTTTCGTCCCCTATCAGCGCATCAGAGATAGAAACAGGTTTTTCTCGGTGAGCCAAGCGTTTGAAGCCGGTGCGAGGAAGTGAAGTCAGTCATGCGTTGGGAACTGTGAGTACGACAGCACACATCTCCTGTCCTCTCTTAACTCCTCATTTATTCGTCTATCCTCCTAATTAGTACAGTGCCGGTAGCTGAGCAGAGGACTCGGTGTGCTGGACGCACGCCACCATCCCTCATGAATAAAGCTTTGTTTAAGCTTCCTTCCTTGCTGGCGTCTCCTTTATTTTCTCTCTTTCATTTGATTGTTCTCGTTCTGTCTTCTCTCTCTTTCTCTTTATGGGAGAACAGGCTGATTTAGACTGTGGTCACGTCTAAGTGCAATCATTGGCTCTCGGGAAGCAGTGTGTTTTTAGGACCAGTGATCATAAATGGTCCGAACCGATGGCTCTCCTCGGATACATGTGGAAACAGTTGAACCCGCGTGACTTTATATACATACATATATGCCCCGACTTGAGACCTGAGTTACTGTTTCTCTTGATGCCTGGGAGGCCTCGGGACTGTTTAGTGTTAACTGCTCTCCGTGGGAGGCTGTGAGTGTGTGTCAGTGTGTGTGTGAGAGTGAAATAAGCTTATATCCTCACCTGGAACAGTGTCGGGCCTTTTGACTGAGCTCCCCTCCGGAGGGCTGTCTCCCACTATGTTGGGGTCATGGGCGCTGGGTGGAGAGGAGTACACCGGCGGTCTGGGTCCCTGCTCCTGGAGCAACTTCTTTGGGACTTCAAAGAAAAGGATAGGTAGAGCAAAGGAGGGGGGGAATCAGAGAACGAAAGAGAGGATAATTAGATAAAGTTTGATTTGAAAACAATACGTACACATGCAGTCATTTCTATTCCAGTTTGTCAGTATTATCTGCTGATGCTCATTTATCACAGATATTGCTATAAAATCAGTATGCAGTATTTTGACGTTGTTTAATATATGAATACATTTCAGAAAACATGACATTTCCCAAATACAAAAACTTTTTCACAAAACACGACATTACAACACACACACACACACATACAAACACACATATACACATGTGTTGAACATCAGCATTCATTTGCATTCGAGTTTCTGGCCATTATTCACTTCCTGTATTCGGCCACCACCACCACGGCCAACTCCTGATGTAAATATCCGGCTCTTTAGCTGCTAAATAAATGCCTGACAGTGTTCACCCGCTAGTCACTGTGTTTGTATCTGTCACTGTGTTTGTTTGATGTTCGGTGTTGGGAAACAGGTGCCTTATATAGCAAAAACACCCCAACTCACAATGTTCAAGAGAGTTAGCAAAAAATCCTGGATCCACACCAAAAGTTAATGGAGTCCATTCTGGGTCAAGACTCATCCTCCGTCCAAGTTTTGTGGAATTCTGTACTTGTTTACTTTTTGTTTAATCCTGCTGACAAACCAAATAGCCACACAAAAGGTAATGGGTGAAAATATAACCTCCTTGGTAATGAGAGTGAAAGTAGCTAAAGTAAGCAGCAGTTGTAAATGGCACGACAGCAGTGATTCACACACTCCTCCTGAACTTGCACTCTGATTCCCGAAAGTTATGCTGCCCCCTCCTCCTCCTCCTCCTCCTCCTCCTCCTCCTCACCCCCATCACATCCCCCCACCTCACAGTGTCCTGTGAGTCAGGGAGTCTGCACTCTTTCCCCCAGACACAAACCCACAGAGCAGTGGGCTATACATTCCTGCCCGTTCACATGTGGTTTCTGGAGGCCGGGCCACGCTCCGGTCACTGTGTTGATCAGTGGTGATTTACAGCTCGACAGATGACCGGCCGTCCAGCTTTCTGTCAGTCTGACCGTTTGCCGTTCGTGCATTTTCATTGCTCGGGACAAACAAATGGGCAATGACGAATAATCAGCTGCCGGGTTTTGCTGACACAAGTAGCACTAATAGTGGAACTGCGACATGTGATTTAGGGTAAAAATGGACCATTTGTTTAAAGGCCGATGAATAAACACGCTGATCAAATTTCCAGAGACGGATTTTGGCCGCGGCCCAAGAGTCAATCAAAGTGCAGGAAGGAGCAGAGCAGACCCCACAAAGCTCCGCTCCACTGTTTATACCCTGGACACGTTACAAGATTTTTCCAATTGTAAGCAATGAGGAAAAGACAGAGCAGGAACATTTAACTGCTTACACCTAGGGTACAGATGATTTTAAAACATGCAGTTTTTACTTTTAGACTGACACGTAACAAACAGTCATCCAAGAGCAGTAAATATGGGGACTAGATGGAAGTTGTTTTGTGTTTACATCCACAACTAGGCTCCTTAGATGTCATCCTCCTCCACACCTAGCTGGCTGCATTCTGGAGCTCAGTTCACCCCCTAAGCACTGCAGAGGTGCCTTTGAGCAAGACATCAAACCCTAACTGCACCCGGCACCTCATACGGGGGAGCCCCCTTGCGCTGACACCTCTCCATTAATGCATGTGTATTGGTCCTGTTTGTGCATGTGTGTGTGATTTGAGTCTGAGTTCGTAAAACTGAATTCCCCCTGCGAAGGGATTAATAAAGTATGCCTTCTTCTTCCAACCTCTGTGTTGTCAAGATCATCAGCCCGTGTTTACACCAGTTTTAGTTTCCAGTAGAATATGACACGCCCACTTCGGTTCACACTCAAGATCAAGGAAAAATGTTCCATGTTGGTGGAGAGGCCGCTAAACATCGTGTCCTTACTGCATGTGACGTGACTGAGGGTCAGCCATATAATCGGCGTGATCATTTTTATTACTATGATATTAATTGTCTCAGATTGGAGCGTCCTAACTGGCTCCAAACGACGTGGCACGCTGCACGCCCTGTTTCTAATTTAATTCCTGACGCATACATGAAAAGCGCAACATAGACAAGATTCAGTTGATTCATGAAGCTGAAATGAGGAGTCATGTCTGTACAATACCATCTTCTATTACTACAAATACCTTAACAAATAAATAAATAAGGTGCCAGCAAGTTTCTAGTAAGAAAATACGCCATCTCTCCCTGCTGTTATGTTGGCTATACTTTAGGTCATTTCCAGTAGAGAACCAGGATGTCGTTTAAAACAGACTCAGTCCCCTTTTTCACCCCAGTCCTCCGCCCCTGTTGCCATGCATACCATATTATCCTCTGAGCAATGCACATGTGAGAGGAAAAGTTTCTGATGATATCTTACTGCAGCCAATCAGCCAAACAGGCCCAGTTTACTGACAGACTTCAGAGAGCTCCGCTGAATCTGGTTCCAGCCTTTTGCGTTTCTCCTTGCCACGAGCAAAAAGGGCGAGAGGTCGATGCCAGACTAATAGAAGCGGTAAATGATTTCTGGTCATTAAAACTGCTCAGGCGGCTTCACCTTACTGCGCCAGGGGGAGAGTTCATATGTGTCAGGTGGGGTGCCAGTTGTAGAAACATATACTTTTACATTTAATACCTCTCTGTAATTGCATCATCTCATGTGGCAAACCGCACCAATCTGTCGCCTAAATAGGTTAAAAAAAAACAAACAAGAATTTGAAACCCTGTTTCATGCAGGTCTGGTTGGCACACGCTGAATAAACAAGAGCTCCCCACATGTGGAGGTGAAAGAGGCAGAGAAATGAAGAAATAGGATTCGGGCCTGAGCAGCTCCGCCTGTCCGTCCTCATCAGTCTGACACACTAATCATGGGTCTTAAAACTCCCCCACTGCCACGCTGCCACCATCCCCACGCCACGCCCTGATTACAGCCTTCTGATTGGCCCTAATTGGCTGCACATGTGGCCCAGGGTCACAGCTGAGAGACGCCATGATGTGACACACACACACACACACAAATTTTTACACATTTAAGGGACGTGTACGTGAGATACACTATAGAGAAGCACATGCACACTCTCAGCCACACCAGATGCCTGCACACATAGAACACAGATATCTATCTTTCCAAACAGCCATTTCTCATGTTATGTTTGTCCATGGACTAACTCTGTTGGCAATAGCCAGTACAGTACAGCAAAGTGACTGCTGCTTGTCTAAAAATAATTGTCAAAAGGCAAAAAAATCTCTCGAAGCAAAGCGGCTGCAGACCACGAGCAAGGAGCCAAGCAGTAAAAAAGTGAAGCAGTAAAAGAGAGAAAGAGGAGTGCAAGGGAGAGAAACCGAGGACATAAATCACACTCCACGGCCTGCATCATAATGGCATGGTCACATAAACGCATGCTAAATGAGTACTCGCAACTCTTAATATAACTGCACAAAACGGGAGCCATGCCAGCGCTGTACCTCTAAGAGCGCCGGGTCGCCACGGGGAGCGAAGATACGAGGCGGGAAAAAGAGTGCCCATAACAATGGCCCGTGTTTACACTGGCAGAGCCCGGCTTTGTTTTCACTGGGCTCTGCGGGCTGGAGTGTGCATGTGCGTGCGCGTCCGTATGTGTCTGTTCGGCCCGGCCATGTGCTGACCGGTGCAGAACGCAGTTGGGACAAAGCCCTGTAAGCCAGAAGGGATATAATGAAATATTAAACCACGCTAAATCTGAGATGAGATCAGACCGCGGGCCAATAATTTGAACAGACTTTAGCCTTTAGGAGCGTACATGGGGGGGGTTCTGCTGGGGACCGAGTATTTTGAAGATCATTTGAGGGCATGTTTTTAATGCTTGGTCTGATTTGGTTCTCTGAGATTTTGGCTCTAAAATGACAGCTTAATCTTTACGATGGCTTCTCTCTCTGAAATCATAATCAATCCTGGGTGCGGCAAAGGCAGGAAGCGGGAAGTCAGTCACAGTTGGTGGTGCTGAGGAGTCGGTGTACAGCCAGAGTAACGTATCTAGTGTTTAAAACAATTTTGAAAATGTTTTGCATGACCGCAGATGACAAACTTAACACAGACACACTATAAGTCAAAGCAAACGCAGTCAACATCAACAGGGAGATGAAGAGGGAGAGAAATTCCCCAGACTCCCTTATAAAATCACTCAATTTTGTGAGTGGTTGAGTTTGGAGAAACTGTTCAACTTTGTGGAGTTCTGTTTCTGACAAATTCTTAATTATTCGGGCCTTCCTGTAAATTTGGCACATGTTCTAGCCTCGTTTTAGGGGGTGCTGCAGCCCCCTCAGCACCCCTAGTTCCTGCAGTTTTCTGTGACCCAGGTCTGATTGAGATGTACTGTACTATATTCATAAAGCTGCAGTGAAGGACAGGGACAGCGTGTGAGAAACATTTGACAGGAGATGGAATTCATTTGCAGCCACATGAAGACTTAGAGAGTTCGGTTCCAAATCAGATATCGACCGTTACAAATTAGCTATGCAGTGGATAACTTAAGAGCTTAGATGACAAAATGCATTACACTTCGGGCAGTAATTTTCCCTTAAAGGGGCATAAAGCATTTTGGCAAAAAAACTCCCCAAAAAACAGGGTGCATTGAAACAATGTGCTGGTTTCATGTGCATGTGTGTAAGAAGTTAAGAAAAGCGTCTGGTTTCAATCAGCACACAGCCAGTGCCTACTTAATCTGCAACATTAAAGTGCTGTCGAAGACCCAACATTCATTTGATACACACACACACACACACACACACACACACACACACACACACACACACACACACAGGCAGAACCTCAGAAACTCAAATCAATGTTTATAGACACACTCCCAGAAATGCTTTTTATTCTGTTTCAGCTTTCTCCTGCTTCAGACACCCCAGAGAGAGGCATGCCTGCCCACATTCACGCGCCCATCCACCCACACACACACACATACACACACACACAGAGACACGCACACACACTTACACACAACGTGCACACACATCACCATTTTTCACTTAGCTAATGGCATTCCTGCAGAACAACATGCAAGGTGAATCGGGCAGGAGCTGAAGGTGTTGAGATTGCATTCCTCCTCTGCCTCCCTTCTCCTTTTTTTCTCTAACCCCCATAACGCTCCCTAACAGCATCCAGCTGACAGCAGCTGATTGGGATTGAGTGTGTGTGTGTGTGTGTGTGTGTGTGCACTTGTGACACACAAGAGATGGAATGTCTATTCATTATAAATTGTGAATTGTTTGGATGAGGACGGCACAGGATAAGGACTTGAGTGTGTGACATTACCTTCATGTTTATCTTTTTTCCAAATGAACGCGCAACCACGACCTCTTACTGTGAAAATTAATGACCGCATGAGTGTCAACATATCGAAAATGAACGTGTGCCTGCATGACCGAGAGCGCTAATGTCACAGGGCATGATTAACACACTCATTCCTGTCTTGTGTATACAGTGCGGACCAGGTTTAACGTCTGGTAGAGTGAACTCTATCAAGGGACCGGCGGTGTGAGCTGAGTGCTTTTTCTGGTTCTGCTCCATTTTTACGTTAGGGTGGGCAATCTGACCCACTCTGAGACTTTATTAGGTTTTGTTGCGAGTGTGTGTGTGTGTGTGTGTGTGTGTCTGCTAGAGAGTTACAACACAAACTGGGACGACTGTGGTAACCTTAAAGGAGCCTTTGAGGGGCCTACCGGTGGTTTTGAAAGATTTAGCCCATTAACTGCAGACTACATCTAATTTACGCGACTGTAGACAGCTTTTCAAAGCACACCATAACTTATACATTTAATTCCCACCTTCAAATTAACCATTGATTTACATGTTTTCTTTTTCTAAACGATATACAAGATACATTGAGGATTTTACTTTTCATTTAAATACTGCAGCCATATAAATATTGGCTTGGATCTGTCAGAAACAGAACATATAAATGACATTTTAAAATACTCAGATTATGCTTTTAAATTAGGTTAGGTTCTTAAAAAGGTTTTTAAAGTGAAACCGCTCACAGGAGCTCACCTCTCCCACAGAAAATACTGCTGCTGAATACCTCATCAGTAGTCCCGCCCCTAATTCTGTGAATTCTTGACATCACACTATGTAACCATGTCACACATTTGCATAATCTAAGACCATTTTTACAGAAGACGTGAATCTAACTGAAAGCTGAATGTCCATTACTGTAGTCTGTGCTGTGCATAATGTTTTTTTTATTACTGTGTGATGTGTTTCTAACCAGTCTGTGAAGCCGAAGGCAAATTTCCACATTTGCAATACAGATTATTATTATTTATGTATTCTTTAATACATGTGTGGATAAAAATCAGTAAGTTGACATTTTAAATCTATAGACAAACAAATGTTTATGAATTGGATGTGCACCAGCAGGCAAACTGCCACCAATATGTCCTTTAGCAAGGCATTTAATCCACCCAAAACCACTTCTGGAGCTAACCGGTGGAAAACTGGCGATGTTCGCTGCTTTGGTTGTTTGTAACTGTATGAATGAGAAGCAGGCGCAGCTCTGAAAATGAAGTTATGAGAACCGACGCTCAACTGCTGGAGATCTGGAAAAAGTTCAGCTTTCTCCCTTTTGGCTCAGATGCACGACTGCTTAATCAAATCTGTGGTCTCAAGTTATCCAGTCAGTGCAGGAAAAGCCCTGAGTTGGCAGGAGCTTCTTGTGACAAGATCTGCTTGTATGCAGTATTCTCTCATACGACGCAGGTAAAGTCTTCTGTGTGAAGCAACACAGATCTGGATGGTGACATAGTCTTAGCGAGGGCTGCGAGTGCATTCCAGGATGGAGAGAGTGGAACAGCTCTGCCCTCCATCCTACCTCACCGAGCCCTCTGGCCTACATTCAGCTACACAGCATAGAATTCTTCCCCATTTAGTTTAATGGATAACACACATCCCCTCCGCTGTGAGACACCCACAAATGCATACGTATGCACACACACACACACATACACATGGAGATGCCGCAGCATGGGCCCTGAACGTAATCACTCTCACTTCACCACAGCCATCAGTTACACTCCACAATCCCAGCTGTTTTGGTTATTTAAACACTCCTTGTACGCCGCACATGTGCACACACACAGTCGGTGTTATTAACATGCATGCAGAGACAGAAACAGATGCTCTGTTGACAGTGTGGGGTCATAACAATCAGCAATCTTCGGTTGTGAACCCCAGCCACCACTCCCCCCGCCTCGGACCCCACACAGACACACAGAATCCTACTGATGTCTTCAACTCTGATGATATTCACAATCTCCACCCCAGGAGGTGCTGAGCATAGTAATCACATTATGGAAGTACACGTCCATTCCCTCCCTGATCATCAGTGAATAAAACATCTGTTGGTATTTTTGGGATGTGGTCGCTAATTGAGTCAGTTTGTTATGTCTTTGTAACTTATAAAAATTGGTCTAGTAGGATTTACTTTGAATGGCTCTGATGAAAACTGTGATCTGGAGCCTCATTTATAAAAAAGTTCTTACATTTGTACATGAACTTAGTCTTGAGATTATTTCCAATGGCGTGCTTACAAATATATTGGACGTGCCTTGCGATTTCCCCTTAGATGATGCCAGCACAAATAGGTGTGAGTCAGGAATAGCCATGGGATCACGACGATGGCAGTGGTAGAGGAGATTGAAGCCAAACATGTATTACTGAGTGGACTAAACAAACAAAGCATAACATGCAGCTTGGGAGTCCAAAAATATTGACTGTAAGTCCGCTAATTCTTCACACCTTTAATGAATAATTCCTCAAGCGAAGTTCACCACTGGCGTGGAAAGATATGCACCCCGAACTGCCCTGACATAACCAGCAGTAAAAAGCATTTACATCAAGTAAGTTTTCAAGCTAACTAGAAGGATTCTGGTAAAAACCAGATACTCCAGATATTCTTGTGTACTGTATTGTGATCAGCATCTTCTTTTGATCTGCTCACTTCTTATCTGAGACTTGCAGAATTAAGAGTTACGCAAAAGTTATCAGTCCTGGAATATGTTATTCCTGGTTCAATTGCGTAAAGAACTTCGGAACTTTGTTTAGAAAAGAGCCGTATGAAGTGTATTATTCTTATTATTCTTATCATTACCATTATTGCTGTTGTAATTATGAATTTGGGGAATTATTGTGTCAAAATCAGTGAAATCATAACTCTTAACATTAGATTTAGTGTATCCCAGTGCAATATATCACAAGACGTGTTTACTGTAATGTAAACTTTGCAAGTCTACTGTCCATAGATAAACATGACCTGTGACCCCGCCACACGGAATGCTGCCCTCAGATGTTTCCAATGTTTGTGTTTCTACATCTTTATCGGCTGGACGTGGGAGAGGCCGGTCCGCTGTCGAAGTCAGCACAGCCTCATCATTATCTGATGTTCCGCTGGGTCAACAAGGATGTGACCGGCGCTGATTCATCAAACCGCACTGCCCGCCTAAACTCACTCCTTCATATCAGAGTTATGAGGTAATGGGATGCCGAGTTTTGATTGGGTCGGAGAGCTGCTGAGGTCGTCAAATGACTTGTGAAAACAGTGAAGACAGAGGTCGTCATTTGTTGCCACTGACGTGGAGCAGACAGAGGACAGATAGTGGCAGGGCTTGTCTAGACGCAATCGTGACAGAAGTGAAGGCTGCAACATTCGACGAGCATGTTCCAGCACATGTCACGGCTGATCTAAACAATGGTGCTATCTTTAGCGGGAGGCAACAACTGGTTGCACAGGGCAGTTCATAAAATCAACACTTGGCAACATAAACGTCTGCTGGGACCTGAGGCATGGATGGTGTTTCAGTGAAAGATAAACAAAAAGTAGGCCAGCTCTGTCTTAACCATCCCTCTGAAGATACAAACAGGTCTCGATTTAACTTCATTGTGCATTCACCTTTGTTAATGTGACAGTTTCAACTGCTGAGATGAATGTTGACTGTCGACATTCTTTGTTTCTCTCTTAATCTCTCCCACGGTTGAATACATCAATACAAAGGCTTGTAATGAGATCATTAGTGACTAATAGAGCCGGAAAGTGACAATACGGTGGAGCAGGTTTCATTCTGGTCTCGGTCAGATAACTGACACAATTTATAGTATTTCGATTGTAGAATATTTAGTAGGTAAGAGAGTATCTGCGATTGTGGCGCTGGTATAATTTGATATGGGCTCAAAACCACATTTTGTCATGTCATCCACGCCTCCTATTCAAAGCCACCAGGTCACCCAAGTGTAAAGCTCTACATATGCAGACCAAAACAGCTGAACAGAGGCAATTTAGATGAAGTGGTCTTATTCCTGAGCGGTTCTGTTGGTTGGTTGAAACAGGATTTGACTTGGTTCGGATCCAGAGACAAGGCATGACTCTAAGTTTGAGCTAACCATTAAAGCCTCTAAATTGATACAAGTGCTTTAGAAACTGAACTGAAGCATGAGCTTACAGCACACTGTGATGTCATTTGTAAACCCTTTGTGATGTGGATAACTGTTTTGAAGGCTGGCATCGTGGGGGTCACATTCTTGTTATTTTTGGAGCCACAAGTGACCATTTTCAGATGAGAGGGTAAGCTGACGATGTCATCCATGAACAACAAGACAAGCTGTTGCCACGACCTGAAGCGTTCCCTGCTTTATCGTCTATTTTACTCTCAGTGGGACCACAATTTACAAAATGATCATCATGCTGTGTTGAGGAAGGCTTGAAACTAATGATTGAGACCATAATCTCATTAGGAGCTCGCTGAGGTAATAAATCAAGTGAGAAATGGGGTAATTTCCTCATAAGCTGACATAAAATCTGACCGCTTTTTGAAACCAGCCGGCCATTAGAAAGAATGCAGGTTGAAGGCACTTCCACATTGGCTTCACTTCCCAGACCTGCTAGCTTTGTCTTTATTCTATACAGTCAGCTAAACTCAAGAGTCACGTATTTCCATCACCGCTTTACAATTCCTAACCTTATCACACGGTCGAAGGTGTGTATTTTGATCACGTGAGCAAGTTGACAGCGGATCTGTTCCCAAGATTAAGAGTGTACCAGCCTTTTAAAAACAGACTAACAGCAACACAAAACGAGAGAATGAGAAGGAGTCTGTTATGAATATCTCTTTACGGCATCCAACAACGGGGGAGTCCTGAGAAGGTTCACCGAGTTCAGCACTTAACTTGCTGAATAGGCGTCTTTGATAAAGCAAACTCCATCGCAGAAGTTTACTGAGAGGCACAGGGACAATGGCATTGTTGTAACGTTGTGACGTACATCCCTGGCGTAATTGGTGAAGTATACTGTTTTGTCAGTTTGTGAATGTTCTGATGTTTCATTAATGTAAATGTATCTGTCTCCCCTTCAAAATCAGTGTGAATGGTCAGCTTCAGGCAGTGAGGTCAGTGAGTTCAACATACCTAACGTGCAACGCCATTAAAAAAAGGAAATGGACTGTATTAAACACACAATAAAAACTGTCACACGTTGAGGCAGTAAGTGTGACCTCAGAGTCACATGTTGTTCTCTAGACCCTCTTCATAACAACATAACTGGCATTTCAGTAAACACCAGACTGACTAGATTAGATCACAAGCCATTGTACTAAATGACCGAGGACGTACCCATAACAAAATAACACAGCAGAGTGTGTTTTAGCATCTGTGTGCCATTAAATGCTCTATGATTTGATGCAGGCCATCGCACTCCATCACTCTCTCTTTATCATTTTGGTAAAACACTACCACCTGCCTCATCATAACTCTCGTCTTTCATAGGTGCGTCTGCGCCCTGTCATTGTCGGGTAATTAGAGGAGCAGTAAGTGAGAGTGAATCATACGCAGCGTTGCGTTTTTTTCGCTAAGTTATACCTTTACGTCTCCACAGAGGACGAAAAGATGGGAAACCTAAGTAGTGAGTGGGAGTTGGCGTGTTCGGATGAGTTCAAGAAAGGGAGGCATGTTTTTTCTCCACGTGTTGACAGGGCGCTGGGCCGTATTAGCGGTCAGGCCTGGACGGAGATAATGACGGTGAGGTCTGGGTCAGCCTGAGTCTGTCATCGGCCTTATCACCACAAATACACACAGCGTACACGCACATGCACATTACAACACCTTTTGTTTAGTCTGCCACACTCAAGCGAGGTATCGTTTGAAATGTTTTGATGCCAACGCCAAAATTATACGATATGTAGTGCCTTTAATTGAAAATACGCACAGAATGTCACAAGTCAAGCATGCATTTATGGACACATTTCAGTTGATATTAAAAAAAAAAAAAGTGTTGAGGACTGATAGCCAGTCCTACACTGGACAGAGCCTGTCCCATCTGAGCAGACTTCTGACATTATTCTCCTCGGAGCTATTATTAGAACCAACTCTGAAAATAGACATTAGCAAGCGGGTGCTATCACGAGCTTCACTGAGCAGCTGGTTGTGATCGAGAGAGAATAGAAACGGTGATGAGATGCAGAAACATTTCCTTTCCTTTCTCCCGTTACGGTTTGGATTTCTCCACATATAATGTTCTCGCTGGGCTTTTACATTAGTGCGTACACTCATTGTGATTGTGCGCACACTCCACATAAATAGCAGAACACTCACGGGGTTCGACAGATGTTGAGATAACTCTGAGTTTCTGAGTCCCATGTGGGCGCAAAGCTTTGGTATTTCCATCCCGAGACTTTTCTGGGTATACAGCTGGCTGTCTGTTTGTCCTGCTGTGTCCTGTCCTCTTCTTCTGCCCCTGTCAACTTTGAAAGGTTCTTAAAACAGCTTGAGCCACAACAGATGCAGATGCATTTCCTCAGGGTTAAGAGAGGAGAGAGGAACAGACAGAGAGCGAGCGAGAGAGGCGTGACAGACACAGCGGCTGCCAGAGACACTTTTACAGCAGCCTTTAAAACAAACACCTGCTGCCGTGGCCGAAGCGCCTGGGTAACATCAGAGATCCTGCAGTTTGTAACCGCACGGCTGTGATTAGATAATGAAACTGTGCTAACAGAGTTGCAGCATTACAAATGATCTCTTAAGTCCTCAAGTCTAAATTGGGGTTTAGTATTCTGCACAAGCACAGGGAAATGTGCAACTCAAACGAGCAGGCGGGGCTGTAGTGGAGGGTAAACACACATAAAACACTGGCTGCCCACTGTTTAAATTCAGCACCCATGAAGTTTTACAAAGGTTTTAATTGTAAGTGGCCTTTAACCTGGGTTCCATCTAGCAGTTTCCGGTGCCCAGTCTGCTTTACACTGGATCACTGAAACATCATATCTTGCCATCAACCAGTTACCATCAACTCAGTTAAGTGACGTGGGACTTGAGGGTATTTTCAGATCTACGGTTTGTTTCCCCTGGTTAGAATCAGTAAAAAAGTTGGTTGACTTAATGTGTAAATCCGCCGGTGAGAGCATTCACTCTTCTCATTGGTTAGATGTGGAGGGTGGGTTGGATTTTTCTCACTCGTTTTTGTCGTGAGGAAACTTGTCTTTAATTACGTAGCCTATCAAAACCAAAGCGGTGCCAAATTACCAGCGACAAGCAGGTGCACTTACAAGCTCGTATCAAACAATGGCATAAAAAGGATCGCATGAGATAGGAGAGATTACATCACAATCAGTGTGTTTACAGGAGGGATGTGACACCAGAGAGCATCTCTCTCTTCCCTCTTCCTGTGTTTCTCTGCAGAGAATATGTAAATGGCAATAGAGAGCAGGGGTAGAACGTGGCGAGATAGTCCACTAGTTAATTGATTGTGGATGCTGTCATTTTCTTCTCAGACCAAATATTCTTGGGGAACCATTAACATGCCCGGGTGCCCGCACAAGTAAAGTCTATGTGTGGGAAACACTGAGTGGTCCATGACAAGTGTCGATGTCAGCAAGATACTGAACTGATGGTTTTATTCAATGATAGAAATATTGTCGGGTGCTGTGGATAGAAACCACCTTGAATGGCATGGCAGCCTCTGACTGAATGTTTGTGAGATATGAATGGGTGAATGTGGCATTTGTTGTAAAAGGCTTTGAGAGGTTGGTAGACTAGAATACTTTTGAATGCAGTCCATTCACAATTATCTAATTCAACCAAACATTAGTATGCATAATGCATATGGTTAAAGGAGACAGTTTGCTCACACTTAACGGAGTGTTTCTTGTAGTTGGGACCGACAAAGTTTTGATCACATTCCCACCACAAACAAACCACTCCAGAATCTGTGATGGGACCAAGATTACTTCCTCAAAAAAGGGCCTCGGTTCAGTTTTGTGTTCAACTCAACTCATCTCAATTTTATTTATATGACACCTTTCATATAAACATGCAGCTCAAAGTGTTTCAAATAGCAAAATTGAAACAACACAGAGCAGCTTAAACAAAAATATAACAACCCGAACGAATCGCACCACAGAGGAATACAAACTAGAGTCTGATTCGACCGGACAAAGTAAAAATGCCCCAGAACAAGCAAAGCTAGCACAAACATTTGCAAACAAACACGTAATTGAACTGTGCTAATTTGACAGAAAAAGACCACAAAGTAAGCAGCTAGCTATAAGCCATTAAGTGACAAAATAAACTGACTGACGGGATCAAAGCACCGTTCTTAAAGAGAAAGGAAGTTGTTCATTAAATGGTTTCTATATTATTTTTGTTTTACGACATTGATGTCGTAAAAAATGGATACATGCAAAGTGCATAGACTAGTTGACAAAAAGCAGAGATTACCCACACTTTTTTATCGCCCTGACCCTGAATACAGTAAAAAATAACTCTCTACCCAACAGGAATCAAACCCTTGTCACAGCTGAGAAGATCTGTCTTCTCAATCCCAGACGTGGCCTACAGTATTTTCATTTCAGCTGTGCTGTAAATCTTTCCGGTATCAAACGGCTGTAGAAACCCTCCAACAGCGAGCCAACCGCGACTTATAGACTTAGAAAATGCAATTCGATCTGCGGCGGTTGTGTCTTTTTTCACATTACATTGCCGCGGGGGGTTCGGTGCAGATTAGACATAAAGCAGACTCGCACAAGCACACACTGACACACAGGGTCACCACTTGGCACTTTAACTCACACACACATTACGCAGGACACCTTCCGAGCACATATATTCAATCCTGAGACAGGGGGAAGACAGGAAGTACGAGTGGGAGGGATGGAAACTGAAGGAGCAAGGGAGAAAAATGATGGCTTTCCCTCTGAGGGTGACGCAAACAGATCAGCTTTAAACCAAACAGTCTGAAATATTTGTGTCTATTATGTCAAAATACGATACGTTAAGTGTAGCGCGAGGAATACAAATGATAAGTGGAGAGGAGAAAGATGAGGAACATGCAGTCAGGAATAAAGGTGTGGTTGGACATTTTGGAAAATGAACTCAGTTGGTGTCTTGCTGAAGGCTTAGATTAGAGACTCCAGGAAGTTACTGCTCCCTGCCAAGAAAAAGTCTGGTTCATAACCCTGCGTCAAATTGAAACATTTATTCTTTTTGAATTTGACATGCTAAATATCAGGTGCACCACTGCAACCAATGAAAATGTTGAGTTGCATATGACAGATTTCTGGGTGCATGTGCCACCAAAATAGTCACATCCCGGAGCCTGGTATAATGTTTAATGGATAAAGCTTTAGTGTTGTCGATGGGCAGATTTTGCTATCTGTGGCCAGATCTATGCAGCCATTTACCCCTTGTTTGCAGTCTTTATGCTAAGCTAAGTTTCATAGTTACTCTTGAAACATGAGTGTGGAATCAATCAAGCTATTTTTTCTAAAATGTAGAAATCTCCCACAAAATATCTGCCAGTACGTTTATGCTGATGAATAACTTTTCATGTCATCAAAGCGATTTCAAGTAGCACATTTTGAAGCTGTTTCTAGCAGGGCGGAGAATGTGCCAACGTGGTGAGGAGTCAGATTTTAGATTAAAAGGACCACCCATGAATTCATCAGCCGTGACCTTTATAGGGCAACAGCCATATCAACGTTGACAGGCGTTTTATTAGGCGAGGGAAAGAGTAGAAAAAATCTTGTGATCAAAACATAGAGCATGTGGTTGTCTGTAACATTTTTACAGAGGGGTCTGTGGGCCCTTATAAACTCTTTGTACTTTTATCAGGCAAGAAATCACATGTAGTTATTGCAACCTTTGTTCTGACATGTCTACAGTTTCGCCCTCTGAATTTTTATTTTTCGTTGTCAAACTGTTAAATAAATCTATTACAAACACAATATCAGAGACCACAAACGTAAGCTGACTCCACCTATATGTATGATATCTAAAGAACAAAATGCAACTTCCTTATATGTCATAAAAGAGCAACTTCTTCTCCTCCTCGCACTTCCAGTGGATCTGGCACCGTAGAGTACAGCGTTTGCTTCCATCAGCAGGCGACCAAAATTTTGGATAGCATAATAGTAGCATCCCAAAATCTGGCTGGTTTGGCTCGGTCTGCAGCCAAACCTACGGAGGCCTGGATCCACAGTGGCCCTCGCAAAACAAACACAACTTGGAGGTCTGGCTTCGCTTTCGCTGACGAACGTCATTATGCACATCGATTAAAAACAAACACACTGGCAGAGAGAGACGTCCAGCGTTTCAGTGTGGGCCTACGGGTGGAAAATCCCTATCTGACAGAGAGAAGAAGACAGAGATCTACTGAGAACAGAGGCTACCTTTGGATAAGATTTGTCTTATTTGTTGGCTGACTTGTAATGCCAAGATGCCAGCTTTCCGCTTAAACAGCAACAGAACAGACAACAAAGCTAAATGACTTTCATTTTACCTCTTCTGCTGTTCTACAGAGCAAGTGAAATAAGAGAGTGGGGATTATCCATGTTCATGCAGACAGCTCTATTACTGTTATTAGTGGAGAAAAGCCAAGATCCAAACAAGGACGGCCCCCTCCTCAAGAGTACACAAGACCAATCGTTGGTCAGACAGAACAGCCACTTTTACCAAACCTGATTAGGCAAGTTTCAAGACTTTATATATTGTGGTAAATTCTCTGCCTCTCTTCTTTAGTATTTTTCATTAGAAAACAGACACAAAGAACATTACTCCACACTGTTCCATACAAAACAAGTGCAGATAAAACTGTCTGGGACAGAACATAATGCATTACCACATCACATCAGCCAATGAGAACTCTCAGTATGAATCAATGATACAGAAGTCAGCGGTTCCCACACTTCGGGGGGAAGCGTGTCCACTATATCACACTTGAATCACATGAGAGCGCATGGGCCACTTTGTACCAACATAAATGACTAGCTGCATTAGCATAGCAGCTAATCATAAATCCTACAATAGAACACACACACACACATACACACACACCTCAAGAGAACCAGAACCCAATTGGGCACTGGTGTCATGTTGCAGACAGGAAACAGATGGCCTGCTGGGGGAGAAAAAGCAGAAAAAAGCACGCCAAAGAAGGCCAGAGAGAATGCTTCCCTCCCTCTTTCTCTCCCTCCATCATCCCTTCATCCTCGGTTGGAAGGCAGAGGAAGACTGAGGCCGTGGTGGTGTTTGGAGGCTAGATCAGTGGGCCCTGGCTCGAGATCAGAGTGATGGAGTTCTCGGGGAGTTTTTTAAATAACAGTCCAGCATGGTTCTACAGTACTGGGCTAAGCTGGGACACACAGCCTGCAGGCTATTTAAGACAGGACACATCCCAACGGGTGAGAATATATTTTAAGCATTCAGGGAATAATATCGCTATCAAGTGCTGTGTTTCACATTAGCACTACAAATATACAGTACGGGCTACATTTAAAGTTTGTGCAAAAGAGAATAAGTCGTGATAAAAGCTTCAAAGACTCAAGTGAGTGAAGTGAGTTGACAAATTATTTTAACAGCTTTATTTGGAAGTCAAACTTGTGTGAGTGCAACGGTATTGCAAGAAACAGACTGTGACTGTTATGTCACAGTTTGGCCGTTTTTAGTCTTTCAACTAAGTTTGGCTAATGTAGAGATTTGTTTAAAACCTGTCTGATTGACTGAAATCTTGTGTTTCTTCTGCCATCTGACTAATATAATTAGATAGAAATTGTCTAGTAGTCACCAGATGGTTGAGGATAAAAAAATTAAATAGCATATTTTTGGACCCTGGGATACTGTCCCAGTGACAATTAGTCTTAAAATAGAGATTTTGGAATTTCTTGAGTTCTGATTGAATAGAATAGAAATTTATATAGAAACAGCAAAAAGTTGCCCAGACCACTCATACCTGAACACCATCCAGCTCATTTAACAGATAAAGTTTACTTCCTCCAAACAACCTCCTGACATTTGCCTAGAGCACTGGACTGACCCATCGGCTGCTAATGATAGATAACCTTTGACCCTGAAAGCAGCAATCAGGGATCAATATTGTCTTGAGTAAGGCCGCCCTCCACAGAGAACGCATTGATAAGTGGGCTGACCGCGGCCCCTGGAGGTCGTGATCCATCACATGTTTACTTGAGCCCTGTGTCCTGTGTTTTCTGAGATCTCCAATCTCAGATCTTTATCCTCGTGAAACTTCTCTTGCTGAGACCATGTCAGATCTTGTGGTATCCACAGACTCGGAAAGTTTTCAGTCAGGAACTCTGAAACATTTGAAGTTTAATCGATTAAATTTGGCTGATCAGTTGTTACCGAAACAGGTTGTACAGTCATTGCCCATCTTATACTATACATAACAATTCTTTGTATACCTCAAAGCATACATCAGCAGTTATTTGCTTTATAAGCATATTGCAGATCTTGAAGTTATCTGTCTTGAAGACAGTAACGAGATAAAAGTCATCCCTAAAAGCTTCCTGCTTTATTAGATATCACTTACACAAATCACAGCAGATGTTCTTCCTTCATCTGCAAACCTGCTTAACATCTGCAGCCAGTCATTTAATGCTTCATTCAAAAACCCCGGGCTGTAAAATCTACAGACATCATTAAGCATGTCTGCTAATTTCTAAAACCTGAAATACAGCAGTGATAAAACTACTAAGGCCAACGCAACCCGAAACACATGTTTACTGTAGATTGAAACCTACCAAATGTGGGTCGACTTAAAACACATGTTTAGATTGAAACCTCCTCCCAAAGTCTCCTCATTGAGACTTGGAGTCTTCACTAAATTTGCACCCTGTAATCCTGCTGTATAACATTTCAGCCTTTATTGGAAGTCTTGGTGGACTGTTCAAGAGTGTTTGGGCTTTTTGAAAATCTCCAGACTTCTAGTAACGTACCAACTAAGCCAAAACATAAAAAAAAACTAAGTGCTCTGTCTCCTTGTCTATCTTTTTTTTCCCTCTCTCAATCCAATTACGCTGTAAAAAGTACTAGAAGTTGTTATGCGATCCAAAGAATACCAACTACAGCTCATTCAAACTATATTTTAATGATCAACTACTTGAAAATGTCTGTTTCATTTTCTTTTTCTCACAATGCCACTAAATCCTTCTTTAAATCAACGTTCTCTGCCTTCTTGTGCCCATGCAGCACATGTCTCAGGACCCATAGCGATCCTCGCCTCTCAGAACAAATTGAGTTTAATAGGGGTGAGGCAGGGTGAGCCGAGAGGGAGGAGAGGGGAAGGCGAAGAGAGGGCTGTAAAAACACACCACATGCGACTCCATGCCAGTCCCTATGAGGAGAACTGCAGCGTTACTGCCTCTGACATTATTCCTTACACCGAATCCAACAGTAACATATGCTAGGATGGCAAGAACCAACACACTGGCACTGACTGGCAAAAAATACATCTTAAAGAGACTGTTCACCCGAAAATCAAAAGTAGATATATGAGCTGAGCGTAGAGGAAGCTTGTTGTTCGATACGTTGCTGATCAAAAAGGTGCACCGTATCAGCACGTCTACCCAGCGCACTTGCAAATTTGTACAAAACAACATCGTAAGTAAAGTCTACGTGTGGGAAACACAGAATATCTGCTGGCAGATGTAGTTCGGTAGGTAGAAAACAGTTTCGACATGAAGCTGCTCCAACAAGGTCTGTGGATTATCTTGAGTAACAGGATCACGATTTCATGTGTGTTTATTTTAGCTTCGAGCACTCACAAAACTGAGTCTCATCTAGTTCCGTTATATTTGAAAGGAGGCAGACGTCTCTTTGACTGATGTCTCCAAAACTTGGCAACTTACACCAAAATGAGATCTAGATGGACAAGTAGCACTAAAGTTAAGAGGGGAATATGTCTTTTAGATTTTTGGGTGGGAGATTTAAAGAGGGATTTAGTCTTCAAAATGTGTTTTCTTGAGTTATTTCATATATTCATAGATACAATACAATATTTATATACAGTCCTGTTTGTATCAATGTGTACGGACACTGTGTAGATAGTCACAGCATCTAGGTGGCTGTCAGAGAGATGTAAACTCATTCACTGACTTTCAAAATGTCTCGACCTTGAGTGTAAATTGCACTGACAAACACCATCCATCTTCCTCCCCAAGCGGCTTAAAACAGTCTCGGTCGTTGGCAGATACTAGTTCACCCACGTCTCACACACACACCAACCCGGCTGGACAGGCAAGTGAGCAAACATACACACATTTGGCAAAACACTGATGTGAACACACACACTTGGTATGTGCCTGAACACTGGCCTTTTTCTGCTCTCCTCACGCTGCAATGCTCTGGTTTAATTAACTGGACTACTGTGAAGATTCTCCTAAGGCCAGCATATCTAGGAAAACACACCCACACACACACACACACACACACACACACACACACACACACACATACACATACACAGTCAGAAGTGCAGCGTCCTTCACCCTGACCAGGGTGCCTCGAAGAGAAAATTAATTTTTCCTGGGTGAGCATGGCTCACTAAAGGGCAACTGAAGAGGCAGAAGGCTGAATAAAGCCATTCAAGAGGCTCTTTGGCATTCTGTCCACATATCCAACAGACCTGAGCATGAACTGGACACACACATGCTGTCTGGATAACTGGACAAGGCAGCTACCAATATACTGTATCAGCTTGTTGTCACTGCAACGTCGAACAAATTACACAAACAAAAGATACTAGAATATCTAAAGATAAACAAATACTTTTCAGAAACTATGGATGTAAAGCTATTGTTTATTCCTTTACTAGACACAAGATGCTCTTCACTGAAAAGTCAATTCTCATCTTAAACGTGCACTGGTTTGGTCTCCAACCATTGATCAGATATCAAAGCATCAAACACACATTCTAGACGGATTCCCAGAATACACTTTAAAATGACATCTTGCAAATAGACAATTCATCTGCATGTAAGCCAGCACTTGATGCAGGGGTTCTCTAGTCAAAAGTTATTGTAAACAAACACTGTGCTTGTTTCCTTACATACATGTAGAAAGAGACGAAATAGTCGACCTCATGACTGTGTTAACACTTCAAGTGTGTGTTTCTGTGTTTCTTCATGTGTCTATGCACGTGAACGGCCTGTTTTTTTTTCCGGCTCTCCCACCTCGCTGACCTTTTAAATCTAGCAAGATCCAGGGGACTTACCCCCACAAAACTCGCTGGGAGATAAATGACTCCCCACAGCTATGAGGCTCTTCAAATCCCTCAATCCGGGACCGGTCACACAGACATCAGAGGAGTGAAAAACACTTCTCCTCCGGGAGAAGGAAATAAAAGCAGAATTTGGTCGATGGACTACAGATTAAAGGGCTCTGTTTTTTGGAAGTCGATCTATGGCGTAGAATAATTGAGATGGGGGGGTCTCTTGCAGCTAGGATGGAGAGTAGAGGAGGTATGGTATGAGGATGTATAGGTATTACTGAGGCTGTGGTGGGGGAAAGTAAAGGGTGGGATATGGGGGACAGGAGAACCCCAGTACCTCCTGCAAGCAGCTGCATGTTGGATGCCAGGAAGTTTTTTTTTTTGGTGTGGGGGGGGGGGCACATCTGCTTTGGCTATCAAGAGACCCCCCTCACTCTCCCCATGCACTTCAAAATGACTTTTACTTTTTGGAAAAGGAAAGAAGGAAGGAAGGAAGGAAGGAAGGGCAGTAGGACGGAAGGAAAAAAAAGAAAACACCCCTCTCGGAGAACTGAAGCCATTAGGAATGCATGCTGGGCTTCGAAAAACACAGAACAGAGAAGAAAAGGATAAAAATCAAATCAAGGGCAGAGAAAAAAGGCCGGGGCTGGAAAGGAAAGAGGGCTTTTGCTTTTCTGTGAGAGAACCAGGCCAAAGCTTAGTACAGCGCCAGGTTCCATTCAGACTAGACAAAGTAAATAAAACCACTTGATGAAAAAGAGCAAAAGGAAGCCAATGGATGGCGGAAAGAGCGTTCCAAAAGGGGGGGGGGGGGGTGTACGAAGTTATAAAGATGCAGAGAGAGAAGGGAACATCAGATTTTTCTGTTTTCACAACTGAGCAGCCGCCTTTTCTGACGGCTGGACACAGATTCACACAGATTATCACGGGACTGTCAAACATGATGCCACGTCTCTGCATGAGGAGGCGCAAAAAGAGAGAGAAAAAGAAAAACAGAGAATCGTTCAATTATTTCTACTCTCATCTCAATCTCCCCCTCTCTATCTCGAGAGGAAGCCCCGACCGCTAATCTGGAATAATAAACAAAAAGCGCGTTTAACAATCCAGCTAATTGAAATGAGCACTGAAGTGAGCGGGCAGGCTGGGCTCACTCCTCTTCCTGTTCCTGTGCCGTCATTCAGCTCGCTGGCCTTCCCTCTCTTCTCGTAACCCAAACCACACACTAATTCATAAATTACAAACAAAGAGTCCCTTGTGGTTTGGGAGGCACTGCACACTGACGCTAAAGGGGAGCAGCAGCGCGTCAATTAGAGGGAAACCTGGTTGACGGGGAGAGGTAAGTGTGGACGCGTGCACACATCAAAACTAACACAGTCGGAGTCTCAGGAGCGCTATTCTTTACACATGTTCACAACAAAACATGAAGAAAACGCGCACACACACACACACCATTTGGAAGCCATCGAAAAGCAATTTTGTCACTTTGGCGCCCAGGAACTGACTGCGCCATTGTCTGCTGCGAGCCGGCTACTCGTTCCTGTTTACGAGGGGTGACGTGTGTGTGTTCAGGTGTCGCGCACGCAGCATTGGGAGTAAAGAACGTCGTTGTGTCGGGCTAAAGGAGGGCTTCTGTGGAGAGACCCAGCGCTAAAATGCAGGAGCCGCCGCTGCGATTGCGCATGTGGACCAAACACGAAATCTGTTTTGAGTTTGGCATCAGATGAAAGGAAGCGATCGTGGCTGATTGCGCCGGTTAATCTCGGTTTACAGATTCTCTGGTGATGATAAACTCAATTTACTTGAATACCAAATCGCTTGTGAATCTTTTACGAGCTGAATGTTCTCATTAATTTGCAATTTTACAGACAAACA
Source organism: Diplodus puntazzo (assembly GCA_963678695.2). Classification (NCBI taxonomy): domain Eukaryota; kingdom Metazoa; phylum Chordata; class Actinopteri; order Spariformes; family Sparidae; genus Diplodus; species Diplodus puntazzo. The sequence continues at coordinate 16,406,065 of OZ023172.1, forward strand.
CGACTACACACGGATTAACTAAAGCAATCAAGACATCTAACCAGATGTTCAAACAACCGATTAGATGAAGTCCAGGGTTTAAATCGTCATACAGCAATAATAGAAGAAGAAGTTCTCAATTAATGTCAGACTTGTGGTATGTGTGATACAGATTTCACCATACAACATGGACAGAATCAAGGTTGTTGCAGCAGTCGGTTAGCTGCAGTCACGTCCGAACATTTTGAACACTAGGTGCTGGACAGAATTACAGTGGAGTCCAAACACCAGATCATGCTCCCACAAACACTTATGTCCTCCATGTAACATTTCAGCACCAGTGCAGAGACATGCCTGACCAAGTACCTGTACAGAAGGGTCACCTGACAGTTAATGTGACTGCACAAGTGAAAACATTTTTATATTAATATTTGACTGTATTATCCGACCCTACACATAAAATAGATATGTGCAGTGAACCCTGTGTAAATATGCACGTACAATGTTGAAATCACCAAATGTTCTCAGGCCAGCAGGACCAGGAAAAAGATCCAACAATTATTTGATTAACTGATAAGACGATTGGGAGAAAATCAGGGCAGCTATTTTGAAAGTTTATCTCCATTGTATCGGTTTTACAATTTACTTGGTATATCTTGGGATTTTTGGTCAGACATAAGAGATTTTCAAGACATCACCTTGGGCTCTGATAAACAGCTTTTTGAAAGTCCACAGACCAAACAATGAACGGATTAATCGAGATATCGATCCCGCAGATAATCAAAACAAACGTTCAAAGAATGTGTGTCATAGGGTTTTGGAGATAAGTGACACCTTTGCTGTGAGCTCATCACGGCTGCCTGCTCTGAGTCAGCAGTAAGTATTTGCAGTGTTTGAACGACTCGCTGCCCCAGTTGGTTTTACCGTATTATGCCCCCTGTGGTTAATTACAGTGGCGTCAGACTCCTGCCTGACTGCAGATCATCAGGCAAAACACTGACCATCTATGGAAACACACACACATACGTGAAAAAAGAAGAGTTTTGCTGTTAAAGGAACTGATACTGAGCGGGGTGTTGTCAGGTATCACTGTAGTCATGTGCATGTCTTATCTAAGTGATCTCATGCAGTGAACGCTTGAACCCTCCCTCATATTTCACTGCAATCCCACTTCCAAATAACGAAACACAAAGTCGCACCAATACATCTCCTCAAGCGTTCTCACAACCTCTGCAGCCAAGAGCTGAAACAGCAATGACATTCCTGAGAGCAACACAAGGTGAGCCATTTAAACTCCCCAACAACGAGCAGAGGGCTAACAGCCTGATGATGGATTCAACATGCAGAGAAATGATTCTTCAACATCCAAACTTCAGACAGAAAACACGAGCGGCGGTCCCGCTTCTCAAATAACAACCAGAGTCGTCACAACACGGACAGAGATCTAACAGCGTGTTCGGGCAGAAGACGAGGTCACACTTACACACACATCGCTGAATGGAAAATCCTCCGGGGATCCAGGCGGTAACTTTCTCTCCGAGCGTGTGTTTGTGTGCGGCTGTCTGGCTTGTCAAACACTGCTCCCTCCTCCTCCTCCTCCTCCTCCTCCTCGTCCCGCCACTAGCTTTGCCGTGAAAACAAGCGCTCACGTGAATAGTCCACCGTGGGTCCGACCAGAATAAGAGAGAACAGCCCAAAAAAGGGAAAAGGAGGGGAAAGTCGAAAAAATAAAAAGAATAGCCCCTTTAAGAAGGTACGCTCCTTGACAATGACTCCCACTTCTCTTTTCAGCTAAACGGAGTTTCTTCTCATCCACAGAGTTTTTCTAGTGCTTCTCCTCTTTTAGTTTGCCCTTCCTTCCTGCTCTCAGGGTAGAGAGAAAGTTAAACCCTGGCTTTAGACAACTGGAATGTGACAGCAGGAGAGAGCAAGGGAGAGAGAATGAGGTGGTGAGGGAGGGAGAGGGGGAAACAGAGAGAGAGAGAGAGAGAGAGAGAGAAGAAGGGACATGAAGTGTCCACCTCTACAGCCCACTGCTGCGTGAGTGAGCAGTCAAAGAGAGGTAGGAAAGAGGGAGGGAAGGAGCGAGCGAAAGAGGAGGGGGCTACGAGCAAGCGAGAATGACTGAGTGAGTGAGAGAGAGAGAAATGAAAAAAAGAAAAAGAAAGAGAAAGAGTCCAGCTCCAGGAAATGACCTGAGAATTTCATTCAGCTCAGTTTGGGAAAACTGGGAATGTTGAGTGTAAGAGCTGGAACATGCTGCTCCAGGCTACCCACACAGTGTGGTTGTACAATATCACCGTATACACCGAGAGACAGCAGGCAACAGGGTGATCCACCATTATAACACGATACTGTCTCTTTAATACCTGTGTGTTGCAATTCATCAAGCAGGGCTGCTTCATGGCGATAATAGGTTTGGGTCAGAAAATGAATGACATTGTGACAGTAAGTATACCAAAACAGCAATTCAAATATGCATATTTCATGATGACTGATTGAAGTGCTCACTTTCACAGCTTTTCATGTACGGATTTGGGTAGAACCAATTGTTTACATATATTGAAGAAAGAGAAAGCTCTTCATTGACTGATTTTTTTTTGTGTCTAAACAAACTAAATAAACAATCTCTCTTTGTTTTCATCAATAAACGGAATAGACAAACTGACCTTAAAGGACAACACAGTTTCAGACTGTTAATTTGTTTACAGTAGCGGACCCTGCCACCTTTCTAGCTTCAATCAGTGTTCTGGGGACCTTATTTTCCTCTGAGAACAGCCTGTTTATTCAGTTATGGAAAAAACAAACATTTCTTTGAATCAATACCTCATTAGTGTTTTAAATATTGGAGTTTCTCCTCCAAAACTACATAGTGCTCCTTTAAGGTGGACGACATGACAGCTCCCCCGAAAGTACAGCCAAAACATCTTGGCTCCCTGACTGCAGTTTAGGTCACACATTCAACTCCATGTTAACAGAAAGATAACTACGTTTTTCTTAAAGAGGGTTTCTGCCATTCATTTCACCAACATATGACAAATGTTTTGAGAATGATTCGCATTGTTTAGCTCTGTGTTTGCAAGCTTCTTCTTCTCTGCCTTTCCTGGCGCACTGCAGCATTTTTGGACACCATTTAGCCGGAAACGTTCAGCTGTCAGAATGCCTTGAAACTGTTAGCAGGAATTTATATCGCGTTGGCACGTGTGTGCATCCTTCCTGATGCAGAACAGGGACCACCTCTTGGAAATAATGTTACTACCGTGGTCATCGGCACTACACAGGGTACCTTGAGACATTTTTTTATTACTTATAAATGAAACTACACAGTATTTGACAGAATCTCCTCTTCAAACAACAAGAAAGCTGTTTGAATAAGATTAGAATGAGCTCATTATTTTGTTTTTATATAAAGTTGAAACATTAGAGCGGAGTGTGCACTGACTCCTCTGCAAGCCCCTGAGACCTATAGTTACCCAGAACACCCCTCTCTGCACGGATCCATGGAGGCATTTAAATGTATCCTGCAGAACTATAATTCTAGCTTAAGATGGCCTGGGAATTTCTCCGCTTGGTTCCCACCCCCTACGCTGCCTCTCTAATTCCCCCCTCTCCCTTTCTCCCTTCCTCTCCCTCTGTCCTCGTCCACCGCAGGAGGAAAACTGAAACCAGCCACAGACTGGAAAGCATTAGTATGCCCCCCCCCCCCCCCCCCCCACCACCACACCTCCTCCGATCCAACACACTCTACATACAAGAGAAAACAAGAACGATGGAGGAGCGGAGAGTAGTTTTCGCCGTGAGCGCGGAGCAGTGACACGACAAACAGTAGTGTACACAGTTTACGACTCCGCGAAGCTGACAAAGTTGGCAGCCACTTCTCGTCCAGAGCTTTGCTTATTTTGCAGTTTCCAAGCCCAACAAAGAAGCAGTTGCTCATTTGGGAAAACAGGCCAAGCAAAAAAAAAAAACACAGGACGGAGGGGGTTGTTTGTGTGTTTGCATTCAGTTTGTGCATGTAGTGTATGATCTACTGGTGCTTGTTGTTTATGTGTTCAGGTATGCTTGTACATGTGTACACATGTGTTTGTGCGACTGTACAACTTGACTGCATACTCCCATTATCCTGCGTGTTTCTAAAGCAGACAAACAGCCTAAAGCCAAACGCAGAACATTCCTCCGCTCTGGAAAGCGCTTCCTATGTTGGGGGCTGGAACGGTTACAGGGACATAAGTGGCTTTGACTGCAGCGACAGACCCTACCAATGATCATCAGAGAGGCCCTCTCTCTCGCATTACCATATAGACCAGCAAAAAAGGGACCTACGGCCTCGACAACAGTCCCTTTCAGGAGTGGGTGGTCAGTGCTGAGCCAGTAGACCAGACAGTAGGGATGATAGACACTAATTATCTACTGTCAGGAGACCGTCTGCACAGTGAAGATAAAGGGAGGGTGGCAAAACAGTGGGCCTTTCTGCAAATTAGAAAAAAAATCCCAAATTATGTTATTATTCTCTGACATACCGTAACACTTTGCATGCTAGTCCGCATCAGTGGTGGAGGAAGTAATCAAATCTTTTATTCCTCCATACACAAATTCAGAAAAAGGCACAGCCTATACAAAATTAGAGAAAAAAAACCTAAATCTCTCTGCCACAGATATTAGTTTTCATGATATATTTAAACATTACAGAAATGTTTCTTGAACCAATGAAATCGACGTCATAGACACATCATACATTTCACTACTGCTCAGGTTTATCTTGTGGTTTGGCTTGGCTCGTCTTAACACAGCTGATGTTGAATTCCTCAAAGTGCAGCACTGAGGTCATCACTGAGTTGGCACTGTTCCTATCAGGCTGCAGTCACCTGTGTTATCTCTGTCTGTATCAGCGCAGCCCTCTGTTGCTGCTTCCTCATCTTCACCAAACAGTCTGTAGATAGTGGAACCGAAGCGCCTGGCCGACACACAGTCTAGTTTCCGTTTCCAGTTTTTCCCTTTTTCTGTTTTCATTAAAGGCTGTTTTTAGAGTGCCACTGGCTCAGAAGAAAAGAAAAATCACTGAGTTCTGAGAACACATTTAACTTGTATCAGTCATGGATACTGTGGTGAGATACTAGGCTTTGTGGAAGTTTTTTCACACTAACAGGCATAATGATTAAAATGAAACTGCAGTTTACAAGCACAGTTTATAGACACTTCATAAGCAACGCATCAGAGTCCTGTTTATTTCTTATTATTTATGTCTTGTGAAACATTGGCCCTCCTTTTACACCAGAAATCCTGAGATGGCAGTCGTTTCGGTGACCACTAATTTTTAAATAAGAGCTTCTATGCCTAACCTAGAGCCTACTACAGCCAATGCATGATTGGGCCGACCTAATCTCTTCTGTCTCCTCTCTCCTGAGACACTCCAACGCTTTGGATGATAAATGTCTCAGGGAGCCAGTGAGGTTTAAATATACAATTTAAACCAATTTTCAAAGCCCTAAACTTAAAAAGTTTATGTTTTATTTTTTTAAGTATATGTAGTTTTATGCATTTTGCTTTTTGAGTGGGCTGTTTTTCCACCTAAGTGTGTCAGGTGTTCATTTTCAGTGATATTGTTATCTAATTTGAACTTGGTTAGATAAATTAACTCATCTAGCTTTTAAAGGAAATAATCAAGTTTAAACCCATTTTAAGTATTTGAGTTAGTTTTAAACTTCATCTTTCAGATAAAAGAACAAGACTTTAAAGGATTTGATTCTAACCAATCCAACGTCAATAAGAAGAATGGTGTATTTTGTTATTAACACTGTTAATTAAAGCAGCAGCCTTTAGGATTAGCTTCAGATTAGACTGTGTTACACACACTCACATGAAGGGACCAAACACTGTGGCGCTCGATTGCTCGAAGACATCGTGTAATTGGTATCTCTTCTGTTCCCCTCAGATAGTCAGGGACATGAACCAGTCAACTTCCAGCTCTAACCTCGAGGCTAGGCGCTGTCTGCGCGGTCGAAAATGTTGGACAGTGTGGAGACAGAAGACAAACAAGGAACAGGGGTGAGATGAAAGGCAGAGGTTCGCTGCTTCAGATTGTGACATGGACGAGGAAATGGAGAACATCGGAGGGGACCGGGTAAAAAAAAAAAAGATGTCGGTGAAAAAACTTTGAGTCAGTCACGTGTGTGGTGGAGGGGGAGAGAGAAGAAAGCACAAAGGGTAAAAGGGTCAAAGGAGCTGTGAAAAGTTAAAAGGGAAATGAACACCTTTTGTTCAAGATTCATTATAATCTGATTAAACTTCGTACAGACTTTCGCCCCCGGGCCCAGTGCTGACACCAGCAGGGAATTACACTAGATTTGTAATGAGTGACTCATAGCTGAGTGTGCATGTGCCTGGAGGAGGGAAAACTACCAGATTTAGCGTCTGATTGATTTGTATTTGCTTGTGTGCACCGTTCAGCCAGCAGACACCAGGCGATGCGGGCCGATGAGACAGACATCAGCTGACTGAACATGCTGGCAAAACCACAACCCCCTTGCATCAGCAAATTGCCGTGGCAACAGTGTGCTCCCGCCAAAAAAACTCCCCGCTCGTCCCGCTCCGGAGACCGCACCCTGAGTGACTTTCAGCCACTTCACCCAAACTCAGTAAAAAGTACAGAGGAGACTACAACCAAACTCAAAGCCTTTTATGGGCATTGGCTGAACCGACTATTAATGCAACACACACACGCGGGTCAGGTGAGGTCACGTGCCGTGTGTTTTCCCGCAGCAGTGGTCCTGAGAGTGCCAGCTGCTGGCTGTTTCTGCACAGTCAGGTTTGTGTTACGAGGCTGGGGAGCGTTCAGAGGGGCCACTTCATTCCTTTCTGCTTGCTTCTCTGCTCACCAACAACAGACACACCACGGATCACCTTTGGGTCAAAGACTGTTTTTTAAAACACCTTTTTCAGGTCCTTGGGTTGTTTTGCCCAATGGGCAGAGTTGGTCATACACTGTTTAATGATGCGATGAGTGCCAGAATCCTGTGACGTTATCATGGAAGTATTTGAGGGTTAAGTGAGGCCGTTTTTCTTTTGACTGACACTTTTTCTTACTCGCCTGGTACAATTGGATTCGGCCGTTTGTAGTGAACCACGCCCGGCCTGGCCATACTCAAAGAATCCTTTGTTTTCAACAAGGTGCAGCTTCAACGCATTACAGTATAGAGTGTGACAGCTTAGTCATGTGTACAGCGAGATGTACGTGGCTGGCTTAAAGACACAACACAATAAGGTGTGTCAATGATAAGAGGAAATAAGCTACACAATGTTTTTTGCTGGATTTTGGTATCTTGAAAGCGCCTTCGACCAAGTTGATAATGAAATCATACATTTATAGTCAGTAAGACGTTATCAAATCAATCAGCAGTCATGAAAGTTTTCCAAGGAATTCAGAGGTTAGCCTGTATAGAATAGCCAGCAGCTGGTAGAGGGAAAAAGTCCGGAGTGTGTCTGTGTTTTATGAAGCAAAAGTAAAAGTTTTTCCTAAAGCATGCTCAATAAATGAACAAAGCGGCTCTTGAGACTCAAGGGCCACTACAATTGCAAGTGGGAGTCCTGAGTGTAATAAAAGGCCGTTAATATTACATCAATTTATCACTGGGGTTTTTATGATTTAGGGAAAGTGAATAACTTTGGTTAAAATATGCATTATTTCTGAGGTAGAAAGGTAATCTTGGTCTCCAATCAAAGCCTTTAAACCAAGGAGTCTTGGAAAATTTGTATTTACGTGAGAATCAGATTTGACCAATGTTTTCTCCCATTTAAATGTTTTCCTTCAAAATAAAATCATGCAGAAATTTAAAAATATAATCAAAAAATAATAACTAAGAACACATCTATTATCATATACAGTATTGGTTTGCTTTTGTCTTCCTTTAAGGATGGTTCCTGATGAACACTAGACCTCAATGATGATGAAATTGCTATAATATATATAAAGGTGAGATATGTTTATATTATATTTTAGTTTAAAACATTAAAAACATTTACAAATATCAACCACAGAATGTGTAGAAATGACAATTTTGACAATATCTTTGCATTGTGTCACAGGGGTATCAATTGAAGCTAGCATGCTAACCCTAGTCACATTATACCTGAAAAGGTTATGTTCCAAGGGTAAAAACACCAACAATCCCCCAGAGTCAGCTAATGTGACCGCCAGCTAATGTCTGCTACAGTTAGCAGCAGTTAGCGGTTACCCTTGTGATATGCTGCCCCTATTTATTTAAAATGACAGGTGGTCAGTTCTTACAGACTGCACCTTTAATATTTAAATCAACACACATTTTACAGATAGAGATTCTGAACCCACCGACGGGAACAAGCGGTCTGAATTGTGCAAACTTTGGTCTACATATTTAATGGCGGCCGTGGATAAAAGTAGAGGCTTTCAGGAGACAAAAAGCAGAGAATAACTTGATGGATGAACTATGCACCTGGCCTGCTACAGTTCAGAGCGTTTTTACATGTGTTTGCATCATATCAAAGTGTTAATTTGCCTCACTGTCCACAGTATAAATGTGTGTGTGTCCTTGTGTGCTGCAGCTATAAGTTGATATCTATAAGGGAGACTGATGGGGCCCAGCAGCAGCTACTGCCTGTCCCGGCAGGACTACAGTTCCAGACAACCAGGCCAAAATAAACATCTTCCCCACAGACTCCTCTGCTGACATGACATGAATGTGTGCGGGGGAGCTGCAGGACCGTGTGGCTTACTGCAGCGGCCACATGTATACCTCAAGTATCTTTGTGCACATATATTTATGTGTGTGTGCCTGTGTGTGTGTGTGTGTCTGCTTAACCGATTGGGACAATCCGAAACCCTCAGGCTTCTGAATTACATCTTTATCTTCCTCCGTTTCCCCCTTTTACAACTAAATCAGCCCCCCTGAGCCACATGTAGGCAGCCAGAGCCTCCACTGCTCGGATCGTGTCCATTAAAAACACCAGTAGCACAGTCCAGTGACCACACCTCTGACAGCAACAGCAGTTCAGCCTCAACAGCGCAAACTTCATCAAAATGGATAAAACAAGCTCCTGCTGCAGTGTTCTATCTGGAAAAGACGGAGGAAATGTTTACAACATAATTGGTGAAAACATGACGAGGAAATCAAATTTTAAGAGCAGCTTAGACAATAAAGGAAAATCATTCTCAGATACAAAGTTACTCTGTGATATTCAACGAAAGCCCCGTTTCCACCACAGGAACTTTCCCGCGGGACTAGGACCTTTTGGAAGAATTCTGCATTTTCACCACAGGGACCAGGGTCAAAATGACGTTCTTGGGAAATTATTTTACCCACCGAAAAAGTCCCTGCTTGAAGCGTAGAACTGGAGATTTCTGATCGGTTGAGCACTCGCAGCATTTTTATCTGGGAGTAGTGTAGTGTAGTCTCTGTCGTTCATTGTGCTTTGACACATCCACATGAGTTACAGAAGAAAGCATGCCATAGACAGACCAACTGCAAATTCCAGGCCTTATTGAGCATTTATTGTTAGCTGAGGGACGAAGAGTTATTTAAGTCAAGTCAAGTCAAGCCAATTTTATTTATATAGCCTGAAATTACATATCATATTACCCCAGTGGACGCCCTCTGTCCTTGGACCCTCAATTTCGGGTAAGGTTTAAACTCAGTGTTTAAACCAGCATGGACACAAAAATCCTTGACGTATTCAGAAGATTGTGCGATATGATTGAAAGCTATGGAACACCAACTTATCAGGAGAATTTTTTCAGTTTTGTGTTATCTGGCAGTTTACCGGTAAAATCTGTTGAAGTTTGTCATATTTGATTCTTTAAATGAATTCCTTTTGAGCACAATTTGGGTTGGAGAAGGTGCCATAATCAATTCTGGACAAGGTTTCTTGATTGTTGAGTCTCGAGTTGGAGTTTTGAAGCTCAATGAACACAGATAATATCTGTCCCATTCCTCTCAGACACGTGGACCAGCACCCGTTATTTGGAAAGTCTGGCATCCGGTCCCAAAGCAGCAATAGACCTACAGTATCTCTAAAAACACATATAGGAAATTTATGGACTCATTATACTTTCATTAGGGTTTTTTTTTTTTTTTTGAGGGATTCTATTTCCATTTTGAGGTTTTCACCCCAGGGCTGGAAATGCCTGAGTCGCCTGCTCCACTGAGCCCCCCCCGTCTCCAAAACCTGGTGTCCCATGTTAACCAGCTAAGCACCGCAATTAATCCATTTCCTCCTCAGAAATTAGACCTGTTCATTAAGCTTTCCGTAACCTTTCATCTCCCCCTGAAAGTCTGCTCTGGTTCAAACGAGGCTGTGTGGCTTGTTCGGGGTGATCCATTACACCGCAGTGAACACTCTGGAGGGGAAGTTTACGAGAAAGGCCTCCTCATCTTGATATAAAGTCTCATGCTTTAATACCTCTCAGGGGAGGAAGAGACCGGATTCTTCTGGATATGATTCGATCAGCATGGACGTCCATAAATCATATTTGGTTAAATCATGTTTAGGGTTATAGCTGCGCTTTCCGATACAAAGACACACAGATACAGAAGCAGGACGCCTTCAGGCAGTATGTCTTCACTCAGCATGCAGAGAAAGATGTTGGCAAAAAGGAAGAAGGATATTTTAGGACTACAGGACAGGCCTCAGAGGTCTGGTTTAGGAAGCTATATAAATAGGAGCCTTCCCACTTCCTACTTGACTTTTTTTTTAATCAAAAAACCGGTTGAATACATGTTGCAAAGAGGCTGAGTTCTTCATTCCTACAGCTTCAAAAGGCGCAGGTCAAGCCCCGACAAAATAACCAACACAAAATTTCAAGAAAGAAACTTCAAAGCAGCCATAGTGGAACTTTGCTTTTTGAAGAAAGCGCCCCGAGCAGGCTAATTCATCAATCTTCAGCAGTCGCACTGAAGGCAAGTTTAGGCTACGAATAATTTGCAAGACAGAACTCATTTTATGCGTGGACTCTCAGAGACATTCAGAGCTATACTCCTGGCTTAAGTATTTTCTGATAAACAAACAAACTGGAGGGACTTCCTCCAGGGGGACTGGACGTAAATGAAGCCTGACAGTGGTGGCCGTGCCGACTGCGTGTGATCTGCTGGGAGAGCGATGGCAGGTTCCGGGCCATTTGCTGCTGTGTTATTGCCGAGGAGCGAGTCTGCCCCTGGGGCTGTGTGAGGAAGAAGCTGGAGCTCGGAGGGTTGATGGCTTTATAAATCACAGGCGAGCTGAGGGCCGACAGAGAGTCCACACACTGTGAATCAAAAATCACACACATGCAACACATGTGTGTGCATGTGTGTGCATGTGTGTACATACACTCATGCACACACATGCACTCATAAAAAGCCATTTCCCAAATTATTTTATTCTTGGCAGGCTGCAAAAGCCCCTAAAATAGCACTTAGGTCATCATGGGACAGTAAAGACTTTAAGTGGGTTATCACCTCCTTCAGGCAGCACAAGCTGAACGTTTAGTGGTACAAACCACAAGCACATACAAGCACATACACACACTGAGAGAAAGAGTTCACATATTTTACAACCACAAAAATCACACCTTTGTGAAAAAACCCCAAGTCATGTGTATAATCTACTCATCTATCCACAAAAACACTCATACACTAACACGCAAAAGGCATATAAATGCAACTCGAGCTGCAACACTATTTAATACTAGATTAGTTGTCAGCTATTAATTGCCAACCATTCTAATAATCAACTAATCCAATCAATTTGTTGGACTGATAAGAAAAAAAAAGGCCAAATTCTCTGATCCTAGCTGCATAATTTACATATTCCTGGTTCCTTTATTTTGCTATGACAGCAAACTGAAAATCTCCGCCTTGGGGATAAAACAAGACATTTGAGGACGTTATCTTGGGCTTTGGGGAACACTGATGAACATTTTTCATCTTTTTCTCAATCATAATCCTCTTACCAGAAACGTATAGGTGCTTGCAGTGCAGAACCACAACCAACAACAAGCATTACAACATTCATTTACCAACAAGAGACGAAGAGACGAAGTCGCATGACACAGGGTCAAGACAGATTCATCGACAGTGACAATCCTCATTAGTCGTAGCCCTTTAAAAAAGTACAGTCGTGGTTAACATTATGTGCCATCAATCACATTGTGCAAGAAGATGCCACTTTTTCTCAGTTGGAACAAAACATCCAACAGATAACCACACACACGCACTTACACACAGATATGGAAACCAATCATGTGGAGACAGACATCCTCCGTCCCGCACTCAGACACAAATGGGGTCAGTCCCACACGCATTCAACCCACCAATGAAAGAGGATCCCCGAAAATTACCACTTTGCTGGAGCCTGGAGCAACCAGTGACTTCATGTCTGCAGCCGCTACACTGATTTACTCATGTTCAACCCTCTCAAATCCCACCGTAGCGCAGGAAACACATCTCTTATCCCCTCACAGCACGTTCCCCCCTCTATCTGTTGAACATTTACACTATCCCACATCCCCTGCATGCCTTTTACCGCGCTCACCAACCCGAGTCAGGACGTAGCTGTTGGGAGAGCACGTTGTGTGTTATCAGTGGGCAGATAAGGGAGGTCAGACAGAGATTCAAGCCAAACGACTCCATAAACACAGCTGAACAGTCTGTGTGTTCTTGTCTGTGCTGACCGGTTGTCGTTGAGATAAAGAATGGAGGATGGATGGCTTTTGGACAACAATCTGACAAACACACACACAGCGTTTGGAGACAAAGCACTGGGTTGTGAAACATCAAAAACCAGACAATAAACAAGCCATAAATTGTGAACAGAACTTCAGAAAAGATGGTCCACAAACAGACTTCAATTTACAGTCCTCTGAGGCACATTACAGGGATTTTAAGGCCCAGCGGGGATGACACAGATCTCATAAATTCCTCAAAAGCAAAGCTCAAAATTCACATTTAAGATGCCAAGTGTAACATTTCGTCCCTGTCTAGATCGGAATATATGTGCTGGTTATTTTGGTGTGTGTGGGCGCTCCAGGCCATGGTGCTGATTGATCAATTCTTGATGCTGGAGGCGCCTGGATAGCGTGCGTGTGTGTGTGTGTGTGTGCGTTTGAGTTTGTGTCTCAAAGTGTGTGGTTAATGAATTACAGCCTTGACAGGTCAGGATTAGCCCAGGGGTGTGGAGCAGATAAAAAGGAAGACCATCATTCTCTCCCTCATCCTCATAGATGAAAAGTCAGAGCGAACAATTGCAAAATTGTTTTTCTTCACTAAATTGAGGCTGTCAAGTCCGCTTGAATAATGTTACTTGAACATGGAAAATTAGAAGAAGCAGAAGCTTTGAACTTTGAATCTGCTCACTTCCTCTAATCAAAGAGTCAGAAAACAATTGCCTGCTTTCAGAATCCATTTTAAGCTCACAAAATGTTTCTGACACTTTTGATTCTCAAAGAATTGAATTTCATTTAAAATGAACACAAAAGTATTCAATCAATGACAGTATCAGGGACACAGTATTTCCACTGACTGTACCATAATACAGTAATTGAAACCTTTATTGTCCACTGGTAGCCATATCAATAAGTTGTGCATGACCACATATGTACACTAACATGTGAAAAACATAGCATATAAATGCAACTAGAGCTGCAACTTGATTAATTGTCAACTATTAAATAATTGTCAAATGTATTCCCTTGTTTCTTTACTCCACTATGACATTAAACTAAATATCTTTGTGTTGGGGATAAAACAAAACATTTGAGGACATCATCTTGGGCTTTGGGGAACACTGATGAACAATTTTCACCTTTTTCTTGATCATAATCTCCTTGCCATAGAAGTTGCTCTGCAGTGTGGAACCGCATCCAACAACAAGCATCACAACATATTTCATTTACCACCAACAAATGGCTGATTATTTTTAAATGTATAGTCAACTTACATGTGATTCAAATGTATAACTACTGGTGAAAAACCAAATTAAATGTGATCTGTCCCTGACAAAACAGGTAGTGGACGGTAGACGTGCTTGTGCTTCCTCTTTATATCCTTACACACACCCAATAGCATCATCATTATAACTCTAACCCTAAAAAGACATGTCATTCTTCTGTGACTTCAGCAGAGCCCATTTCAAGCTGCTCACTCTTGGACATGGAGCTGAGTGATCAAAGTCGAGACTTAAATGAAGCTGATCAGTGAGTGAACAACGCCCCCTGGTGGTGAGAAAATGAAGCCCTGAGCGAAGGTGTGCTGGGACTCACCACAGGTGTAAATGACACTGAGATACTTCCTGGTGCCGGAGTAACACGGATCTCCAAAGTCTCTGGTGGAGGCTCGAACCAGACAGCTCTTCTTTCCCTGACAGCGGGCGGTCAGAACCTGCAGAGCCACAGACGACTGGCAGTCTGAAGGACAGACGGAGAGAGGGAAAAGCACTGAATTGTTAGACTGATCAGACGGATGAAAAGCAGGTTAGCTAAAAAAAAATCTTCTCAAATTTGAATATTTGTTTGTTTTCTTAGTCTATTCTTCTATTCTATAATGGTAGAATATCCATTAAGCAATATGAATATGTCAATTTATGCATAGACATACACAGACCAGACTATTAATCCAATGGTCAACAAAACAATGTGGATATCAAACATTAAAAAAGACAACAACTGTATATTTTAGAACTCGAATGAAAAAAGTTGCAGTTATTTTGCAGCGTTTACCGTCTTTCATACAGGTTGGAACACACAAAAATGTAAATATTGTCATTGGGAGTTGCAAATTACAGGCAAGAAACGACTGTTTGCTTTAACCAAATCTCTTTGACTTCGTCCATACATCAAGAATTACGTATCTCTTTGAAGATGAACGTCGCTTTAAATCAACATCAGCTGTCTACTGGCGACTGCACCATTCCCTTGCTTTGTCTCCAAACATTGTTTCTATGCTCAATTGAAATGGCACCAAAAGACAGATGCAGATGCAAAGATACAAGAATCTTATCTGGTTCATTCTATTTACAGTCCACTTACCAGTAAGGCATAGAGATAATCATCTAAGTACAAATCTGCATTGCTGCTGGCCTCATCCTTGGAAAAGTTCTCATTTGATTCCTTCGCATTACAAGATTAGTCTACACAGAGTCTACACATTCTTATCTAAGACAGACGAATGTTTATCTAAAAGCCCCAATAAAACTCCAAGGCATTCTCTTTTGAACTGATAAAATGCCTTTACTCTCATGGCATGATTACATTGGACCTTAAAAACTCTCAACTCAAGCCTTCATCTGTGAGTGAAACATGAGACAAAAGGCCCGTTTATAGTATAAGAGTATTGGATACCAAGTGTTCATATTGCAGATGAGTCTTCTACTACTTCGCTGTAGAGAGTTTGATGGACAAGTCGCACTTGAGGCGCAAAAAAGGACTACATGAGTCTCTGTCAGCCAAACAGATCTGGACACACACAGACCAAGGGGACATCACACACTCCTTCACATAAAGGTTTCCATGGTGGAGCCTCAGTCCACATCAGACCCACATACAGAAACCTTACTGGGGCCTCACATTGTCTGAAGGATACCTGATCCAGCATGTGTGTGTATGCATATGTGTGTGTTTGTAGTCCAGACAGCGTAATGGATGTGCCTCTCATACATCATCGCTAAGCACCTGCCAGCTCCTCCAGACCCCTCTGTTCTGCACCTCTCATCCTGCGGATGGACAGATGAGGCTCGTCTTTTTTCCCTTCTGCCGCTCTCACTTCCTTCCTCTCTCACATCCATAACACAACCACAGAGGATGATATACTGACCTGTAGTGCTTGAAGACTTTAGAATGAACTCTTTAGAGCTCATGAAGTCAGACTTACACAGCCCTTCTCCAAGAAAGATCATTTTAAAGTACGGCTACAACATGATCCGTATGAAAAGCGGAGGATTGTGGGATTAACCAAACTTGAACACTGGAACTCATTTAAATGCTTAACTAATTCATATTCTATGTTCCATTTCATGAACTTCAGTGACACCCCAAACTCAGGTGTGAGAAGCATTAAGAAAGTCGGCAGAACCTCCAGCTGAGTCTTGTGGGAATGTGGATGAGTCGTGGTTCCACATGGATGCCTTCCACGACCCCCATGCTCCATCTAACCCCTAAAGAACAACACAAGGAGATGAGCTTTTGAAAGTGGACACTGTGCTTTCACACTGATTGCCCTGGTGGGCCCCCCCCAAAAAAGGCAGATCAGAAAGTTAGAGGGAAGAGGCCAGTTAAGACTTGGCTCACACGTCAACAGGCCACAACAAATTACAGCTCAGGTCGAAGTGCAAATGTCACAGTCAGGAAGTCAAGCATGGTGTCAACACTGGGAGTTCATTCAATGGTCCGGTCCAGTTTTTCATTGGATTACGGCATTCGTAATCAAGGATGACACTCTATTTCCTGGAAATGATTGTGTTCGTAATGAAACCGGATCAAAGACTAAAAGCTTCTTAAGTATGTGAACCTGAACTGTGTCTGTTCGAAGGGGCAACCGGACCCTCCCCAGCTGGAGCCGACACGCTGGAATTCCCAACCAGGATGCAGCGAGGTAGAAGCCTGTGGGAACCAGTGAGTGTAACTGGATAACCAGTCAGACACCCTAAAAGGTTAGACAGTTCCCACACATGTGGATTCACTGATTATGATTGATTCACAATCAGCGTCATCTGAAAATACAGAAAACGTGGCAGAATAAAACGTTGCCATTTGATTTTTTCTCACTTCTATTAAAAACGTACGTAACATATTTATCAAACACGATCTTTTCCCAACACTAATTAAGTGGGTTTGTGCCTAACTTTCTAACTTCATGACTTCTAGTAAAAATGACCTCCTGGTCTGCCTGCCTCTCTCTCTCTTCCTCCCCAGAGGGCTCTTTTAAGCCGGTGTGCTACGCTGAAAACCTTCCTCTCTTACAAGGGGACCCACTGACAGACAGGCCCCCATTAGCCGCAGCTTTGATTCCCTGACTGGGTGATTAGTAGAGCAGGGGGGCCCGATGAGGACCGGGTGGGACCAGAGTGTAAGGGGGGGGGGGGGACTTCAGAGACAGATAGAAACTTCTCGAGACAAGAGGATGGAGACACACATATTTATTCTTTGTCCACTGGCTCTCTATGCTTACACACACACACACACACACATACACACACACAAACACATGCACACAGCATTCTGTGCAGTTTAAAAGAACATTCCTGAGAGTCTGACCTCCCCTGGCTCTCATTAGCGGCTTTAACGCAGACAGACGGGCATACAACAGTCCTCTCTATCACACACGCATAGATGGGAACAGGCATGAATAACCCCTGATACCTCTAACCTTTACCCTCAGCCACCTCCAAGCCTGCGCACAGTAGGTCTACAGTCAGGAGGAGCGGCGAGGGAAAGGGAGGAGTTTCCTGGACATGTATTCTCACTCGTGACTGATTACAGACCGAGGTCGTGTACAGAGAAAAACCACAGGAAGAAAGCGCAAAGGGATGACTTTCCCCCGAGAATGACCCGCGGGTTGATCACCCACAGCTTCTGGAAGTTACTGACACCTGTTGTGTGTATTGTTACGCTGCCCCGTACCAGCAGCATCTCTTCGCTGCTCAGCTCCTTTTGTCACATCTGTCATCTGTGGTTCGGCTAACTTTCTGCCTGCTTGAAACCAGCATCGGCCTTTGGATTACGTCTTCGCCAGCGATCTGCTTCCACAGAATTAAAACTAAAGCAGCGGCATTACAATAACACCATCAAATACATTGTGTGTTGTGATGGGTGCTGTTGAGTTTCACTTGTCACAGAGCCCTTATATTAAGATTAATGTAGGATGAGTACATGCTGGTCACCTCGAGGAAACTTCTGATTCACACCCCTACACACACGCACACACGCACACACACACACACACACACACACACACACACACACACACACACACACACACACACACACACACACACACACACACAAACAGGCACAACACAATGCTTCTGCAGCAACCTTTCCCAGAATGTTTTCGCAGCGACTGTCCGTAACAATCCTCCAGGTATTCCACCCACGCACAGCTTTCCTGGAATTTCCAAGACAATGGGCTGGCAAACTTGTCAGAGGTCCTCATCTCCTCTTCTACTCTGACTCACCGGCGACACGTATCATTTCATGGGGTGGCTCAACTCTTTGTTGTGGGATTAAAAGTCTTTGTGTGAAAGGAAAGCCACTTTTTAGATGTCGTGGTGGGGTGTAACAAACCTGCACACGACGAGCGCTTCCTGTGAACGCCATTAATGAATTTGAAACCACTCTTCCACACCACACTTACTGTAAATGGTCATTTAGCTTTGGAGGGATTGAATTTTACCGCAACAAGGTGAATTCCAGTATTACACACACCGAGTTTCAGTCTTAAAAGAGGCACTATGTCATTTTTGGAGAAGAAATTCAAACTCTGAATTTTAATATTTACAATATCAATGAGGTAATAATACAAAAAATGTTTTCCATAACTAAATAACAAGCTCTTGTCAGAGAAAAATAAGGTCCCCAGAACCCTGTTTGAAGCTAGAAAGGTGGATGGGTCTGCCACATAAAAACAAAGTAGAGGTCAAACAGAGAGTTTGCTAATTAAGTTTGTTTAGGCAAAAAAAAAAAGTCAATGAAGATCTTTCTCTTCTGAATAAAATGTCTTCCCACAACTACATAGTGCACCCTTAAAGTGCCACACACAAACATCCTAGCACAAACATGCTCATGCACATATTTCCAGATTTGTTTGTAAGCTGATAGCAGGTTATTTCTAGAGTCGGCGACTAAAACAGCCAACCCCTTCGCACGCGTGTTAAAACTGACAACATGTTACTCCATCTGAATTCCAGCCGGTGGTGGCCCGTAGCTCGCACCCCTGCATGGAACTGTTGTGGAAAGCATATACAGGGCGAAGCTGGAACACAAACGTCAGGGATGTTTGTTTTTCAGCGCCACCGAGAATTAAATCGCTAAAATCTGTCACCTACTTTGACAGCTGGACTGCGCTTACTCTTCTGGGCGCGTTTCAACACACAGAACTTCACAGAATTTCATCTAATCTGCAAATCGACCAAAACAACACTGACATCCTGCAGCCTGTCTGCTCTGCATGCATCAAAGTCAGACAGAAACGCAGATAGTGTTACGGTGAAGCAGCCTGTCCCCTAACAACTGGAGCACGCTTCCAAAAGCCGAATGTTAAATTTGAACTGCAGCTGTGCGTGCTCGAGATCACATGAGAGACCAGCCGCTCGATTACCGCTTACAGTTTAGAACATCTTTGGAGCACATACTCAAAAGTGAAAGCACGGCGGCCTTCAAAAAATAAAAAGAGAGGGAAAGAAAAAGCAGTCCGAGACCCTCGCATGCCAAGCGTGGGGGGCTATTTAGATGTCAAGAGGTGTGTGTGATGGTAATGGGGCAGATGAGAGAGGAGGGCTGAGGCAGGCCCCCTTCCCTTTGAGGATTCTCCATCGCCGCCGAGACCTGTCCAACTCCATCACTCCCACCCCACCCCAAAACCAAGGAACAGGCGAGATCAAAGGGGGCTTACTTTTGCGTGCACATGCCTGTGTATGCACTTGTTTTGGTCTGAGATGCTTTTCAAGGGCTTTTTGGATTCAACAAGCAGCCAGATAGCTGCTCTCTCTGGTAGCAAGTAGACTGTAAAATTCACAAGCTAAACAAAAGGGACCGAGGTAATATATCTGTCATTATGCAACGCAGGGTTGCAAAACAACATGAAAGTTCGTTCAAAGTACACAAGCAACATAATATAAAGACAGATTTAGAGGAGGATAAAATAAAAGAAAAACATGCAGTTATTGCCACACATAAGTGCATGTTTACATCCAGAAGATAATTCTGCAGTGCATTTCTTTTTGAATTTGTGTCAAATGTAAATAGCAGTAACAAGTGATGGTTATGGTTTTAATCCTCGGATTGCAAGCCACCTCACGCTGACTGTCTAACTTGCAAAATAGATTTATTTGTGATGTTTCTGTACCTTATGGAAGAGGATGAGGGGCCACTGTTCTGATTTTTATTTTCTCTATCTTAAATTCTGAGATTAAAGTCAGAATTATGAGTTTAGAGTCAGGATTTTGAGAAAAGAAAGTCTGAATTGTAAAAACAGTGGGTCAGTCCTCTTTCGCAGGTCTAGACTTTCATGGGAAATGCAAATACATTTCAATAATAGACCTTTATCAAGCATTTGCATTTGTCTGATGAAGTTCTGGCACTGTAACGTTGCAAATAAAAGTACTTTTGGAAGTATTTTTCCTGATTAACCTGACATCTGTTTGACATCTGAGACACACTCTCCGTCAACTTTGATCATGTTTTGAGCACAAATGCTTTTCAGTCTCCTACAAAGAAAAGCCTTCGTCTATATCAGGGTTTTTCCTACAATTATAAGGCTTGGGCGCAGCACGCAAAGCCATTATGGGTACCACGTAAGCCAAATAAATGTCAGATCAATGTGGAGAGCATCAAAACAAAAACTAAACAAGTTTTTATCATCAACTTTGTGTGTGTTGTTTATAATATGCTCTAGCTTTTCAAACATTCTTAGACAGATATATTTATGGTCCAAATCTTGTGAAATTGAATATTTTTCATGAGGAGGATCCCTGCATCCCCTCCAAATACGTATACGTAAATCTTCCACAAACAAGGCAGGTGTATTTGGCAGCTGGCTGGTGCTGGATACCAACCCTACTCTCAGGATAAATCAGAAAAAGAAGATGTAAGGAGATCGTTTGCAGAGAAAACTTTAAATAATAAATAGTATACAAGCAATTCCCCGCTACTGTCGTGTCATGTAATGTCTGACTCTAGGTGTATTTCATCCGGGCAGGTGTAGGCGGCTGTGTGGGTTCAGCCATTGATCTCGCACCTCAGGCAGCGGCAAGGTTGCCAGGCCGGTGTGGTTAAGGAGATTACTATAACCTGCCTTGTTGGCACATTCAAACACACATTTAAAAGAGACATAAAATCAAAATAGGCTCAAAACAAACTTGCGCGTAATGCTACCGCCAAGCCCGAGATTATTCAGACATGCAGGGCCGCGCAAACACACACATACACATGCACACACACGCGAGGCACTGCACCAGCTCGGACGTGAGGGCAAAAAAGGGGGAGAAAACCATTTAAAAATAATTAACGGTGTGTGTCTGAGCTGTCACTCAACACACCCTCACTTCCTGCTCCTGGTGACATGGAAGCCACATGAAAGACGGAGCTGACAGGGGAAATCCCACTAGGGCACCGCTAGACTGTCTGGAACAGCCTGAGGAGGTGTTTGTGGGTGGGTGAAGTGTCTTTACACATATGTGTGTGTGTGTGTGTGTGTGTGTGTGTGTGTGTGTGTGTGTGTGTGTGTGTGTGTGTGTGTGTGTGTGTGCCAGCGTGACAGAGAGACAAAAACGCATGCTGTATAGTATGTGAACAGGAACAACGCGGCGTTTGAGTGTCCAGTGAATGTGAACGCACACGAGGTCAACATGTGATTTGACAGTAAACACCACTGCTCCTCCGCTCTAATCTGCTCTTTGTATAACTGTAACAGTAGAGTCCATATTCCCTCAATACAGTGAGAGCTCGGCTACTGTATTTAATCCTGAGTCTGAAACCAGATATCAGGCCGGTCCCGTCTCACCCGCTACACCTACCTGTCGCACATTCCTGGTCCACCTGCATGCGTAGGACTGGCTAAGGTTGCTTTCAAAGGCCCTCGATGCTCATATAGAACACAATAACACACACAGACGCATACACACGCACAATGCCTTCTTTATATCTGTCTCTGATTACCCGCTGACTGACGCCTGTGTCAGCCTCTCGACCCCGTCCTGTCACCTCTGTCATAAAGAAGGTACATAGGGCATGTCTGCAGTGCATTGTTCCTTCGCAACATTAAACAGGCGGACACACCGCAGCTAACTTACACCTGCCCGGGCTACTCATTTACAAGCGCAAACCTCAGCATCCATTTTCTCCTATACATTAACGAAACAAAGGCAGCGCACGGCTATAGCAGAATAAATGAGCCGCCCGGGCCAACACTGTAGCTAATGCTTGTTATGGATCCAAGCTTAGAGTCATTATCATTCCCCTACACAAGGATTGAGTACATCTGGATAGCCCATGCACTCACACATGCACACACACTCACACTCACATACTTAGAGGGAACTCAATCCTGTCCCTTTTTCTACGGGCCAAACTCTTTGGATGACACCTGATCTACATTCCACCCCAATTCCCCTGGCAATGTGTGTTTGTATGCGTCTACCTGAGCTCAAGTTGCTTTATGTATCTCAGCATGCTTTCCTAACAAAATAAAGAAAAAAAAGAGGCATGAAAGATATGTTTCTGAAAGTTAAATAATGAGGGGTGTGGATGGTAATTTCACCATTTCATTTTGGTGAGAGTTTGTAGTTCTCTTCCAGAGGCATTCAAGTGCCGACGTGTAAAACTCATTAACAGAAATGCTTCATTTCGCCCGTCTGCTGGTTGCATCATGACGCCTGGTAGGTTTTTGAGAAGACAAATCTTGCCAAAAAGAAGAAAACAAAAAAGCCCAGAGTGACCTGAAGTTCCACTCTCCCAAATCATTAATATGTAAATGAGCGTAAGCAGAAAAAGGAGACTCAGTTTAACATTATGCAAACGCAAGCAGACGTGATTTGCATTCCCAGCTGGTGTCTTCATGTAGGAAGCGTCATTCCTTTCCTGAACTCAGACTGACCCCAAAAACTGATGCTATGAGTGAATGATGATAATGTAAAAAAGTACTCTACAGTATGTTAATATGATAATCACCGCTTGTCAACTCTCTTAAGAGGATGATCAGTTGAGGGGTTTACAAAATAGCACCGTTGGTAGGAATACAGTGACTTTTTTTACCTTAAAATAACAGTTTCAAAATGATGTTGATGGTTAAGTGTCTTGTAATAGGATGAATGGTGTCTCAGCCACTCAGTTAGCTTTCACAGGTAGCTACATAACAGCGATACTGGACAGGTCAAATGTCAATGGAAATATTTGCTGACTTCCTTTGTCAACATAAGAACTACTTTATGTGGTACAACCCATGGTTATTACAAAAAGGACAAACCTTCACTTAAAGTTAAAGTTTAAATTTCAGAAGAGTTACTGCATCTCGTGGATCGAGCCATTCAACTGCCCTGCTCCCACTGGTGTGGGAGTGAGACGGCTGCTCACCTACTGACGGGGCCCTCCTGTGGTGCAGGGGACACTCCAGGGTGCCCTGTTGAGTTCGGCCAAACATGGCGGAGTAAACGGCGATCTGCATGCCCCGTTTGCAGCTCAGCCTCATCCTCTCCTCCTCGCAGACCACCTTACTCTTGTACTCGTCTGGAGATAGAGGGAGAGAAAGGGTACAAGATGTTACAAAGACAATACATATTTATATACAAATTGTTTAAGTTGCTGGACAATCATGCAGTTGATTGCTCTGACAACAACACATTAAACTATCTATTGGTTTCTATAACATTTCAGAATAAAAGAGAATCTTTTTGTTATATTCATTATTTCATTAAACCTCCATAGAACAGCTTTAAAATGCACAAAAAACAAGGCTTTCTTCAGTGTAAACATGCAGTAACAGAGGCAGAGCGTCTCGGTGGACATGTAGAGCCATGCAGAGACATTCCTCACACACATCCAGGCACAGTGACCTGTGACAGCCAGAGCAGCTCCACTGGCCAGCAAATAAAAACACAACAGCAGCCGTTCCTCCGTCCATGTGGGGAGTGGAACAGGAATGCTGAAAGAAGAGATCGGAAAAGAGCCGAGGAAAAAAAAAAATGGAGGGCAGGACTGATTTGTTATATCCCTCGGTGATGGATTCACTCTTGTTCGCTCTCGCTCCTTCCCTTTCTCCTTTACTTCCTCCATCCTCCATCCACCTCTCTTTTCAGAGGCAGTGACACCTGCCCGTTGCACCTCACTAACACCCCATGCGCCCTTTCTCTCTCCCCCCCGAGAAGTCATTGGTTAAGTGACAGTGAACAAAGAGCTGTTGATTGGCCCCGGGGTCCGGAGGAGAAAGAAAAAGTGGGGAGGGCAGGCGGATCAGTGGATTAATGCCCACTTCTGGTCACTCTAGTGTGAACCGCTGCACAGCTCAGTGCAGCTCGGCTCAGCACAGCACTGAGACATGAATGGAGACTAGAATCTGGGTGGGATTACTGCACTGTTGTGGTTCCCCTCTGGAGTGATACTCTTAGCTTCCTGGCTCACGGTGAGAGTGGAAGGAATGGGATAAAGGAAGGGAGGCACGCAGCACGTTTTTTTGGCTTTTAAATGAAGCAGGGAAGTTGGCAGAGGCAGGAAAGATTCTCGTAGATACTTTGATGCTTAATCCAGTGTAGAATTTATAGCTAATTTAGATGATTAGAGACATTGGTCAACTGACAAGTAAACTAAATACCCTTGCCAATTTGGCCAGCAAAATTCAGTATTTTCTCTTATCGTCAACAAATGAAAAAAAACATGAAAATACCAAATAGAAATCAATTGATCTTATTAACAAGTATTGCCTTTGCAACCAAAAGCCTGACACATCCTTTTATTCCATTGTGGCCCCATAAAAATGATGAAATCATCAACAAAAAAACAAAAACAATATCTGTGAGGCACATTGTTGCATTGTGACAGGTGTCTTTATTATGACATATGTGGGCACACGTATTGCACCCAACGTGTATCCATCCACGGCTGAATATAGTCCCCAACACACTAACAAATGTACTCCAATTGAAGTCACATTTGCAGAAAACTACAATTCCCAGCTACTTCAAGAAATGACTGAGCCTTATTAATACAAGTTTGTGACCCAATAATCATCTTCAGTCAGAACCAATTGGTTTATGACTTCAGTGCCACTGACAGGACGAGAAGGTTGAAAAGTTAATTTGGTCTTTAAATGGGATTGAAGAAAAACATGCAGGTAACAGACACATATTTTGGTATAAAATGAATTTAAAGCATCATTATGTAACTGTTTTACCTTTTAAAAAAAGCTTTAAAATCATTTGGATGGTGCATCAGCTTGTAATAGGGTCCAATGTCCTCCAGCTGCTCTGCCACAACTCAATTACTTTATATCAATTTGGACGGATAGCTTTACTTGGTACTGCTAACGTAACCGCTCACTATGCTAACTGTGCTGCAGTTAGCCAGTTAGCCCCCATGACCGATTATACTGTCACAGAAACCTGGGATTTGTATTGACAATAGTGGTGTTTTGTGGGCACAAAATACACACAAAATACACAATTCTACATAATGTTGCTTTAAATTCATCATCAGAAACATGGACATTAATTCTGATATTTATCAAAGCTTTCTTACAGTATAAGCTCTGTCCAGTTTCAGTGCATTACAGCTTTGTAAAGGGGAAAGATCAGCACCTGATGCTTTTTCCATGGATTATTCTCTTCAAAGATACATGACGTAGATCTACAAATGCTCTGTTTGCTGTACACACCCACAGTACTATTTATTTTGTAGAGATGGACATTTTCAGTGGAAATCAACCCTCTATGTAATGGTCACTGGTGACCCCACCTGTAATATTTCAGACTGAATATGGAGGTGTGTGAGAAAAAACTGGAAAAAACAGAGTCCCAGTTCAGAGGAGAACAGAAAATGTGTGTCACTGTCAGGATCTGAGGTGATGAGGGACTTACTAGGTCTGCATTTGTACCAGACAATGAGGTATTTACTGCTGCCAGGACACTGGTCTGTCCCAAACACGCGGCTGTTGACAAGGACTTGACAGCTCCTTCTGTCTTGGCACTCGTCCAGCATTTTCTAAAGAGGGAAAGAGTGACAGAGAGCGGGAGAAGACGAAAGAGAGGTTTAGAGGGAGCACAATAAGCCAACGATGGTGAGACGAGCGGCAGGCAAAACCTAAAACGACTTCAAACAGGCTGCTTATGGCCATGGGAATATGGAGGAGAGGAGCAGGTAAGAGAATAAAGAGGACGGGAGAAAGAAATCTGTGGAAAAAGCTCCACTCCACTCATTTCCTGGCATCCTTTGGCTTCTCTAGTTTCATCATCTTTCCCCGGCTGCAACCCAGGTGAGCACATTCCAACACAATCCCACTTGCTGGAGGAATGACTGAATGGATTCTGTTCAGAGCCTCCCCCTGAATTTAACATGAAAGGAGCAGCATTTGTTACAGCAGATCATGGAACGTGAAGGGGGGAATACGGGATATCAGTGTATCGCTCCCCCCCCCCCCCACCCCCCCCACCCCCCCACCCCAACCCTAACCCTAACCCCCAAAAATCGGTTGAAATGAGCAATACATGTAAATTATTGAAATCAAAAGCAGGATCGACAGCAACTCTTCCAGTGTTCTTTTTCTCTTCGCCTTCTTGCACAAGCCTGCCATGTTTTGTATACGGAAACTCAACTTTTCGTTGTACTGTCCCCTTTGTGTGGTATCCTACATTCCATAAAAATGGCAGTCATATCCAACTTGATACCATGTTTGTTCTTAAAGAAGAATCTGAAAATGTAAATGACAGGTGTTGAGTTGAATCGTGACCTCAAAAACCGAGAGCCTAATTGAATCGAGGACTTGAAGAGTTGCGACACCCCTGATATTCTTGACCTGTTGTGAGGATTTACATCTCCAGTTGGAAAGAACAGACTCTTGGTGCCAAAGACAGGGTAGAAGTTGTAAAACATGGGTGGTTTTGGTCTTTCCGTGGGACTTTTTGACATGAATATATGGAATAAATCAAGCCTAACATGTTAAGTTTATCACGGCTGTCTGTTTATTATTTTCTTACTAACTAAACCCACGGTTCATGTTCAAGTTTCTGTTCAACAGAACACTGGCTTTATTTCGAGCATCAAAGGTGGAGACTAAGATCCTTTATCACTGATTTATCTGAGTTTAAAACAATTATATCATCGATTCCAACATTTCACTGTGGATATCGTTGTATGCCATATCAGTAGAC
Source organism: Diplodus puntazzo (assembly GCA_963678695.2). Classification (NCBI taxonomy): domain Eukaryota; kingdom Metazoa; phylum Chordata; class Actinopteri; order Spariformes; family Sparidae; genus Diplodus; species Diplodus puntazzo. Next base: position 16,433,116 of record OZ023172.1, read on the forward strand.
ATTGCCCAACCCTCTTCAACATAACCAGGGACAGATCTCTATATCACTTCTCGTCAAAGAAACAACACCGCTCGCTGCGTGATGGAAAAGATCCAACCTTCACATTCCACCAGACTTCACACTGAGAATCTATTAAAAGTACGGCTGAGTGCTTCGTCCAGATTTTCAGTGCGAGGATTACTCGGATTAGTGTAACAATTAGTCAGTAAACTAATTGGTTAATTGACAGATAAGTAACATTTGCAAGTTACAGCTGACAAAACTTTTGGTTGAACAAAACAAATCCTTACATTGAGAGACAAAAAATAGAAATCACCCTTGCTGGCTAACTTTTGACATAAACCTTTTGATATGGAGACATTCATACCGTGATGAAAACAAACCAGGGGTCATGGACAGGTGGTACAATGGGATTCTTCAGGGTTGGACTAATGTGGGTGGCGCAGCAGTCAGTCATTCTCTCACTTCAGCACAATGCACTCTCTGTGTCTGTGCATTCATGGCTGTCCTGTCTATTATGGAAACGGAGGGTGTTCGACGCTAGAAGGCAGGGGCACTAAGAATAAACCAAACAAGAGCATGAATGCTGAACAGGATGTGTTTGTGTGTGTTTGTATTGGTGCTGCAAAGTGGGGGTTCTGGTCCAGCCGCATCCCAATTTAGAAAAAGGATGCTAAGGCAAGGACCCCATGAAATCGCTTTGTGTCATTGGGAACATACAAGCCGGCTTCCTCTTTAGAGAGTGTAATTTGCCGGAAAACATCCTCACAAAGCATTACATAATCAGTGGTGGTCCTCCAAAATGTAACCCTTGGCCAATTTGACCATTTTACAGGACACTTGCTCTCAGGAGGATCTGCTGCCCAAGAAGAGTGGACTAACAGAGGGAAGAAAAAGAGATTCAGTGGCTCTGGGAGATACTGGGGATGAAATGTACTGACCTCTGAGTTAGTTCTGGTAAATAGTAAATACAAAAAATAATCACTAAACAATTATTTTCTCATACAAAACACTATCAAGAATATGTGTCGTTGGTTATTTACCTGTAGTGCAGTGGACACGGAACAATATCGATCATCCTCCCGAGGGTTATAAGAACTCAGGAGGGCCTGGTAGGTCTGAGGGCACTGCTGGGGGTCCGAGGCGCCTCTCCTTCCGTAGAAAGCCGACTGGACGGTGATGGTGGTGCGGGGTGGGCAGCGAACAGACAAGAAGTCTCCGTCACAGGCCTGCTCGGTGTAGTTCCTCAACACTTTGGACAGGTAACCTGTGGGAATGCAATGCAGCCTTTACTTCGGATTTCTTGACGTTGCAGCTCTGTAGCATAATTTGTATTATATGTGCAGCACAAGTGTCCTAAAAGACAGTATTTAAGAACTGGCCACCTGTCAAATTCCTACACCAGACAAATACGGGGGAACAAACCGCTGCTAATAGTAGCTGCCTTAGCTAGTTAGCTCAGGTAGCTGTTCAGCTAGTGGTTTGGACAGGGAGCTTGGGGGCCGGGATGGAAGGTGGTTAGGAGCTATCTCTGAAACACAATACAAGGACATCATCATGTCAACCCTGCTGGAAAAAACAGCATAGACGAACACCAAAACCAGCACCAAAACACAACATATGCTGGTCTTGCTGGTGACCAGTCACCAGGAAAACTGCTACCAATTCAAATTCTTTTGATGATTTGAATTAATACATTTCTGAACGTTCTCAACTAAAAGTCTTATTCCTTACATTTCCCCTTTAATTTCACTGCACTGGAAATATTGAAGAGGAAAATCCTTGTTAGCCAGATTAAATCCTGCTACCTCTGTTTTTCATTGTCCAAGCTAATGTTTTTTAATGCTAGCATCATAAACAACGAGGGTTGCTAGTATGCTAGAGATCTTTGTTTCTTCAATAATGAAGTGTTTCCATCGACATTTGGTAGCGCTGCATATCAGCAAGCCCTGACAGATCACTACTTACATCTAAAGGACGCCTCCAGGCTGTGAATACCACAACAACACAGGGAAGGTAAAGCTTTAGCTTATTTAGCTGTTGGCGTCAGCCCTCTGGTCATGGCTGGAGACCATACTCTTGTGTTTGATATTAAAAAATACCTGCCAAGGAAGAATATTAAAGCCTGACATTATTGCACTTTTCATACGAGGATACAGTTCATACATACCGACTGTACTTACTGGATTTTTCCAGCAACAGAGTTTTGAGAGCATTTTGAATCATAGCTAGCTAAAAATGCTACCAGGTGAGCTGTGATGGTCATCTTATTTATCTGTAAACTGAAGTAAACATTTTAAAGCCTTGAGATTCTGGCATGTGATGAACTGTCCGTCTTCAATGAAGCTTTTATGTGCCACTCTTCCATTTCTATTATTATTTCCATCATTATTTCTATACTTCCTCACTAGTAACCATATTAACTTGCACTCAAACAACCAGCTACTATGAAGACTGTGAATGGGGACATTACATAAACCGTTTAATGGTACAAGTACCGCGTGAACTTTCATTTCACCTAGGAGGCTGCTTCAAATCACATAAAAGCCCTCATTCTTTTAAAAAACGCTTGAGTCTCAAGGCTAACTCCTCTTTCCCATTAGGAGTCTTTGAGAGCTGCCAGTCAGCCTGTCAGTCACACAGGATAACTGAAGCCATCACAAAAGCCACCATTAACATTCCAGCCTGTGAGAAGGAAAGACCAGATAAAGGAGAGTTGATCCCTGGCCACTGTCATATAATGTCTTATCTGGGACCATTTCGCCTACATACTAGTCACTGAAGAGCAGAAATAAACCCTCTCTTAGTCTCTAAAGTCGGCTGGATCACTGAATTCCTGAAAACCTTACTTACTTTGAGGGCAAGATGGCTGAAAACGTATAAAGCCTGGCATATGGAAGATCAGGTGTGGCTCACTATTCTACCACTCACTGTGAGGTTCAGCGTCAAAGTAAGACACTGGCATTCAAAAACGTAAAATAAAATCATCACATCCAAGTCTCAAAGTTTAAAATGCTACTATTTCTACTTATTAAACGGCTGTAAACAGAGTCCAAAGTGAGCTTGAGCTTCCCTGTAAGTGCTCTGCAAACGCGTCTTTCAGGTAAGTAAACACGCACACATGCTCGCACGCACTCCCAAAGTGGACACACTGTCATTCGATTACCTGTATTTGCTTAGTGTTTGGGAGGGAAGAGGAAATAAACAGTTTCCTAACACACACATTAGCAGGGAGGGCGCACGACGTGGACACACACTGAACACGCACATTGTCCCCTTATCACCATGGCCACAGTGAAAAGGAGGAAGCGAAACAAGAGAGACATTCTCAGGCTGTGAAAGGTCACCACACTCACTTTAAATAGAGATAGTTATTAAACCACCGTAGCTCACAATAACAGTTTTTCCACCTGTGGCTGGCCTGTGAAAATAGAGAACAGGTGCACTTGTGCAGTCCTCTTTTAGGTTTATTTAGAGATTATTTGGATGCCACGGACCAAATTATCAGGATGTGAAGGAGAACCCGACCATAGCAGCTGTCTTTAAACTTAAGCTCAGACTTGTAGACATGTTACAATTTTATTACCTGTTTTTATCAGTCTCATACAAAATCACCTGCACTAAAAAAGAAAAAAAAAATTGAATCTGAATCATTAAGTCGTGATATATGTACATAGAGGTGTGGATTGGATTTGAATGATGATGAAAGATTGATCTAGTGTTAACGACCCCATGATCATTAACCGGAAACAAGAACATTCTATTAAAGGAGAAGTTCACCCAAATATGAAAATTCAGTCATTATCTACTCCGACGAATGCAGATGGAAGGTCAGGTGAAGTTTTGTAATTCACAAAACATTTTTCTGGAGCTTCACAGCAACACTGTGTCGCAGCATCCTCCTAAATAACTGAAGTAGATGGAGACTTGTTTGAAAAAAAACCCCATCAAATCCAAGTCTTTGGAAGCCCCAAGATCCCACAATTTTTTTTTTTTTTTTTTTAAAAAAGACTTTAAAAATCTGGGTTGGTGCACAACCGTCAATGGTGACAATAATGTCCTTTCAAATAATTTTTTTTTCGGATCTCAGGGCATCTGGAGATTTGGATTACGGTTTGTTTTTTTAAAACTCTAAACAAGTCTCCATCTACTTCAGTTGTTTAGGAGAATGCTGAAACACTTTTTAGCCGTTGAGCTCCACAAACGTTTTGTGGACTGCGAAAGTTCTTTCCATGGGCCTACTGCTGAGTATATAATGACCGAATTTTACATTTTGAGCGAACTTATCCTTTAAGGCCCCCTGACACAGTGTCCCTTTTGTGATTAGAAATTACACTGACGGCGTCTCCTGAAATTTTGATTCTTTCTTTCACTTGTGTTGGCTAAACTAGTTTCTCCCCCGCTGCAGTAATCTCCCCCGCTCACACACACACACACACACACACACACACACACACACACACACACAGGTCTACTTTGCATGCCACATTCCACAAAGGGTGAGAGGGAACTTGGCATTTCCCCCTGGCAGCGAGACCACACACACACACACACACACACACACACACACACAAGCACACAAAAACGTCAACACAAACAACGTGGTAGGAACAAGCCTCGCTGCTTGGCTCTTGAAGCCAGGGTGTGTGTGGTGTCGGTGTAACAGTATCACTTTATTCGGGCTGGTTCCTTGGCAGAGTGCCAGCGCCATGAGAGACCACGAGTTTTGCGCGGCCCTCCGGTTAAGCGAGCCTTGGGTACAGCGGCGTATCCATGGAAACCGAGGTTATGAAGAGGGTGAAACGGAGAGGACTGAAGATGGATGATTGGGCCACTCGGAGGAGGAGCTTCTCGAGGGAGGAGATCTTTGAGCAACAGTTTGAGCGCCCGCTAACACCGCTACGCCTCCCTCCTCTCCACAAAAGTGGGACTGTGTGTGAAGGCAAACAGATTATCTCACACAAACCCTCAGGTGCTTTCCAAAGAATCTATTTCTCTTTCTTCCTCCTCCCACTCCCTTTCTCTGTCTCGCTCGCTCTTCCTCAGGATCGTCACTATTGTTCCCTTCACGCTACCTGTTGACTGAGGCCTCCTTTCAAGGTCGACAAACCAGGCGGGGGTGAAGGCACCTGTGTAAACCGCCCAGCCAATGACAGGTGTCCCTCAGAGGCAGAAGGACGAACAATGCTGGAGGAACACCCAGGCGTCTCTCCTTCTCCCTTCTCCTCCCTGTTTCTTTTCATGTGGGGCCAGACTCCTTCCTTAACTAGCTCTCTGCCCTTTCCCTTAACAAAAGCGCCGCACTATTATGTCTGCTGGTTTGTTTATTCGGCCATTAAAAGACAGGAGGTTGCGGTCGCGATGCCATTCGTGCACAAACAGGTTGTCTTGTCGTGACCTGGATTGAAAGGTGTGCCAGGTCCATTTAAGCGTGGGGATTTGTTATAAACAACCGCACCTACCTTTTTGTATGCATCATCCAACACAGATGGTATCTCGTCTTATGATGCGTCTTAAGCTGTCAGAAGGCGAGAATGTCCGAGTCTTTCGACTAATTGTAAAGCTTGAGGCCCTTGTGATTTTTAGCCCCCTCATTTGCGGTCATGTGATGACCCTCAAGTCTGACCCAGCGATGGAAGGGGTCAAGTATGATGCAGATTAGTGATGGGCCACTATGTTGTGTCAACATGACACAGAAAAGGGGTGAAGAAAGCATTCCTCCTCACGATTCACTGATAAGTCACAACTGGGCTACATACCAGTGCAAATTCACTACACAGTTAGAGGCGTGTGATCTGTCCAGAACGTAAAACACTTAAATCTCTAAAGATTTGCATGTAAAAGTAAATCGTAGATGCCTTCAAGATAGATCCTGATCTGAAAACGTGAGATCACCCATCCCTCCCGTAAGCAGGGTGTGGGTAAATGCGCTTAAAGAGTAAGTTCATCCAAAAATGAAAATGCAGTCATTATCTATTCAGCCCGCCTACTTCACGTCTGCGAGTAAGCTCTGACTAATTCCCCTAATGGTCCACTAAGCTGAGGTGTCTGCCTGCTGAGCGACCGACTACGACAGGTATTTCTGAACTAAGGGCAGGTGGGAGGGGAACGAGGAAGGACTGGGGAGGGAGGCAGTTCAGGTGGAGACTCCATTCTGTTACTCATACTCAGGGCTTTCCCCTACTTTTGAAAGATGCCGCCTCCTCCCATTGGCCCGAGCCGGGAGAACGGACGAAACAATGCACTACAGCATGAAGCATTACTGATGTGTTATAATAGCGCCGGCTTAATGCTGCTTATTATTCAGCTGCTTACTCATTTTATGCTGCTTGTGAGGTCATTTTTGTAAAGCCTTTTGGATTGGGCAAGACTGTGTAATATTGTAGAATATTAGAAGATTACAGCTTATCTTGACTCCACAGAAGTGCCTGCTTACATTGCATTTTAGAGATAATCAACGGGCTGCGTGTATAAGAGTCGTAGCCGAAGCCTCTTTAAATGGATCATGTACGCATTATAAAGATACATCTGGAACAACACCTCAAAACGCATGCGATAGGAAGCTTAGTAACCAAGACATTCTTGAAAGCTGAAAATCAAAGGCTGTATCGCGTTTCATCTTGCTACATTAGGTATTTAAGCATTTACAGCTTCATGACTTTATTGGTGTTATTTTAAGCAAATTATAGCCGTCAAACCATCAAATGTTCAAAGATGTAGAGCTGCAGGCCTGCCGCCGGAGAAGGAATTCCCTTTAAGTGGTGATTACTGGGACGAGCGGAGGTTTCCCTCAAAGACGCAGGCGGCGCGCTGGCAGCAGCCGAGAGAACGCGGTCGGAGATGAAGAGAGGAGGAAGGGAGACGTTGAAAAGCAGCGATGAGGATGAGTTTCGATTAAGGAACGAAAATCTGAAATAGACACCTGCTGAATAATCAAGCGTTGATTAGGTTTCTGAGTAGACGCAGGTGGTTTCAATCGGACGAGGCAGCAAACTGACCGTGAGAAAAAGAGTCGTATGGAGAAAATATCTTTAAAAAGGGTTAGCCACTGCGCACAGGATGTGGCAGCAGAGAGTCCACAAGGCCGGAGCTGGTGGCTTTAGGCCCTGTAGTAATTACTTTCTTCCACAGACCACAGAAGACGGCACAAGAGCCTGGAGCACGGCATGGCTTTGAGATAAAACGACCGCCGTCTCTAAATCATGTGCGGTCAGAGCTCTGCATTCACCTCTTCAGACCTTCAGCCGAAATATACGATACGCGAGCCGAATGAGACAGGTTGATGAGGTGTGCTGACATCAAATGAGACCGCAGAACAACAGAAGAAGAAAGCAGCAAGAGTTCACGTGGACGCCACAAAAGGACACGCCACTACACAATGGACATGATGTCAAAGGAGATCTACGAGCAGCCGCTGCTGTGAACGTGCCAAGTACTGTCCTCGCTGCTACGCCTTTCAGATTCGGGGCTAAAAAAAAAGAAGAAAAAAAAATGAAAAATGCATTCCTAAAATACACTGCATTCCTCTGCTTACAATACATTAGTCTTGCCACTATAGTCACGTTTTGGATTAACCTACTTTCTTGCTAATCTCACTGCAGGGCAGAGAAAGAGCACCAAGATATTTGGCTGAAAAATTGGCAGTTCAATTTGACATGAGTCAGAGCAGGATTACCTTTGCAAATACTCCAGTACTGCAATTGTGTGGCCCATTCAAAGTGCTGTAGTGAGCAGGGAGGGAAGACTTTGCACATTAATTTGAGTAAACATGCACTGGCTTGCCATTTTTTGTACAGAATTGGCAAATATTTTTATTGATTCTTATGCACGGAAGAGGATCTGTCAGTCTGTTTTGGGATGTCAGGGCTTAAATGATGCCAGACAATTTTTATGGAGCCATTTTAAGTTTTCGATGAATGCTGCAACACTGTTTTGCTGTGCAGCTCTAGAAATGGTTTGTGGACTACAAAACCTAATTTTACATCAGCATGAGTAGATAATGACTGAATTATGTTTTTTGGGGGTGAAAGTATCCTTTAATCATTGCTTAAACCTGAGAAGAAGGTCAATGAGTTAAGAGTGAAACAAAACAATTCGTTTTTTGGCAGATATTGGTCGTACAACCAAAACAATTAGCTGAAAGTTAATAAAACGGAATATTGCACATTTGGCTGCAGATTCATCATCATGATAAACTTCTTTGACATTTAATAGCCATTTCGATCCAGTATTGATTACAGCCACTTTATGTTTTGAAAACAAGTGAGGAGCTTTAAACCTTCGCCTGTAAAACACCTAAACATGCTTTGAATAAAGAGTTAAACAAACTTTTCACGATATTCCGAGAAGCAACATTTTCTGCAAGTGACGGAGGGTGTGCGAGAAGTGAGGTCTGGGATGTACTGACAGCATTAACAGGCAACACGTGACGGCTAGTACAGACTTTGTGGTATACTCGCTAAATATGTTAAGGTATACACAAGACACACTGTACGCTCCACGCGGCTTCTGAATGGGTGGGATGTCAGCTGAAGGGGCTTATTCTCATGAGGTTGGTCCCCTGGATTTAACCCCACTGAGCACCTAAACAACGCAGCTTCAAATCCACAGTATCCCCCCCTCAGGGACATAAACCCAGCATGTGTTTCACACTCGGCTATCAGACTGATCAAACAACAGCTAATGGGATTGGGAAGACTGGTAAACAACTTGTGTAAATTGAGACGAGGAAGAAAAGATGAGGGCGGCTTTAGCTGTGCCTCCTGCAGCTAATCGAGGTGAAACCGACTTGTCACTTTCATGTAACAAGCTGTGGCAGAAACATGTGCGTAAACATGGGCTATATGGGTGCGTGCAGCGTTAACAATCCTGCGTTTATTCTCACTTTTCTTCTGTCTGCCATCACCAATGCCCGCCAGATACGGAAAAACAAACCCACGTATTTAGATTCGGTTCACCGGTGCACTAAAATTCTGCGGTCTGGAATCCAGAGGCAGAAGATGGGGTGGAACTTGTTTTTTTTAATTCACCGCGTGGGTTTAGCTCATGCTGTGCCAATCAATATCCTCAGGTGATGGTCTCTTTAATTTGAATGTCGGGGTTTGCTATAACATATACCCCGACCCCTCCCCCCAACACACAGACAGAGACCGGAGCCTGAGCAGCTGAAGTCATTAAAACCGGAGACACAAACACAAACACTCTGCTGGCCCAGCCCTCGTCCTCCTCCCTGAGATGGCTTATCTTTCTAACACCTACACACACTTGGAGGCACACACACACGCACGCACGCACGCACGCACGCACGCACACACACACACACACACACACACACACACACACACACACACACATGCTCAGACATAAACCCACAGAGGCATGCAGACACAAACTATAACCTGCCGGACATAAACAACTTCTACACCCACCCTTGCCCCACAGCTTTCCTAAACACAACCTATTTATTTGTTCACTCCATGACATATGGACCCATTAGCAGCAGTCTCCTGGGCCCGTGTCATGGCCCAGGAGTCTTAAAATTCCGAAACTATGAAAACAGCTTTCAATTACTTACGTGTTCCCATTCTCTTATTCTTCAGTTCAAACATAATTAGATAAATTTAAAAGTTAGCAGTCCCTGACTTGGCTCTACGACCTTCGTCCCAACTTAAACCGGACACAGAATCCACACCTTTGCCAGAAAACATTGAAGCTGGATGATTGTGAAAAACTCCTGGATTACATTAAAACACCACCTTCTGAGATCTCTACTCGCTGAAACTACAGGATGGTTATGGTTTGGGGAAAAACTGTGGTTATGGCAACCGCAGTGTGGTTGAGGTATGATTAGGGTTAGGCTGCTAAAACATTTGGTTAAGGGAAGCAAAACTTTACAACCTTCAGTCTCAGGCCAATCCAACGGCTCGACATTGCTCCCCACTCGCTACATTACTGAGTGCACTGCTTTCTGTGTTAGGACTGAGAACTAGATGTTGTATAAGAGGAAAATGATAGTGTGCTGAATGTGTTTTCTTGTTTCCATCAAAGAGTTTTATCTGTGAAGAGGGACGGGGATTAAAGAGAGAGAACAGGAGGGATGTCACATGCTAAGTCAGACGCATATCAGGAGGGGATGAGGAATTCATTCTCTGGAGGAGAAAGTGAACACAACACACTCGTCGCGCTCGTTCACAGCCACACACGGCTGAGGAAACATGCACATTTCACCGGCGCAGTTTAAATGAAACCACAGAAGGAGCTTGCCCTGTTAGCAACAAGGCCCTCGGTTAGTGTTTCAGGTTCTAGGCGTCTTAGTTAACTCCTGCAGACAATGAGAGGACGTCCACCTGTGGGTCTGTCGTTTGAGCTCATCCCGAGGGGGTTAAGCGCTATGAAACATCTGCCGGGTCGGAGGTGGCCTCACGGCTGGAGAGTGGCCGCTGCGTCTACCCAAGGCCGTCCCCCCAAAAACCAAACACTGGTCCCACCCAAGCCCTCCCATGACCTCTGTTAGCACGTGCCTATCCTTACGACCCCTGGGGGTCAAAGGGCACTAGGTGAGAGGACGCTTTCACTCTCGAGTCCCTGAGCGTGTGCGCTGTGTGTATTTTCTGATGGGATGTGGGGGGTGAAGGGTGACAGTCGAGGGGCGCAGAGGTTCCCGGAGACGCCCTCTCTGGTGTTCGGCTGCATGTCCAGACGCCCACAGAAAGAGTGTGCGACAGAAAGAAAGAGATGGAGAGAGAGAGAGAGAGCCATGGCAAGAGAAATCTGTCATTTTAATGGTCACTTTTATGGCCTGGGAGAGTTGGGTGGCAGCCAGACTGCTCCATTACCGACCACAGTCCGGCAGACACCAGACAGATGCATCAGTGTGCGAGCTTCATTGTCACCGAGCGAACGACAGATGTATCTTTCCCGAGTCAAAGTCACTGCAGGATTGGATTTAAGTGATTGTTGGGTGGGGCAGCGGAAGCCTCAGGCTGAGAGAAGAGGTCATAAAGGAGCGATCTCCTTTCACTCATTTTCTCTGCTGTCGAGTAGTTTACTGAGTGACATGTCAGGGAACTGACTCGGGCTGCAACTAATGATTATTCTCCTTATCTGTTAATCTGCTGGCTACTTTCCAGATGAATCTTTTATACTATAAAATCTCAAAAACCGAAGACCAGAGACCAAAGTGACGTCCTGAAACTGTTTTTCTTTTTCTTTTTGGGAAGACTCTTCATTTACTGTCATAAATTACATCTGACAGGCTGAAACCAGTACATATTGAATAAATGACTGAAACTATGAATTTTCTTTTCATCAACTGATCAATTAATTGACTAAACGCTGCAACTGGGAATTTATAGATAATGACTATTCAATCTGAGTTGGCCAAACAAGTTCTGCTCATTTAGAGTGCTCTCAAAGAATCTGAATCTGAAGAAATCTGAGAAATAATCCCCTCTTAATAAACACACAGATGAACCTTAAATGGTAGGTAAACAATACCAAACACACAGCAGACATGTAGCAGATCGATTATTCTCCACCCCTAATCCAAAAGTTTCTATACTTCATGATGTTTGTCTTCTGCTCACTGCAATGCTTCTTCGGAGCTTTCCCCTTTAGTTTTTCCTTTCGACTCGTTCTCACCAAAGAATCAGATATTTTCCATCACAATCGCTTCTATTTAGCGAGCCTCTGTGCCCTGCAGCAGCAGGGCACCTGACATTATTCATGCAGAAAATGAACATGGCTTTTTTTTACTCGGTATGATCGCACTTTGCAACCCATTTCCTTTCTCCGCACCCCGGCATCATTGTGATCCAGTTGCCTTCCAATTGCTCCACCATTCCCTGGCCTTCAAACCCCCTAAAGAAAACAATAACTAGTTTTTAATGCAGCAACAGCAAGACAGCATACCTCTATGGAGGTTCAAACATGCGCTGTGAAGGAAACAAGAGGTATTTCCTTTGAAAAAGAAAGGGGAGGGGGGAAGAATGGGTGGGCACCGAAAGGCCGAGCTTTTTGGGGGGAATTAACAAGCTTATCAGGGGGGCTGCTCTGTGAAAACAAGCAATGGGACAAGTCCTGAGGAGCTGAGGGAGTGAAAAGCCGTCTGCAGCATGTCCAATGGGACTTAGCAGGGAGATCTCCTTCCATTTACAACAAACGCAGACAGATCTGCAGGAATGAGCAGACCAAATGTGAAAGCTTACCTTATTCACACACTATTCACTCAGAGTTTCAAGGAGAAGTTTGTTTTTGTGGCGACCGAGTTAGCGGGGTCTCCTCAGGTAAAGGTCGACGCCTGCGGAGTGGATCGGCTGGACGGATTGCTCGCCTTGTCACTATCTCACAATCGCTGTCGTTGAATGTTTTGTCTAATACTTTTTATATCCTGGTTTCAGACGTGCTGTCAGGCGAAAACTTGAAGGCAAACTTCAGTTTTTTATCTTTTACCGGACGAGAGTTTAGCTCAGGGGAATGAATGAGGAGAGAGGAATGAATCTCTAGTCGAACTTACATCGCATCACATCGCAGTGCTCTATAAACTTCTACATCTTCCAACCAGTCAGCCAACATCCCCTGTTCTTGAACTACTTGCTGGTTATTATCACAGTTACCTTATGAATCTAAGAATTGTTCCATCCATATCGTCCAGCTATAACACGATTCAACAATGACACCGTGCTGCAGATGAATAGTTTGTCTGAAGTCTGCCTGGTAAAAAATGATTTTAACTGAAACATGGGAAGAAAAAAGCCCAGGGTAAATCTGCCTCCCCCCTCTCTCTCTCGGTTCCCTTCCCCCTTACCTGAGCTAGCCGGAGGGGCCAGTAAGCAACAGATTAGCAGTGCTTTGGGGAGCAGGCTGCTGTAGCGTGCTGTAATGCAGACTGTCAGTCCAACGCAGTTGGGGGGCGACACAATGCCTCCTTGTTCAGACTGGCCCTTCTGTGCCCCACCTCACTACCTCTCCATCTCCCTCTGTCTCCCTCTCTCTTTGCCTCTAGGGGGTTTTAATCAAAACCATAAAAAAACAAAAAAACATATAGTGCTCAAAATGTGCTCTCCCCCTCCTCTCCTATGATGAAGAAAGAATGAGGCGAAGAGGGAAGAGAGATCAAGGCGGACGTGTTGACTCATAAGCGAAACATAAATCAGCTCCCAGGAAACAGGATAAAAGGGACGGAGAGGAGGAGGGGCATCAAAGCTCGCTCGACATTCTCCGAGATGCAGGAGCAGGAAAAAGGTGCGTGCGTCCGGAGCTCGCGAGTGTGTGTGCGTCGTGAGGCTTGTCGAGCGCATAAGGCGGTCTGGACGCAGGGAGGGGGGAGATAATTGCCGGTGCACACACACCCACCAGACTCTTTCTCAACACTTGTTTCTGTTTGTCTGCAGCTCCAGGTTCATCCTCTGCGCCTGCAGCAACGGGTATCTGATTCTTAAAAAAGCTCTGGGCCCACAAAGAGTCAGAAAATGACAAATGAGACTGTATTATTAATGAATTGAATAAAACAGAGATAGCTCCCTGTGAGTGCACCTGCATGCAGCGACGTCGGGGTGTCACTCAAGAATCCTCTTCATGCGTTTCGCCATGTTTTCTTTGGGGCTTCTCGCACCTCCCTCGTGCGAGAGAGGGCAAGTGCAAACACACACCTGCAATGTCTACATATACATATCCATACGGTGAAGGAATTAGACCCCTGTCTTCCCTCCCCAATAACAGTTATTACTATAGAAAACCATCCAGCCCAACAGCTGATTGGGCGATTTGGGTGGTTCTCAGGGATAGACAGAAATCTATGCAAAATAGTGATTATCATATCAAGAGCTGACTGGTTGAGCAGTTTTCGGCTGATTATAAGTCTTGATTAGCTGGTAGTTAGGACTCCTCAACTGCAGTCTGGGTTTAATCCGGGAGTTTCACCCCAAATCAGCAATGAGACAGAGACTGTCTGAAAAAGTGACATCTATCTACTCTCACTCAAATTATAGTGGTTTGTTTTGGACAACAGCCAAGGCAAGCCCTCAGTCAGCATACAGACAATACATATTACAGTATGGTATATGGCTGAGACACCGAGGGAGTCTTCACAGCTACAGATTGGCTCATTGGAGAATTTGTGAGAATTTGGAAGGGAAGGAATTATCTCCTTTCCTTTAATAAAGGATGATTCAGTGTTAGCCTTGCTAAAAGAGATAAGAAAGGAAGCACTGACGAAGCTTTATTTAGAGAATTCAACCAGCTCTTATCATGGCTGCCATCCAGATACCGTCAGGTCATTTCACTCAGAATCTATCTCAGCAATAAAAAACACTATTCAACCACAATCTGTGTGTGGCACACTGAATTTTTTTTTCCATGAACTCCTTTCTCAGGTGGTCACCGGCCCAAATGAACCAAACTGAACAGGCCAACACAACAGAGTGTGCTCGGACTGAACCAAGCAGGCCGCTCAAACCAGCACCGGCAAAACCACACGCCTGGCATGCGGTCCTCAACCTTTGGATCAACCAATGTGTTTTTCTACTGATATTCAGAAGTTGAAATATTTTCACCACACTGCCTTTTCAAAGTGACTGTTTATGCAGGTTGTTAGACACAGATAAACTCCATTTACACTGCCAGTACTCAACTTTTTTTTTTTTCCTTCTTCTTGTCTCTCTGTTGAGTTACATTCAACATCGCCAATGAGACAGAAAACAGGTAACAGTATTTAAGTATTTACGAGCCAAAGTGAGAACGTCAACGTATATCAAAGCATCCTGCTGGAAAAGGGGCGAAAATTAGCGTGTCCACCCAGTCGTTATCTCTCCATCACTGCTGATTGGAGCTACAGATGGCCGACATTAAGAGTAACATTACCTTTGCACGGATAGAACGAAACGCTCAGTGAGACAGAACAGAATCGAAGAGAGAGAAAATCTTCACTGCATGCGTGATGAGTGTCTCTGTTCTCTGTGTGGTACCAGGACACTTACTGACATACCAGGACTTAATTTAGTGTAATATTGCCCCAACAGCTGCCAAATCATTTATTAAGCATTACCTCAGTCAGGATGAGCTCTCCTCCCACACATATCTTGGCAACGAGACAAAAACGTATTTTGATTGGTGCACATTCATATGGTATATATGCTGGGACTTGACTCAGTTGACACAAAGCTCGCCTTTAAGGCTACGCCTGCTTTGAACACGTTTCCACATTAATCTTGTCAGCGCTTCTGTTTTAAGCGCTTTGTTCTTCCATTTCACTTCCGTCAGCGCATTGTTGTTCTCTAAAAACTGCCGATATGTTTCATTTAAACAGAGCTCAGGCTGTATAATATACTTCCCAACGATTCCCTTTTTTATTCACTCCACCGTGAAGCTGTTTCTGTTTACTGCAGTGTGATGTGGGGTAATTTATTGTCCTCACGCTGAACTCCAAATGAGCAGTGTCGAAGTGTCGTTTCCTGTTGTAAACAGCCATCACTCATCACCAGCAGCACACTGTTGTTCCCCGACATGATGTCAGCCTCTGCTTTATGTGTTTGTTTATGTACTTATTGTATCCAGGGGGAGGGACTCGCACAGTAGGTCCCGTCTTTCAGCGCTATCATGTTGTGTCAGGCCAGACCTCACACACCTCACACACACATACAGACCCAAACACACAGATCCAGAAGTTATCTACATTACATCTCCGAGCTGTCTGCACCCAAAGGCTCTTTAGTTTCCCATTTCTCTTCACTCTTTAGACTGCAAGAGGAGTCTTGTTAGTACTAAACTTTATAGTTGGGATTTACGCTGCTATACATAACCAGCATCGCTCAGCTATTAATGATACGTGTCACTCATGAGATAGCTGGATATGATGTTTCAAAGTCTCTGCGAAGCTTTCTTAGCATGCTATATGTAGACTTTTCTGTAATGTGAAGCTGGAAAAGCCTCTGTCTCAGTTACCTCAGGGTTTAAATAACCTGCTGCAGTTTGGTTTCTGATGGCTGGTTCTATTTCAGCTGGCAAAACACCAGAATCGATTTGTTTTACACTTATTGGACTGCATCCTTTGTCTCTTTTTCTCTGGCAAAGAAATTGTCCCTTAGCTGTCTATAACTTTTGTTACATTTTACCAAAGCAACACCTAGATGGATTTAGTGGGATTTCAAAGGATTTAGATTTGATAAGCGGATTCTAAAAAGGAGATTCAGAGATGCTAAAATGCTATCGAATCCCGACCAAATCCTTCTGCAACGTGTCTCTGGTGAATTCTAAAATATAAGGGAGAGAAGCTCGTAAAAATGTAAATCCGTGTTCCAAATTGGGATCACTAGCTGCACGGCTAATTGAGCTACCTAGCTAACAGCAGCTACAGTTAGCAGCAGGCCAATTCGTACATATTGCAACTTTAAAAGACAACACAAGTCGATACTGTTTTACTCCGTTTATATTTGCAGCACCGAGCTTTAAACGGTGTTCTGAGGACCTTATCTTCCTCTGAGGAACACTTATTTTTTCAGTTATATCCTTAATCTTTCTATGATTCTGAATTTCTTTTCCAAAACTACATATTGCGCCTTTAAGTTTGGTGCATTTACCGATCAGAAGTCAATGCAGTATGATAGTTCAAACCTGAAATTATTCGGGTGCTTTGCTGCAAACATTTTATATCTTAAGCAAGTCGCAAAACAATACAAGACATGAAAGAATGCAGACTTTTATCGACACCCAGTAACCCTGTGTGGTTTGATGCCACCATGAAATGAACTGAAACGTCTTGACAGTTCACTCCTTTGAGAGCCCAACTCACAGACTATTCTTTGACTAGCGTCACTCCCCCCCCCCCCCCCCCCCCCCCCCCCCCCCCAACCCCAACCCCACCCCCTCTCTATTTAGTTGTAGAGAAAAGCAGCCTTATGCCAGGCCCTCGCTGTCCGCCTCGCCGCCTGCCTCCACCACAGTAGACAAAACAAGCGGGAGGCAGGATTTGTTTAGACAGAGCTCACCTGGCGCACACAGACACAGAAACAGTGATCAGGCGAGCCCTAGGGAGGAGCAGAGGCAGCGAGGAGGCGGCGGGGGAAAGCCTGCCAGCGTGCGAATGGGGGAGGGGAAGGGGCTGAGAGGGGGGAGCACGGGCTTCAGTGCGCTACTCTTATCCGGGGCCACGCAAAAATCAGAGAGGATTAAGACTCGAGGGGCCTCGAGTAGCGCTCAGTAGTAGGCGGAGGGGTGTGTTTGTGTGTTTGCGTGGGGGTAGTAGGCAGTTAGGGGGTAGCTTAATCCAGGACTTGCCCATAGGGTGATAGCATAGGTGGATTTGTGTCAGGCAGCTTAGAGCACCGGCTCATAGGGATGCAATCAGCTGATCTGTCATCACGGGAGGATCAAACTCTCCAGTGTTTTATAGCACAAGATTAAACAGTTAGCAAATTTTGAGGGGCTTTTGAGGGGCTTCAACAAGGGCTGGGAAATATATCTGTATTATATCGTCATTGTGATATATGAATATCGTCCTACATTTTGGTTATAGAGATATCATGACTTTGCATAAGTGTTGTACCAGACTGCTCTGCTTGGTCACTGATGATTATACCAGAAGTCATCCCTGTGCTTTTGTTCTAACGTGTATGTCGAGATGTTTTATGACATTTGAGTTTGTTGCCCCACGAATGAAGTGCTTTTGAGGAGATATTGGATAGGCTGGATTGAAGTAAAGGAGACTGTTGAGAGTTGGATGTATGCGCTCTGCTGAGTGCAATTCAATCTTTTGGTCAGAAATTCGTTTAAAACATCCATCAGAATTTGGCCCAAAAAGGTCTTTTTCAAGTTATATGTCCAACCAACTCTCTAAAACGCCCAAAATAATAATAATAATACAACCTCCATGATTAATCGTTTTTCAAAATATTTGCTGATTGATTTTCTGTGGAAGTAATAATAAATTGACAGTTTGCCTGCTTGTTTCAGTTGTAATTGTTTGATCAATACTTGTACGAAATGTAAATGCAGAAAAACTACAGCATCGTCATTTTTAGAGCTGAGAGGTTTTTTTTTTTCCTGGAATGAAAATATGGCTGTAGAGGCGTTGACCAAAAGACCAAGTATTTATGTTGTATGTTCAAAAAATAAACACAGCACAGTTATTGTAAGAAACCAGTTTTGCACATTAAATTGATGCTTTTTCTTTGGATTGTGGAGCTTCTCACAATAAAGAAAAGGACCTAATTATGGTTAAAGTGATCATCGTGATTATTCAGCTCACAACCCTAACCCTAACCTGACATAAAACAGTTTTAACTGCATTCTGAAACCCTGCACAAGTGTGCTTTATCTAAATGCAAAACATCGAAACTGATAAAAAATCCACTACATCTTCAAACTTCATGACCTAAAAAAATGGCCTTCTGTTGACTTTTCCTTCGTCCTTTCCTGACATTGGTCAACACATGTGATGAGGTTCGACAGGAGGGGAACAAAGAGCAAGATGGATGATAACTCCCCCTCACCACACACTCACAGTCACTATGGGTTGACCTCAGTTGACCCCTTGGCCCTTCAACAGCCTCACATCCCATTGACTGGGGTTAAATAGGGTTTTGCCTGCAGGGTTTTTATGACACAGAAAGAGAAGAAGAGTGGCTCCACTGTAACATTTTTGGGCCGTAAACAATGCAGCGATTCTAAAATGTTCTGCGATTAAAAGAAACACACAATACCACATCTGTGTTTTGTTTGCTTGCGGATGAAGCCGGACGAAAGGTCCAGGTGTTACTGTTTCGGCCTTTCTCCAAACACACCCGCATTCATCACTTCATTTTCCCTTCACAACCATGTGTTGACAAAAATGATAATCTGTTTTCTGTCTCTGTCAGCAGCTGACAGCATCCAGTAGGAGACAGAAAGGCAGAAATCACAGCCAGTACTTAGACACACCTGCCAAACAGCACTAAGACCTCATTTATGTAGTTTGGGGGAAGAAGAGAAAAGATCTTTACTGACTGATTTTCTTTTCTGCCTAGAAAAACAAAACAAACTAACTCGCTTTGCTGTCATGACTGAATAAACTGAATAAACAAACTGAGCTTAAAGGACAACACAGTTTCACACTATTTTCTACTATGTTTTTATGTGGTGGACCCTGCCACCTTTCTAGCTTCAAATAGTGTTCTGGGGACCTTATTTTTCTTGGAAAAGCTGGCACTTGAGCTCACAAAATGATGGCGACGATTTGTCAGTGTCTGCAGATCCACTTGTGAATGAATTAACCGACCGTTTCAGCTCTAATTTACTGTTAACACATAACTAGGTACCAGGTGCAGGTGTGGTCTGGATTTGCACGCTAAAAGCAATAAAGCACGACATACATTTCTGCTAATGGATGCTCTGCTTCTCGCTGTCTGATAAAGAACAGTTACATTACGAGCTTAGCGCTCACCACACAACCTAAACAAATACATACAGAGAGGAGACACTAAGATTACAAAATCAACAAATGACCTTGTCAAATGAAGAGCATTAAAGGTGTAATATGTAAGAATTTTAGCGTAAAGCATTTTAAAATATATTAAAATTATCCACATTTGGCGTTATACCAATTATGTCTATGTATATTGTTTAGCAGAGATATCGACTGTGGTAAGCATGTTAGCCCCAGGCCCCGAATACCTCTTTGTCCCGACGATTCAAAGCTCCTGTGCTGGCAGTGTCAACACCAAGAGGGGTGCACTCCCGCTAGCTGCACGGCTAACTGAGCTAACAAGCTAGCAGTAGCTACAGTCTACAAGTCTTTGAAATGTCAAATAACTTCGAAAGAATGCTTGTCACAGTTTCCCAGAGACTAACGTGATATCCTCAAATGGCTCCTTTTGTCTAACCAAAAGTCCAAAACCCAAAGAAAAGCAGCATGTTTGACATTTTTGCTTAAAAAAACTTAAACTATCAACCAGTCATCAAAAATCGTTGCCGATTAATTTCATTGCGATTGAGTAATTGATTCATCAACTTGTCGTTGCAGCTCTTGCTAAGTCTGTTAGCCCAGGGGCTAACAAGTGTGCACAGTTCGCTCCATACCTTTAATTAGCCGTTCAGGGGACTGTATAATAGAAGATGATAACAGGGGAAGAGAACAAATTAAATTACCCACCAACATACTGTAGTTTGTTTCCATTGCTGCAGTGCGCTCAAAGACCCTGTCGAAATACGATACTGCCATTACGCCAGTTTACAGAAACTAGACACTTATAGAAGCATGACCTAAAAATAGTGTGTGATAAAATTTATTAATCTTATGCCACTTGAATCTACAGTTGGTTCCATTCAGAACACTGACAGATGTTCACTGATGTGACTAGAGAAGTCCACTATAACTGATCAAACCATGTGACAGATGTTAAACCAAGACCCAGCACTCCTGTCACCCTGCACCTGTCAATCACAGCACTCCTCTCAGTCTCCAGGGAGACTCCAGCTGGTCAAGAATGTGAGGACTGAAGGATTTCTTTGTCCCGGAGGTATTCCCAGCCTGTCCCCTTTTGTCTCACTTCATTCACAGGTCAGCATTTCTGTAAATGTGACGACAAAAATTGCATCCGGAGACTCCATTTCAACACCGGCGTCCCCTGAGGGCCCGTGGGGGAAACACATCCGATCTCGGCTCTGCGAGAAGGAAAAGGAAAATCTCAACGTCATCCCTCTGCAGAGCAAAGTTTCCAGCGAGCCACAGAAAAGTCCAGAGGTAAACTTCCACCAAAGCTGAGATTTCAACAAATTACCTCCTGTCTGTGACACAAGTCTAATCTGGACTCAGCCGCTTTAATTAACTTCTCAATCCCAGGAATTAAGACCGAACCAGCCACCACTGACACATCCCTACCAATTACAGCCACACAGCCTCGTTAACACTCTATGATCTTTAGCAGCTCATTAGGCGGCAAAGCGGACACATGTTCGCACACAGGATCATACACACAGGGCATCCTACACACATCTGCGCTTTAGCACCTTTTTTTCCCCACAGTGTTAGTCTGCTCGTTTCCAGCCATTAGACCCATTAGAGGCCAATTAACACCGACACAAAGCTCCCTTCCTGTTTTATGGCACTGTAAACAAAACCTGCAGGGCCGCCTTTGGGCTCAGCAGAGCTCAATAGCCCATAATACAGCACAGAATAAGTCATTAGCTTGGTGATATGCTGCCATTCCTAAAGCAGATACAAAAGCCTGCAGATTCAGGTCACACAGGATGGTGCTTGCAAGTTAAAGGCAGGTTCCCACGCCATGATGTGAGCAAAAATATGATTGTGTGCATAATGATAAAAAACTGATACGCAGTCGGCACTGGCTTTCTTCTCCTGGCTGTAAAGGACAGCACTTGCTCCAGACAATAGTTCCCATCTAGTCACACATTAACCAAATTTTTTATCTCAACTGCATCAATAGATATGAGCTGGAGATAAAAGCGCTCTGCTGATAACAACCTGCCCCTTAACAGCCAGATGGCTTAAGTTAAAGGGGAACCTGTTGCTCCCAAGTGCCTCGTGTTGGTGCGTTCTTCGCAAAATGTGTCCGAATGCGCGCAATGTGGGTATTTTTTAAAGCTGCGTTTTTTTTTTTTACTCGGGTCTGTTGAGCAAACTTCTGAGCGTGCATGCTGCAGCACGCCACAGGTCGTCCTGTGAAGAGAGGCTGATGCGACACTCAAATCACTCCTTGTTGTTCTTGTTGGAGACGTTAAGAAACACGCGTAATGACTTCAATTTCATCCCCACACCCTCCCCAGGCTGCACAATGCGCGTTTCCCATGCGTAAAAACAGGATGGAGCGTAAACGAAGCGACACAAGCAGACTCACAACAAGTGCTGATCGCTGATTTCAAACAGCTTCACACTACTTTCACCCCCACCTGAAAAGTCCGAGGATCCCTTGGTGAGGTCGCAGAGGACGGTCAGACACGTTATTCCCAACAGGAGCGCATAAGTGACGGCTGAGAGAGTCCCATCCGAGCAGAACATCCTTGAAGCCTCAAAGTTTTGGACTTCCTCCGTAGCATTAGAAAGTCCAGCAGCAGCAGCATTGAGGGGTGGTGGTGGTGGTGGGGTGTTCAGATTCTGGTGTGCGGTCCCATCATGTCTCTATTGTCTCCGCCTCATCCTCCTCCAGAGTGAGACCGGGATCGGGGGTTCCTCCGGGGGCTGGAGCAGTGCTCTCTCCGCTGCCGCTGCTCTCTGAGAGCATTTTCTAACTGCGTGTTGTGTTGGTGTGTGTGGAGGGAGGCAGCCCACCTGGAGGACCGCCGCGCCCCTGCATGGTCTCAAAGACCCGGAGTTCAGTACCAGACACCATGCGATAATCCAGCAACACTGTCATTCTGTCCCCCCCGCAGTGAGCACTTTTTCACACCTTATGCACAATTTTTTCAATACTTTTGTGCTTGTAAGTAAAATAATGGATGCAGAAATGTACATGACATAGAGTCTCCAGTATTTAAGGGTGCACTATGTAGTTTTAAGGAAGAGATTTTAATCAGAAGGGCAAGATCTTCATTAGCAGATTTTTTTTATGCCTTAACAAACTAAATTAACACACCATCTTTGTTTTCATGACTGAATAAACAAACTGACCTTAAAGGACTTTGTTTACATGTGGCGGACCGCGCCACCTATATAGCTTAGGGACCTTATTTTCCTCTGAGAACAGCTTGTTTATTCAGTTATGGGGGAAAAAAATGAAGATTTCTGAGTTTGTAAAACTGCCTCAGTAATTTTCTAAATATTAAAATTCTGTGTTATAACACCACATAGTGCCCCTTTAATGTGTGTTATTGTAACTGGTACCGGAATAGAGGATCTCCATACTTCTCCATAGTTCTGGGAGGAATAACATGTCCTTTAAAAGAGCTGGCTGGAACACTCTATGAATGCAGACAAAGAAAGCAGAAAGCTTAACTTACTCTCCCTGAGTTGTTGATAGCACACAGCTAGACAACAATATGAATGTCAACAGTACAAATAGTTTACATAATATATCCAAAGACAACAAAGTAAGTATTGTGTGTGTATTTTAATCTCAGAAAGAATATGGAAGATGTCTCTCACCAGCGCTGACAAAATGAAACAGACAGGTTTTAGGCTACTTGAAGTAGGCTATGTAATCTTGTGGACGGTCCAAACTTTAATTATTACAATTTTGTTAATTTAATTCAATTTTTGTTTAAGCGCTAAGCTGCCATTTCCTTGTTATTTCTGGTTTACAGCACACTTTCGCACTTGAAATAGGTCCCAGTAAGCTCGTGTAAAACCGACAGAACAGTTCCGCCATCTTGTGGACAGCGGGCTACATTGCGATTCGGACAAATCGCGTTTCAAAGACACTTTGACCATCACGGCTTCCGTTCTACTTGCGCGTGTGTCTGCGGAAGGTCAGACATGGCAGCCTGTGGGAAAGGACTCGACAAATTCATGTTCTCGCTGAGGTTTTTACGAAACCTCCAGCTCCAAAATGAACGTAAGTAAACCGAACCAGCTCTACTTTCACCGCTCAACTTCATAGTTTGCTGTCAGGCTTCGAAGATACAGTATGTTGTAGCTGCTATTTACATCCGCTAGCTGCGAGCTAATGTGGCTAGCTAACGGTAGACTGTTAACTGTAGACTGTTAGCTAGCGTTAGCTCTCTTCACCCCGACTTTGCTCGAACTTTCTGAACAGAGTGTGCCATTTACTTGTTATTTCCAGGGTTCCTGTCCACGTCTGTGTGTCGTCTTGCTGTGGGGGGCAGCAGCGAACAGCCTCCAACATTCACCCCTCCATCGAAACCGGTCATCGTAGATAAAACACAGACTGTGGCATCTACGCGAAGGTATGATCGGAATGATAAGCACACTATTGACACTCATTAAGACACACACCAAAGCTGCATAACATGCGAAATATGACAGCTTAAGGTCGTGTCTCTCCCTCTCAGCCACCTGAGCCCAGAGTTCATCCCTCCCAGACAGAGAACGAACCCGTTCAAGTTTTACATTGAGCGGAAAGACATGATCCGCAGGAGGAAAGTGCTCAATATCCCTGAATTCTACGTAGGTAAGCAATCCATTCATATACTCAGTAGGTACAGTCCTAATGCGAGGGAAGAGGTTTAAGATGACCAAAACCGTCTCTCATCCTCAACCCTGGAGCTGTTATGTTGGGATCATTCTTGAAGAGAGGAGGCAATAATTATTCCAAGCCTTCCTACTATTTACTTGCCTATCATTTTTAGAAAAGATTTCAGGATTTACTCACAAGGCTTGTGCGCTTTCTTGATTTGTTATAACCCTGGATGATCCATTACTGTGCTCTCTCGCTCGGTCAGCTCATTTGTACTGTTACAGTGTTGGCTCATTAAAGATGGCAAGTTCAGAGCCCCCTACAACCTGTTATGGCATACAAAGGAAATCCCTCGTCAAGACCGCATTCATCTCAGGCATTCTCCAATATATAGTAACTATTTAGTTAACTATCGTTTAAAACAATTTATTGTTATTTTTCCTATGGTACAGTCATATCGTTATTTTACTTCTTTATAAACCAAAACTTTGCAAATATAATTGGTGTCTTTGGAAAAATAAAGTCATGCGTAAGGTCTGTTGTTCGTATCATAATTTAACTTTTAAATAATAGCAAACACTTGATGACCTGGGAAGGAGATTCACCAACTAACTATGTAACATATCTCATTTTAAAATGGTGTAAATTATTCTGCTTATTTTAAGGGAGTATTCTGGCAGTGACCATGGCCGATCCTAATGCCAGTGGGAAAGTAAACCGCTTTGTTGGTATCTGTATCCAGAGGGGTGGACACGGGCTGGGAGCCACATTTGTCCTGAGAAACATCATTGACAACCAGGGTGAGGTGCATTACTTTCTGTGTTATTACTGATCCATCAAAGACTTACTAATGGTCACACAGTTTGTTACTGTGACCACTGGTTACTTGGTTGAGGAACATGAAATGCTTCCGTCTTCAGTGCACCAAGTAAGAGATTCTTAACATGTTCGACAAAGTTAGCCAGGTTGCCCATTTCAATCATGTTTTGTTGGCTCAGGTGTAGAGATCTGCTACGAGCTATACAGCCCTCGTATCCAGCAGATTGAAGTGCTGAAGCTGGAGAAGAGGCTGGATGACAACCTGATGTACTTAAGAGATGCTCTGCCGGAGTACTGCACTGTTGACCCAGACATGAAGCCGGAGCCCTTCTCCCCCACCGGAGAGGTGCCTGTCAACAAGGTGAGAGAGCAAACTCATCTGTTGTGCTTAAAATTATCAAAGCTCATTTTCATAAAGCTGCATGTATTATTATTCATATTAATGCAAGTATTATTTATAATAGAAATCCTGCATTTTGTGGGTGGTTTGATCTTAATCTTTTAACTTTAGAAATTAGTGTTGATTTGTAAGTGTAAATCTAGAGATGTAACCATTAATCGATGTCAAGTATTTTGAAAATTAATTGTTGTAAGTAGTTTTTAAGAAAAAAATGTCCTAATTTGAATATATTTTGGTTTATTTACTCCTCTATGAAAGTAAACTAAATATATTTAAGTTCTGGACAAAACAAGCGACTTGAGGTTGTCTTCCTGGGCTTTTTGAAATAATAATCAAGATTTTTCACCATTTTATAGACCAAATAACTAATGGATCAATTGAGAAAATGAACGTCAGATCAATGTAGAATGAAAATAATCATTGATTGCAGCCCAAGTTAAATCCATAACCAACAAAAAGCAAACACAGTAAGAAGAACAGAGGAATCTAAATGATTAAACATTTCTGTCTTTTTCACCAGCTGAAGGTAAGGATGCGCCCAAAGCCGTGGTCCAAACGCTGGGAACGACCCAAGTTCAACATCCAGGGCATACGCTTCGACAGGTCCCTGACCCCAGAGCAGATGGAGCACGCCCAGAAGTGGGCAGAGCCTTGGCGGGAGTACGACATGCTGAAGGAGTATGACACGTCCAAACTGGAGGAGCAGATCCTCAGTGAGGTCCAGCGAGAGATGAGCAAGTGAAGTACATTTACGATCAACAGACTTTTCACGATTAGGAAAAGACTGAAATATGGAGGTTTGCAGGGATGTCTAACACTCTGCTGCTGATCAGTTTAAGTTAATCCTGATGTTTTACTGCAGTCACACCAGTGTATATAAGGAGGAACCAATATGGAAACCGGTGCTGTACTTGGAGGAATCATGCCACCTTGTCTTTGTCTCGTCAGTCTGCTGTACATCACATGAGTTGTTAATGTAACTGTCCTTAGTTATGACATTTACAACTCCATCCTTTACGTGGTTTCTATAATAAATGCTATTAAACCTTACAAGCTTTTGATTTTGATTTTGTTCTCGGCCCTAAAAGTTTGTGCCTCTGTTTGGTTTTCTAGCCAGGTGCATGTGTGTCCTTGCTATGGAGTAATGGAGTGTTGACACTAGGTGGCACTATCCCTCCATAAATTCTGTCATCCGTCAGCAGTTGCATAAACAAACCTTTGTTGTGTCCTACAGTGTTTTTAGGGAAACTCCTGCCATCCTAAACAAACAGTGTATTATTTTAGTTCTCTCTCTAAAAAAGCAGTTTGTCTCACTTATCTGGTTGTTAACCCTAAAAAAAAGTACTTTACCAGTCACAGATTTGATAAGCTTCTGGGTCTAACTAAGTAAAGACTTCCTGATAAATCGGTAAACCTGCTTCTTGGAACAGGCCGCTGTATCCTGCAAAGCAACCCTGGTTTGCAGGGACCGTACACCAAGGACACCCGGTAGTGTTTTACTGTTGTGGATGGAAAATTGTGGTGTCGAGATGGTATGTTAGAGCGTCAGTTGGGTAGTATAAAAACACTTGGACTCCTGATGTTATGTCTGCGCTCTCTCTCTTTCTTTCTGTGTGTGTGTGTGTGTGTGTATAAACATGCTGAATGAGTCCCTGCACTCTAATTTCTCCATATTACAGGATGAGACGTGGAGAAAATGGTCTCTAATACAGGAGTAGCAGATGTTTACTGAGCTCATTATGGACCACACAGAGTTCCTGTGTGGAGATGGATACGAATGCAGAGAGTGATTTTTCCTGTTAGGTCTTAGCTAATGGAGTAGAAGAAACTCAGTTAACCTTTCAAGAAATTCACGCAGTTGGGTTGAGATAATGGTTCGGATGAATTTATCAAAATTTGCACCTGTTGAAAAGCTCAGTCACAGACTCTCTTGGGTGTGTTTAGTCCTGATGATGACTGTGCCCAATCAGACCTGACCTGCAGCAAAGAAAAAACAACCTCATCTGCGTCTGTGTACAGTAGTTTGAGAGCCAGTCCTGCACATTGTCATTACACTACCCACTGAACCAGCTGGCCCTTTCACCTTTTCGTTTTTGGGATTTTTTTTTTTTTACTCTCAGTACTTCTGTTTAGGACTGATTGATGTTCGCATGCGGAGGCGGTAACAGAAATGTTTATGCTACAGCACATTGCCCGATTCTTTAGAAGCATTCCTCGGCGACACCACCGGACCTGTAAACCAGTTAAAACCGCAGAGTTACTCGGTCTGAGTTACTGCTTCAAGGAAACTTCCTGCCTCAGTGTGTGTTTTTGTGTATGTGTGTGTGTGTGTGTGTGTGTGTGCTTCAGGATCTCAACTGTATGTGCCTCCCATGCCCTCAGGTTGACTTCTCTGCACCTGGAGTGAAGTTAAAGCCCCTTGGCTGGGAAAGAAGATCAAACACCAGCTCTCTCTCTCTCACACACACACATACACACACACGTAGACTTGCAGACAGGCTATCATATCAGCCTTCACAGACAGACACCTCAAACAGTGCCAACTGTAAACGTCTGGGATAGCCTCTCTGTCAGTCCTCATGTGAAACAAGATACGCTCCAGCCACCGTTGCCGTGGAATCGGGGTGGGGCATGCAGGTTCTGAGCAGCCCGTAACCCCCCCCCCCCAATGGCAGTAGACTGTAAAGCATGGTGGGCCGATGATAGCTACAGTGCCACACCACTACGAAGGTCAGTGCAGGAATGTAGGGAGGGACACACTCCTCTAATCCCTCTTCCTCCCCATCGCCGGTGCTCCCATGACCTTCATCTCGCTCTCACTCCAAAGGGAGGATAGCGCTGGCTTTGAAAAGGAGCCAGGCTGATGAATTGGAGAGGATGTGATACAGGGTGTGCAGCAAAACTCCCACATGAGTGAGATTTTGGGGGCGCGAATGCAGCCTCACACTCTGAGCCTTTACGGTGCGCTGATCTCTAACATCTCTGTCACTGCGTGATTTCTTACTCTCCCGTCTGCAGGCCGGGGGAAAATAGTTTCACTCTTTCCGTCTCCACCGGCGAGTGTGAACTGTGTTTGAGCTGTCTTTGTGTATGACAAGTGCAACGGGATACTGGGCCACCCATAGGCCCCAGGTAAATTACACCCTGTCACTGTGTGTGTGTACATGTGTGTGTAAGCATGTGTGTACGCGCTACTCGGGGCCACCCGTAGTCCTAGGTAAATTACACACTTGAGTTTCACCATATGTTTCCAGTGAAACGACACGACCGTCTGCTCCTCTCCGACTGTCCCATGGGCCTGACGGGGAGGCTCCTGCTGCCATCACTCTCTCTCACACAGGCAACCTGACAGTGCGACAGCTGTTGGGAAACATTACATCGCAAGCAGCTGATGCCTCAAGTCGAACAGGCACATATCAGAGTCATTTTAATAATGTGATCCGGTGTGTGTGTGGAGTGGGTCTGGCAGTGCCGCCACGGTCATGGGTTCTTATCCAGTTGAGGCCAAGCATCCTAAAAATGTATGGAAAAAAGTGACCATCAAAGCATGTGTTCACAGATATCCAGAGTGTCGGGGTGACTGTACGGGACAGGAGCTACGATATGTAACTTCCTCTAGAGAGCTAGTTGATTGTGGAGTGTCATCCCGAGCTGCCAAACCAAAGCGTCAGTACTGATCTGGAGATGAGCCTTAACAATCTGTTGTCTGTCTCCAGCAGGTTACATTTTATTGCTTTAAGAGACAACTCCAGCAATTTAGTATTTTACATTTCAACTTCAGAGGTGAGAGGAAAAAAAGAGCCCATATATTCTGACTTTGAGTAACTAATATGGGCAAAGCACCACATTTTAGTGCATTCACGTGGAGCCGGAAAAAATTGGAAAAATTAGTTTCTGACTTAGAAAATTCACCTGAACACACCGCCAGGTAAAAAACGTCAAAGGTTTGGTACACGACTACCAACTTTCGACATCATGTTCATGTGAACGTGATGGACAAAAGTATGTGTTGGCTGATGGTTCAAAAAGTAGCAATTCAAGTCATTTGTGATGTGCTGTCCACACCGAGATCGAAGTGATCCATTAGTGTCAGCTATGATATCAAGTCAGGTTAAGGCAACATTTTAGTTCTATTTGAGGAACGCACTGGTGTAGGACAATTAGGACCAAATCACGTGGTAATATCAAGCTTTAAAGAGCTATTGACATGTTGTTCAAGCACTCTGAGCGATAAAACACATCTTCTTTGTGGCGTCCCTGTTCTTTCCACATTAAAACTAAAATCTCAGGAACACAACAAAGTTGGAAGAACCAACTTTCCGACATAGGAACATGGGATCAATCTGATAGGCATGTCAGTGGAAGGGTTCTAGATCCTCACACCTCAAGAGCTTATTTCTGTCCAGACCGAGCTGAAGTTTGTGAGTGATGTCACTTGAGTTATTTTCAAAGACTTGACAAAGCTCCTCCTTGGGTTACTCTTCAAATTCCGTTTTTTTCATCACCTTCGTGTCCTGTGAGAGCCATGTATATCCAGATGTGTTGATTTTGAATGTGATAACCTGAAGGATGAAGTGCTCCTTCATGTTGTCTTCAGCTAAATAAACTATTCATTTGGATAAGCTGGAAAATGCATTATCAGAAAAGAACCTATTTCCACTGAGAAGTTCAGTTCAGTTCAGTTAGTTACACATATCTTGTGTTTCCATTTTCAAAAGTTGTAGATGGTACTGAAAGAATCACTCCATGCCATCCCGATTTTGCCTTACCCTTCTGTTGAGGTACCTAGCATACAGATCAAGCGCCTACTGTAAAGGGTGGTGCTGGAAGCACTGCAGTCCATTGATTGGTTGACAGAGTCTTCACTACTGCACGACAAGAAGAGCAGAGCACAAACACAGGCACAAACCCGCTTTTTTCATTCAATGTCACATCAATTGAGAGAGATCTACATTCCAGGTTGTTTGAGCAAAATGCAGGCCAAAATGCAAAAAGCTCAAGACCGATCACAAGAGGATAAAGACCCCCACAGCCAGAGTGGTGTTAATGGAAAACGCTGGAGATGGTGAGAAAAGATGGACGCTGGAGATGGCCTTAACTTGGGGAGCATAAGAGGAGAGGGATCAGCATGGCAAGACTGAAGAAAGGAATGTGGTTTAAGCACTTTTACTTAAGTAAAGGATCTGAATATTTCTTCCACCACTGCATAAAAATGTAGAATATAACAATTATCCTGATCGCCAAGCGTCCCTTTGGCAGCAGGATGAGTGACTGTGCAAAGTCACGATTGCTGCGTATCACTCAGTGTGTTACAGAGAAGTGAAAAACTGAAGAAGGTTTAACAGCTTGGGGCCTTGATAAATAGCAGGCCCTCGGTCATATGATCAGAGGAACACTGTGACCAGACCTGGTGCAAATAAATCTTAAACCTTTTGTTTGAAGGTAATCCAGTCAGATGTTGGAAAAAAAACAACACAGAGGGCCTTTTTAAATTCTAGATAGCGTCACATGTCCCGTACTGCGCTGCAGGTAGCACATTATAATAAGTAATATGTGATGCCGCGCTGAAAGATGTTTGATTGATTCTGCGCCTGAAGGCAAGACGCGTCGAGATGAGAGGGAAAACAAGCCACACCAACGGCAACAATGTGTGTTTTGAGACATTCACCCACCAACGTATTAAGAATTGACATGGTGCCCAGACCCGACGGCATTCCTGCACATATTCAGGTCACAGCTGTCTGAATTTGTCCTTTATGTTTATGTGTCCTTTTCAATCATATCATATTGTGTTTTTTTTTCTCTTCTCTTAGGATGGCCCCGTCCACATGCTGTCCAAAGATAAGAGCACCCAAGGCTGTTTGATGCATTCTTCCCATTTCCCTGGTATCACTGCTTGTTCCTGCCACGGCTGAGCACGTGTGTGTGTGTGCGTGTTTTAACGGCTCAGTGCGACATGCGAGCCGGGTCATAACACAGCACATTATTCGTTATGATTGGTTGTTATTCCTGTTTGGTCATGATGACCCTGTCTGGTACGAACAAAAACAGAGAGAACAGCCATGTGGTCTGAAAGTATACCCCCCTCCTCCGTCTTTGATGTGAGGAAGAAATATTGTGGTCGAGATGCGAGCAGTTTCGTTCCCTCGCCTCTGAGGGGCGCCCTCATCTTTTGTCTCCCCCCCCCTTTTGCTCCCCGGCTCCCATGCACAGCTGGTCTTCTTCTCTCTCCTGAGCTGTAATTGCAGCTCTGTCCTGGGAAATAGAGGGAGGAAATCCCAGAGCTTTCGCCGCGCAACAATGACAATAAAACAGAGGTGAGGAAGAGAGGAAGAAAGCGTTTCAGCTGGAGATGAAAGAATGAGGGGAGGCTTAGCGAAGGAGAAGGGAGGTAGGTGGAGGAGTGCCGGTCCAGCAGAGGTAGAGATGAAGGGGAAAGCGGTGGGGAGGAGGGATGGTGTTGGTGATGGTAGTAAACGCTTGAGTTTATTAACCTCATTTAGCTGAGAGGCTGAGAGTGAGGGGAAGGGGAGGAGTGGCGCGTTCATACTGTGAATGCAGGGCTGGAGTTGACTAATGAGGGCTGCAAATGCAGACACACACACACAAGCTCACACTTTTCCTTAGCTCATTCCCTTGCTCATACCAGATTCACCTTGATCTGATGCCAAGTATGCAGGCAGAACACACAGTCACAGGACTGGGCACCGCCAGCTTCATCACACTGCCTCCCCTCACTTTTTTTTTTTTCCTCCGGTATCAAACTGCAGTTGAGAGGCAATTTCGCCCAAATTGCCATTGATATACAAAAGTGGGAGTGGATGGAGCGGCGTTTAGGCTCACGCCCGTTTGATTCCGGGCCAAAACCACATAGCTTTAGATCGTCTGACAATCCGAAGTGTATATTTTGTCATGTGTGGCGAATGTAGATTGAAAGGCATTCTCATTTATGGGAAACTCAGAGTAACAGACCGCCT
The DNA here is from genome assembly GCA_963678695.2 of Diplodus puntazzo. NCBI lineage: Eukaryota > Metazoa > Chordata > Actinopteri > Spariformes > Sparidae > Diplodus > Diplodus puntazzo. Next base: position 16,465,374 of record OZ023172.1, read on the forward strand.
CAGCGCTGCGCTTTTCTCTGTGGGAGGGGACCGCAGTGGTGAGGGGAAACTCAGGTGAACTTTACACTTCAGGGCCTCAAGAAGGTCAACAAACAACTGAGTGAATCTCAAACTAACATTTTATATTCATTTATAAAGCCCTTACCAACAACATATCATCATGTATTATTTCCTTATCAAATTGGTCCCGTTGTCATTATTTGACTCGTTCATCTGCTGGCTTCATGCTCAAAGTCTGCCGTGCAAACACTTCCTTTGGGGACATCACTTTCCGTTTCTGTGCTACACACACTCGTAACATTTAACAACACACTTTAATACCACAGTTGTACCTATAGGTCCATTTAAAACTACAATTACAAACCACTGATTTTGTGAAATATGCTTTCTGGTCTGAAATGTGAAGCAAATTCAGAAGCGCCTTAAACGTACATTCTTTCTAATAGCCAGCACGGGGCAACTCCACTGGTTGCAAAAAGAAGTCTGATTGTATGTAAGCTTATAAAATGACCCTATTTCTCACTTGATTACTTACCCCAATAAACAGTTTTCCAGTTGGTTTGGGGTCTCAATCAATAGTTTCAAGTCTTCTTCAACACAGAATGGTGTTTGTAAATGATGGTTTCCCTTTTACAATAAAATACCTCACTATCCCGGTGTGTCCTTCAGTTCTCAGTCAAATCCAATCATCATCGGCCCCACCTCCACCCTCTCGCCCGAATATGGTCACTTCTCGCTCCAACAAGCTAAGAAAGGGAACTCACAGCTTCAAAACAGTACTCCACAAACCAGTTAGTAATGTCACGTTGGGTTTACACGTATTTCAATCTTCGAAGTTCATGCCCTCAATGATTCCTCGAGATTTCAATAAAGGTTGAATGACTGGACACAAGGTGTTGTGAGGGTAAGCTCCACCCCTCCAGATATGTTTGTACACATATGAAGAACATCCATTCCGTCTCCCTCATTGGAAAATGTTTTGACCACTCTATGCAAGAGGCCTCATATTTCACTGAAAAGTCCTAAATTCTTAGAGTTCGTATTATACTTGTGTCAGTTGCATATTGGACGACGAATGGCTCCAAACTAGCTGTGATGTCACAAATCAACCTCTTACACTACATACACTCCTTAAACTGAGATTTAAGGTGATCCCTGATAAACTTTCCACCTTCAGCAGATGAAAATGAAAACAGCCGCCGGGGTTCAAACTGCACGTAAATTATCCGGCACAGCGAAGGTCAAAACTCCAAATGATTCAATAATGGGAAAAAATGTCTTGGATTGGAGGGAGGCTTTAAATATTAGTTAAGTCTTTATAAAGGAGCTAAATGGACTGTAAGGACAGTGTGAACTTTTCACAGGAGTGACGGAGTATATTCACTCAAGAACAGCACTTCAGTGGGCTCAATTTGAGTTACTTCTACTTCTACTTCAGAATTTTTCTTTTGTGCGACATTATACCTCTACTTCACTACATTTAAGAGGGAAATACTGTACTTTTTGCTTAACTACATTTGTCTTACAGCATCAGAAACTTGTTTCTCGGCAGACAAAGATCAGTAACACAAAATATACATCAACTAATAAATCATGATGTATTATTATAGATTGAGCTGTCTGGCAGTACACTGTATAAAGTATATATAAGTGAAAGATCTGAGTATTTCTCTACGGATGAAAAAGCTGTTTCAACACAATCATGTTATCGGCTTCAGACAAGAAGAGAGAGCCCTTCACATTATCCTGATAGCCACCCACCCCATTCATCCATTATACACGCCGACCACTAATGACCTGAGATGGACACAAAGAATGCACACTTAAGACGCTCGCTGAAGACGAATGAGTGAAGATGCACTCTGAACTATTGACAAATGGTGTGAAACACACACACACACACCGCAGACAATTACAATGCAAAGTGAAGATGGATGACACGGCGAAGATGCTCCCTGAGCTGAAGTGTAGGTGAGAAATGATCAGCCACCCCAGTGGGTGCGCTGACCCCCTGCTGTGGCTGACCGAGGGTGGCTTATTTTGTTTTTTGACAAAGGTTAAGTGACCAGTTTTTCACCCTTCTTTCTCCTGCTGATTGGTAGAGCCAAAGATAAACTATGCACTCCCTCTTTGTTTGCCAGCATTTTCTTTGGGTAAAAAAAAAACAAAGTCGCGTCAGGTCAGTCTTATTTATACAGTCTGGAATCACAAATTTGTCTTAACAATCTGTACATTTCACACTGTCTATCTTTAGATCCTTGATTCGAGTAAATAAAGTTACAAAATCAATCAATTGATTTAGAGACTAATACAAACCAATTGCTTTAGTTAAAATGATAAAAGATAAAGAACAAAAGATAAATACAAGCAACAAATTATGATAGATATATAAGATATATAAGATAAATTAAAATATTACACATATAAGTCAATTTAAAAAATGTCAACAAAATATAATTCAATAATTATAATGACAATGACACTAAAATATCGATACAAATCGACTTAAAATATATAGAAGTGAATGAAGTGGGTCAAAAGTGCTCAGAAGTTAAATAAGACTGAATCAGGCAAATAACCTCTATTTGTAACTGCATGATACCTTATTTATGTATCTGTTTACTTTGAATATAAATATCATTAAGATTTATATCAAACTATAAAAATATCTGCAATAAACACTATAACGGACATGTCCTTATCATTCCTGCTTAAACCAAAACAAAGAATTTTGAAATACTGTATGCAGGTTATTTTCCCCCAGCTAGCATATCCATGTGGTCTTATCACTGGTGCCACAACCAAAAAATTGAAATTATACTTACAATTTATTTTTCAGGAGGGTTGACCCAACCCTAACCCTAACCCAGCATTTCAAAGTGGTATTATCGTTGGCGCCACTACCAACAAAAACATGAGTTTACTCATCATTTAGTCTAATTGAGCCTGTGACTTTATTTTCCCAGGTAATAGAAAAGTGATAGTGAGGTTTATCAGAAGCCACTCTAAATGCTGATGTTGTCACTATTCTAACGCCATTATATTGTGCAATCAACATTTACATTATTATGATATGTTAGGGCAAAAAACTTGCCTATAGCCATTTTTAAACTCTGTGAGGAACTAGATGGGTGTTTTTTTTTTCTCTGGGGTATCACAATGAAAACCAACTGAAAAATATAATGTCAACTTAGCGCTCTGTGACTGACAGCTTACCAAACACTCTTTGAAACCGCTCTGACACAGTAAACCCTTCCCCATCTGGAACGTCGAGCAGGTTAAAACGAAAGAGTAAAACTAATTTCCAAGTATTTGACCCGAGCTGGGTATAAAAACAAACCCTCCGGCAGCCATCAGACTCCACACAGGCCTTCTTGACACTCCCGGAATCCGCCGGATGATTCAGAACCTTATCTGACCCGATCGGAGTCTGATCTTAAAGAGCTGTGACCGGCCAATCGAGGCAGCTCGGAACCGTTTGTCTGCATGCCAATACGCTGCCCGGCCACAATGCTTCACACACTCGCTATCATTAAACTTTTGACCCCGCTGCGTCTGTCGCTCTTTGACAAAACGGTGCCCTTTGAGTCCTGCGACTACCGTCGATGTAGTGGTCAGCCCTGTCACACTAGGTTTACTTGTCTTGTCTTTATTGTTTGCTTGTCGCCATCACTCTTCGGCCCACACACCTGATGATGTGAGTCAGCTGTTGTGCGGCGATAAATCCTCCAGCGTACGGTCAAGCCTCCTCTATCTGAGGCTGCCATCGCAAAATTACACCCCATTACCCGGCAATAGCGCAAATTGCTAAGATCTGTTTCGCAGCTCATTACCGGCCAATAATATGAGACGGTGCCATTCTTTTATTGCTGATATTGTTTGACCCTCAAAGAAGCCGAGCAGCGTCTGAACTGAAATATCATACATGAAGGAATCTCAGCTGGCTGGTCGATATCATACGTTGTTATAGCATGTGGGTGTGGAGTGACTGGTTTCCTCGGTTTTACTACAGCTTAGCCAGCTGATAGCCCTGATAACAACGCGGTATCCATTACTCGATGCTCCGTCCAGCCACCATTACGAATTACCTGGAGGTCACGACCTCTGAGCCACTCAGCTTCCTTGCCACTCTCCCCAGCCAACCGCTGGCCAGTACCACTCAATACCCCAGGTCCAGTTTCCCCGTCGGCATCAGCCCCCACCCTCCCTGTTCCCTGTTTCCCCCACCACGGTCCCCACAGCAGCGTCTGGACGGGAGGGGGGTGTTGGCGCCTAAACAGCAGCAGATGTGGCTCCGCAGAGAACACCGGCCCTAATTAACTTCAATGGATTTCCTAATGCGACAGCTACCATATTTCATTTACCGCGCACCCAGACCCCAGTGGACCCGACGGGGGCCAACTGATACCTCCACTCTCCTGCGCGGCGGAGAGTGGGCGGTGGAGGGGATTTGGCGTGAAGAGAGTGTGAGGCGAGGGAGGGAAGAGGTGGGGGGCAAGAAGACATGACCCCTCTTACCGGGAGGAAATCAATTAATTCAAGCTTTTTTTTTTTTATGGTGCGGCGTCTGCAGCCGAGTCAGCAATCTGAGGCGGACGTCAGCGGAGGTGATAGGGGGAGGCCCGCATCGTTGAGATTAAATAAAAAAAAAAAAATAATAAAAAGGTGGGGAGGGGAGAAGAAAAGAGAAAGGATGTTGTTTGGGTGACGGAAAAAGGATGGAGAGAAAAGAGATAAAAGCAGAGGAGCATGGACGCTAAGGGAGATGGATGCGGAGGGAGTGAGGGAATTTATGGTCCCGGGTCTTATTGTTCCTGTACACGTGAGAGTGCACAGCTGGGGGAAAAGAGGGAAATGGGGTACAGATGTACTGTATCAAACACAGAGGCCTGAACTTCAATAGATACATTACGATGCGCTCCCCTGCTGAACTTCCCTTCCAAACATCAAAACCACCCTCTACCTTTCTCACCCTCCTAGCTACTGCCCCCCCCTTGCTTCCTCCTCCTTTACCTGATACCCCCCCTCCCCTCTCTCTCGCTAATATCCGTGGCCTGCCCTGTGTTTTTTTTTTCTTGCTATGTGGCGGTCGGCTGCATTCATTTCACTCTACTCACTTTATTCTCCTTCCTTTACGGGCGCAGCAGGTATCGCGGGCTTTGCCAGCAGGCTGTGGCCTCCTTTGAACTGTGACTCGCTTGTTTTAAAACCCTACCTTAACACACACACATACACACACACACACACAAACGTACCGCGTACACATGTTAGCAATGACCAGCCCCTTAATGGCGTGGGTATATTATCATGCCCCAGACGACAATACATCACAGCTGTTCACACTTGCCCCCACCTCTCATTCCACATGCCCTTCAACACATACACACACACATATACAAATCATTACAAGAGGATGTATGGGGAACGAAGGAGAAGAGGAAGAAGAGGAAGAAGAAGAAGCGGACACAGGGGAGGGTGGGAGAGGTTTGTGGCCCCTGAATCTTCAGGATTTTGCCCCGTTTAAGGACTGCAAAGGGGGGGGGGGGGGGTGTCATGTGGAGCAGGCGTATCAGTGGAAGTGGAACTGGCCATGACCCTCTCCTCCTCCTCCTCCTCCCTGCTAACTGAAGAGAGAGGGAGAGAGAGAGAGAGAGGTTCCCCAAGGAGCAGAGAGCTGAGACGCTGGATAATTCCCGGTGCTTTCCCGGTGCCTATAGAGGAAGGGGCCCCTCTGGATTTGTCAGTTGTGGCTGCAGCTGTCTCTGGGCAAAATGGACCACAGTGGACCTGACACTTGATCTCTCTTCTCTTTCTCTGCCTCTCTTTTATCTCTCTCTCTCGCTCTGCACTAACTCTCTGTCTGTCTCACTCCATCATTCCTTTCACCGTCTCACACTTTCTGTCTGCCTCTGTCTCTCTTCCATCTTGGTATTCCTTTTTTGGTTATTGCTACATTTGAAAATGCATTTTTTTTCTCTCTCTCTCTTTGTTTGGCCTTTCGTGTCTTCTTCGTGTGAACCGGACAACTTAGCCCGATGTCGTACGCCCACACAGCTGTATTGCTGTCAATATAGCTGATTACACATTTTGTTCATGTCTATTTTGTTAGGTGACTCTGCATTAATAAAATGTTAATAGAACGTCTTGGATTGACGTCTCAGTGCACATTTTATGAAACACAATCAAACTACCAAGAGTCACTGAACAAGTCTCTTTCATAGCTGTCTTTATCTGATGGAAGGATAAGTGATGGTGTTGGTCTGTCCAGTTTCTCCTTATCAGCACTGTCTTCGCAGCTGTTGCCTTTATCTCCATCGCGATTACAGCTGTCATCATAAACTTCCTGATAACTAATACCTTTATTGTCAAATATCACAGCCTCCTCAGCACACCAACTGAGAAACTAATAAGCTTAGAAAATCCTGTAATCGTCTTGGATGAAAATCAATAAATAACTGTAGATACTTCATTCTTGAAGCTTTTTTTTTTTAAGTGCGCCATATAAAAATTGCATAGCCAAGTGGGGAAAAAAACACATTCAAAACATTCTAACAAACAAATTACAATTAAGGAAAACAATACAACTTTTTCCAGTCAATAATAACAAAAATAAGCTTCTACATGTTTCTTAACTACAAGTAAGTTTGACACTTAGATGATCGATGACATCAGGAAACTCAGCTACGTATTAAATAAACCATTTCGGCATGAGTATTTTATAAGAATTGGATTTGAATACCATTCGGGTTTAAAAATGGCGTGGCGGGTAGGAACTTGTAGAAAAGCCACTGTGGAGTTTTCCACCCTATCTCCTTAAAAATGACTATTAATATGTCACTAATCTGCATCAGCTGAGACAGGAAAGCCACCCAGTCTATGTTTTAATGTTTAGACACAACAAAACAAATCTTCAAACTGTTCAACTGCCAACACAAAACAGAAAATAGTACACACTGAACTTTTTGTTGACACTGAATACAACAAAATGCTCACTGTTGTTTTCATAGATCCAATAATATCTACCCACCCTGGCAACTAAAGCACAATTCACTTGGGTATGAAAAAATGGGATCTTTGTCAGATATTGAAAAAATAAAAAAATTAAAATCAATGTTGACTTTTTCAATATTTGACCATAACCACAATCGATGTAAAATTAGGTTAGCGATGACAATGAGGAAAGGGAGGAGAGTTTCTGATGGTACACATCTCGCCACGTCATGTAACCAAAGCAATCCAAATAAATACTACAGAGAGGGAAGTGATACAAGAGCGTCTGAGCTCCCTGAATTACACACCTCTTTATCAGCAGAGAAATTTGGATTTTCCAGTCTAGGACAACAACAAACAACGCTCATAGTTAGAAATCATGTTATATTGTTAACATGTCCGTTTTTTTACGCAACTTGGTCTATTTAGCTGCAGGATGAGATCACAGAAAGGTGCAATGTAAAGGCCGGCGAGATCAGAGACAGTCGGATTCAAAATGCAACACAAAACTGTTGCCGAGCGAGAGCGACCGCTTGCTGTCTGAAAGCGCCTTAAAGCCAACAAGACTCAAGATGCAGGACGCCTCGAGTGCCAAATTCCTGCGCTTTGTGCATCTGAGCGTTGACTAAATACCTTTGTGGTTTAGAAATAAAAACATTACACATGAACGCCATCCAGGCAGCAACATAATTGGCAAAAAACAGTAGCCTGTAAATGTATTTTGCGGGAGACACGCTTTCAATTTTCCACATTAGCGCTCTCCACTGCCCTGAGTGAAGTTTAATTGACATATCAGTGCCTGTACCTGAGAAAGGCATCTAAAGCCCTCTCTGTCTCCAGTAATTGGCTTACTTTGTCCATATAACACATCTGGCTCCCAGAGCCGCCCAGTCAGGCCCACCATCTCTATAAAGTGGAACACCATCCATAAAATCTCCATTAGAGCGGGGCTGCCTGGAGGTCGCCGTGAGGAGAATCAGGGGGTCACAGCTCCACTGTAATGCCTTCACACGTGGGGTTAGAGGTGAGCACTGTTGACATTCCTCCCATGACTGTCTGATACTAGCGTGATTGATCTGCCCGAGCGAGGCCCTGGGAAGTACACTCCTCACTTGGCTCCTGAACTTAAACATTTACGTTTTGGTCGTGCCTCTTTCGGTCCATCCGTCTCCCTCTCCGTCGCCGCATCTCTTTTCTCCCTCTTTGTCTGGTGGATCTCCAGCGAGGGCTTCGGTGTCACACGGGGATTGACCTTGGGGAAACGGTACCAGAGAGTGTTTATCTGGCTTTCCTCTTAGCTAAACCAGATAAAAGAAGAGAGCCCTGATTGATCGCCCACTCTTCACCCGGGCCGTCATAGGTTTTTTCTGTTAGCAGTGCCATGTGAGCTACAGTAGAGGGCTGTGAGTTATTGCTTTGTCAAATTCCACACCTTCTGAGAGCCGTTGGCCTTGGACGGGAGGTAAAGACTTCGACTCCTGCGCGAGTATATGAGCGGTATATTTCTTTCCCTTTCGATACGTTCTAAGGTTTTTATGATGTGCCAAGTGATGGGAAATGATGGAAAGGACGGGGAGGGCACGAAAAGAACGTGCATGGATTTTATTCCCCGGACCGATCTTAACACGTTAATAGGCTCCTGGGGACAAACTGCCAAGGCGGATAAGAATCTTTGATGATTCCCAGACAGAGTTCTTGGCATATACCTGCCAATAGTTTGGTGTGAGACCTCGTGTACCTGCCGTGTCCCTCGCTGTGGCCACACCTCGCTCGACACGAAGGTGGACCGCCGATTTTATCCGCGGAAACGAAGGGGGAAGAAAACGTTTCCTGATTCCTCACGCAGGCTTTTTTAGTTTTTACGGTAAGGAGACAATTAAAAAAAAAGCACACCCAGCTTTCCCGTAGGCCGGCCAGTCATTAGAGCCTACTCACAGTCCAGCTTATCTCTCTCAATCAAATGCGCCATCCCCATAATACCCCAGGATGGACTAAATCACATGTAATTGGAGGCTTTATTTTTTCCAACTCCTTTCAGCTTTGCGAGCTCTGTGAAGATAACCCTCCCCGCTGCAGCAGTCTCTGGTGTCTTTGAGTAAACAAACAAACAAACAAAGTTGGAAACAGACGGTGAGCGGCTGGGCGGGCTGGTCAGGGTTCAGTCGCCGGGGCAACGGGATCCCGGGCCGCTTGTTTTCCCCCTGGGAGGTGAGGCGGGTGAGATCAGGGGGGGGGTGACTTGTTGTTTATTACTATAATTTGTCTGAGTGGCTCTGGAGAGATTTCAGGGCTCTTTGAAGCGGGGCTGGATGAAGCCTGGAGCGTGGCATGCTGTGCCGGGCTTTGGGCCCAATTTCCAATCCCCCTCTTGGTGTTTGTTTTCACTTATTCATTATTTGATTGAGTCCGATTAACAAAAAGAAGAATTTTTCATTTTCATTTAAGCTTTGGTTCTAATGGACAGTGTTAACTTGATTGGGCTCATATTAGTGTGAGCACGCACTAAAATTAAGTCAATCAGCTGGAGGTCGATGTTCCACAGTGTACAATCCCACCTGTGAGGTGAACACTCCCTATGTTACTCCATACATCCACTGCTCAGTGTTCATACAAATCACAGGGCGAGGTCCGAAGTGCTGAGGTCACAGGACGAATGATTGATGGTAATTTTTGACATTCTGGCCATTTGCTATCACCAGAACTGGACCCACGAAAGAGAGACAGCTGGACCCCCTTCTCTCTGCAGTGTGGGGCGAAGGCCTCGTTCACACAGAACCAGGCGTTGCATTGAAAACGCAAGTCCTCCCATTCATGTGACTGTTTGGGCCGAAGTGGTGCAGACTGCAAAGGGTGCAGAACAAATTAAAGTCAAAACATAATCAATTTTGGAGAAACTCAACCTGACATCACTTTGCAGTGGCCCGGTCATGGAAGCTGGCAATTAGACCGGCTAGCAGCACTCACCATTCATTAGTCCTAACACTAACTGTGTAGTCACCTCAGATAATTATCCTAAATTAGCTACTTTTGTCGCGGTAGTTTGTTACCGAATGAAACCATGGGCTGGGCGGTTGTGGCTCAGGGGTCGCTGGTTCGATTCCACTGGTCTGCATATTGTACCTTGGGCAAGGTACTGAACCCCAAACTGCTCCTGGTGTGCTGGTCAGCACCTTGCAGGGCAGCCACCGCCATCAGAGCATGTATGAATTACTGTAAGTTGCTCTGGATAAAAGCTAAATTCCCTAAATGTAAACCAGATACAAACATTGTTTATAGCTCCTATATAATTAGCACAATCAACTGTATTAGTGTTAATACTTGATTTTACTTTGATATAACTGCCTGACGCATTTTTTGGCCAGTGGTGGCCTAAAGATTAGAGACGCGAGCTTGTGGCCGGAAGGTCGTTGGTTTAAAATCTCCGGACCAGCAGGACGAATCTGAGTGGGGGAAGTGAAAGGAAAGTGAACGTCATTACCACCACTGAAGTGCCCTTAGCCTCGACTGCTCCAGTGGTCCCTCCTGGTGTGCATATGACCAGGTCATTCCTGAAAAACAAAGCATTGCTTCCAATGAACCCCGCCCCGAACAAATGCCAAAAAACAGTTTAACAGTTCGTGTGGTTCTTCACCAAAAGGGAGATACTGCCTTGTTAGAAATTCCTTAAAATGACAAGTTGGATGCAAACATGAACAGCTTTTCACTGCTCATAATGGCAGTTTAAAAGATGTGACATAAAAAAACAAAAAAAACAACGTGTGATGTTCCACTCGAAAACTGGTAGCCAGTTAGCCAAGTGTGGCACCTTCCAGTTTCTGAGTGGAGGACAAACTCAACAGCCCGATGAGACTTCCCAAAGTAACAGACGTCTCAAATCATGACCAGCATGTGGGCTTAACTATGTGGGCTTATTAAAAATGAGGGGGGGGGGGGATGTTTAAACCCTTGAATAATATGCACTGTGGCATTAATATAATTTATATTTGCTCACACATAAAATGAGGAGAATTCTGTGAATTCACGCCATAAAAATGTACGTCGACCGGATAGGGAGACAGACTGTTCATTAAAAGCTGCCTTGACAGTATGTCTCTGTGTCCGTGTCTGTGTGTGTGTGTGTGTGTGTGTGTGTGTGTGTGTGTGTGTGTGCGAGCTTGCAGGAGGCCGTCTGCATTTGTCAGTGTGTGTGCATGTTTATATTGTATCCCCTACATAGGAAGTCCTCTCACCCAGCCCTCAGCCATCATGTGCATGGCTGTCTGTCGGCCGTGTCCCGGGGCGCGGGGGGGCATTAAGTCCCAGAGCAGGTTTAATTGGTGTCAAGCAGGCCTCGGTGAAAAGCCATCAGAGGCTAGAGATGCTCAGCGAGACAGGAAACCTTTTATTAGGGGACTTCCTCCGACTGCAGGACTTCTCCGTGTCCCCGTCTGTCTCATTGTCTCTCCCCATATCCCTCCCTCTTAAAATCTCTCATCGCTGCTCAGCGTCCATCTGCTCTCTCTTCCTCTCCCACTCACTCTCAGCCGGCTTCAAACATTTACTATTTATCACTCGTCCTCTCCCCTCTCCCTCGATGCTCTCGCCCTCTCGGTGGTATTGTTTTTTATGTCTGATGTCTGTCCTTGAGTGAGTGAGGGAGTTCGTCTCCGGGGGAATCCAGGCGACCGCAGAGGCTCACCGAGCCAGCCAGCCTTAATGATGAGAGAACTTCCTGACAGCCAGCAGACACACACACACACACCATGAGACACAAGAGATTTTCTTCTTCTACAAATGATCAATTACAAGCCTCATAATTGTAACCGGTTAAGTCATTAATTTGCTCTTCTCATTGCGTTGTATATTGGACTTGGCAGGTTGATCACTGGACTGAAACAACCTGCTGATATCAATTTGGCCTCAATAAATGTAATAGGTTTGCATCTTAGAAATCATTTAGAACATTTTGGGGGAAAAAAGAGCTGAAATATGAGCGAATAAAATGTTTTGACACTTTTTAATAAAAGAGAAGAAGCTACAGAGGGTGACAGGCAGGCTTATTGAATGAACCTCGACTTTGCTCTACCTGCTTCTGCTCCCTCAACTTAACGTCGCGCTGCCACTCATCATTACACGCCTCCCCTCCCCCAGAGGGCCCCAAAAAATAAAAGAACAGAAAGTGTTAAGGTGTTCTAGGGTGAAGTACAACAACCACAACATCCCGACTTAAGCCGGCTTTTCATCCTACCTTTGACTGGCGACGTTCTGAACAGCAGGAAAACACCGTTGCATCCATCACGGTCGGACAGCATGTCGTACCTTAAAGCAGCCAGAATACTTTTGGATCCTCCCCCCACCCAGCACCTTTCTGAGAACTTCTGTGACTGTCTGAAATCGACAATTGAAATCAGCACCTTGATTCGCCAGCTGTGTCGAGGTGGGAAACAGTTGGAGCGCGTCCCTTGAGCTGTCCTGTTTCTTTCTTTAACAACAACTACTTATAGGTTTAAAGGTATAATAAGCAACATTTCTGCATCAAAATATCTCAAAACGGATACACCATTGTTGTGTGCCTTCATCATCAAATGCTTCCAACAATGTTCAAGCTCGCCAAAATCTGTAGCTTTATTCATGGTAACGGTCCGTTTCAAGAAAGAAATGGATTGATTTTCGCTTTCTATTTCACGTGACAAAAACACTACAAGTCCGGTCTTTTCCGGATGCTGTCATTTAAAAGAGCGCCACGTGTAGGACTGCACCTGTGCGTCGGCCCATGTTAAAATGCCTATGGAACCCTACTCTCGTATATTTTTACACATGACGAACACGACCTGTCATCCCCAGAATTCATTATTTTTTTTCCCGTATTTCAACTGTCACAAAGAAAATCCCTCAGCGGCTAGCTGACACGTTTGATGTATTCCTTTTCGAGATGACCCTGAATAAACATGTGAGCTCCGGAGTCATTTTGTTCGCCCCTTTCAAACAGTTTTTGTTTAGTTATGGCTGTTTCTGAAAAGAAAGCTGAATGACCAAAAGATACAGCGCCCAAGAGAGTAACTTCAACACATCACCTCGTCTGAGAACCGGATTTCTGCCCGATGCTCGTGAGATAGATTTGAATCGGCAAAGGTGCTACATCTACATGTGTACAACTGCATCTTTTGTTTCCACTGTTATCATTGAGAGACGATATAGCATGGAGCCATAACAGAAGTCAGAACAACTATAAACACTTTTGATGTCCAATGATTGGACGACTCGTACAACAGCCTTTGGAGTGTGAACTTCGCTCTCTGACCTCTGCTATGGGTGGGCTCATGCACCTCAGGGTGCATGCAGATCAGAGGACATTAATCAGTTCTTTAAATAACACACATATGCCATCTTAGGTGTGACTGTGCAAATTAAAAATGCACAAATTCATGTCATCCGTGTCATATTCACATCAGGACAGCTGATGGAAATTTGCTCTAATTAACATTTTATTTTGCTCTCTCTTACGGAAATAAACACTTTCACAGCTCGTCAGTGAGGGAAAAGCACAAAAGGAATGTTTCAGTTTAGTCGTTTATCAAATTAAGAATGCCCTCTCTTTCTTTTCACAACACTCAAACGCACATTTGCATAAACATACACAAACACGTCTACCCACGCACGCACATAAAGATAATGGGGCAGCTGCATTTCTCCACCGCTGCCTGCTGTGTTTTGTCAGCAAGTTTAACTGCAACCGTAACTCTAACTGTAATTACTGTTGCACAAGAGCGAGCAGACAAAGAACACACACACACACACACAGTGTTGCAGTGTAGACAACTTCTCTTCCTACACATGCACTTATCCTCGCTGGGAGCCGTTCAGGCAAACACACAGAGGCACACCTGCCTTTCAGGTAACTGAAGACATATAATGCAATCGTATCCTGCACGTCTTTTTTTTTTTTTTGTCCACTTTGGTTTCATGTTTGATGATCAGGCAGCGATGTTGTCATGTTAGCACAGAGCAAACACGTTTTTCTAGGTAGAGCTTTTGAGGTGGAATGGTGCCAAATGTGCTACAGGGAACTCTGAGCAGCACTTTTTCAGGCACAACTGAACCGGACCCGAGCGCTCGTGCACAATTGGGGAACATACCATTCCGCTCCGTGTTTGAGGACGTCACAGTGCAGCGCTGAGAGGTGGAAAAACCATCTTTGTAACAGGAACCAGGAAACGAGGACAAGCAGAGACCCATCCTGACAGCTAAGCTACAACGGTGGACGCCTAACCGCCATTGTTACGAAAGCATGCACAAAGTTCATTTGTTTCATGACAAGACAAGCTCTCACACTCTTCCAGCGAAACTATCTGGACGATCTCTGTGTACCTGCAGGACAGGAGATGTCTCTAAAAACAATCCAGCAGGTTTTGGCCTGTTTCCATAACAACTGCAGTAAATGCCGGCGGGAAAAAAAAAAAAAAAGAAAGCATCCCACCGTTTATCTTACAACTACACTCTGCAATCATCCCCTCCTGCCAATCTGCGCCTCTCTTCCCCTCTTTTTCTGTCTTTGTTCCTTTTTTTTTTGCCAAACTCCTCTTTTCTTCTCTCAACCTCTCCTCCTCCTCTCTTTCACTCTCTCTGAACTCCCCCTCCGCTGCTCCCCCTTTTCTCTTTCTCTCTCTTTCATTTCATTTATTCCCTGAATGCCACCCTTTTCTCTAAGTCCCCCTCTTTTTTTCTCTTTCTGTCCACCCCCCCTCCCACTCCCTCCACTTCTTCTCCACCCCTCTCTTGTTCGATCCCTGACTCAACTTTCACATTCCAGGGGCATTCCTGTAGGATTAGCCTTTAGCATTCTCAGGCTATGCAGAGGCCACGGCCCCCCCACTGTGACGGTGGCAGGCACTAACGGACGACAGAGAAAAGTGTGTGTGTGTGTGTGTGTGTGTGTGTGTGTGTGTGTGTGTGTGTGTGTGTTACCCCCTCACTCTCTTTCATCACCACCCTCCTCCTCCACCTCCTCCTCCTCCCCGCCTGCTGCACCAGTTCCATCGTGCTCAGCTTCCATCACAGTCAGCAGCAGCAGGCCCCCCCCACCCCGTGTCCTGGCACAGAGGGGAGCTGTGCGCGTCCCAGCAGATGTACGCATAAGCTCCACCTCAACAAATTAACAAATTAGTAAGCCCTAACAATAATTACTCTCCACTTATAAGTATAAATACATGTAAAAACAATAGTTTGTCACATTGCCCGAAAGACCAATTGATGAAAGAAGAACTGAGATCCTGCGTGGCAATGCAACATGGTAAAAAATACTCCATTACAAGCAGAAGTTCTACATTCCAAATCTTACGTGAGTAAAAGTGCAACAGCACATATAAAGAATCAAAAGTGAAATCACCCCTGTAGGTGTTGAACCACCGTATCATATAACAATATCTTTGATGCATTCACGCGTGCAGATCTATAGCCAGGGCTGAAAGTTTCTAAGTAGATTTCCTCAAGTACTGTTCATAAATGCCTCACAGCAAGAAGGCTCCTGGTTTTGGGACCCGGCTGGGGCCCGCGTGGGTTCTCTCCGCTGGTACTCCGGCTTCCTCCGTCAGTCCAAACACATGCGCGTGAGGTTAATTGGTCACGCTAAATTGCCCGTAGGTGTGAATGTGAGCGTGAATGCTTGTTTGTCTTATATGTCAGCCCTGTGATGAACTGGCCACTTGTCCAGCATGTACGCTGCTACATGGTTACAGATTATGAATGTATGTGCATAAGTATGATTTTGAGGTAATGGTATTTACTTTATACTACGTTATGCTTCTACGTGACCTATAGAAACATTGTGTTTTTCGCATGTATGTAAATATTTATGAACAACGTGTATAGCGAGGTAAAAACAATAATATTTCCCATTGAAATATTGCATTAAGTAGCATAAATGTAAGGTAATGTAGTGCAAAAAACATCACTCAACACTAATGGCTGCACAAATCACAAGAAAACAGTTAATGACAACACCTAATCTAATATTAGATTTTAGAATCTATTCTCTTAAATCCGCTAAAATGATTTATTTCACTTATATAAACTTGTGTCAAGGATTTCTGTAATTAGAATAAAACAGCCAAAAAATCAAGTGACATTCTAAAAAAAAACCCAGCTTATTTGCATCTAACACAGTTAAGGGAATCAGTCAAATGATCTCACCTGATGAACAAAAAACTGTCTCAGCATCACATTAATGACTGTGCGCTGCCTTCGCCGCTCTCCCCCAGTTCAAGCTGCACTGAAGCAAAGAGAAAAGAAAAAGCGAACCGCTCATCCGTCTTTTCTCTCTCTCTCTCTCTCTCTCTCTCTCTCTCTCTCTCCGTCTCTCTGATGGAGTGTGCGGCCGCCTGCAGCTGCCAGCGGCGGCATCGGCACAGCGAGCGGATTAATGTTTATTTCACTCACACTAATGATCCTCAGCACCACGGGTGGCATCTTGTATTGACCCATCCCAATTACTGTCAAACTGACCCGCCTGGTCGTTTGACGAGGAAAGATGGGACCGCAAAGAAATAAATGAATGACTGAAGGGGGAAAAGTGTACGGTAGGTGTATGATAATTAAAAAAAATATGAATTAAAAACACCGTGGAATATGCAGACACACACACACACACACACACAGTACATCTATCTCTGCTCTCCTTCCCCCTGCCCTCTCTTCCCTTTTCTTTAATCCGAGCCTTCAAGTTAAAAGTAAAACACTATGAGGTAATCGTGGCCTTTTTCCTGTTTGCTCCTCTGGTTCTATAAGGGGGCTTTGTGTCGAGTCAGTGTTACAAGCCAAACTAGTAGCACCGGCCTACCACATGTGGAAACACTCACATCACCTCCCAGGACAAAAAAACTTGGCAGGGACGGACAGGAGGAGGGGTGAGGGTGAGACAAATAGAGAATAAGTGTGTGTGTTTGTGTGTGTGTGTGTGTGTGTGTGTGTGTGTGCGAGACAGCGAGAGAGAGAGAGAGGGGGGGGGGGAGAAACCATTTTTGTTCACCTAACCTTAAGTATCACGTTACTTCAGCCAAAATAAAAGTGCGATCAGAGCCAAAGACGCGCCTGAAAAACCTCTCAGCTGTTTCCCCCTTCTCCGCTGCCAACATGACTCATTTTTATCCTCACCTCCCCTCCCTCCCTTCACTTCCTCTCCCCCTTTTTGTAATACCCTCAGTCTCGTGCCGATTCAAGAATTCTCTGCGCAGAATTCAACAATGGATCCCTCCTGCTTTTTTTTTCTAAACGCATTGTTTCTGCCTCTCCATCTGTTCTGTGTTCGGCTCCTTCCACACTGTGTATCTCAACTCTTTTCGCTCTCTCCGCTGCTAATTTCCCATCTTATCCATCCCTATATCTGCAGTAAATCCCTCTCTCCTGGCTCATATTGCAGCTCTTTTCTGTGAATGTACAGTACAGTACTCTGTTCCTCCACATCAAGCTGATTGCTTTCTGTCAGACTGTAGTACTGTAGAGGCCCCGGGGGGCCCGGGTCCCTCACATCTAAACATCTGTCCATCCCATTACCGTAGCTGCTGCCGAATCTGAGCCCCTTTTACTCATGCTGACAGCAACACTGGCGAGTACGGGAATGATATCCAAGGGAATGCCAGCGTTCCCGGGTGTCTCCTCAAAGCTCCTGATTATGTGAGCCAGCTGGATGAGAGACACGCGGAGTCGCCGGGCTGCGTTCCACGGGGCATCCGATAGGGCCCCGGATGTTTTCAAAGTGTGAGTACGGTCGGGAGCATGTACAGGGATCAGTGTGAGGATGGGAATGCATGCCCTGCACCGGGCATCAGTCGGCTGGGTCGTTTGGCTGGAATGTGACTCAGGAAACCCATAATGGGGCTTACTGTATGTGCTGTCTGATGACTGTTGTCTTTTAGCACTGTGAGGTACAGAGGAAACGGATATGACCAGGGGTGGTGGTAGTGATGATGATGATGATGATGATGATGATGATGAGGATGAGGATGGAAAAAAGGCAATCAGCGTTTAACTAACGAGGAGGAAGTAGAAAGATTACATAGCTGATCAACTTTATCTCTTCTTTAGAGGGATCTGTGAGAAAGCGTTATTCGTGTATTTACCTTCCAAGGCACACAAAATGTTGACACCGAGCGCACCTGAAGAGCATTTAGCGATAACATACATTAGGGTGGAAACGAGGAAGGAAAAACCTGAATAAATAGAACACCCTGAGCTCTGTTGGGATGCAGGGGGTCGATGTTCGTAGGACAAATCTCGCCCAGCGCATGTTTCTAGAGATTTTCCTCCAATTATACTTTAAATCTCTGTTTACGCTGTCAACTTGAGATCCTGGTACTGATTCTGCATTTTAAACAATACAATACTTTTGTTTGCTTTTGGCCCATTGACCACCATTAAGTTTGGATACAACTCCAACAAGGGTCACTGCAAATCAATGCAATGCAATCACATTAAAACATTTTTTTATGTTCATGTTTGGGTGCACACAGCATTTAGCATTGTTGGGCTCAGGATGGAAAAAAAGATTTGAGTCCACAAAATCTTGCATCTACATTACTCAGAACACATTTCTACCACTGACAGTTGAGTAGGAGATTTAGGTGTGTTATGCTAGTAGCTGCTAATGTAGCCTCGAGCAGAGGTGAGGAGCCAGTTCCAGAGGTCTGGTAATGTCACATTTTTTTCCCGGCCTCACACACACAAATATTTTTCATCTTCAAAATCGTGGTCTTCAGACCCAACTGACAATGACTCAAGTGACAGCACTTCAGGCAATTTGTCAGATCTCGTGCTCCACAATGGACTTTTTAGCACTCCCCCCCCAAGATACAGTAGTACTCAAAAGTAGAAGGGAGGATAAAAATCATTTTGGCAGCAGAGAAGGGGGAAACAGCTGGGAGGTTTTTTGAGGTGCACCTTTGGCTCTGATCTCACTTTTATTTTGGTGGAAGTAATGTGACACTTACAGGTAGGTGAGCAGAAATGGTCTCTCTCCCTCCCACCCACCCACACACACTTATTCTCTATTTCTCTCGACCCTCACCCCTTCTACCGTCTGTCCCTGCCAAAGACGTGTGAACAGACATCTGTAAAATCACTGAAGATCCCCTTCAAGGTTTGAGAACTTCATGGCGATGGTTTAATACTTAAATAGTCAAAGGACCTGATTTGAACTGAAGAGCTTTTGTTACCCAAATTAAAGCAGGACACCAGATGCAAATGCTCTGAATTGTATGCCCGTCATTCACCCCAACCACACTCTGTTTGTTCAGTGTGGTACATTAATACAGCGCTTCCAACATTTGAGAAAATTCGCCGGGGAGCACGAGCCCCATAATTAACAAAACAAATTAAAAAAAACTATTTCTATAAGAAGAAATTTGCAGCTGAAACACAGGAAGAGCCAAGGGAGTTCATCTTTACAATCCGTGCAGCCTCTGAGGCGTGAAAATACAGCAGCTTGTGAGCTGAAGCTGAGCTGTGCTTTCCAGTGGCATTGATGGAGGACGAGCCACCTCGGCTCTGCAGGGACAGTCAATAGCAATTCCAGGGCGAAACTGGAATTTGTGGCCGAACAAGCGAGAGAGAGAGACAGTTCGGAGATGGATGAAACCACATCCATCAGGACCGGCCGTAGCAACCAAACCAGAACCTTTTCCTGAATAATCGCTCAAAATGGGACTCGTTTCGGCTTGTGAGTGTGTGTTTACCTAAATGTGACGCGTCTGACCATTTTTTTTTGTTTTCCAGCTTTGTCAGTGTCACGGCGAGCAGGTTACACCAGACCTGAGCTGATCCTCAGCGATTTGTCCTTCACATGGACTAAACATAATCCCTCTGCGAGCATGTTGTGACTTTGACCTCCCGTGTGGCCGGATCAGATAAGAGCTGCAGGTAAACACAAACACTCTGAGAGGAGGGAAAACAAAGCGCCGGTGATAAATGACACTCGCATGCTCGGACACACACAGAGACACACACACACACATACTCGCAGTCTGGCAGTCTAAATGCGGAGACAAAAACCTGCTCTAATGCAAGGATGCTCTTGCACACACACACACGCGCGCACACACACACACACAGACACACACAAGAGCAGCAGTGACCTATCACCCCTGATTGTAGCACACTGAGTAATGAGGGGTCATTTGCTTCAGTTAAATATGTTTAGGCTCGAGGGGGGTTATGACCAGAGGCATAACCACATGCAGACACACTCAGTCACACAAAGAGGCATATACATACACAGATGCTTCCTTGCATGCACATAAATATTTCCGTATATATATATATAGAAATGCATTTACACTCGCCTATTGAACACTAACAGAGGGAGACGCACACATGCATGCAAATCTGCAGATGCTATTTCATGTATGCATGCACACACAGGCCCCTCCGCACACACTGCGCACTTGTCTTGTGTAAGTGAGATGTCTTCTGTTTCAACAATGTGTGCAGTGTGTGCTGCCTGCCTTTTCTTCCCTTGGCAGAGTTACCCAATCCCCTGACACGCATTCTGCATGGATGACGGCGGGCTCTTCTCATGACGCCGCCGGAGCCACCCGTTTAGTTCCGCCTCAGCTCTGTACACGCACAGTTCACAGGGTCAGAGGGCCGAGGCGACGCCGCCGGGGTGGGGCAGACTCTGTGTGCGAGCGGGTATGAAAAACCATGAGCGTCGCGTCTCTAATGACCAGCTTTGATCTGCTCGGATCGTCCTTGTCTGGAGATGGAACGTCTGACCTGACCGGGCGCAGCACAGTGCCATACAGTGTGGACTGTAAGTGACCTTGGAAGTGATCTCTGGACACCAGAACGCAGGAATTCAAACCACTGAAAGCACCAAAGAACCGTGTGTTGACCTTGCTGGAAGTCAGCAGATAGAGCGGGATTGCGTGTGTTCATGTATGTGTGGGAGTGTTTGCATTTGTGTGTCCTTGCCTGTGGCTATGCCCTCACCTCCGCCGACCCCCGAGAAAGAGCTCAAAGGCGCAGAGGTGACGCTCTCTGACCTCTGGCAGAATCCTCGCCAAATTAGAAAACTCCACTCATTTATTATTGCAGGTCGCAAAGCTCCACGGATAACACAAGAATGCGCTCCAAAATCGACTGCTGGGTCGAGACCTGCCTGTTTGCCGATCAGTGATTATCATCAACCCGATCGGCAGAATAAATGTTAGTTAAGTAACGTCCAAGCTTTACGTTTCTTTATGTTGCAACTCTACGTTTGTTTAGGATCGATTTTCTATCTCTCTCTTGTCACAGCGCTGCTTGACAATGCTTATGATCTGGTTAGGACCACTTCATCATTTGGCTTAAAATACCTGTTTTGGTGTCCACAAACACGGCTGGAGATGGTTCAACTTCCCATTAAAAGCATCTGTTTTTTGTCCCCACAAGCTATACATAGAGAGCTATGGTTGCGCTCAGTTTTGTCCGCAAAAACACGGCTGGGGATGTCTAAACTTCCCAGGAAAAATATCCGGATTTGGTCTCTACAAACACAGCTGGAGATTACCCAACTTCGTGTGCCCAAACACAGACTCAAAATGTTGTTTCCCATTCGGCAGCCTCGTTCCCTGAAACCTACCACCGTCCCCTCCACCTCCCGATGTGAAAGTCAGGTAATAAACATTTGTGGGTAATACGGCACGTTTTTTGTTCATAGTGCATAGACTATGACAGGTACAGGTATCTGATGTATCTGAACTTTCTTTTACTATCCTGGGGACCGAGATGTTGATTCCATATTTATTTACACGTGGCTCATTCTGCTAGCTGCTGATCACAGAGAGGAAAAGTTACTGCATCAGTGTGATGATTTAATAAGGGAGTGAGTCAGCGGATCAGGCCGGGGCGATTGTGCCGCAATCCTCCAAGTTAACATGTGGTGACCTTCTACATTGGGAATACTCTTTGAAAGGCTTTACGGCTCGATATCGTGGGAGAGTGAAGAGAAACATCTGAATCGAAACCAAATTAAATCTCAACCCTTTGTCCGTGATTGGCGGCTTTTTGCGCAAGCTTCTGCATGCAGCGCCAGAGCCAGCAACACCCCAGAGCCGCTCCCCCAGCTGATTCCCAGGGAAAACAAGTCGTGGGCCTGTGAGACTTTCAATTAAGACACACTGAGCTGGTTATCTTGGGCCTGAGGTCTGGCATGCAGCTCCCATACTCTCTCGCTTTTATGATGCTCTCAAATCTATAAACTGACTTATTATATAATCATACTGCAGAGGCAGTAAAACAGAGGCTTGTTGTAGGGCTCATCGGGGTGTGGGCACACATGTGTGTGTCAAGGTGTGTTTGGGAGAACAATCGGATTAAGATCGTGTGAAAGTGTGGAAATAAATAATTGCTCTAGTTTATCTCGTCTTTGCTCCCAGCGCGAGCATGTACAGTACGTGTGCACACGGGTGTACGCCGCGCAAGTGAATGCATGCTTGTGCGGTCGGGAACGGGATGTGTGTGCGTAGAGTTTGGCATGGCTGCCTGGGAGGCTGGCAAACCGCGGATGAAACTGGCACATGCTCATGTTGCGACGCTGCATGTTGCGTAAAAACACACAGAGAAACACAGTGAAAGAGTCACAACACACAGAAAGAGAGAGAGAGAGAGAGAGAGAGAGAGATAGAGAGAGAGAGAGAGAGCACGTGAGGACGACACAAAAGGGCCTTTCACACGCTGAGGCCTTTAGTTTGCTGTTGGTTGAACATCAGAGGCTGAAGCAACAGAACATTTGATTGCTCAAGACATAGTAACATTATTTCTCAAGACTCTTTCTGCCTGTTCTACAGCTGTATATGCAGAAACTTTACATCTCTGCTGAGGGCCTGCTATCAACTTTTCACTGGGCCTTTTGCTTTTTCTTCTTCTTTTGAATCAGGGCGTTTTTTCTGGAAAATCGCGCTTTTAAAATGTCATTTTTCAGCGTCGTCACACTCACAATTGAATTGTTTGTACTGGTTATATGTAAAACAGAGGGGGGATTTTATTCAGCGTCGACAGTCTGAAACCTTCGGCTGACAGCCCTGCAAAGTAATGATTTACATTCTATAATGCTGAAATTATAGTTATGCAACAGTTCATCTGTCAGTAACGATGCAAAGGGAAGATGATTAATAAGTATTTCAAATTACAACTGAGTATTGAGCAAACCATGAAGACATAGAGAAGCCGGAACAGAACAGAATAAAATAGAATGCAATGAAGTACAACAGTATAGATTAAAATAGAATAGAACTGACTGACAGAATATAAAAATGTGGAATTGAATAGAAAATAATATCGTACAAAATCGTTTAATTGAATGCGATAAAAGGGTATAGAACGGAACAAATTAGAATAAAATAGAATAGAATTGAAAGCAATAGAACAGAATTAAATAGTACAGAATATAATAAAGTAGAATAGAATGCAATGCAATGTAAAACTTTAGAATAGAACAGAACAGCATAGAACAGCATTGAATAGAACCGAACGGAATAAAAATGTAGAACAAAGTAGAATAGAACACAATGCAATTAAACACTATAGAAAAAAACAGAATAGAATGCATTAGAACAGTTTAGAATAGAATAATGGTGATAGAAAATATCATAGTGCAATAGAATTTAATGCAAAGAAAAATATAGAACAGAACAGACTAGAACAGAGCAATACAATGCAGTAGAACCGTTTACAGCAGAATATAACAGAGTAGAAATGAAAAATTAGAATAGAACAGAAGGAAATGGAATAGAATGGAACAGAACAGAACTGGGTTAAATGAAGAGAATAGAACAGAACCGAGCAGGATAGAACAGATGAGAACGGAACAGAATAGAAAAGTAACCAAACAGAACAGAATAAAAAATAAATAAAAATACACTAGGACAAAGGGTTGGTCTCATTTATCTCCTATATAAGTGTAAACAGTAATGGATAGTGTGAGATGCTGCCCAGCCCCCTCTTATACATCCTGCCCCCTTTAGCCTCAAATATGCTCCTCAGGACCTCCACTTCCTTCCAGGGTTACAGCCCAGGCCTTGGCCTTTCACCAGGTGGCTCCTGTCGGGCCTCCAGCCCCGCACATCCAACCCTGTCTGAAACACAAGACCACCTATCTTAAAATGTCTGCAGTCACCCCCCGCACCACCACCGGGCTTTGTGAGACCGTCTGATTACTGAATCTGGCTATCTATGACATGATCGTTCTGCAGCTTTTTTAGCAAGAGAAAGTATGAGAAATAAAATACCTGCCAGTAAATTCTAGCATACTTTTTACAGTCCAGTGATCGTGACTCACATCCCACCTGATGCTCAAGTGTCTCCTCGCACCGCACCCTTTCAGCGCCGTGCAGGAAATAACAGAACATGAATGATTTTCGATCATTCTTGGCTCGGACTCGGGATGTTTCCATTACATATCCAGCAGCTCTGTCTTCCTGCCTCTGTGTTATCACCTCCACTCACTTCCACTCTCTTTACAATCCGCCCCACCCGGAGTCTACATGTGTGTTTATGTTTTGTGCACACAACAAGGAGACGACTGTGTTAATATTTGTGCGGCGTTTTATCTCTTTGATTTCTGCATAATCACAGGTTCAGGACTCTTTTTTCTCTGTTTATCTTCTTTGAGCTTTTGCTTGCCTGTGTGTGTGTGTGCTTCTGCCCTTGTGTGTGTGTGTGTGTGTGTGCGTGTGTGTGTGTGATTAAAAGGGAAAAAGCACGGCGGATGTACAATGAGGACTCCTGCTCCAGACACCTCAGTAACAATCAGAGGGTCTCCACTCAGTTTCCTGTTTGACTTTTTATTGGCCACGCAGTCATCGCGGCGGCGACATAGACAGGAAGCGCTGCACCACTACATGATGGACAAATGGACAGGAAGATTAAAAACGAGCGAGAGGAGAATGTGCGGATACCCTCCCTAATCTATTTAAGGCTTTGGAAACACACACACAAACACACGCGGACATGAGCACAGACACACTAAGGATGCTTTGCTTCCTGCCCTTTGCCACCGGTGAGTCAGACGTTTTCTACTCTTGCCGTGTTTTGTTTTGAATACCTTTCCCTTCCTTTCAGAATAGTCAAACAGTTTTCTGTGGTTACATGACATGTGAAAAAGCCACCGGTGTTTACAGCCCAGTGTCGGGCCGCCACTTTAACAAAATGCAGTGTTTATACAGAGGTCCACGCCTCCTAAAGCTTATTTAACACTTCAAGTGATGCACACTTCAACTGCGCACTACTTTTCCGTGCAAATAAAAAAGTCTGAACCATCCTCATTTCAATACAGCGGAGATCTGGGGTGACAGAGCCTTCTCAGATGCTGCCCCCTCCCTCTGGAACTCCCTCCCCAAACACATCAGACACTGTACAGACCTCGATACCTTCAAAAAACTCACCAAAACTCAACTTTTTTAAAATTGCTTTTCATGTATAATTTGTCTTTCTTCATATTTTTAGCGTGTAGTTTTTATATTTCTGTTTTTAACCTGTAAAGTGTCTTTGTGTGCCTGAAAAGCGCCATATAAAATACATGTATTATTATTGTTATTATTATTATTATTATTAGATACAATTCTGCAGATTGCCTGAGTCAGGTTGGACGGTGTCAGCAAACTTTCACTGCTTGATGTTGTGTAACCGAAGATACTGAGTCACTTCACTGACTCTCTAGGACTACTTCTAAAATTGTGCCACTGTTACGGCAGGTTTTGGCATGTGACGCTTTTTTTTTCCCATCGCAATGTGAATTTAAGCTGTCCCACAACCAAAATGCTGTGTCTATACTCATGTTATTATCATCTATAGTTGTACGTTAACTGCATTAACATTCAGAAAACAAATAACAAATGTGTCGTGTTGTCACATTAAAGTGTTGTTATCACATTAATGCTTCATGTTCCTCTGAACAGAAAACTCTCAGTCCTGCTGTGTGTTTAGCTGTGTTAGTTGTTAGCTCCTTTAGTTCATGGCTCCCCTTCACCAGACACACTGCGGGATCCCGCTGCCTGCTAACAGCTAGCAGCTAACTGGCTCTCCTGCCTGTTTCAGAAGAGAAGAAGACAGACAGCTGTTTGTGGGGTCTTGTCAACATTACTTATCATTTTCACATCTATGAGAAAAGTGTCCTTTGTTCACTTGGAGGCTTTATTGTTGCAGTACTGAAATCAGCCTCCAGGACAAACTGGCAGCAAACCTGACTTGCCATGCCCTGTGCGGCTCTCATAATACATGCATGCATCACGTATTCTTCTCGGTTAGACTTTTTCAGAGTATTGACATCTTTATAACCGTGGGTGAATCTTGGGAATTGTGAGGAAAATGATCAAATGATCCGGTAATTAACACTTGTGACCACAGAGGCGTCTGTTTGGAACACAGCCTCGCTTCAAGAGAGTCATCAGCTGACAAACGACAAAAAAAAGACGTTGGTGCAGTGTTTGCCTTATAATTCATCCGGTGGAAGAGTCACTCTTTACTCAGCACTTCATCACTGGTTACAGTCGTGTTTGTCAGAGGCGTGTCTGCTCCTCCTTTTCCATGCCCACTTCCCATCTCCCAGCCTCGTTCCCAGCGGAGTCCCCAGTAATCAGCGCTCCTTTGATGGGGAAGCAGTGCAAGGGAGAGGCACGAGGGATTACGACCGAAACAGCCGGAGCTTTGGTTACAGCCTCTGTGTTTTCTAAGCCAGCACAACGGCAATCTGGGAATTTTCCACTGAATCACAGAAAAAGGAGATGGTGGGGAACATGGCTTGGCAGACGCAATCACAGAAAAATGTACATAGCACAAGGAAAGCGTGTGAGAGGTCCACACGCACGACGAGAAATACACAGTAACGACATACGATAATCATCCGAATGAGGCTTAGATAAGTTCAGTCCGTTGTCACATTTAGGAGACGTTATGGAGGCCCTGATGGACCGTCGGACAAACGTAAAACATGGGTTGTGCATCCTTACTCATTGAGTTTGCACGTTGAGATTGGTCAAAAGGCTTTGTAAACCGTGACACAACAGAAATGTGTCTAGTTTAGAATGCAAAACAGATTTTCAGAATCGCCATGTAAGACACGATTCCACTTTGCTCCTTATTACCAGCTCTCCCCTCTGGACGAGCTCATTATCTTGAACAAACTGTAAACACAAACATCCCCTTCATCCCTCTCGTTTTATTTCATCTAATCCCCGATTTTATTATTACGACTCTCTTACCGACTATTACCATCAAAGCTCTTATTAGGAGTCATCCCCACCAGGGATGAGTTATAATAGACCATTTTTATTGCATATTCATTTTAAGATCTTTAATTCCCCAGAAGAGTACATCTCCCGCATTCCTGCATGGGCGTGAGCCGGGTATTCCATTACATCATGACCTTCTTTCAGGGCCTCATTAGCCCTGCTCGTTATCTCATTAGCAAATTGAGTGGACCTCGTTAGCACCTGCAAGCTCCGCCAGGATGGTGATGGTTACAAGGGTGCTGTTTGTTAATGAGATGGATTCATCAGATATGTTCCACTTTCTGTTTTGAAGGTGGATTTCTGCTCTCAAGGAAAAAAAACTGGAAGGGGCCGGGGCTGGAAAATCATTTTATCACCACGGACGACACCATCGCTGCTGTGTGGGCGCGCGCGTGTGTGTGTTTGCATCATCCGACCAACTTAAAGCCAGAGCTTGCAGCCATAAAGTTTGACCACAGGCTTGACTCACCCCGCTGCACGCTGCTGTTTTTGCCGGTTGAGAGGAATGTTTAAGTTAATAGATAGCAGCCTCCTCTTCTGTGCTGGCAACAACAAACACAGAAATAAACGTTGAATTGCAGGAAGAGAGGTTTCCCCCCCTCAAAAGGGATGAAAAACAACAAAACACCAACAAATAACAGCTCTGCGTTTCCTTTTAAAGACCTTGTTTGAATTACTCCTTTATTTGTGTTAAGTGCCTGTGCGTTTCTGGAAGTGGACAGCCTGAGGAAAAGAGGGGGGGTTGGGGTGGAAAGCAGGAGGGTGTTCTTTGGGTTAATTTGGTCCTATTTTGTTGGTGGTCATGCCAAAGCTGCACATCGCCCAGAGGGACATGCTCTTTTGAGTTTGGGGTGATTTTTTTTTTTTTGATTTTTTTTTTTTTCATTTTCCAGAGGGGACACAAATGCACAGAGGAAACACTGGTAGCACTTAGGAAAAGCCAAATAAACAATTTGGGGTCCAAATGATTCACAGGTGCGGGCAGGCAGGACCGACATCTGCAGCAGGGCCCTACGGTGGCACCCCTCCCACCGCAGTGGTGGCACGGCCCCTCTGTAAGAGCACGATTATGTAATCGCTTCAGCTGTTGGTAGAGCTCAAACCAAAACCGCAGAGGGAGGGAAGATGGGTGACTCTTTGGTGGTGCTGTTCAGAATTTGTCTGCCAATAGGACTCCATGAATAACTCCGTGTGTGCGCGCATGTGTGGCATTCTTGGGGTCCCTTCTGTTCAGAGTTCTCACATTCCCTGTATGTTTTATGGATCTGTCATGACTGTGCTGTTCTTGACAACTGGTTAGTGGCTATTTTTCACAAAACACCTCGTCTCTCTGACGTCGCAAAGTGAATTCTCCGGTCCATGCTTAATGGGCGGGGCCGGAAGCTTTGGTGAGATGATGAGTAGTCACAGAGCTCGTCGGTAAACTTCTACAGTTCCCAGAGCCTCTCTCTCATTTCTCTTTACTGTTTTGTTTACTTCCCTCGGGCATATTCCTCGCTACTTCACATCATTTTCTAGTGGAAAATAAAAGCGCCCCAAACTAAAGGCATTGCCGGTGGTCAATTAACATACTTGTACTGGTACTGACGTACTGGTACCTTCAACTCCTTTCTTTTAAATGTCCACAAACCATCACCGTCGTGTCACAGTTTTTAATCAGAGGAGGTTAGATAAAAGTGAATGATGCAACGGAGCTAACAAGCTATGTGGCTTCCTCCATTTCGGACTCTCAGGCTCTCCGTCCCCTTAAAGGTCAACACTGTTGAGATAATTTCACTGAAGTTGACCAAAGATTAACTCTCAAGGGATTAATGCTGCTCTACAGTCAACGTTAGAGGTTGGAAGATCCTAGGTTATATTTTCCGACGTCACCAAAAGTTAAAAACAAAAAAACCTTGGAAATATGATTTCTGCCTCTGAGTGCCGTTCCATTGTTCTTTCTAGCAGGAGGTCGGAAACGTTCAAGTTCCGAGTCGTCCCGGGACGACAGAAGCTTAAGACTCAACATCAGGGATTGGAATTTCCTTGTTGACATGTCCAACGATGCCAAACGTTAATTAAAAACTTGGCTGACTGCAATGAAATTTTGTCTGTTTGGCAAGTGTACACAGGGGTGAACCCTCAGCAGTGCAGCTTCGTCGAGGCAAACCAACACATGAGATAACCAACGTGATTAGACATTTTATTTTACAGAGCGTTTTTACTTTGAAACTAATCTAAATATTCCCTTCACCAAAAGAGTTTGAGCGATAATCAAGTCTTTTCGATGCGGTGTTGCATGAGGTACTTTTCCCTAGTTAGTACTGCTTAAACCGCACCAGCCGCAAGGTGTAGGGTGCTTTATATTTCCATCCAACAGCCTTTTTCTTTGGCACTACATTTCAATTTTGCGCAGGAATACAGACGTTGTACGGTTGAGGTAATGTAGTGCCAAAGGAAAAGGCTGTTTGACGCCAACGTAAAGCACCAATAATGTTCAAAACATGCTGCTGGTTACGGTTCACAGCAGTACGATCCCCTTCTTCCATTCCACACAGAGGGGGAGCTGACAGTCCTCTACTGAAGGTAATACACTGACTATTGATAAGCACTTCATACAACCCCACATCAAAAGACTCAAACTTTCCCTTTAAGGCTCATCGTCAGAGGTTGGAATTTCCTGGTTGAAATTTCCCAGTAAATACTGTCTTTTCAGCGGGAGTTGTCCTGGTATGACAAAAGCTTAAGAGTGACTCCGGTGGCTGGTTTTTTTTTTCTTCCCTTTTGTACTAAAGTCATGAGTTTTGACAGAGAACAGAGAGAGGGTGGTTGTTACAACAGTGTGCATTTAGAGATATCAGATTATCCCTGCTAGACTAAGAACCAAAATTGCATCAACATGGAGTAATCTCAATACACTAATGCAGGTTAAAACTCACTGAGCACAAAACAACTCAATAATGTTTCGAAGCAGGCGCCGGATAACGAACACGCGGTGCAGCTTTTCTTTTTTTTTGAGCACGCCTCCTTTCAATGATGGCCACAGCGGTCAAAACCCTAAACTTGATTAGTGGGATAAACATCAGCTCAAAAGCATTAGTGTAGTATGGTAAAGCGGTGACCTCACTGATAATGCACACACACACTTAGCAAGCACTAAAACTAAGCTCGGCATGGGCAGCTGCCAAGGCCAATCAAAGCCCTCTGTACATCCTGTGCACAGCTGTCCCGTCCAATCATGGCTGCACGTGTGTCATCTGCCTTTCAGTTGGAAATGAAGTTCAGAATAGAACTGTGTGAACCCAACGGCATCCCTCCGTGTGGCTGCATGAGTCTTCTCATCAGGGGAGGGGAAGGATTGCATTTTTTAAATCTTAGAGAATTCAGATTTCAATAGAAAAATGTGGCCAATAAATTTTATGATAACACTGGAGAACAAAGTTTCGAAAACCACAACAGAAAGGGCTAAGTCTGAGTGTGTTTTAGCTGAAAACAAAGCCAGCTGCTTATTTTTAATTATCATGACAAGTTTGGATCTATTTTTTCTCTCTTCCTGTATGATCCCTCTAATAACAGGTTGGTCTAGTCACCTTCCCAGCAGGCAGTGGAGTCTGAGACTTCCACTATTTTACCCACCATTACATTCCCTAATAAGCCATCAAAGACCTATCGGTGCACACAAAAACCCAGGCAGACTCTGGTGACCTGGGGTGACCTCTGTGCAGGTCAGTTCCTGTGCCCAGGGGCGCCGCGGGGCTCGCGATGAGCCAAAGGTCACAACAAGGAGGGGGGAAAAAAAGAGGGTACGATGGGAAAAGAGATTTAAAAAAAAAAAAGATGGAAGTTGCCCCCTCCAGAATGCACACACAACTCAGTACAGATTATCTAAGGATAACCAACTGAGGTGTAAGTGTTCTCCAGAGGGGGGTGGGACAGAGAGAAGCCCTGTTTCCTCGCCTCCGAGCACAAAGTGTGTCTGTGGTGAGGTCAGCTGGTGACAGCTGAACGCTCCCAATCTGTACACCTCAGCCAGCCTCTGCTGCACATACTTACTGAAAAGGCTGATTCATGCATTCATCCTGGTAGCAAAATGATTCACAGCTCTCTCTCTCTCACACACACACACACACACACACACACACACATGCGCTACACAAACACATTTGGACCCCTAGCAGGGGCTGAGAGGTCTTAACACAATCACCTTTTCTTCTTTGTTGGAAGGCAGGAAAAACAGTGGTGCGACACGGCGGCTTCTCTGCCCATGTGGAAAGACTCATGGGAGATTATCGCAGTGTAGCCCGGGCCGGGGCCGAACAAGGGCCCAGCTGTTGAACAGGAAGTCACCTCCGGCACGGCCCTGCACCGCCAGCAGTCCTCCTCTCTGCCTGGCCGGCAGTCGGTTGAGGGAGGAAAGTCAAAACTGACACTGATACAACAAAGTCTAAAGAAAGCTTCCAGTGTGTTCAGACTGCGTGTAAATCTGACGGAGACGGTGGACGGAGAGAGCAGTCGGAGACATACAAAAATAAAGCGGCAGAGAATGAGAGAGTGGAGTGTTTGAAGGGTTGAATGTGTTTAAGATTAAGACTGTTTCTGAAGTGGAATAAATTCTGTGGAAGTTGAAGTGGGAGTAGACTCATGGCTTTCCAAGGAGGTGTTTAATACTGAACGGAAATCTGAACCTGAGGGGAAATCAACTGAGAAAAGTGAAAGAACGCGTCCTGCACAGCTGCAGCCCCATCAGTGAGAAAACTGCACCGCTTTCGCCGGCACAATGGACATCTGATGAAGCAACCACAGAGAAATGTTGTAAACAATCTTTCAGATGACATTTACTACCACGATTGTGCCACAGTCTGCGCACAGCTGAGCCACACGGCTTCTTTTGACGTCTGGAGCTTTGATGCGGCTTCAGATGTGCCGCCTACGCAACTGCGCAGTCGAGGAAGGAGGGGAGGGAGAAAGGAGGGGGGAGAAAAAAGTGGACCGGGACAGAGATGCATAGAGAAAACACAGCTTCCCTGCCAGAGAGAAACACACTCGGTCACTCTGTCATTAGCATTGCAGATGCTAGCGATAGGAAGTGTGAATGGGCCTCATGCATACAGCCTGAATCCCAGCATTGTCCGAGGACTGCGTGGTAGTCTTACTGTACGGCAGAGTGTGGGAGTGGAGTCAGAATCCAGTGTTGTGCGGTGGTAGGAATCCACTGTGGATATGTGTGGGATTCAAGGCTTTCCCCTTATCACAGCCAAATGTCAAAGTGAGGATGTAGCAGCGCGGAAACAGAATAAAGCATAGCAGGAATACTTCTCAGGCTGTGTCAGCGGCATACTTTACATTCAGCGGCACACTCAAGTGAGCCACTCTCTCTTTTCGGCTTCCAGACCTCCAGCTGATATGCTGATGGGAATTTGCAGATATACTGCAGATAAAAATATGCCCTCCCTGTTGCTATTTCTATACACAAACATGCACACGGTTGCATAACTTATCCGGCACTTAGCAGCATTGATTGTGCAGCTTTACAAAGCCAGACACTGCTGATGCACACAGGGTAAGCAGTTGCGGAGTTTACACTAGATGATCATGCCTGATTAATGCCTCAAAGGTGACGACATCCCCCCTGTAACCTGTTGACAGCACAGGCCGCCTTTGTAGTTCTGCGTTATCTCCCGTACCCGCCGCGATATCCCATCCGACATGATCGAACGCAGCCTAACAACGTCAGCTCTGCCCAAACCGCAGCCCGCACTCCCTCCTGACCCTCATTAACCGACCACGTCTGGCCGCTGCACGGTCCGTCGGTTCTGTTTGAAGTGTGTGCGTGCCGCCGCCTCCCTCCGGCTCTGTGACAGCTGACCCGATGACCTTGTCCTTCAGAGGCCGGAGGATCAATACACACAAGGGCACCTCCTCGCCATCATCAAACAAGCTGAAGCCGCGAGTGCGTTTGAATGCGTGCGAGTGTTTCGCGCACGGGTCTAATCCTACCCAGAGCCGGCGTAATTCGGATTCTTGCGACTGAGGATCGATAAAAGTGTGTGAGTGTAGGGCGGGGGAGTGTAACCGATGATTAGCATTAAACATGTCTATTGATCAGGAGCCGTTTGTGTTGAATATTCCCTGATGACCACTGCTGGGCGTTTAAGCACATGGCACACTAATCTATAGGCTCATAGTAAACACCATTTAACATATAAGTGTATGGATATTTACATTTTGGCCATTTAGCTGCTGATTCTTCACAAAATAACTAAAAAGTAGAGAGTGCTGAGGTTACATTCCGTGCTCAGAGTCACTTGACCGGTAACATCAGTCCAATATCCAGTAAGTATCGGCGGCGAGATTGGATCTAATATCTTTAAACCAGGTTTCACCTTGATCTTACGTCCTTATCCATCAAGACTTTGTTGCGGTTTTTTTGCTAAAAGAGGGCACTGCTGAGCACAATTTGTACGAGGTTTACATGAAAACATGTACAGCTCATTAAAAAACATCTAGAAATAGAAAGCAAAGAGAAAAATGTCAAGATGCATCAATTGCAATTTTCTTAGCTGGTTTTCAGCTTCCAGCTTTTTCAAAACCTTTGGTCGATTCTGACTTTTTTCTGTCTGAGAACTACAACGAAAAGTGTAAACACAGCTTTGTAACCTTTCTTTAATGGAAAAAAAACGTATATGATGATACGATTCCCTCAAGTCAGTTCCGTCAGGGGGGCCGTGTGTGTAAATGTGACACTGATTACATTTTCTGCTGGAGCTCTGTACGATTGAACTTTTTCTTTTTCATAAGCAAAATCAGATAAAAAAGAAGCGCTACATATAAGGCCTATTCACAACTATATTTAGCAGCAGAACGCCCTCCCGAGGTAGACAGCAAAGCCAAAGTAATATGTAATAAAAACCGTCTGGCTTTTTTCCTGTAATATATCAAGTGATAGGAGGATCTGAGATGCGATTACTCACGTCTTGTGTTTTTCTAAGAGCTCAGTATTGATGTGTTTGGGATGCTGAGCCACTGCAGTGACAGTAAAAATGTCATCTCCACCTTTAAGAATGGCTTGCACTGAAACTTTCTTTTTGCGTCCATTTAACCGCAAATATGCCGCCTAAATTGGACGGTCGCGGTGGCTCCCTGGGAGCACGGTCGGGCTGCATAACTTGAGGTGAAGGCGTGTGTGTTTTCCATACTCGCGCAGCGTGGAGGGAGATTCGCCTGCACGTCTCACGGCAATCTGTCAGAGAGCCACAAGCAGCACGCTGACACACCAAAACAGGGGCTCCATTCTCTTCAAATGTTTCTCAACCTAGATGAGTCAC
The DNA here is from genome assembly GCA_963678695.2 of Diplodus puntazzo. Taxonomy (NCBI): domain Eukaryota; kingdom Metazoa; phylum Chordata; class Actinopteri; order Spariformes; family Sparidae; genus Diplodus; species Diplodus puntazzo. Next base: position 16,499,905 of record OZ023172.1, read on the forward strand.
AGAGTAACTGGCACTGCTTGAAACGAGCACGTCGGCCGTTCGGGTTCCTTGCGGCCGGGGCTGAGGGGATAATAAGAGAGCTGGTAGGAATCGGGGGCCTTTCTAATCCTAACCTCCACATAGACAGGACTATTATCAGCCTTGTGTTTAAGTCAGATTACATGCTACAATTAAAGGAGGCATCGGCGGGCTCCTTTATGGGAACTGCTGCAGCGAGCCAAGGCCGAGGGTTTGGGGAGTTTCGGAGAAAAGGCCTTGTTTGTGGAGTGCAGAAGCCGACAAACTGTCCTGGTGGCAGCGGTGGAACGGTTGAGTCATGAGCTTATGCTAAACATGGGTGGAGATGCATAAACATGGACAGTACACAGAGGAATATATTCATATACAACGGGAGGGGGGGGGAAATTAGAGAAAGTATTCACACACAATTTACACACTGCAAATAGGCAGAGAGTGTACCAAGTCACACAAGAAGTATGCTGTTTTGACCTTTAATAAATGCAGTTTTACAACTCTGCCGCATGTTTGCATTTCGGGAGAAATGAGCCGGTTATCAATCATGCTATTAAGTGTCATTTGACAATCGACAAAGTGAGTAAATTAGAGAGTGGAAACAGATCACGGGGCGCGAGGAGACCTGTTAACACTCACAGGTTCCTCGCTGCATCCCCGGGCTCCTTGAGGCGCGCGCCTCCTGCAAACAGAGTTTACACGGGCAAACAAAAGTCTCAGTTCATCTGTTATAAAGCAGATGACAGCTGGATCAAAACGAAGTCAATAGCAAATGAATAAATGAATAAACAAATGTGTAAATGAAGAAGCCGGGCAGACAAGTGAATGCATAATTGTGAAAGGCCTTCTGTGCCGCTCCACACAGCGGCGGGTGTGTGTGGCGCTGACGAGAGGCCAGTGGGGAAATCAGTGGAGACGCTTTAAATGCCTTAATGCAGTCAAATTGTTTTCAGATTTCACATTGATGGACAGTTTCCTTTCAACCGTTTAACCACCTCCACCTCCACACACACACACACACACACACACACACGCACACACACTCGTCCGCAGCAGCAGCAGCGGTCAGTTGCAGCTCTAAGTCTGGACATCGTTACGACGCTCTTTGCTCGACCCCTGCCCTCTGACCTGTGATCCTGAAGTGCCGTTGCATCGTGAGCCGACGAGGTGGGCAGGATGGAGGACTAATCTGGGACAGGAAGTGGTGGCCGGAAGAGAAGGAGAAGGGCTGGTGGAGGCTGATTGATATACACCCAAATAAACCAATATAGATCAAAGGCGCAGATAAGCCCCGAGAGAAGCGCTGAAAGCCTTCATATCTGCGTCTGTTCCAGCAGAAACAGAAGTCATGAGGTGCGAGGGGATATCTGAAACACCAGTGGCATCCGGTTTCTGCCCCGACTTGCGCTTTACACCTGATTAGTTACAGGAGGTGAACAGATGAGTACAGATGAAATGAGACGGAAGACAAATGGGATGGGGAGAGGAGGGATGGGGAGAGGAGATGACCTGCCAGTCCTGAAACAAAGCTAATGCCTCTTATCCTCGGTCACATCTGATCTATCTGGATCTTATCTCCAATCATCTAAATACTCTGGGATTACTGCGGCCACTCAACAAGGCCACGCCCCCAGCCTCGTCTGTGAATGTAAAGCTGAGAAAAGTCAAAGGAGGACACTGATCTACGATCTGCACACAGGAATCCGATTCAAATCCACACAGCCATGAGTGTTCTTTCACTTGATTGTCTTGATTTTCGCTTTGGTTGATGTATCTGTCAGCAGCTCTCTAACACTCGTGTGAAAGTGTTACAAAATTATGTGATGTGACACTTTTTAGCGCTATTCAACATTTTTCATCACTTTCTTTTTCTTCCCATGGAGCTCAAAACTGAACAAATCAGCTTTTATCTGCTCGCCTTCCCGTTCTGTAGAAAACCCCCAACAGAGTAAAGCTGAGGGGCATGTCCAAACAAGAATCAGGGTCACACAGGGTTAGAAAACGGATGGATGGATGGATGGATGGATGGATGGATGGATGGTATCGGCTTTATTGAAGTCTATGGGAGATGCATGGTGAAACTGCAATAAAATCCAACATATCTGCATTGTATTTTCTACGTAGAAAATGAAAGAACACACTTAAGTCGCTGATTGTGGCCAGTCTGACCAAATATTGCTGGTGAGACTGCAGTTACATCATGAAAAGGAGCTTTTGTGACCCAAATCAAGGGACGGATAATGCGTCAATAAAAAAAATCAGTTGTTAACCTGCTCTCTGTAGTGAGTCCTTTCATTTCCTGGAGGCATTTCTTCATCAGAGGTCACAGGGTGTAGATATGTTAGCTTTTTTTTGCATCTCCCATAGACTTCAGTGCAGTCTGGTCCCAAAGCAAGATTTGTTGGTGTAATCACCCTTCCCTCTTCTTCAGGTTCCCCGTCTTTCTCCAGGATGTTATATGTTGTCGCTTTGAGTGGCTTTTGATCCTATCACACGTTCCTCCGTAGTAAATGGAGTGCACGTGTTCAATCTTCCATTTTTCTGAGGACTTAAAGGACTTCTCTTCCACGTCGTCTCAAAAAGCTCTTGACCATGAAAACGATCGATTAAAAAAACCAACTCCAACACAAGGTACATTTAGTGTGTTTGGTTGCCGCTCCGGAGCTTTTTGATCCTCCGAGATGCGACACAATGACAAGTTACAAACCTTCAATTTCTTTTCGCAGTTGTTTGTCACCGACTGTCATCACCGCGTCCCAATGTCAAGTCATGCATGCTGGAAATCTTGCGCAACAGGAACATTATCCTTGTTCCTCTTTATCTCTTTAGCTTCATTACAATAATCACCAAAATAATCAGTTGTCTGATTATAGCCTTTGACTCGGGCAAGCTGAGTCATGTTGAAAGCATAAAATATCTGCTAAATAAACAGCCACGGCCGCAGTTTATTTGAGCATTAATGTTGTGATTGTTGCCATGCCGCCGCTACTAATTAGTGTTTAGTCACAGTTTAAGGCAAAATGTTTCAAATTGAAACATTTAATGCCTTTTCCATCACATCTGTTTCATCTATCCCTGTGTCATTGTCAGGGTCAGTGTATCCGTGAATGTTCAGGACGTTTACTCTGAACCGTTTTTTTGACCAAACATGTTTTGTAACACAACCCGTCATTTAATTTATATGTTTCCTGTTCCTTACTTGTTCTTTCTACCTTTTCCTCTTGTTGTCGCAATAAATACGAGACTTCAGGCCATGCACTTCTCCATCAAGAGGGTTTTCCAAGAACAATAACTCGCTGTGGCCCAGGAAGCACACACAAGCTTGCCAGCACACGCACACGCACACACACACACACACACACACACACACACACACACACACACATACACACGTACAAACAACGCACGCAGTGCAACATCTGCGTATGATGAAGTGGTCAGCGCTCCAGTAAAATTGGATGAGGCTTTAAAGACATTCCTCCATTTTACAGCTAGGTGAGAGAGAGAGCGAGAGATAGCTGAAGGTAATGAGGAGGCGAGTGGCTCGGGTGTCATCGACACCGCCGCGCCGCCTCCCTGATCCCTATCGCAGCCTCTCCACCAGGCCAAACAAACAAACAAACAACAGGACAAACAATGCGGAGGTAATTGACATTCCTGATGAGGTGGAACACAAACCCCCTGCAGGATTGCGTGCATGTTTGTTTTGCGCACGCTCCATCCAGCTACCTCCATGCAGTATAGGTGTCAGTCACTGTGAGGCTCGCTTAGCTGCTTAGTATTCAGATTCATGTGGAGGATGTTATCTTGGGTACAGCAAGTGGGGATGAGTTAAGTTTATGTGTGATTACCTCTTTGTCACCCTGCTCAGCCACAGCTCCTGAATGCAGGTGAGCACTCTAACTGGGTTTTACTGATCGCACGGACGAGAATGAGGAGATCCCCAGTGTTCATGTCATGTCACAGCACTCTGGACTGAGCCCTGAAAGAAGTTAGCGTCGTGGGAACATGCACATAAGGGACCTAACAATACAGTAGGAACTTAATGATCAAGAAAGGCTAAGGTGCATGTTTTTTGCCCTTTTTCACCCATCATGGACAACTGTACATGGACAGGTCAAAAAAAAAAAGAAGTCCCAATTAAAACTAACTGAATATCGAATATCTTGGTCGACTGTGACATCAGAGTAGCGCGTCCTGCCCGAGCTAGCACTGTCTTGATGTTCAGCCTCTTTGAGCTGCCAGTATGCTCCATCAGGACTGCTAGCTGGATGGTCAAATAGCTCTGGAAACCTGCTCCTTGAACACCTCTCTAAAACGGGGGAGGGAGGTTTTATGTCCAACAGTTCCTGTCTCTAAAGTTCTTCCTTTATATGCTTCAAATGTTTTTCAGGACAATGTCTGTAGAATGTCTGCTGTTTTACCCACATTTAAAGGATACATGCCAAACTCTATGATGGCGCACTTCTTACCTAACCTTTAAGTACTTTTCCCCTTCTCCCGTTGTCGAACAAAACATCGTACTTCTCTGGCTCACCATGTCACAGGAACCGACATATTATTAAGTAAAAGGCTCAAATACACAGTTTAATGACAACAATAAACAATCAGCTTCACTTGTCACCATGCATAAATAATGATCCTCCCCCGTGAACTGTTTAACATGTGTATTGATTATGCAAAATCAATAGAACAGATGTCAATAAAGGTCTGATTTGCATACTGCCCTAATAACATCAATACCCGCATAAAGCATTCACGTCCAAAATGGGACTCTTTTGAGCAAACCTGCTGTAGCTCACTCGAAAAAATTGTCAAAGAAGTGGAAATGAACGGGCTGACAGATGGACTGACAGCGCTCCGCCGTGCCACATTCCTCCCATGTTGAGTCATGGCATGCTGCAGATCCGACACCACTTTCTCAGCAGACTTCTCAGTGACTGGGTAATCTGGAGTGTCACACACCCTCTCCAATCCCAGGCCAAGCTATCCAAACAGCGCCGGCGAGCAGGGGGAGGAAATTGAATTTCCCCCCCTCAAAGACAGGCCTCCAAATCCCCATCAACAGGAGCTTAGAGAGCCTGCAGTCCATCAAGTTTCATCTGCCACGGTGGTCCGGTCAATCAGGTTCCTCCTTTTTACATACAATGCGCCTGGCATGTGTGAGCACACACGTAAACACGGTGGGATGCACACCTGAAAAAAATCGGGCGCTAATACACTCACATGAGCTCGCATGCACAAACGGATAAATACGCGCCCAATCAAAGAAATGCAAACATATAGACGTATACACACACGGCCATACCCCTCCTCTCAGCACCCGCCTCAGCATCAACAATCAACAATCTGAGGCATTGTGGAGCCTGTGATCCTGCGACCTTTCACCTCTGGAGTTAACCCCGGAGCGGCCAGTGCTGAGAGGTGAACCAGGCGGCTCATTGAAAGGCGCTGAAGTTCCCATGAGAACGAGAACAGGGGGAGGCTCAGAGATCCAAGACCCTGATGATGAGTGCGACGAAGGGCTTGAAGCGGACTTCAGTGTTCTGACATGCTGGTCGGCTTGTTTGGTGTGCAGATGATCATGATGTAGACATCGGCATCGCTGAATACCTCTATAAACGTGGTTTGGTGGTGCCCCCACAGGAGCTACAATCAGGTTATGGTTTGGTAAAGTGATGATAAAGCCAGTTTGAATCAGCTTCATATTATGCCTGTGGTGCATCAAAGATATCCACCTCCAAACGATTCTGCGTAAAAACCAAACAGATACTTATATAAACTGAGAACAAAATTCAACCAAAACTCCTTGAGCCAGATTTAACCCCTCCTTCATGACTGTGTTGACAGTCTAACACACAACAGCTGCTCCCAGCAGCACCAGCACCGTCTCTCCAGAGCACTATCCCAGCTGCAACACCTCTCCCTGGGCATCCAGGTCAGTGGCCCCAGTCCCTCCCCAAGGGCAAAGGGGTCCTGCATTTGAGGGACCAAAATACCCTTTCGGTGAACGGAAACAGGTAATGAGGTGCTGCAAAGCTCATTTGGTGCCAGAGGATCTTGTAATGTGGAGACTTTGTCATTTTTCTTTAGCAATGGCAGTCTCAAAATTGACATTATTGCATAGAAAATGCTGCTATAGCACCCAAATCTTTGACCGAAGCTGATTTGGAAGGAACAACGATGTGTCATTTTCCACAGAGCAATTCCTGCACGGAACACCAAAAGTCACCAACTTTTTAAACCTTCTTATTCTTTTCCTGATGGCGTTTCTTGCTCAGACTATCGGCTACACTGCCACACTAACTATAACGTGCAGCCATAGAAAACGTGCAGCCATACCGACAAAATGAACGCAGAGCATACATGATCCCTAACTCTTCTATCAAACACTTAAAACACCATTTCATACTGTTTGACTTCTAAGTCTAATCATGAGCTACATAATGACCGCACAGAGAAAAACTGACATTATTCCGCGTGTTTGACACTTTGAGTGGCTGCTCAGAAGTGAGCTGGGAAATTAAACGATGAGTAATTTTCCAGCTTTCAAGCTTCTGTTGATGTCTTTGCCGCCTCTCGTTATGATTTAATATTAGTTTCATTGCTGCTTCGCTGTGATTAATTCAACGCAGACTAATCCACAGCTGCAAGCAATGAAGGCTACGGTACCTCAGAGGGGGACCGTGCCATATTTCATGAATCACTTCGCAACACATTATTCGCTGTGATTGAAGAGTCACTAGCTGCTCATGTGAATCATTAAGACTGAGCAGTACATGTACAGTACTTTCAGATACAACAATAGATACATCTGAAACAAAACAAAGGGTTTAAGGCAAGAAAAGGGGGATTTAAATCCCTGCCACAGCTCTTCCTGAATAAAAAGAAATATATCCTTTCTAATCATGCACTTGTTCTTAGTTGAGCCTGAGCTTGACGGTCTTTTGCTGACTAACTGTGGGGGCACGCCTGTATCTATTTCATAAGCGTCATTGAATGGGGGATGACAGTTAACTGAGGACTTGCGTAACAACAAATACATGAGCACAGCTGACACCGGCTCAGTCACAGCAGTTATCTGCTGTTTATATGAGAGATCTCACAGTTGTGGTAGCAGCAGCGTCGCTCACACATACTGACACTGTCCCTTGGAAGCCGGGAGGACCTCCCGTGAACTATACGACCACATCAACACCTCGCAGAGGCACGAGAAGGCGCACACGGATTTGTATCACTGCAGCGCACGTATGCACACATGTCGACCCATAAAAAAGTCAGACACAAGCCTCACCTTTTTGATCATGTGTTATACAATCAAACATAGCACGAACACGGACACGCTTTCTAACAGCAGTCTATATCCTGTGAGGCGGTGCTCCAGCAACCTCTAAACAATGTATCCTTTAGATAAGGATCTGATCACTGTGTGTGTGTGTGTGTGTGTGTGTGTGTGTGTGTGTGTGTGTGTGTGTGTGCGTGAGATGCTGGCTATAATCGCCAGTATTCATGCTGCACCGGGCTCCCAGCGTTTCTACAGCTGTCGCCTCTTGTACTCACTGACCTCCACCAACAGGTCCTGAGGCCATCAGTCCTTATGGCAGCCACTCAAACCCTCCACTGTATGAGCTGAGCTGCAGAGCCAGGGGCAGGGACAAGCCCTCCAGTTAGCAGGGAGGACACTCGTGCTGCATGCTAACGTTTCACGGCCCGCGCCAGAGATGCAAGAAAGAACACAGACGGAGACTTATGCACAGACACAAAAGTAGAGAGGATTCGAAAAAGTAGGTTTCTGCGGAACCAAATTTAGCTCTGAAGTGATTTCCAAATTAAGCTATTAGACAAAAAATTGTAATGTAATTAATAGGTTGTATATTCTATTGAACGAAAATACATAAAGAATCAGTATTTTGTTTTATATATGATTTTATTTGGTTTTAGAGTGAATATATTTGAGTTTTGGACAGTTAATCAGACAGCAGAGGAAGCCTAATGATGAAACCTTGGACTCTGGGAGCATGTGATGGGCATATTTCATCAGAATAGATCATTAACCAATATATTAATTGATGATGAAAGTGTTGAACAAGTCAAGAACAGTCATACAGTCATGTACAGTCTTAGATACTTTTACTCTTTGCTATATCTGCAACAGACTTGAATACATGGTACTCAGTAGCGCACAGCTCCACCAAGGCCCAACAGTCCCCTTTAATTCAGTTGTTCTCACTCACAGACACCAGCCACCAATATATGTTTTATTTTTATCAATATCCATTTTTATCAATATCCGTCGCTTTATCCAAATCTGCACCAAAAGTTAATGGAGTCCATTCTGGGCCTCCGTCCATGTTTCGTGGAAATCCGTGAAGCAGTTTTTGTATCATCCTGCTGACAAACCAACCAACCAACCAACCAACCAACCAACCAACCAAACAAACAACTAACCAAATGAACAAGCAACCAACAGATCAAACAAACAAATGATTGTTTCTCATATATTGCAGAGGGCTCTTTTCTTCTGTCCTAAAAAACTCATCCTCTAAGTTCTAACATTCAAAAAGGTTCCCCCAAAGCATTCATGTGATTTTCCATAATTATCTGAAATAAAATTATGCATTTAGTTTGACAATTAGTGAAATCAGGCAATGTTTGTTTTTGAGTATTTAGAGTATGTAGCACCGTGACAAATATTTGCTTGTGACACGCAGTGCATTCACAGACACACACTCATCCAGCCCTGTCTCCAGTGGACTAAATATCCACTTCCCCTCCACGAACTCACAAATCTTCATTCGTTCCATAATGGCTATCGGGCAGTTTTCCGGGGGGCCTCAGATACATAGACCCTCTCTCTGTCGACCCTCAACCAGTCACATGAGCCTCACGAGTGTGCACGTCTCCCCCCCAGAACAAGGCACACACAGACACAGTGTGATATCCATCACCGGTGGCATTCATATTTCCCAGTTTCGAGTCCGCAATGGGTGCAAATGTTCACTATTGGAATCATGTGCAGACAGATAAGTGCCCGGGTCAAAAGGCACAATGGGAAATGATGGAGACTCTAGAACAAGAGTATGTCCAGTCACTGTTCAGTTCCTGCAGGGGTCAACTTAAGTAGAGGGAAAACCATCTCAGGAAAGGGTCATCAGCATCGGCACAGATGCTCTTCTGTTCCCTCTCTTCACTCCCCCTCTAGGTCGCTCTCCCATGTACACTTGCAGACACGCTGCCCCGTCAATCCGTGATGGATGTTCACATCACAAATGTGAGGATATGAAGTCTGGGGATTCCCGTTTCCCAGAGGCCTTTGGGTGGCTTTGGCGGGAGATGGGACCTCTGTTACGTAAACAAAGCCGGCTGCACTTCCTGCTTGGTCAGAGAGCGAAGAGAGGGAGAGCGAGCGAGCGGCGCTCTGCTCACATTTGAGACAAAACACGGATCATGGAGGAGGACACGGGAAGAGCAGGGGGCAGGAGGAGCGGGGGTGGCAGAGGAAGAGCCCTTTCCCTCTCAGCTGCGCCTCCACTTCCTGTGTGGGGAGGAAGTCCCTTGTTGGGCGCACAATGATCTCATCCTCGGGTTGTGAGGAACTTCCGTCCTGGCGAGCGGCGATTCTTTGAACCGGCAGCCACAGGAGGCAAACGGAGGAGTGAAGCACACATACACACAAGCACACACACACGACTGTCCTGATTATCACAGTGGAAAACATACACACACCCACACAGCCGGTCCGACAGGAAGCACTGCTGCTCGGAACAAACAAGCACTTCCTGTGTGTACTGGGGCCCGTTCACAGCGAGAGCCCAATCAGAATCCAATGTCCTGTCCACTGCATCATTATCACCATCATTCAGGGGACATTACTGCTCATTTGCTAATAGCCACAAGGCCTTATTTATGCTTACAGCCCCCCCTCCCAACCCCAAACACCCAAACACCCGCCACAACCCCTCACTGATGATCTGCGTTTGGACATGTTTCTCTGTGCGGAAGTCCGCTTTTCCTTTAAAACTTAGCCACTAATTGAAATACATTAGGCCTAAATTGCCCTCTTTTTTCCTTTCACCCATCATGTTGACGGACGACCCAATATTTAAGTTTGCCTGGCTAATTTGTTGTAGAAATACCAGGGCAGCGAGGCAATGTGGCTCAAGGGGCTGTTGGTCTGTTGGTTTACAGTACCATTACATTGAGAGACGGCAGGAACAGAAGAGCCATTATGTTCCCAGTTCATAGTGCGGTCAACACTGGGCTGACGATGGTCACGTACTGGGGCCAGACATCTACAGGTTTGCTGTTTAACTTCCAATAGTTTCCAGTCTCCGCTACATGCTAACGTGTCCAGCCTTACCCCAAGAGTGACTCTACATAGCGTAGACACACAAGGTTACTTTAATGTCATGTTAAAAAACACTGCTGCCTATGATGTTGAGTTACTCCTCATTAAAAACTCTTTGCATTGTTTGTATGTCGATCTCTGCATTTGTATGCATCATGTAAGAAGTATCTGCATCCAAACATCTCTGTTACTTTGCAAAACCGATGATTCACCAGCTCTCCTTATTCAGTCTTGACACGACTACGTCTATCATTTTTCATGTGAAGCGACCATTTTAAAAACATGCCCGGTATCACATTTTCCCCCATTTTACATAATCCATCTGTTAATAACAATCATGAACACCGGTGGTCACCCAGCATGTTGCAAGAGGAAAATGGGGCTGCATGATGTGAAAAAATCCTAATGTGAATATTTTGACAGATATTACGATTGCGACATGACTCACAATGTGAGTTGGAATGATCTTTTTTGCATCTTTAATTTCGGTTTTCACTGATCAAGATCATGATGACGTGACAAACAAAACAAACATGTTTTCTTACACCTGGAGACCTTCATTACTTCATTATCATGCTGTCTTGTCACCATTTTTTATAGTCACCCCACTATAATTTGACTATTGCACTAGGCCATCTTGCAGTTTGATTAATTGTGCAGCCCTGCCCTCTCATTTTTAACATTTCTGTCCGCCCCCATACTCAATTCGGGAGGCTGCATGTGGAAGCCAATGAATAAAATAAAGAATTAATAATTTAATCCCACTGGAGCCAGTTCCATTCAGTAGCAGTGACAGCACAACCCACAGTGTCCATTAAGCAAATCCCACTACAAACTCTCACACAACCACACTCTTTCCTAATCACTGAGTCACTTCTCAAACAAATGATACCTGTGATAACACTTCACTGTTTGCCTCCCTTCCCCCTCCTTTTTTTTCTCTTCTCTGTCAGTCTTTCTGCCTTTCTTTTCTCTTTGTGTGTGTGTGTGTGTGTGTGTGTGTATGTTTGGACCAGGAAGCAGCCGTCTTATCTGAACACACAACCCCAGTGGGCAGTGGGGCAGCCTGTGGAAGCTCAACTCTGGGTAAACTTTGCCTTAACTTTGAAGCTGGCCGTGTCAGTGCTTGTCCTCGGGGCTGCCCGGAGCACTCAGCACCGGTGGCTCTCCAAAGAGGAGGTCAACGGGACAGGTAAACAGGAAGTGCCAGCGCAGTGATCGACAGGCTGTTTAGACACAAAGAGATGGATACCTGGAGAAACGCTGACTCACTGACAAATCACCACACATTGACCAGATCTAGAATATACATGCTGCAGGGCGTGGTGGTGGTGGTGGTGGTGGGGGGGCTTTCTTGTTCTCCTGCTCACCTACAATAATTCATCTCCAAAATTCACTTTTATTAATTATTTTCCTACATTTGTCTTCTGACTATTTGACATTTGTATTTTTTTTTTAACCAGTGAAGGAGGAGATATGCCTAACATGGCTATTTATCGCGAACGGGGAAACATTTGTGGGATATTTTTCAGACACAGGATGGAACTCAGCACGAGCGCCACGCCCCTTTCTCGAAATGGCAACCAAATTGCATTTTATATTTGCCTCCAAGGTCAAAAAGCCTCTGTGCGAATCAATATTTCATCCGGCTAAAGCCATTACTGGTGCTCGAAGGGGAGTTGTGACATTCAGTAAAAGGAGAAATGTTTTTACACTGTCTGGAGTTCGTCTCCCAGGGGGAGCCATTTGTTTGTGACACAGAGCTGGTTCACTTTTCTGACGCAGCAGAGGAGGATGTTGCTCTGTTTTTCCCACAAATCCGAGCAAATATTCTAAATAAGGTCACGATCCCAATCTTCTCCACCTCCTAAGGCACAGTCCCCTCTCTGTCTCATTGTCTTCGACTTTCGAGCAGCGTGTTGCAGAGCTGCTCGCCTCCATCGTTCCCATGCAAGCGTCGTGAGGGTGCTCGCGGGCCAGCAGCAGCCTGGGTGGCGGACTGAGGGTCTGGTCGCTGCAGCCTGCTCTCGCTAATCACGTTGATTATTGCGATTACAGACCGTTTCCCCCTCTGGTGTCACGCTGCAACTTACTGACCTGGATCTGACAGAAAGTCCCGGTTGCCATAAGCGATCTGTCTTCCTGTTCTCCTCCATCCAAGTCCCCACCACCCAAAATGCCCCCTCCTCCCCTCCCCTCCCTCCCTTCCTCCACTCAAGCACAATCGGTCCCTGAAGTAACTCCGGGACTGTTTCCTCATCACGTTGCCAAGCAAGTCATGACCAAGAGGTTTACTAGAAACACACATGCACACACACACACACACACACACACACACACACACACACACACACACACACTAATTTTCTGTCTACATTTCCCTTTTAGCCAGCTTCCTCTTTTTCATTAAAGGCTGGCAGTAGGATAAAGTTTTCCCTGCTACTGTGTGGCCAGCAGGCATGCAGATGTTTCTACCCTGCTCCTTGCCCATATGTTTATCAGATCCCCGCGCTGTTTCATAATCTACATTATAAGCACCAGGCCGATAACAGAGCCTTTGATTTGGGCCTGATTTCCCCCTTATCCCCCATGTTAAATTTAGCACAGTGATTACTGAGCGCGATTACGGGCCTCCTCGGACTTATGTAAATCATATGGGACCTACACACACCGAGGTCCTGCTCACAGGACGTGAGCTTGCATGGTCAACGGGGAAACGGGAGAGTAATGTTCAAGGACATTAGAATGCATCAAACGTTACCTTACCTCACCTTGCATTGAGAGGCGCTGGAAAGGTTTCTTTGACTTCTTATCAGTGTTCTGTTCCAAGTGTCAGACTTGTTTCCTCCCTGGCAACACTTTCTAAAACTCAACTCCCCTGTGTGGGATATTATAGTCGATTTGACCTCATACGTTTTCAGCCGAGCCTCAGAGTATCACGGTGTTCCTGAGGCACGGCCCTATCAGGCCTCTTTGTTAATGGCGCTCAGATAAGAACTCACTCCTAACACCCTAATGAGGTAAATTTTATGGTGCCTTCTGACAGACAAAACTGCAAACACCAGGCAGCAGAACGGATCTTGTCTACTCTTAAGTGCATGGCTCGCTTTTTCAAACATTCCCCACATATCTCAGGTATCCAGTGACCCAACAACAAAAATCTGATTACTTGCAAACTATTCAGAACGTGTTGTCTCCAATAGTGTTTTTTTTTAATCAGTCACAATATTTCTATAGTACAAGTAATACACCCAACTGACCAAGAATAAAAATTAAAGGGGCATTATGGAGTTTTGGAGAAGAAATCCAAATTCATTTTTAGGATGGCAGCCGTCCTGTCAGACAATCCCAAAGCAAATTGCAAATTGCACCTTTAAGGTCAGTTTATTTATTCAGTTTGCCCAGTCATGAAAACAAAGACATTGTTTATTTGGGTTGTTTATGCATAAACAATCAGTCAATGAAGATCTCTCTCTTCTGATTAAAATTTCTTCCCCCAAAACTACATTGTGCACCTTTTAATCATGTGGCTTCTCGACATCACGCTATGTCACCATGTCACATATTTAAAGAGACAGCAGTTAAAACGGAGTACTTGTGTGCTTGTGTGTTTTTTGAGCATTATAGCATGTAAACCTTTTCTAGTAGTCACCCAAAACAAAATTATGAACCTGAAAATGAGCATTATGCCTCCTTTAAAAAGCAGCTAGCAGTAGTTAATGGCTATCTAGAAGACGAACTGAACATGTCTGCAAATTGAGAAGACAGTGTCAAAATTTTGACACGAAAACAGGACAAACAGGTTGTGTAACACCAGTGGGCAGGACTACTTAATTAATAATATAGTCCCAGTACAGTAAAGACCAGATGTATGCATTTAAGGGGTTAAACTATATTTACCAAGGGAGAGTTTGCTGAACATGCATGTTCTTTGTCTGCAACGCCCTGCTTCACCCTCAGTCAGTTACAAATGTTCCCACCTGAGCTCTGTGATACATAATCACAACCTCATACCTGAGCAGAGCCATTGATCTTCAGCAGTGTCTCGACTTGTGACACCTCTAAAGCCAGAGCGAAGGAAAAGGAGGGAGATGAATTTGTATAAATCATTCCAACCCTCCCGCCAGACCAGATCATTGGTAATGGACTTCGAAAAATTAACATTTTTTACAATATCAGTGAATGGTGTCAGAATAATATTTCTGTGCTACTACTTTATTAAATGACTATGTGTTATGCAAAAGGGGTTTCTCAAGTGATGAATCCCAAGAGAAATTTCAGCTGAAACTACACTTACCCTTAGCTCTACAGAGCGTTTTGACTTCTTTCAGCTCATTGTTTTGGTTACTTGTTCTGTTTCTTACATCGATTTCTGATGAAGGGCAGCAGCGTTGAAAGAGGTGAGACCCAATGAATCACCATCAACGGAAAGTCTGACAAGAACTCTGTCTGAACCATTAAGTCAGCATTTTGCCTACTGTTGCTTCATCACAACTGTCCACCTTTAACTTTGACCTGAAGACGACTGCTACTCTGCTCAGCTGATTCTCTTGGGGGGGTCAAGCAGGTGTAGCCTGCCACGAAAGGACGCCATGACTAATTTCCTGCAGAATTGTAGACAAATTATAAATGTCTCCCCTCGTGAGCAAAAGAATAAATCAAAGCTTGTTAATCAAGTACCATACGCTTGTACTGAGGACATTTTTGTTGTGGGGAGGGCAGCAGTCATTCAAGAGAAGAAACCCCCCGGAGGAAACGTCGGCGTGACCTCACACCAGAGGAATGCAAGATGCGGCTTAATTGATTAGAAGACCACATGATGGAGGTCTCGAGAGTGGAGGGTGGGTGTACGCCAGGCGAGTTTTTTTTTTTTTTTTGGAATAGGGAGGCGGGTGTTGACCTTGTCAAGGACACAAAGGTCACAGGCCTGTAGGCTACTGGTGCCTGTCAGGAAATTCATCCACAAAGACCCTCCATTCTAATAGATTCAAGTCAATTGACAGCTAAGCATGATCAATGATAAGAAAGGGTGATCTGCCGGGCCAAGGGGGTGGCTGTAGGAACACTGTGTCCCTGTGGTCGGATTATCGTCCCCCCCATTCCCCTCTTTTCTCTCATTATCTCCACCGCACCTCTCAGTCTGTTTTTCCGCCACTTCTTTCCTTGTTGTTCGTGCTTTTCTGTGCAGCGAGGTGCGTGAGTCTTAGACAGCAGCGGGTGATGTGTCTGCCATCATCAGACACACGCAGTCTGAGCAGATGGAGCAGCATGGCGCGTCTGGCAGATTACCTTGTTGGTGGTCGGACTGAACCCGGTGCCCACTGCCGCTCTCCTGTCAACACCGCCAACAGCCCTTTTGTGGGCGACACGCGCGTACCGGCACGCTCAGACGGAGCTGCGGCTGTGCGCCACATACTAAGCATCTCCTCCTCGCATACCCTTGCGTCAGTTATTTATACACCCGGCTCTCAGCTTGACCTCCGAAAACATCAAAACACATCCTCAAAAACAAAAAGCGTCTAAATATAAAGTGCTTTGCATAAGTTGTCACACAGGAGCTCTGCTTTAAGCTGGGTGTTTGACGCCGCCGGGACTTGACATTTTCTTGCTTAAAACAATACTTTTTCCGCTGTGGCACTTCATGTGGCAGGCGGGCTGTCCGATTTCTCCGAGCTGTCTCGACAAAAAAAGCTCGAGGGAGAACGGAGTGGGAGGGAGGTAGAGGGGGAGAAAGAGAAGGAGGCTGCCACATGCCTGTCAATACTCCAATCAAAGCCAATTCCCCAGAGACGGTCGTGGGGGGGAGAAGAGGGAGCATCACTATGACAACCCCCGGACCCCCAAAAATCAGGACTTCAAAGGTGGGGATGGCGTCCCATTGAGGGAGTGTGAGACCACCTCCTGCAGTCATTTACATCTCATTAGGATGTTACTGCCTTTTAACAGCAAAGGCGTTTACACACACACACACACACACACACACACACACACACACACTCTCCATAATGTGCACAAGCATGAAAAGAAGCGACCAAACTAGACATCCACGTCCAGTTTTATTACATAAACCTGATACGACTCATTAACTCAGGTAATCGTGCAGTCGGTGATAAGCCACAGTTTTTATGTTTTCATTGTCTCATGTCCGTCTGCGTCCCGTTTACTTTCCTACATTCTCACACACACACACACACACACACACACATCTAATGACCTGACGTGTGGATTCATTAGTAACCAACAGGTGCAACGTCGTTAACACGCTTATTGTTCCTTTCTCATATCAGGTCAACACAGATTTATCCAAGGTGAGTCAATGCAAATCAAAAAGACGGATCGTGTGTTGTGTGTTTTCGAGATGTCTCACTTCGTTCTGCGCGCGAAGACACTTTGTCTGCTTTGATCACAGCGGGGGATGCGATAGTGGGACGACTCCAGAAACTACATTTGATGTTTTTCTTGTCAATTGTCTCATTATCTTGAGAAATTGTGCTTTCGTTTTTTTTGCGAGATAACAAGATAGATCAATCCCTTATCACGAGAAAAACAAGCTTTGTTATCTCGCGATGATGACATAATTAACTCGTAATCTCTAGATAACTATTACAAGCGTGGTACTTTTTTGATTTTCGGCTTCCATACTTTTATCCAGCTTTTATCCAGCTTATAGCTGCATGCTTTTTTTATCCGACAATTTAGGATTTTTCCCTACGATGGAGGTTATATGTTCATCTGTATCTGTTTGTTTGTTGGTTGGTTTGTGGGCAAGATTACACAAAAACTACTGATCGGACTTCCACTGAAACTTGGATGGAGGATTGGACTCTGCCCAGAACAGAGCCCTGCAGCTTCGGGGACAGGGGACGATCCGGGAATTCTTTCTCACTTTCTTAAACATTGTGAGATTTTCATTCAATATTTTCATTAATTTCACAAGAAATGATAAATGGATCTTGATGACAGATTTAAGCAGCTATTATCTATGAGTGAGTTTGGTCGCCATTTTTATCATCTCCGGGAACCTGATTGTAGTTGCAACTGCAGTTTTGTTATTAGAGAAAATGACAATGAATTTCCCTTGGACTCTTCAGCCTTTTAGTTTTTCAAACACCGTCCTGTTATCTGTATTTAGAGGCACACTATGTAACACTGTTATTACCAACAGTTTTGGATACATTGTGTGTTCTTAAAATGTAGAACTGTGTGATCTTTTTGTTCTCAACTCAAAATTCAAGATTGGTTTGCTCTAACATCTATAAACAAACATGTAAACACATGGCTTTAAAGTACATGTAAAACTCATGTTAGCTCCTACAATCTGCTACTCCTTGTAACAAGAGGACTGTCTGTTTATAGGCCTTAAAAAAACTCTCACCATATTCAACTATGCAAGACAGCGTCAATTACGCTGTGATGACAGCGTGCATACATACCTGCCTGCTGTTTGTACTAAACATAACCAGACTCTCACTTTCTATCCTGTTGTACCCGTCACATAACGGCTGTATTCACTTATACTGCACATTTTGGAGATTGACTTTTAAAGCCATTTTTACCGTCACTACTACTTCACCCTATTTTTTTTTTCTTTTTGTACATTAAAGTTTCTTGTCAAATATCTTGTCTCTGCTTCTTTTTAAATGGCTAACATCCTACTCACTGTCACTTTGACTGGGAAAATGTAAACACAGGCTCTTCCAGTCTGCAGGTGTTAGGAAAAACACAGAGAAATAGAGAAGAGAAATAGTTAATCTTTGCACTGATGGTCTTATTTGCTCATATAGGTCATACAGAGGCATCAGTATTAAAGTGTGACTGTTTAATAAGCAGTTTAAAACTTCTTACAGAAGCTTTCATTTTTGTTTTTATGTGGTTTTCTATTACATTGTGTTGTTCTTCTTGCTCTTAGTGTGCTGTGTGCAATGAAAACTATGTTGAATCACAACAAATCTATACCTAATCCTAAACAACTACTACTACTACTATCTAAACCACTTGCTGTACAACTATTTCAAGTACCACTGCAAATACTAAAGATGTTATCACTGCTTCTCATTTTTCAAACCATATTACTGCATTTTTATAGGTGAACCTTTTCACATTTGTATACACATACAAACCATAGATATATATGGTTAAACACTAACACATACCACTCAGAGTGTGTGGTGTCAACAGACGTGACACACCATGAGGGCTGAAATTATGAGCAGAACCTGGAGCTCTGAGTACCCGAGGAGGGTCCAGCCCAGCAGGAAAGAATCACTCATCGCAGAGACAAATGGATCCCTTGCCCGCTGATAGCTAAACTCTGTTAGGACGGCCATTTTTTTGGACCGCTGACTTCCTGTTTAGACCAGGCTTCAGCAAATCACCAGTGGTATCATTTGAACGGTGCCAACAACACCACTTCCTGTCAACACAAACATTCCCCTTAAATTTATGGCCTCAGTTTCCTTCTTCTCACCTCGCAGGCAAATAATTGTTGTTGTTGGAGTGAACGAACCTCTCCTCTCTTCTCTTTTTTGACCCCTTCCTAATTCTCGTAACTCATGCTAATCTGACTGCAGCCAACTGACAGGACGGAGCATGTTTGCAGGAAGTGCAACGTTCCATTTTCTTTCTCCTCCTAACTGCACATTGATGATGTCAGGGGTGATATATCGACCAGGCGGCTGGGAACCCAACCCTCGAGGAGGAATGTATTTGGACTCACTCACACACACACACACACACACACACACACACACACACACACACACACACACACACACATGCACGCACACAGACACACACACTGAAGGCCTCTCCTGCTGGAGGTGTTGAAATGCTTGTAAGTCTTGAAATGCCAGTTGAGACGCGGAGCTCGCCTTTCACACACACCGTGCAGCGAGAGACAAGAGGGCTGACAAATGGATGCGTTGAAACATATTAACCATCTCCCTTTGTGAGCAGACAAACATTTAATCTGGCTAATGACCCCTGAGGATCAAAACAAATGCAGGGAGATAAAGACGGGTAGGGGAAGGAGGAGGGGAATGCTAAAAAGAGCTCATTGACCTCCAGGAGGACTCTGCAGGGTTCGCTCAGGCCAAGGCTCTGTCAGGGGTCTGTGTGTATATGAACAAATTAAAGCTGGAGTCAGTGGACAAATTAAATACCTGCTCTTACACATCAGGCCAGCGTTTTGGAACACACAGTGCTTGTATGTGTGGGGTGAGCACATCCAAACAAAAGCTTTTACTATCGCAGTCTCATCAGTGTTCACCACAATAAACAAGTCACTTAGCGCGACGCTATCTCAATAGTTCTCTTCCCCTCAAACCCACATCGACTCCCTATCTCCAGTCAGTGATCGCGGCAGTACTGTTATGATAATACAAAACGCATCACGTCTTATCTGTTATCTCATCCTTATATCAAGTCTAACCAACAGCTGCACCAACCAGTCAGGGGAGGTCGACCTTTTGTTACCTTCTCAACTTCCAGCACATTGTCTCTGTTGAAATAGTCTGACACAAAGCCTAAGCCTGTTGTGGTTGTTGGAAAAACTTTTTCTTTGTTTTAACAGGAAAAGTGTAAATGAGAACAACGGACAGCCAAGCGAGCTGCAGTCTTTACCATGCCCTTCAGCAAAAATGATCTACCTTAAAGGGGCACTCTGCCGTTTCGGAGAAGAAATTAGAACTTGGTATTTTAATATTTACAATATTAATAAGTGATAATACAAATGTTTTTTTTTCCATAACTAAATAAACAAGCTGCTCTCAGAGAGAATAAGGTCCCCAGAACACTGTTTGCAGCTAGAAAGGTGGCAGGTTCCGCCACATATGAACAAAGTAAAACAGTATGAAGTTGTGTTGTTCTTTAAGGTCAGTTTGTTTCAAAGAGAGTTCGACTATTTAGGCTGTTTGTTGTTTGTTGTTTGTTTTTATTTGTTTTTGTTTATTTGTTTAATTCGTTTTCTGAAGCTAGAAAAGTGTTAATTTAATTTATTGTCTATCTACCAGTGTATTTGCATTTTATAAGTTGAAAAATGACCAAAATGACCTTAAATTATTTGGGCTGTTTAGGCATAAAACCTCATTCGATGACGCTCTTTCTCTTCTGATTAAAATCTCTTCCCCAAAACTATATAGCACACTTTTAAACTTTGATAAGCAGTATGACACAGTCTGTTAGGGTCACATTCTTGCCAAACAAGATTACACAATGCTGATCAAGCCTATTGTTGCCACATAAATCTTTGATTATATTGCAGTTTATCAGAGATTTTAATGTAAACAAACAGCCAGCCTGTCTGTAACTTTATCTATCGGATGTTTGGCGCTGAGCAGGTAGTGTACAGTTAAAGCTTTGTCACTGAAAACGCTGTGGCAGCAGTTGGAGCGAACCGAATAATTAAAGTTACAGATTGTACCACCAAGACAGTGAGCTCAAAGAGGCTAAAGGGGATCCACAGAGTTGGGTGATGTATCTCTGTGTCTGTTACTATGAGCGACACCTTTCACATTACACATAGCCATTTGATCTGAATTTTAGTATAAAAAAATACTGACTATAGCAACTTTAAGGTAATCTCAACCAAAATATTCTGTTTACATTACACTCCCACAACTAAACCTCTTGGAATTTAGAGAGTGATAACACCAAGTGGTAGATGAGCACAGTTCAACCACATCGGTGTCATGGAAAGCCGATCATTTCACCTTGATGTCCTAAAAATTAAAAAAGCTTCTTCTAGAATATGATATGACAACATTGTGTTTTTGGTAGTAGAGCTACAGTGAAAAGGAAAGCAAGAAAATGAGTTGCCTACCACTATGATAATCAATTTGTTATTTCAGTCATTTTCAAGCAAAAACATCACATATTTACTTGTTCCAGCTTATTAAATCTGCGACTTTGTTCCTTTTCTTTGTCATTTGTGATAGTAAATGAAGTATCTCGACGTTATGAAGGCTTTTGGACTGTTGGTTGGACAAAAGAAGCGATCTGAAGATGTCACTCTGGGATCATGATGCGCACATTTTTTTGACACTTCGACTAAACATTTATATCGTGAAAATAATCAGCTAATTAACTGATAATAAGTAATTGCTAGTTGCAGCCCTTTACCAGAGGATGTAACATAAATTGCTGTGAGAATACGCTGACTAACTGTCTGCCAGGGGACTGACAGCTGCACCATCAGTAGATGATACTTAATTTAGACGAAATGATTTAAAAGAGGCAAATAATGTGATCTTAAGTGGGATAATGCTGCAGCAATGAAGCAGAACAGCTTTAGAATAGATAAAGACCATTTAGGTCAGCGTGAATTTTCATTAGATAAATAGTGTTGATCATTTTTGCATCTTTGCTTATATGAGCGGGGTTCATTTAACAGTCTGTGGCTCTCCTGTCTGTGTGATTGACCCCCACACTGACATAGGTTAAATAAGGCTTCCTTCTCCTGATTCATGACTCAACAAACTCACCAAAGCCTCCATCTTTGTTTTCCAAAGAGCAACAATGGGCCTGTAAAACTGTCACAGCAAAACAAAATTTACGCGTGACACTTTAAACAGTCGGACCAAACGTTTCTCCCAGGCCGAGACAGGGGAGGCTCTTGTAAATGGGTGGTGGCTGTGGGCTTCACTGTGTCACCGTGACTCGGGTCGAGCTGGCGGAGGAGCTTTTTCTCTTTCTTTGTGAAACCGATCAAACCAACTGGATCGTGTTGCCTGCGCTGTTAATCCATCACTGATATTGATTTCCAGTTGATCGTCAGGCCTCCTAATGATGTTCACCTTCAGGGCCAAGCTCATTGATTCCCGGTCACTTGATCCATAACTGGTAACGCGATCCATGCAACAACAGTGATGCACAATTATCTCCCATTTTATGCTCTGATGGGAACTGGTGAAGCTGCAACTGATCAATCCAATGAATAAATAAACAGAAATCACTGACATAAGGGCATTACAAAGCTTGGTTAAATATCTAATGGCCAAAATACATGTTAAGTGTATGTTAAGTCATCCCATACAGTTATCTGCCTCTGATCTATACTTTCATTTTCAGCAAAAGGATGAGAAAACATAGACGCGCATATCGCCTCTCATCTGTCAGAGAGCTCCCACACAGAGAGGATGCCTGGTTACCGTCTGCATGAAATCTCTAAACGCATTCCTCACCTGGTCCACTGGTGGTGGGTAATGGCATTTCTTCCAGTTAATGTGTCTGATACTTCCTTAACAGGAAACCGCAAATGACATAAGTAAAGTAAGCCCGTATCCTAACTGACACATAGGTATGTTATAGCTTCACGAGGCTGTGTATCACTGTCGGTGGTGGAAGAAGTGCTCCGGTTATTCACTGAGGTGAAAGAGGTAATACCACAGTGTAGAAATACTCTGTTACAAGTAAAAGTCCTGCATTCAAAACTCAACCCAAATAGAAATGTATTAGCATCTAAGTAAAGCTGAAGTATTAAAGGTACCCGTTACAGAGTAACGTACATTATATTATTGATTGTAATTTGACTGCTCAATGTGTGTATGATTTTATTGTTGGAACTGGTAATGGTGGTGCTAATTTTCACTCAAGTAAATAATTACTCAAGTAAAGTACAATAGATGAAGCAGTGCTTTGGTTCTTTGTTTTTTTAAACTGTGTTTCCCACCAACTTCCAAGCACTCAACTATCTCAAAATTGCACTTACTGTAAATTACAGTACTTGAATAAATGTACTTTGCTATTTTACACCACCAATGACTGTAACATATTGTGTCCCTTCTATATATGAGGATAGTCCCCCACAGGAGTGTACCTTTAAATCCATTTTTCCAACTGTCTCCAAACACATTTGCTATTGTGACAAAGGAAGGATTAACCTGGGTGGAATGGATTGCACCTGAGCTTCTGGCAGTAATGTGCAGAAGCATTACTCAAGTGGAAAAAGTGATGTTTACGCGCTCTGTGAATCATCTGATGTGCCGGTTTAATTGTACAGGTAGACCTGTGGGCATACTTAGACACAGTTTGGAGGGCAAGATCTAACAAGACAGCGGCCACTTCCCCTCACACAGGCACACTTCTGGCACTCTCAAAACCCAATATCGAAAAGGCTAAAACACTTCCTCCAAGTTTATTCTTCCCAAAATAGACTTGATGGGAAAAAATGCCCCCCAAAATAGACATGGGAAAGCGTTCTTTTTCCCCCCCACAGCATACTTGTCGTATTGGTTTATGTTCAAAATAACTCTGTGATTGTTAGGAAAATGCTTCGGTAGGGCTGTTCGCCGAGGAATTTTTATTAAGATCTCACACAGATTCCTCAGTGCTTTGTTGCAACTCGCTCCAGCTTTTCTCTACAAGGCTCAATCTCTTGCAAAATCTTGATGAAGTCATTCCTGGCAGCGAGATTGCGAAGAAAAAAAAGCTTCTTTTTACCTGAATCATCATCTGAGGATCGTGTAGAGTCAAGATTCCGTGCAGTGTGTTTGGGATACAAAGCAGAAATTGTCCTCCACTTTTAGAAGAGTGCCCTTGAGCAATTTTAACGAGACACAATACCGAGGCACTGTATCTGACCTGATAACAGGAAAAACATACTTGAACTTTGCGGTATCGCTCAAGAGGTTCACTATCAAAGAAAACTGTTCATGGACCCGTCTTTTTGTCAAAACTGTGTTTCCTAGTGATGAAGAAAACACATGTGGCGCTATAAATAAAGTCTGCGTCCTGCACAGTCCAAAATGCATAAAGGAATGGAAACAATGCCAAGAACTCAAAAAAAAAAAGTTGATCCAAGATGTTAAAGTGTTTGATTGGATTGCTGTTAAGTCGTTTTAGGGATAACGTTAACGCCTGGCTTAGTTTGGGGTGAGGTGAAGGTGAAGGGGGGTCGGTGAAGGGGGGATGTATAGGCTCTGTGTCGAGGTGGAGGGTTTTTCGCTGGGGCAGGAGCCGAGATGTAATGATGTGGATCATGGACAAACACGACCTCTTGTTGGTTTGTTTGAGGGGAAGATGCCACTGTGGAATCTGACCCGACATGATTAAAGAAGAGGAGAAGACCTAATGCCTTCCACAGACGTACTGAGTGAGTTCGCTGCGCAGAGCTCAGAGCTGCCGCAGCAAACCTTCAGCCGGTTAACGAGCTCATTTCATACTTTCGCAAGCTCTTAAAGAGACCATACATGAAGCGCCCGGAGTCATACGTGAGGCTTTTCTACCACTCTGAACGTTTGACTCTGCTCGTTCTAAAATAGACCTGGATCATTCAGGTGTGGAAATACCACAGTGACGAATAAGCGCTTAACCAATGATTAAAAAAAAAAGTGTTGCTCAGAAAGCCACGAAAACACATGATTCATGCATAATATATTGTCGGGGCATTGTAAATCAGAAGAATGCTGTTTTCGTAGAACATGGGAAGGACGACGGAAGCTTGTTCTTTTGTATTGTTATTGATGTAATGTTCATGTCCGACAAACATTTCACAGCTTCAAAATTATTTTTGGAGTGTTTTATGCAAACTGTGACGTAGCAGACCCAAGCTTCAAAATTCACCAAGCACACATCTGCTCAAGATAAATACCGTTCTATTATACTGTCAGCTACTGTACAGATCAACTAGTAAAGCAAGCAAAAGAGATCTGTAACACGTTCTAATAACCATACTTAAAGGAGACTGTTTTTTTATCCTTTCCTTCAGTGTTTTATAGGTTCTTGTAAAAGTTCTTGGAAGTTAAAAAGGTCCAAGTCCGCACCAACAGACGCTCCTCTTTCCCACAGAAAACACTGCTCCTGAAACGCCTCGTCGGTAGTCTCACCTTTAATTCTGTGACTTCTCGACGTCACACTACGTCACCATGTCACACATTTACGTAATGTATGCCTAACAGCTAGTTTGGCACGTAAGGAATTCATTTAACACCATCGGGAAACATCCATTTGAGATTCATACAACTGTGTATAAAGGATAAAGCACAATCTGACGTATACCGGAGCACAGAGATTCAGTCAAAAAACTTTATTAAATTCATTTCGTTAGTCATTTAATAAAGTTTGTTGCCCAAATGTGCGTGCTCCAGTACTCCCGACGTTTCTCCCTGCAATATCACTCTGTAATTCAAGGGAACGCAAGTCGTCCAGATAAAGCACTCTGTGGCACTTCATACAAGTCTATACTTTCAGAGGGAATGATGGGATATTATGATTTACCACTAGCAAACAAGCGAGTTCCCTTATCTCTGTCATGGTTTGGGTCGTGTGTCTTGTTATTTTCTACGTCCTTCTCACCTGTGTTCCCAGTGTTCTGTTTCCCTCCTGTGCTCCTCTCCTGTCTGATCCCCCCCAACACCTGTGTCACATCAACCTCATTAGTGCCGCCCTGTTTTCAACATTTCCTCACCTGCACCTCATCCCCTTGTTAGTTAAGTTTGTATCTGTTATCGCCTGTGTTCGTTGGTCTGTCCTCTTTCCTCATGTTCCTTCCTTCCTATTGTGGATTCGTCCCAGCCTGTTTTTGTTAGTTTTGTTTTGTTTCGCTTTTTCTTTTTTACGATTTTGGAATTTACAGCTTCGTTCATTAGAGCTCGCCTTTTGTTGTTTCAACTTGCCCGCCTGTTTGTCTGCATTGGGGTCGGCATCATTTTGCAATCTGTGACAGCGGCTGGAGAAAAGGATTTGTAGGATTTGCACCACAATGCTTCATTTTAAACGGCATGTCGTGACACATTTTTTTTTACCTTTATCAGGAAACTGCAGCTCCTGCGATTGTGATTTCAATTAACTGTGGAGCCCTGGTGCAAGCAGTTAACAAAGCGCCACTAGCAAACCTATGTGAGATAAAAAAAAAAAGAAACAAAAACAAAAAACTGTTATACCGCCAACAGTCAGCGTCTGTGTCACGCATGATGCGCTCTCACTGATCATCTGCCACATCATGTGTGAGATCGAGTGACGTGGCGACTGTACACCTGCTGTGTTCATTCAGGTCAGCTGCATCTCTGAAGTGTTTACACTGACAACAGAATGATGACATCAGTAAGAAGCCTGCGCACCCACACAAACACACAAACACACACACTCGTACACACACAGTTCAAATATTGATACGATGTGCGTGCTCTCTGACCCAACACAGCTTGTGCCGATGTCAGTGCAGCAGGTTTTACTCACAACATGCTTGTCTTTGCGCTATCCACTGGGGTGACTTATGAATCTTTTATCAAAACTGGCCTAATTGCTTAACCATCCATGGCCCGGTCCAGCGGTGGATGGCGGGAGGGAGGCTGGGCATGCCATAACTGTCATAAAAACAACAAGCAAAGACGCCAGCATTTAGTCCAAGTCTGCCCTTTTTCTCTACGTGTCTCTCTGTCTATTTTTATATTACATTTATTTATCCAAGGTGGTCCAGTGTCTTTATTGGGGGAGGCTCCATACTGAGAAATGATTCTATCAATATAATAAGTTGTCAACAACTGGGGAGAATAACATAATTTTCTTTTATTTGTGTGGGCGGATGGAAGGGGGCTTACTGATATGAATATAGATCAGCAGTAACCAGACATAATAATCATATCAACATCTGGGCAATTTCAGTGCAAATCACTGGGTGAACATGTGTTTGTGTGCCAGACAGCATAAAACCAATATTCTCCCGATCCATCTGCTTATTTTCTGAAGTGTTTATTCTGTATAGGAAAAAAAAAAAAAAAAAAAAAAGCAGCAGTACACAGCTTCCTGTCCTAACCCTGGACAAAAAAACAACTTTCCCCTTCTGTTCTCACTCCCACTCTCTGCTCTGTGTTGCAGCAGAGGAAACTGCTGCTGTTGGTGCTGCTGCTGGTGGTGGTTCTGTGGTTCTGAAGGGGCAGAGCTGAGTAGCAGTTCGAGAAAAAAAAGGAAAAGAGATCGGATGGACAAGAGGAGCCTGTAGGGAGTTTTTTTTGACTCCCGAACCATCCTCCACACACAGTTCCTGGGAGCTGACGAGCCTGTCCCAGGAAACTCCCTGCTATTCCTACCCTGTGGACAAAACAGCTGCACGTTCTCACTTTTCGCTTTTGAACTCGCCCGAGGAACAAAAAAGAAATTCTGATAATTCAAACGGCAGAGGCTGAAATAGTGAGTTGTTTGTAATAACTATAAAAAACAATTTAGTAACACTTTATATTGACTGTAATAAGTATTAGTTTATATTGTTATGGGATGACAATTAACATTTTTAAGTGTTAATAATATCATAATAAACACAATTATTGTTAGATTATAAGACATTTATGAGAATTTATAATAGATTTGTTAAGCCCATTAAAGGTGCAAGATGTAGTTTGTTCATATGTGGCGGACCCTGCCGCCTTTCCAGCTTCAAACAGTGTTCTGGGACTTTATTTCCCACTGAGAACAGCTCGTTTATTCAGTTATGGAATAAAAGGGAAAAATATTTCAGATTTTGTATCTTTACTTCATTAATATTGTAAATACTAAAATTAAAAATGTTTCCCCAAAAACTACATAGTGCGCCTTTAATATAAAACGTTGCGGGTAATTTCACTAAAGGCATACATATTCTGTTACATGACTTCTGTGTTGCTACACCTTTAGAAAGACAAAGCAAAGAAACAAAAGAATTACATAAGTATCTATTTATATTACACCTTGTTTTGATCATCTTCTATTGTCTGGCTCGGTAACACTGGATGCGATCCGTCTTCCTGCTCACAGCTGGAGCTCAAACCGGAGTCCGTTTTGCAAACGTTCTCTCCCTGAATATGTCAATATCAGAGGAGGCTGAGTGTGCGCCTGTGCCTGCGCGCATAATTACAGATGCGCCATTCCTCCTAAGCTGTCATTAGAAAAGGGAATGGGAATGACTCCAGGCTACAACCACCGCTTGCGGTTACGTAACATGCTCCCTCTCGGATCCTGTCTTATCCCGGAGACAGCTGAAAAACTCCCCGCTCCTTCACGGCCTCATTGTCTGCGGACATGGTGCTCAAAGAGAGAACCGGCCCCGGGACGAGTTTGTTATTTTTTCCCCCCTGGAGTCTCTTCCATTTCATAAGAAACTCGACTGTGTGTGTTTTTAGGTCTTTGTCTGGCCGCTCCGCTCTGTCTGGTCGGTGGATCCGCTGCCGTTCCCCGAGTGTCCGTGTGAGGGCGCAGTGAGCCCGGCTGCTCCCTTCATCCAGGGATGCTGCCGGTGGCCCTCAGACAAAAGAGAAAATGATATTTAGGGCTCTACAGGAGAGCAGGAGAAGGGCAGGAGGGTTTGATGTTGGAGGAAAAACATCTCTACACATCAAGTGTGTTCACAGGACGTGATGCCTGTGTCCAACTATTCATTTCATATGTAGAAATCGTTATTTTACCACTATCTTCACTTTTTATGACCAATTAAACCCCCAAAATAAAAATAAAATTAAAAAAAATACGTCCAACATGAATTATTCTATATTAATAGCTGTGATGTGAGGATCATGTGTGTGTGTGTGTGTGTGTGTGTGGTGGGGGGGCAACTCTGCCCTTCACTTCGCAGGTTCAAGCCCCCTCAGGTCAGCAGTAGCATCCTGGCTGCTGCTGTGCCCTTGAGCAACCTGAGCAAGACATCACATCACTCCACAGCCTCTGGGTTACTTCGACTGCTTCGTAGCCGTTCTCAGGTCTGATGTCCCAGCGGAGAGGTGTGAGGAGAGATGGGGAAGACAGCTTCGCCTCGGGGTGTCAATCACATGTTTTTCTTTCTTCCTCCTCTTTATTCCGTCGTATATGCCTCCTTTTCTTTTCTTCTTCTTTTTTTCACTTTGCCCTTTGTTTTCTTCTTCTTCTTCTTCTTCTTGCTTTCATTCTTCAGCTGCAGTGTTTAGGCTATTTTCTCGCTTCACCTTGAAAGAAAAGCTCCCAGCCAGCCTGTCTCCCGCGCCGCAACAAACCCAAAGCCCGACTGTACCACCCCCCAGCCAGGGAGGGGAGGAGTCTATACTTTCCTCCCGCAGATCTGAGTGTATAACACTCTGCAGCCAGCCACAATGTGTGTCAGAGGACTGTCTGTGCTCCCAAAGTAGATGACTGCTCCAAATCTGGTGTCTGTATTAGTGACTGCGAGATACGAGGAAAAAAAATTGGTTCGCACGTTATCATCCCGAGTCAGGACAAGGTGAGCATCTTCTCATTTCAGCGTGTAAGGGAAAAAAAACAACCACATTTTCCTCTCAGATTTTTCGCACAGAACACACTCTCTGCTAGATTTGATTGTTGTCATTTCGTGTGTTTTCCTGTAAACATGCTGTTTTTTTGTGTCACGGTCATAATTTTTTTTTTTGTTTTTAATTCCGGCGTGTTCAGCGAGCGCTGAGCCAAACGCGTCGTTTTGCACACTTTGTGCGTCACGGTCACATTTTACGCACATTCTCCTGTGAGATTTGTGTGGTTTTTAAAACCCCACACAGGAGTGAGTGTGGAATTTAGTGGAGCAGACTGTGTGTCTGTGTGTGGGCTTTGACTCATGATCTTCCTAGAGCGGAGTTTTCAGGTGTGATAGAGGGGAGAGGGAATGGGGAGAGACGCTTGTTCCTTTTGGAGACTAAAGTGTCTTATGTTCCTTCGCAGGTTTTGTGATTGTGGGATAGAATGCCGGCGGTCATAAGTAAAAACTCCGATTTGGAGTTTGACTCCTTACAACCGTGTTTCTACCCGGATGAGGACGACTTCTACTTCTGTGGTCCCGACTCTGCGCCACCGGGGGAGGACATCTGGAAGAAATTCGAGCTGTTGCCCACTCCGCCCCTCTCCCCGAGCCGAGCCGCGCTACCGGGGGAGCCGGCGACTGCCTCCCCGGAAGCTGACCCTCTCGGCTTCGGCTTGGGGGACCCACTGGACTGGGCTTCGGAGCTGCTGCTCCTGCCTGAGGACGATATCTGGGGGGCGTCCGACGATGGGGACCTGTTCGGCTCCGCTTTGGATACTAACCCCAACAGCATCATTATCCAGGACTGTATGTGGAGTGGCTTCTCCGCCAGGGAAAAGCTGGAGCGGGTGGTCACGGAGAAACTCGGCAAGGCTATTTCCACGGCCACAGGAGGCGGCAGGAGCGTGTGCGTCAAGGCGCCGGAGGTGGTGAGCCGCAGCTCGGTGTCAGAGTGTGTGGACCCCACGGTAGTCTTCCCTTTCCCGGTCCACAAGAAGAACGGCAGCAGGGACTCATCCGGGACCGTAAACACATCCACGACCCACGCCAGCGTTCCCAGTGACTCCGGTAAGAATCTGAAGATGCGCTAAAAGCCTTTGTTTGCGTTTTTATACAAAAAGTCTGGTGCCAAGAAAAAAAAATCACATTATTATTATTATTGTTATTATTATTACTATTGTTGTTGTTGTTGTTGTTATTGGAGCGACTCGAGCTTGTTCATGTGACTGGCCCAGAATTGGATTACCTCCTTACATTCCACGCACACACGCGCACGCACCGGAGTAGTGACACAGTGAACGAGGTTTATGTAATCAGCGGGCCCTTCATCCGGCAGATGGCAGTAAAATGGGGAATTGTGCGCCTTCCTGAACTCAGTTGGCATCTGAGCCAAACAAAAAGACACCACACTCCGCTGAGTGCGGCAGGAGCAGGTCTGTGGGAGGAGGAGGAGGAGGAGGAGGAGGAGGGAGAGAGAGAAAGAGATGAAAAGGTGTTCGATGATGTGATGAGCTGATAAAGTGTCAGGTTCAAGGTGCCGTGGGTGCTTTCATTACGCATGGATTTGGGGGGGGATTTGCGCACAGTGGGTGAGGCATTGGCACTTGTTTAGGGCGGCCTGTGCAAACTGTCAGCTGATAACTGAGAGTAAGCCCCCGAGAGCAACAACAGGAGCGGCTCACCACCACCACAACAACAACAAAAAAAGTCAAACTCAGGAGCGGACACACGCTCTTATTTTTCCGCCTCTTTTGAGGTTTTAATGTAGGAAGTAATATGTGTTTTGATTAGGAAGTGAGCGTTGTTTGTATTTAATCGCCCCGAGGCTTCATCTCCCATCCATTCCTGCTTATGAGTTCCCTAAACAAACACTCACGAGTCCTTATCAGCGTGTTTTCGCTGTGAAACAGTAGTACAAAGGCCTCCAGCTTGGCACAGAGGGCAGACTCAGCCAGCCTTGCCAAACACCTCCTCCGCCGCGCGAAGAAAGGAGGACGGAGGAGGGCCCATGGCTGCCTCTTTCAGGGGGTGAGGGGGAGGGGGTGGCTGGGGGGTGACAGCTTTGAACAAGCGCTCCATCTCGACAGCTGTCTCCCTGGCGCCGCTCCAGCTCCGAGGCTTAAAAGGGTGGTGATCCGATCGCCTGCCGCCGCGCCATCCTGCGCGCAGCACCGCTCCAGTGCGCTTCCGCCGCTCGCAGCGTTGCAGGCGCGTCTCTTCTTTTGTGCTGCGCGCGTTTATGTGTGTGCTGTCTCATCAAAGAGACGCAGACTTTGAAGGCGAGATTGCAGGGTTTTTTTTGTTTTTTGTTTTTGTTTCTCTCCCTATTGTTAGGGCCAAGATGTGAGTGGAAATCAGCTGTGCAGATGTGCGCCCGGAAAGAACACTTTATCTCTCGCCTAAGGCTAATATTTTATCTCCCGGCACAGAAATATAGTTCCCTTTCTTCTATTTATACTCCCAATAAATGAGCTGTTCCCCTTCAGAGAGAGCGAAAACACCAAACAGCTAAATCCCAGCTTCACATGTGGCAAAGCCAGCCACGCCCCCTCATCCACCCAGCTGTGCCCAGCTTTGTTTTGATGGCAGCGCCAGCCTGTGCGTGTGTGTGTGTGTGCGTGTGTGTATGTGTGTGTGTGTGTGTGTGTGTGTGTGTGTGTGTGTGTTGAGACAGCAGCCCCGGTGCAGAAGTCTGAAGTGGGTTACTGTAAGCTGTAAAATGCCACACTCTTCAGATGCTCCTGAGCTGATAATGAGAGCCATTATCACAAAAGGCATTTTAACTGGGCCTCACACTCTCTGCCTCATGATTGGCTACTTCCCCTCTTCTTTAAAAGGCGCCAGTCCGTGATAAGTCTCCGCTGCTCGGCACAGGTATTAAGATGAAGAGCTCAGCTAGGAGGAGATTGTGGCTTTTTCTTCTTCTTTTTTTTTTCACTTCATCAGAGGTCAGAGTGAGTTCTTAAAGCCTCTGATGCTGAAGCGAAGTTCTGATCGGGCTAAAGCTGTCTCGTCTCACCGGAGAAGATCAGCAGAAGTTTTGAGGGAGGGATGCAGAGTGAAAGAAATCCAGCCTGTCTGTTGAGCTGAGACTGAACATGTCAACGCCTGCAGAGTAGATTAGTTGAGGAGTGACTGACACTAAGCATTAAGAGATTTCTGCTTATGCAAACAGCGTTGAGCAACGCGCTCACTCCCACACACACACACACACACACAAACACACACACACACACTCTCTTGATCTCACTCACATACTTACCTGTCACCTGCTGGCTCACATGCATGACATTGTGGGAATGCTTGCGACTGAGTCACTCACATTCTGCTTTCTTTTTTCCCCAGAAGAGGACGATGACGATGACGATGATGAGGACGAAGAAGGAGAGGACGAGGATGAGGACGAGGATGAGGAGGACGAGGAGGAGGAAGAGGAGATTGATGTGGTTACAGTAGAGAAGAGGCGGTCCACGACCATTAAGGCATCGCCCATGGCGACGGGCACCGTCACCATCTCCGTGCACCCAAGGAGCCAGGACGCCAGAGGAAGCGGGTCAGGGTCCGGCGTGGTGAGCCGCTTCGTCAGCCGACCTCCTCAGGAGCTGATCCTGAAGAGGAGCTCGGTCCACCAGCAGCAGCACAACTACGCAGCCCCCTCACCGTACGCCTCCGACGATGACCCTACCCCGCCTCCAAAGAAGCAAAAGACATCAGACGCTCCACGGCCTCCCACCAGAACCATCTCCTCATCCTCCTCATCTTCCTCCACATCCTGCAGCTCGCTCAGCAGCATGTCAGGGGCGCGCAGCAAGCGCAGCGCCAGCGGGGACAGCAGCCCGCGCGGCAGCTCCGACTCGGAGGACAGTGAGCGCCGACGCAACCACAACATCCTGGAGCGCCAGCGCCGCAACGACCTGCGCTCCAGCTTCCTGACGCTGCGCGACCACGTCCCGGAGTTGGCACACAACGAGAAGGCGGCGAAGGTGCTCATCCTGAAGAAGGCCACCGAGTATGTGAGCTCGCTGGAGACAGAGGAGATGAGGCTCCAGCAGGAGAAGGACAGGCTCCAGGCCCGCAGGCAGCAGCTGATGCGCAGGCTGGAGCATGCTAGGACTCGCTAACAGACAACCACTACAACACAGAAACACTCACATGTACCCTGGATGACCCCCCCCCCCCTCCTGCTCCTGCCTCCGCTCAGTCTGAAACACGAATAGATGCGCACACACACAGGTCTTTACACTTAAAGCACACACACATAGGCGTGCATATCTGTTCTACACACACAAACATCTCAGAGGACGTTTTTTTTCTTCAGATGCCGACACACAAACCTGGAGGAGGACGCGCGGGGGGGGGGTGGGGGTCGCCGGAGGGATGATCGGACTTTCACTGCCGCCACTTTTTTTGCACATTTGTTGACGTTAAGAATGTTTAGGGTTTACTTTTTCAATACAGTCACATTGAGGAAAGATTTTTAAAAAGAAAAGAGAAAAGAAGGAGGAAGGAGAGAGGACACACCTTGTTTCGGTCTTCCCCCCTCCTCAAGTTTTTATATCATTTCTATTTGTATCTTGTTTTCTTGTTGTTGTTTTTTTTTTTAATTTTTTTTGTACTCACTGTGACACCAGCCTGGAATCAGGTGATTCCCCACAGGGATGGGGTGTCAGAGGGCACTTTGCTTGGAGAATTTTCACGTACAAGAAAGCAGTGCACACTTACTTTGCCTTCACCACTGCAAAAAAACAAAAAAAACAAACAAAAAACGTCAAGTAACAAAAAACTGAAGAGACTCTGACGACTGAGGGTCACGTAAACAATGCCACTACAGGTTCTCTTCCTCTCACTCCTCCCTCACACTGGTGCTCAAAACCAAGTCAGTGGATGTAAAACTGTGCACCTTGCTAGCCGACACTTTTGTAAATAACAATAGTGTACAGACAAAAAAATACACTCAGATCTGCCTTGTTTTGTAATACATTTTGTCCTTGTTTTTTTATACATGTCAGGAAGCTGCCAATAACTAGACTGGAAGTTTATATACCTTTAAAGTACTGTAAAGGCCTCGATTTTTGAGAGTCATGAACTTTGTAATATAACAATATATTGTTTTTTTTTCTCCTTCTCTTTTACTTTGTATTGTATCATATTACTAATTCTACACACCTTTATGCTTTTAGTGTGAACCTGATACATACTAAATTTGATACTTATATTTTCGTATGAAAATGAGTTCCTGGTAGATATCACTTTATCTCGTCATTTTTTTTCCTCCTTCTTATATCAAAAATAATTCTTTTGTACAGCAAATGTGTTCTATCCTCATGTACCTGGCCTGTTTTTCCCTCTCTTCCTCTTTTGTTTATATTTGTAACTATCGGGTGCATAGAACTGGGTAAACGGATATAAGATGTTTGTTTTTTTCACTTTTAAAATGTACATTTAGTGCTGCAACTCATAGCACTTTGAAATACCTCATTTTGAAAAATAAATAGACATCAGAAAATCCTCATCCTCGCCTTTGTGGGTCTCTTCAATGTCCCCCCGTTTTAACCCCTCTGCCCCCCTTTTTTTCCCATATCTGTGTATTTTCCCTGTATGCCCCGACGTTTCCATATTTGTTTTTACGCTGCTTCTCAAAGACTCGTCCTGACAAAGAAATAAAGAGAGTGTCTTCTGAATCCTCTCTGTCTCAGCACCCTGCGGCTGCCTCCCCCTCTGTAGCCTCTCACACCCACCCACACATGCACACCTACACACACACACGCGCGTGTGCTCTTCAAGTGCACCGGAGCACGCACGCACGCACGCACACACACACACACACACACACACACACACACACACACACACACACACACACACACACACACGCACTCACCGACATAGCCCTTCCTACTACATTGTTCAGGCTGTTGCCATGGAAACTGGAGCAGCTGCTGGGTGGCAGACACCGAGAGTGAGTCTTTTATTTGTCTGTTAGTAGTCTGTGTATTCCTGCCTGCATGTGTGCGTGTGTGTGTGTGTATGAATGCAAATGTCTGTATGTCAGTCTACCTTTTGTCCCGGGTCTGTGTGTGGCCCGGGCGCCTGATATCTGCGGCGTTGTGTGCTGCCTGCCACGATGCCAGGACAAGGCTGGATACTGTTTACCAACATCAGCCACATGGCTCTGGCCTCCTCCTCCTCCTCCTCCTCCTCCTCCTGCTCCTCCTCCTCTTTCCTCCTTCCCTCTGTGCCTCCAGTGCCGGGCCTTAGCCCAAAAATGTGCCACTCAGGAGTCTGGCCAGGCGTTCTCTGGAGATGGCTGAAAGGGAAATCTGTTGCCACGGTCTGAGTAGCCATTCAGCGCGACAGTGTGTTCACAGAGGGAAAGAGAAAGAAGACTTGCCGAGAAGGGAATTAACAGGACATAAAAACACACATTGTTGATGACTTTGATTAATCCTTTTTTACCTAAGAAAGCGGTGACTGCATCGCGCCATATGATGCGGCGACCCTTTCTTCCTCAGTAAAAAAAAAAAACGATATATTGCCTAGGCGACACGTTTTCGCTCCAATCTCGCCATTCACCCGTAGGATCAAGGCCATAAATGATCCAGAGGTATGTGCACTATGTTATAGACGGAGCTATATGAAGAC
Source organism: Diplodus puntazzo (assembly GCA_963678695.2). Classification (NCBI taxonomy): domain Eukaryota; kingdom Metazoa; phylum Chordata; class Actinopteri; order Spariformes; family Sparidae; genus Diplodus; species Diplodus puntazzo. The sequence continues at coordinate 16,536,093 of OZ023172.1, forward strand.
TGATGACTTTGTTTTGGAGTTGAGACAGCCCAAGACTGAGCCTCTCGGTGGGGGAGTGGAACTGGTGGATTACATAACAGGAGTCTGGTGGGTCTGGTGTCTTTGTGCGCACTTACTGTGCGTGTGTGTGTGTGTGTGTGTGTGTGTGTGTGTGTGTGTGTGTGTGTGTGCGTGCATGTGTGTATACAGGACAGGAGTCTAGTGTCTATTTGTGTGTGTGTGTGTGTGTGTGTGTGTGTGTGTGCATGTGTGTGCGTGTCCTCTCGTGGGGACTTCCCCTTACCATCTGCCTAATGGCTTATCCTGCCTGGTTATAGGATGAAAACAAGTTCAATAACATCCCTCTGAATAAAAAAATTCAAGGCGTACTGTGAGGTAATCCAAACTCAGAATATTCATATACTCATAATATCGATGAGGTAATGATACAAAATCAGAAATATAAATCTTTTTCCATAAGTGAATAAACAAGCTGTTCTCGGGGGAAAATAAGGCCCCCAGAATGCTGTTTGAGGCTAGAGAGGTGGCAGGGTCCGCTACAGATAAACACAGTAAAACAGTGTGAAATTGTCCTTTAAGGTCAGTTTTTTTAAAATCACTCATGGAAACAAAGTCGATGAAGATCTAAAATTAAAATCTCTTCCCCAAAACCACATGGCGCTCCTTCAAAGCAATACATCTTATTGCGGCGAACAGAAGCAGTTAGTTGCTTCAGACGGGAAGATTAACGGTGACATTTAATAAAAAAAAGCAAACACACACACACACAGGCGTGTGCTCAAACATACGCACGCACACATCATAACAGTGTCCAGTGCCACATTTCCCGACCACACTCCCTGCCTTAAACAAACACACAAACTTGCACACCTCTCAGCTGTCCACACACACACACACACACTCCTTCCTCTTCTGTCCCCCCCACCCCGAACACACATACCGCTAACGTGCTCACACGCTTCAGCTACAGTTAGGCTATCCACTCTGTGAAACGAGGCTAATTGTTTTAGAGGGGAGCTGACGTTCAGGGAGTAGCCATCTCCTGCGTTAAACAGACATATGGCCGTGGCTTTTCCCTGATTAATACCCGTTATCCCTCTGCCCACTGACTGCCTGGCTGGAGCTGCCCAGACACACGCCACAAACTCTAATGGGCTTACACCCCACTGACGGATGTAACATTAGAGCGACACGCACGCATAATGTGTCATGTTTGTGTTTTTTTTTTTCTTTTCGTGTGCGTCTCTGTCATCTGTTTGGAGATCTTTATTACCGCCGGCATTCATTGACAACACTTGTCGCAACATTTCTATTGTCCTGTTGGACACCGGATCTGTATTCAGCATGTTAACCTTCCCATATGGAGGAAACAATGGCTGCTGTGTGTGTGTGTGTGTGTGTGTGTGTGTGTGTGTGTGTGTGTGTGTGTGTGTGTGTGTGTGTGTGCCTGCAATGTGCCCAACCTCTGCACAAAGGCATGCCCGTCACCCAATGCTCCACACTGGGTTCTGTTTGCCAAGAGGGCCCGATATCTGTGTGTGTGTGTGTGTGTGTCTGTGTCGGTCTATGTGTGTGTATGTGTGTGTGTGTGTGTGTGTGTCACCATCTGTTGTGGGGTCCAGTGTGGTCGCAGGTGCTCAGAAATGGTGCGTGTTGGGGTTGCGGTAGGTGGAGGGGCCGAGCCCAATTCGGGGGGTTAGGGTATCGGGGGGTATTGGGGCAGAAAACATGGATGTGTGTGTTTGTGGGGCAGTTCCTCAAGGGAACACGCTGCCCAAGCTGAGTAATATGCGGCCTTGACAAAAGAGCTGTGGAGCTACAGTAATTGCAGAGCACAAAGTGGACAGGGAGGCAAGAGGGGGGGAGGGAGGCAAGAGGGGGGGAGGGAGGGAGGGAAGGGAGAGAAAAGGAGGCCTGAGTGTTTGATCAAAGTTTACCAAAGTCTGAGGAGATTTGCATACAGATGGTACTGTAGCCCGGCCCCCGGAATACCTTTCCCTCTCTTTATTTCTCTCTCTCTCTCTCTCCCTCTCTCTCTCTCTCCCTCACACACACACACACTCGCACACAAATGTAATAGGGTTTCATTGAGGAATCCATGAATAGCCTTTCAAGAGCGTGTTCTGAGGAAGAAACGGCCTTGGCTGCACAACACAGCACCTCGGTGGAGAAAGAGAAAGCGAGGGAGAGCTGGGGAAGAAAAACAAGGGGATAAAAAAAAGTTAAAGAAAAAGGCAATGATTAAGACGGGAGGGAACAAGAGGGAGCGGTAACAATGGGAAGAAAGAAGAGGAAAAGCCTCCGTCAGGCACTAATTATTAAAACAAATTCGCCCGGTACAGTTTACCTTTCAGCGGTCGTGAAATGCATCTATTGATGTAATATATCTGACGCCCGTTTCCCTCCCTTCGCTCGTCCCGTCACATCTTCAGCCCTTATTGATTTTGAACGCCATTGTTGTGCGCGGGGCGATCACATAAGTGCTGCCCTCTGAGTAAGTTACATGTTCCTCTGAAGCCATTGTTTTGAGGCAAGCTTCAGGCAACTGGGCCTGCTGTGCCAAGTGTCCTCGCAATGCGTCCGTCAGCGCCTGAGCTCCTACACAACATGACATCTAGCAGTTGACGACACAAGCCTGTCCGAACGCAGCCCGAACCCGCCGTCAAACAGCCCTCAGCCCTCAAACAGCACACCGGGCTGTTAGTTTCTAGAGTGGTAATGTTTGAATATCAACATAGCTTCAATCACCGCGTTACACACCTTCGGTTTGGCGAAACTCTGCTGTCAGTGAGTCATTTGCAAAGCACTTCTCAAAACAGCAGCTACAAAGTGCTTTGCAGAAAACAGGAGACGACAAGACGTTAAAAAGACGTCTACAAACTGCTCAAACCACTAAATATAGGCTAGACGTATCACAATCGGAATGAAACGCCGAAGGACACAAGTATCTCACATCACTGAAAAAAAGACATTACAAAAATGTAAATAGCAACCTGGAACTTGCCACAGTGAAGAGGAAGAATCTGCTGACCTCGGTGTGAACCTTTCAGTCTTTTTAAAGTATTTTTTGGGGGTCATTTTAGAGTTGATGGCAGAAAAATGATGAAAATAATCCATCGGGAGCTGCAGTTTGGTTTCAAGCTCTGTTATGCAGCGTCGACGAGTATCCTGTTTCACCACCTACCCATGCACATCACCAAGTTTCAGCTTTTTTTATCCAGGGCATCCACTCTCCGAAACAAAAAAAATGTGTTCGCTTGATGAGTTAAAAGTTGGTCCAGCTTGTTCTCCAAATCGTCAAATGTTGCATTTACTCGAGCTGGCACGCCACTCTGACTTCTTGTAACATTAGGCATAACAGAAGATAACAGCGTCCGTCTTTCTTAAGTGTTTCAGGTCCAGTTCAAAGATGAGGCTGTTACCTTTCACTTTGTTGGGGATTGACTAAACATCATGCGATTACATATGTACGTTTGTCAGAGCTTGTGAGCGTGGAAAGCATGAAATGAAATTCTGAAAGGATAAAAAATGAGCAGGGAGAGAGATAATGGACGTTGAGTTTCATGGTCAGCACCTGAAATCCTTACGACATCAGCCTCAAGGCATCCGTAGAACATCTTCACTGGATCTACTTTTTACTCATAAAGAAAACCCCTTATTCAAACTCTCTTGGGAAGAGAACGTCGCCGCACAAAGACACCTGAGAAACATAACAAAATCCAAAGACACCACAGATGGCAAATGAGAAAAAATGAAGTCCTTGCAGCTTGATTAAAAAAGGCTGCTCCTCGCCATACTGAGAAGTGATTCCTTCATATACAGTGACCTCATCGTCAGAAACGCGCAACAAAATTCACAGACTCTGTTTTCTTTTGTCTGGTGAGGCTCTGTGGTTCTCGGCAGCCACATGCACCACCTCTGGATCAGGTAAGGGGCTCAGTGTCTTGCAGTCGCAGTCCACAGATCGACTTTGTCACTTTTACTTCATCAGGGAGGGAAAACTTTCTCGTCGTGTGGACTGAACCTGTAACCTCCCAGCCACATGTTAGTTTTTAGTGTATATGCAGGGCTCCAGAGTGCGAAAATTTTAAGAGTGCACCTAAGGATTTTTCTAGGTCGCACCGGTGCATCTAAAAAATATAAATGTCCTTTGCAAGCACATCGTCTCTCTGTGTTCTCCTGTGACTGAACTGACAGTCATGGTAGAGCATTATCTTGGTCTAAACCGATAAGAGACAGAGTTTGGGCGGAACTTTGCCTCAGATTGGCTGTGGTCACTGCTCTCCGTTGTGTGTATTTAAAATTTGCGAGCGGCAAAACAAAAAAAAAAATGCGAGCGGCGCTAGCGACCTGAGCGCCACAGCAGCGGAAGGGGAAAAGAAAAGAAACAAAACGAGGCAAAATGAAGAGGGGCAGAAGTATTGAAAGTTTTTTCACTAAACAATCTAAGCCGACAACCACCCCTGCTGCCATTCCCTCGGTTCCTGCTGAGATGCCAAGCCCCGGTCCTTCGGCGGCATCAGACTCGGAACCAGAGGAGACAACCGAGTCAGAAGCCCTTTTTAGATAGAAAAGGCGGCACATTTGCTCCAACTCAAGGGCGGCAATTTGCCAGCCTGTCTTTCTAAAACCGAGGCGTAATATTCCTCCTTTTCCGAAAGCCGCCTCTGAGGTAGGCGTAAACATGTGACGTGACGTGAAGCTGGAAGTTGGGCTGTGAACGGTGACATAGAATTTGTCTTCAAAATAAGAGCTTTACATTGCACCCCACTGGAGTTTAGAACTGGGTTCTTAGCGGGGGCTTTTAATTTGAAAGTAGCGACCATCCTTAGCTTTCCGACATAACATCAAGCTAACACAACAAAACAAAGACCGAGGCTCCTGGATCTCAGCGGCTGCTCAGTTGTTCATCTTAATGTCTGTGGATGAAGTAATGGACTGACTGCTGTGAGCAGCTGTTTCCTGGTTTTAAAACTCCTCGGTTGTGGGTCGCACAACAGTACAGGTCATTGACATCTCTGCCCAGCTCACCCACGGGCCGGCACATTTCCGCCTCGGTTTTAGATAGCAGTCGAGGCGGAAATAAGTGTACCCTCCGAGGCGGAAAATCGGCGACCACAACAGACCCCCAATTTGCCGGCCTCTGTCTAAAACCGCGGCTTGGTGCTCTGTCTAAAAACGGCTAGAGAAAGAGCCCGGCCCCGAGACTCAAAGTAAAAACCTGAAAACGTATTCTTTCAGGCAGGACTGGTTGAAACAGTTTCCCTGGTTACGGTACGATAAAGGACGTAATATAATGCACTGTGTATACTGTCATGAGTGCGGTCAGAGTATGGCCGGTAATAGTGCATTTGTAAGCGGGTCAACAACGTTTCGTGTCGAAACTTAAAAAAAAACACAGCATGTCAAAAAAACACACTACATGCCGGGACCGGTGTGTGGAGAAAGTGGCCCCTCTCCCAGCTGCATTTCAGCGGCAGGCAGCAGCAATCAGGTCCTCTGAGGAATCAGAAATTATTATAAAATGTAATGTTGCATACAACATTGCCAAAGAGGAGCTGCCTAATAGTGAAACACCTTATTTTTCTTATGTCAATGTCCTTCAAATAAAGACAAGGATTTCTCAATATCTTAGTCTTGTTTGGAAATCATTCACGTTATATTAAAGTTGTGGAGCCAGAAAGGTCTCCTTATGGCGTTAAAATTCGAGTGCACCTAAATTTTGTGCCAGTGCACCTAAAAAAAAAAGTTAGGCGCACCAGTGCAACCAATGCAAAAAGTTAGTCTGGAGCCCTGATATGGGCACCACCATCAGCATTTCATCACTGCTATACAACAGTCCTGCATATGGGTGGGCTATAAGATAAAGCTTTTATTATGCCAAGTTTAAACAAGCAGGCCTATTGTAAATATTGGGATTCACACTCGCAGAAGGGCTCATTAATGTCGCGCCCATATGTAACGGAGACACATATCCACTATGTCACAGTGATCATTACTCTTTTAAAGAACGAGCGTGTCCGTGTGCGCGAGTGGGTTTTGTGCCGGTCCCTGTGTGTGCGCGAGCGCGCACCCACGCCTCCCCTTTCTGTGTGTGTGTGTACTTGTGTTTATTTGGAGTAATCACCGGGGCGCTTCTGTGTTTGTACATTGGTATCGAGATTGATTCATGACTGCTCCTCCAGAGGAAACAGATAACAAATGGTTTTCTGGTCCAATAAACACCGTGTGCCTGTAAACCAAATTAGTCTAAACTAAATCATCTTCCGCCTGCACCTTCAGCACCGGGGATGAATGGACGGCCAGGGCTGGGAGGTTGTCGTGTTCCGCAGTAAAACTCAATGAGCGACATATTGATTGAGGGGCTAATTGTGGAGTGCCGGTGTCACCTCAGGCCTAAGCAGAACTTTCCAGACTCCCTCGTGGTTTTATGCTACCAATCAATGGGTTTGTGTTTGAATGGGGCCACGCTCAGCTACTGCATTTTTCAAAACTCCACACTACAATAGGCCCTTCTACTTCATCTATCAACCCAAGGGATTGGGTTAAAGATTAGATGGGAAGAAAAACGAAGAACACGTGTGTTTATGCGTGCCAATCTAAGGGATCTTTTCCACGCTACCTTGTGATGAAATGACTGACTTAATGGTCATTTAGGGTCCACTGGGGGCTTGGGCATGTCTGACACTTGACCTTTGTGCCAGTTAGGAAGGGAGACAGTGAGCAGTGGGGGGAAGTTTAGGATGTGAGCATATTAAAACTGATATTTTACACTAAAATAGCGTATAATTTGACTCTTTGCAGAGTAATTGGTTTGCAAAGGTTCTGGTACTGAATTTGCTACTCTTAGATGAACTGACAGAATTACTTCGGAAGTACCAAGTACCGATTCATGTAAAATCAGTATGTGCAACATTTCAATACCTGGGAGCACGTTTGGGTGAGAGAGCGTGACTGTCCATACTTCAGTTTGTTCAAGTCACAGGGGAATATGGAGCCAAAAGCGGTAACACTTTTCCAAACTTGCCGCAGAAAATCACTCGCTGCAGTATTTGTAATGCAAAACGCAAAGCTGGTCCTCGCAACACATTCAACCTGAGGAAAAAACAGGTCAAACTTAAATATGTCTTGAGGCTGAAACTGATACCAGGTCTGGTAGCCTTAAAGCCCTGGTTCCGGTACCATATTGGGCCCTTGCCATTATGTATGTAACAGTGCTAGTCTAGCACAAATACCTGACGGGGCCTTTTCAAGAGCAATTTACATTTTTCAGCGCTTGTTGGCAGTTGTTTTATTGGTATGCATGAGTTTAAAACTCTTTCCAACGACTAGTCCGTCACAGTGTTAAAACAAGCACTTTTTCAAATGAAAATAGATAGGGTTTGATAAGTGACTAGTATCTTGGTTGACTCCAGCAGCCTGGCCGGTCCATCCATTCATCCACTGACCCTTTCAGCAACTGCTGAAGCTTCAGTGATGACTGTGTACACTGCAAATCCCTCTTTGCATGCCCCGGGGGGGATTGCACAAGGCCTGGATCGGGGGCGAGAGCAGGATGTACTGAGGTAGTGGAGGCGGTTGAGGCACATTTTGCCTGTTCAGCAAGAGTCTGCCTCCACACCCTAACTAAGAAGCAACACTGATTATACATTTACAGCCATTTCCTTTCTAAGGCTCTGTTTAAAAATTAAGAAAACAGTTGTCTGGCTGGATTGGGTGAGTCACATCCAAAGATCCCGTAAAGTACACACCTGCGACGGCATGTAAATGTTTATGACTGGAGGTAAAATCACAGATTCTTGCCAGCGCTTTCTTCTTTTTCCTCTCTCTGCATCCCTGAGCCGCCACGTCTTGTTTTTCTCTTCCAAACCAAAGATAACCGGCTCATATGTTGTACCATATATGAACATTGATCCTGCGTTGATGAGCTGATGCTTTCTTATCCTTTCCTTATGTTTATAATTATAAAGATATGTACATCAAACTACAGCAAAGACTACATGAATCACCCAAAATCACTTTGATAAGCGACTGATACGTTATAGCTTTAATTAGCTTTCATACTCATTTGAATTTAAATTACTTGCGTGTTATAACAGCAACAAGCCACTCAAGAAGTCTGCTCTCTAAAGTGATATCATCCCTACTAATGCCTCTTAGCTGATATAAGATAATATCTAAATCTCACTATCTCAAAGCTTCTTGCTAAGTAATTTTAAAATAACTGCCTAAATGAATACATAACACTATTGATTTGAAATCCTCAAGCTCAGAGTGCACAGGATCGATCGAGCAGCAGGCAATCCTGAGGCAAAAAAGCCCGAGATAGAGTACAAGGTTATCGACACTTCGGGGGCGACCTTGCTCCTCGACAGTTATCTGTCGGTTTGATGGCGAGCTGGAAGTGCGACGGGGCAGAGGACGGGGCCGGGGCGGGGCGGCAGAATCCTCAGCAGGCGCCTCGCTGCTGACACATGTAGGACAGAGCTCAGTGGAAATCGGGTTAATGAATCGTGGAGAGAGGGAAACGGCGGGGTTACTCGTCTTTCAATATTCCCCCGTCATTATCAGTTGGACCAGCGCTCATCTGCACACCACTGGGAGAGGAAGCGATGGGGAGGTCAGTAGGTGGCATATCTGAACCTGTGAAAAGGATTTCAGACAATAGATCATAGATGTGTGCTAAACAAAGCACCTGCTACTCAAGTGTCATGCTCAATTTCTGATGGGAATAAAAAATGCTTCTGTCTCTTTTTGTGAGTGTTCATGTATATGATTTACTGTGAATATAACCGTTATATTTGATAGCTTCTGAGAGTTTTTTTTTTTTCCTTTTCTTTAGTCTCTCTCTGTATGCAGTGTTCTCGACCAGCCTTTGTTAGAGTGTATTCTCTGGTGGGTCTTTGGTCCATGACCAGTCCATTACAGGCTTGTCTGCCTGGCTGTCACTTCTCTCTGATGGATCAGTGAGCTCCAGACAGAACCACCAGTCTCAATTTTAATAACATCAGCCTGTTTCTGCACTGGGACCCAACACAGATGCAAATCACTGCCTTTTATTAGATTGACTAAAACCAGCTCTCTCCCACATCTACTCCCCGTCTCCCTGCAGTTGTTACTGTTCCCGGACGGTGTGCGCTGACAGGTTGACCCCGACGAACCTGACGCTTTTAATTACCGGTGAAAATTTGGCGAATTAGGACCCAGTCTCTTCACAAACATAATTCGCCGGTCTAAGAGGATGAAATATATTAGCATATTTAATTGGCGGCTTATGCCCATCTCTTGTGTTTGACAGCTGTTGAGTCAGACGACGGCATTGTGCGAATATGAGTCAGTGCACACTAATCTAATCAGCGAAAACCTTGGCTGGGGATTGAGTTAGCATTTTGGACATCCGTCAGCAAGCTCTCAGGATTACACACAAGGTTAATTATGGGAGAATTAGATTCGGGAGGGACAATGGCTTTATCGCTTGTAAGGGTAAGGTAATAGTATTCACAAGCCACCGGCTGATGTGAAGCGAGGGCCTGAAGAACAGTCCATGATGCTGTGGTAACTCAGGCGTGGCATTGATTACTTTAATTGGTGGACTGGGAGCGGAGAACATCATTGAATTTGATTTAACACACACACACACACACACACACACACACACACACACACACACACACACACACACACACACACACACACACACACACACACACACTTCAGATACAATCCACCCGTGCATTGGTCATTGTTAGATGTCTGAACTATCTGGAGCGTTCGACTTCCATCTGGGATTTACCATCAAACAAATGCAATATTGTACGCCCTCCACCTCCCAGGCCTCGCCAGCACTTTCCTACGTCCTCCGATACGACCTTAAAGGACATTGATTTAAAAACAGGAAAGGACTTCAGTCAGGATTTTTCAAGTTGCTCAGCAAAGGAAAATTGCCTGCTTATTGACACAAGTGCAAAAACTCTGTCACACGTAGTTACTTCAGGTAGAATTACTCAGTGAACTACCGTAGCCGGTGAGCCAGTGGCTCCCACGCCAGCAGGCCGGGGCATGCTAGGACTAGAGTCACAATGTTGAGCTCCTTTCTGTACAATACAACATTGTTGCAATATCAATACTAAGGTAGGGCTGGTTTATTCCATTTTTGTTTGTACTGTCTAGTATCAGTTCCATTTATTGTTTATCCATCTCCTTGATGATAATATCAGTCGAAACCTTTTATTTTGTCCAGTCTGAAAAGAAAAGTTCATATAGTTTATTCAAAAGAGATATTTGTATTTGTATGTAGCTGGACATGTGCAGCATGGTTGTTTTTGGTCAGAGAGGCGTATTTGTGTGTCTTAGTTGGCCAAAGTTGAGCTTCATTCGAAAACTGTGGGTGGATTTATTTCTCCCCATGAGTGAATCCACCGGCCGTTGAAATTAAATTTCCATTGATTTAAATGACCAGTTTCCAGTTTTAATGCTTGAGTGCCCGGGCCTCACAGCTAAACCTACTCCTCTACTGGAGGACATATGCTGCACTGTCACACAGTGTTACAGGTAGATCTCTCGGAGGAAGCTAAAACGGCCTGGCAGTTGGAACAGCTGCACCGATAAGACCTCACCCACTCAAAATCCAATCAGACAACAGGAAGATTTACCACAGGAAACGTATTGAGCACATATTTCCCCTTTTGTTCCTCTCATCCAAACACTGAAAGTGATTAATTTGCGTCACTGGGATATTCCCGGCACGCCATCACACTCTCTCTCTCTCTCTCCTTCTCCGTCCTTCCTCCGTCTGCCTCGCACACACAGTTAAATAAGATGCACACACCAATACACTGACACATTCGAGTGAGTGAGCGCCGGGCATGCCATTGATGCTCTGCTCTGGCTTCATCCATCACTGATAATGGCCGAGGACAGCTGTGTGTTCAGTCCCCCCTCTCTCCATCATACCACGAGCTTGAGGCGGATGGATGGAGGGGAGGAGGGGTGTATTTGTTCTGCCCTGCCTCCTAATCACACACCTACCAATTCTGTAATACTGTCCTGAAACCGCTACCCCCCTCAAAACAGTCCCAAAAACACCTCCCCACCCGAGAGAATACGCGCCTCGGGCCAGGCCCAGATGGCCGTGGCCCACGGCGGCCTGTGAGTTGCTGCTATCTGCCTCTAGATCTACTCCAGGGCTGGAATAGGAATCACTGATGCAAAGCTGAGGTTCATACATACACACACACACACACACACACACACACACACATTCACACCCACACACGTATTGACACTCGCGGACACAAAGACGAATGCCTTCATGCCCTTTTATGCCTGCATTTCTATGCATGCTTCCACTTCGGCAATATCTCTTTCACACACATACATGAATACACTCACGCACACACACACACCGAACAGGGATGCACTGTTTAGACTGGAGCTAATGAAGAGATAACAGCTGATGTGATTATTTTCCACATGAATGGAGTCCGTGAGGGCTTCATTCTGACTTCACTGCATTTGGTGTGCATTAGTGGGAGCGGGCTTTTCATTGACGCACCGTCCTTGAACTACCTTATTTAACTAGGTCGGATGACTGCAAGCAGACTGTCGTACAGCGGCGGTGGGAAAGAACGAGATGCAGTGCGCTCTAATAGCCGGCTTGAACCCCCAGTGCAGTTTGGGATTTTGTGCCTTTGCTTAGTGAAAAAAAAAGATGAGTTATTTTGACGGAGCTATTGTGAGCTTTATGGTTGTTACTCAAAAGGGTCTGTTCATCGTAATTACACACTGTCAACTGCATTATAGGGACCATTTTCCTGGTAAAAGTGAAAGTAGGCCTAATTGAGGCAGTTCACAATGAGGTGTGAGCTGTACACACTGTTTCTAAGTTATTATAGGGTCAATCCATGCCAACTCACTCCAAAATCCAAAACTTTTCCCAGTTCACATCATAGATTTTCGAAAAATCAAATGTGTTGAACCTATTAAATTCATGGGACCTTGAAGGAATTAGTAGATATAAACAGATGACCTGATGTAAGACATTTGAATCAGATCAGAGGCGATAAAAGTGGGACCCATGCTCAACACCTGCTTGAAATAACACCAAAGTTCTCCTACTAGATACCAAAAGAAGGTAAGTGAGGATACACTGCACATTTTTTCAGTAATTTGGGAGAACCAATCTCTGTCTCTACCAGTTTTTCTGTAAAGCGTCTGCTGTTTGATGGTGATGAAATTATAGCATCATAACTTGTCATCACCGAGCTGGAGAGAAGTCGCGCTGAAAAACAACGATGGCTCTCATTTACACGACTCATTTTCAGATTCTTGCCTAATCTGTAATCTAAACAGTCCACTGAGGTCAGTTCCAGTAAATCTCCACAGATGGCAAGCTGATGTTATTCAATTAGCAGGTGATGGGGAAGGGTGGAACCCGATCCCCAACAAAACACCAGTCCAGCACACTCCCTTCTATAAAAGACACCTGTCAGAAACAAGAGCCTCCTTTACCCTGGCTGTTAAAGAAAAGCACTCTCCTTGTCTCATCATCATTTAAGACTTAGGCACTTCAAAGCCGGCCAGGTACAATAGCAATGAGCAGGCCGCCTTCAAAAGAACAGCACAAGTTATGGCGGGGTGGCAGGGGAGAAGAATAGCCCTGTAAATCATAATAGAGGGGAAAATATAAAAGACGAGGCGGAGAGACGCAGTTCACCTGTTCTCTGTAACACAATCACTTAACGATCCTCAGGGCGCATTGTAAGGGAGAGCGCTCCTGTAGCTCGCGCCCTCGCTTTGTGCCCCGCTGGAGCAGCGAGATCATCTTCCCCCCTCTCCGCAGACCCCCTGACCTCCTCTCTGTTCCACTTACACACACACACCCATCGAAATTACCCTTACTCCTCACAGATTAAGATCAATGTCATTCATCGCGCTTAGAGTATCAGCCTTTGATTCGGACCAGAGAAAGGGAAGGGAGGGCACACGGGGCACCTGGGAGCTGTGTGAGGATGGAGAAGGAAAAAAAAAAGTCCTCCATTAGACGTGGATGAAAGTGGCTTTTTTACTTTCCCCTTGAGCTGATGGATGCTTTATATGAAGGGTAGTTTATCTCTGAAGTCACTGCAGGTTAACAAGAAGACACATTTGCTTATGCGCATATCTCACGGGAGGGGTTTCGTCAAAAAAAGCCCCTACAACATCTTTCTGGTCACACAGGAGATAGCAGTACATAGGGCTGCGCTGACTGGCTCTACAAGTGCAGGTGAGAAAGGGGAAATATGAATCAGGAAGTCCAGACTGAATGGTGTGTTAAAAGAGCTGGCATGCAACAAAGCTACCTGAGAAAGATAAATGACCAGGAGGGAAACCAGAGAGAGGAAAAACATTTAAGGCCTTGTTGGCAATTTTTTTTTGTGCTGATCGAACAAGTAGAATGTGTAGCTCATCGCTGAGAAATCAATTTCTCGTTCAGGTCAGTGCACAAAAAGAACGAAAAGAGAAAGTCGGGTAACCTGGAAGCTCAGTTGGTAGAGAGTCCGCCCCATGTGCAGAGGCTGTGTCCTCAGTCCGGGGTTCGTTCACTTTGCAATTGTTTTTTATCAGACATACTCTCTGTTAGAAGCAGCAACATCAGTGAGAGTTGTGTCAGACAATGCAAAATCATAATAGAGGTTTCGTCCATCCACATGGAGGGACTTCCTTTCACGCGGGCGCAGGGCGTACAGGCTTGTTCGCCATCAGCTGTAGTCTTTGCGGTGTGTTCAAGTGCAGCTTTTTGGCACGGACAAAGGAGTTATGAAGCAACGCAACAGTCAGCCTTTCGATGCAGCTAGTTCCTTCATGTCGGTTTGGTGTGACAGGCTTGACCTTGAGGCTGATTCGACGAGCGACTTTCAGTAAAATTCATAGACCCCATCTCGGAGTCCGTTCTCATAAAACATGCATGGCACAGCAGTTAAGACGCATTTGAGGCAAGAGCAAAAGTCGAGCCAGGGTAAACTCCTGCTGCTTTTGCCCCCTCTGTGCCAACACAGTGGTCTAATTGAAACAAATAAAGAGCAGCCTCAGACTCACGCTGCCTATTCTGTCTGTGATCAAGCCCAACCCCCCGTTACGTCTGCTTCTCTCTGCTTTACCACAGGGATTCCTCTGTGTGTCTAGTCCCTGACCTTTGACCTGGCCCATAGGTAAGCTTAGCTTTTGGACAGTGCTGACTCTTTTCTATAGATTGCTTGTTTTCCCATTGAAGTTCCAAGCTCTCCTATCTCCACACTCTCTCTCCGTTCACCTACCTCCCCCAACATCCCCACCCTTGGAGTCAACCAGGGTATGTGACGGTCTAAATGCCCCCTATTGTTGGCAGAATGGACCTTTTGTCCGCACCCCCTGTATGTGCTGACTCAGGGACATCCAGTGAGCCCACTTTTGAGTCCATCCAGGGGTATGAGAGGGGTGGATACCATAGGGTCAGCTAAGCCTTGCAATGAAGCCCCCCTCCCAGAGTGTTTGAGGAATTTCCTGATTCAATAACTTTTTAAATAGCTGGCCCCCTTGCCTTTATATACCTCCAATGGCAGCCGCTCTCACTCTCACACCTAGCAGACAGACTAGACTGGCCAGGCCACATCTAAACAAACAGGTACATTTAAACACGTGTCTACGCGTTAAATTAATCTCTGTCCATTTTCAGAATGTCTCTCCCTTTTTTGAGCGGCAATCAATAGATGCTTTATCAACAGCAGTCTTCTTCTGTTGCCTACTTTTTTTTTTTTTTTTTACAATTTATAGTGAGCAACGATCAGCAGAAGTGCAGAGACATTTCTCAGCTCTTTACTCTCCCCTTGATTTATTGACAGCTCCCTATAAATTGGGGGTCGCAAGCACTTAGCAATTTGTATGTATGCTCAACATAGCTCCGTATTTATACACAAACCCTTCACAGATGCCATAAACGAGAGTAGAGGCTCCATATGCAGACGCATTTTAAGAGACATGGGAGGAGGGTTGAGAGTAAAGACAAAGAGACAGACAGGAAAAAGATAAATGAGAGCGTTAGCATCCGGTAACATTACTTTATTTCTGCAATGAGGATCTGCTCACGCAGCAGTTTGTGGACCAATAATTAATCTCCTTTACATCCCTTTTTAATAGACTTCCATTAACATGCTTTTAAAAATGGTGCTTTTAAACATTACCTAATTCACTGCATACATGAGAGCACACATTAGTGCTGAATAGTATTTACTGGCCAGCCTTTAAACAACTCCCCTTAAAATCTAATCCGCTAATGTATCCAAATCACACGGCTGTCCCGGGCCATATATCTTTAATTGTACGTCGGTCCACTTTAACAAGAGTCAGATGCGTTCCAAAGACTCCTTTACATCAAAAAGCTGCCGCCCAGCACCTAATATCCTCTGCCGTCACAATGCTGCCGTTTCACCACCCATGTTCATAAAACACAGTCTCCCCACCGCCCCCCCTCCCTGAACCCCCCTCCTTTCACTTTGATTGGGCTAATTGTGTTTCCTGCTGAATGCAGTAAACCTAAGGGAAGCTAGGAAGTGCATATGCACGTACCCTGGAGCGTTCATACAAACTCAAATTCACACTGTAGGCGGCTTTTCTAACAAGAGGCCATTAGAGACAATAGGCAGGCTCATTCACTCTCCAAGGGTCCAATTTACATGGCAGTGGCAGGTACTAAAGCCCCTTCAGTCCTATGGGCTATGAAGTCCCTATCTGACACCTCTCTGCTGGTCATGTGTTGGAAATAGCTCATTATCGCTCAGTGGTTTAACACATGAAGATCAATTTCGGCTGCATATCTATCCACGTATCTACCAGAGTGTCCTTGAGTATAAACCGAAACCTGTAACTCACCCTGAACTCTGACCTGCCGTTAAAAGAAGGCAAGACTTACAAAAAGAAAAGGAGGCTTTTTAAAATATTGAGAAGCAGATAGGAAATCTTCACATTTCAGTAAGGTATTGTTGAAGAGCTACACAAGTGTAAGAGAGGTTTTCGAAGATAGCGGCTCAACATCTGGCCCAGCCGGATCTGATAACTCATCGGTTTTCACCCAGAGGGCCATCATAGAACCGCGCTGTGGTCGTCTTTGTTATCACAGCCTGTCGCTGCTTTTCCCTTCATCCCTCTCTTTCTCTTTGTCAACATGGGTGAGCTCCTGTTGACCCGAGGGTCTCTGCGGTGAGAGTGGGCCACACTGGACCACTTCAGAGCCCATCCCAAAACCACACCAAGCATCCCGAGCAATCAATGGGTGTATTTCTCTTTCTCTGCACTCTCTGTCTCTCTTTATCCGAAACCTCATCCCTCTCTGTGCTGGTGACCCGGTCCGTGTGTGTTGCGGCCTCGGCAGAGGCAGACAGTGTGTTAGTGAATGGGAGGGAAGTCATATGTTAGCAGTTTGAACCTACAGCCCCAATTAGAGGCAGCTGTTGCAGCGCTATCGCACCGCAGCGGAGGGGAGGGGGGCTGAATTTATGGTCTGCGTCTCTGTGGCGACCCCTGTTTGATGTGCAGATAATTAGGAAGTGAATGGCTTCCTGTGGGTCGCTGCTGGAAGGGGCAGCACCATACAATAATAAAAAACAGAGAGAAAGGGAGAACAAGGAGAGGAACAGCTGAGAAGTAGGATGCATATTGGAGTGGTTGCAGGGTCAGGTGGTGTGCCAACATAAACTTGAGCTCGTCTGCTCTTTGCAGGCCTCGCCGCCACGCACCGTTTCGTATCAACGTGCATGCGTCAACACAGGGTGCATCTCCTGACACATGCACGCTGACACACTTGACCCCTCGTTTTGTGTGCGCGCCCGAACTCGGGCGCATTCAAAGGCCGAAACAGTCAACGCATCGCTGGAATCAGCTTTGAGCTCCTCTTCTCTCCACATACCATCCTTTGACTCGCACGAGAACACGCCTGTGCAAGTTAGCGGCTCTGAACATATTTACAAGAAGAGTTAACAGTCCAAGAAGTCGAAGAAACAAAGCAGATCAAAGACTGAAACGTATGTTCCTATAGATTAAGAAAAAGAGGGCCTCCTCACATTTGTCCAGACATGTGATTTCAAACATCTTGAATAATCTTCTGTCAAGTTTGTACCGTGGAACCTTGTAAAGCTTTTCTCAAAGGCTCGGTCTTAACTCAAATACCGCTGGCGTGTTCCATAGCAACACTTTGTTTTTCCACTGGCTGCGCAGCCACCTTGCACGTCATTTCAACTTTGACCTCTTCAGCCAGAAGTCGCGACCCTCGCTCATTGTCCTCCTGATTTCCCTGAAGGGGATCAGAATCCAGAAATCCAATCTGAAAAAAAAAAAACCCTCTTGAATAAAAATAAATAGTAATTGATTCCTGAGATTCCTCACAGTCAAGTGTTAAGTCAGTCAATAAAACTTTCTAACAGACTCTGCTGGCCACTGTATGAGCAACAATAGGGCCAGATTGTGATGCTCGGCGCCTTTTGTTTCTCCCAAGCTTTTCCGGTGAATGAAACACAATAGGAAGGAATGCATTGGTTTCTGCTTGAGTGCTAAACCCAATCAGGATGATAACAATGTGCTTTAAAGGACTAAGAGAGTCTTTAACTATCCTCCACAGCATCAGATTAGCGTGTTACCATCTACCCCCTCCTGTGGCTCGCTATTCACGTGCAACGCAAAGGCCAACACTAAACAACAACAACGGCGCGCACACACACACAGACACAAAACCTCACATCTGCACATAAATGTATCCATCTGGTTATTCAGTTATCTGATTACAAATCAATGAATAAATCAGCTGGGTGTATGACGACGTTGCTTAGTCACCGTATGCGTGGGAAAGTGTTGACACAGGAAAGAACAAGAGGACAGCACACATTATCTTAACCTTTGTAAACCTTTGTTTTTGGCTTTAACTTAGAGTTTGTTTAAAGTAGATTTGTTTTTAAAATGCAAATATTTGATGAGAAGTGGCTGAAATGTGCACGGACTATCAAGCATTTAAGCGTATCAAAAACTTGGTCGGATTCTTAGGTTTGATAACTTACTGTTAGTGTGAAAGCTGACACATTCACTCTAGATATTCAAATCTTTATACCTATTCCTATGTATTTTCTCTCTATCTCCTCATAAAGCAAGACTTATCTGAAGAAAGGCAGTTTTTTATTCTATTTTATCACAAAACCCGACAGTTAGCATGTCACTCCTATTAGTATGTTTTTTCTCTCTTTCTTCTCATAATGCTCCTGTACTGTACGCTTGAACACAAGATCAGCAGTTCAAATCGTGACCATTGGTAAGGCAGTACAAGGTCATATCTGCATTTTCATAAATGGGCCTTTCAACTTTCACTGTTCTTATTATTCTACCCATGCCGAATGTTTTTTCTCAACCACAAGAAAAATATGCCGACCATTGGTAAGTCAGGGTGAGACAGTTCAGGAAATTTCAGCCTTCCAGCGTTCACATTGTATTTTCAGCGGGGAATGCATTTTCTGATTTGAATGTTAAAACACAACAGTTATAATGCTAAACAACAAACCTTTATTGTGTGAATTCTCTGAAGTAAGCTACAGAGATGCAAGGAGTGTGAGGACTAATACGAGTGTTAATATGTCCAGATGTGATCAAATGTGAGACAGATCCTTTTTTTTTTGGTGGAATCCAATTGTGATCCTCCAAATTAGACCTAATATCAATACTTTCGGTGTCAATTTGCCTATCTCTAAGGAAGATAAGATTATATATAACATATATAAGGCATAAGAGGGATATTAAAATTAAATTCAAATCCTGCGATTGGTCCTCTTCTTCTTCTCTTCCCACCAAATAAACCTTTGCACTATCTACCCAACCAGTCCACGTTTACAACAGTTCTGTGATAAAGAATGCGTCATCAACGGCGGACATTGCACAACGTCCTGTAAAATATGACGCACCCACTTTGTGAGACAATTCAGGTTAAATTAAACCTGCTATTTCTTGCACCTGAAATCAAACCTTTGGTTCCCCTTTGTTGTTGAAATTCTCAGAATGGCTCTAAATTAAGGAACAGAACTGGTTCCATTTTCGATACCAAAAGATCTGACGGAAATGCCGACCGGCAAGAAGCGTGGAGTGAAGATTGATCAATACGATGTTTGAATTCACCAAACGGACTGCACTCACTCTCTTTTAAATCAGACATTAAGTATCCTGGCTGCTATACGTCATGATGTCATTAATGATGCAGGAGCATTTGGGTTATGCAACAGACAACCACACACACACACACACACACACACACACACACATGCATGCCATTTATCACAGTCAAAACAAGCTCTCCAACCAAGGACCCTCACAGCTCGGCCCTGTTCACGGGAATGTGGAGAACTTTAGGGGAAATATTCTGATAAGAGGCTGTTTTCTTACGGGCAGCTGGGAGGGGTCCATCATATCTTGTTATGCTTAGCATTTGTTTTACTCTATGAGAACATGCGATGTGTCTGAGCCAGTATCTCTATTCCCATTACGACATGTGCCTCGGTGCCATGAGAAAAGTATGCCTGCCTGTCGCCCAAGGAAAGAAATCCAAGGCTTTCATGAAGACGTGACAGGACGCAGAGCTTAAATGACGAGGGAAGGGGAGCGTATGTATTGTGTCGAGGGCCCTGATTTACTATACTGCCACTCCATCCAATTAAAAAAGAACATCAACAACAAACCTAATTTCTCACCCCCTCTTTTATTCCTTTTTTTCTCATTTTGTTTTTCCATATTTTTTCCTTTTTTTACATTGAAAATCCACAGGCCCCTCCCCCCTCCGCTGCTCTCCTGCTTTTCTGTGCTGAGGGAGGCTGACAAAAGGAATTGTGCAAACGAGCCTTTAAAATCCCTAAATGGTTGTGGTCTGTGCACAATGGGCCAAAGAATGCGGCGCTGGACAAAGGCCGGCCCTTGCCCCACCACTCCGCCCTGCAGTGATGGATCCGAACGGACGCATGAACGTGGGCTGGATTTGGGGCTGCGGAGGCGCCACCTCGCCCCCCACTGGGCCAACCAAAAGGGACAGGCCTCGGGGATACACTGGAACCCCAGCCAAGGGCCTCAAAACAATCACGAGCCGCTAACTAGCCTCGCCATCCATAGGCCTTGATTGATATGGGAAACGCATGCTTGCTTCTCCATACAGCTCCCACCATCACTCTTTATCATCCTCAAAGCCTGAAATTATTCCACCTTTCAAAGCCAACGCTACAGATTAGATGTGGGCAGCCATTAAATGCTGATTTTATGTACGTAACAGGTTTATATTAGCCCTAAAATCATGTTTTATGAGCGTCCGATATGCCTCACAGGGATGCAGACTGTAACGAATGGCAGAGAAATATGAAAGAGCGATGGTGAAATCAGAGAGCGAAGGTATGGACAAATTATAATGAGTGTTTTATTAATGGGGACTACCCCCCTCCGGGCTGATAGCACTAAAGAAAACGTTAATTTGCATGGTTCGAGGATATGGAAAATGTGCTCTGACAACCCTGATTAAAGCTGGTGTACAGGATGGCGCTTTGAGGAACAGTCAGACTCTATAGGAACATTGAAAACAGGTTATAGCAGATACTCCACAGTTGTCTGAGGGTACAATATTCAACCAATTAGCTGGAGGGAAAAGCGCTCCGATGCCGTTCAGTTATTTGCCCGCCTATTCCTAAATCCATCCATTACATACGCCTGCTTTTTCCTGTTTGGGATCAGAATTTATCCAAGCATGCCTTTGGGAAAGGGACAAAAACAACCTGTTTGGAGTTCTCAAATCACCTGGTCTTCCGGTTTTTGAGGAAGCCCATAAAAGCATGAGTGGATGGAGCGTTCACTACTGATTAATCACACTGCTCCAACCAAAATAGACGAAAAAATGGCAAAAAAGAAACAACACATGAACATTAGTGTTATGTAATCCATATCCAGGATGCAGCTGCAGAGCTTGGACATCCTTCAGGAGCTGGATTGGCAACTGATTTCCTCCATCCTTTTGTCCCTGCTACGCAAGAACCTGATTCTGTTTCAACATTGACAATAACACGACGGTTGAGGAACATGACCACAAGTGTGTTAGTTGGCAAAACAGGTTTTAACCTTTCCTGTCTACCTTGATCAGTGGAAGAGCAGCATTGTCATTGACTGTCCATGTCCTCTTCCACCATGTGGGTGTCCTGGGTTTATCACAGGTGGGGGGGGGAAGTTGACATGATTGCTATGAACTTTAGGAAACCTTAACCTGTGTCAGGACAGAGGCTGCACAGTGGAGTCAAAAAGAATGGATATTATCAGCTTGTTATTATCTTGAGGAAGATTTAGCCTGTGGTGTTTGAATCATTTGAGTGTGAGTGTGTGTGTGTGTGTGTGTGTGTGTGTGTGTGTGTGTTTGCGGGTGTGTGTTATGCCACATCTCAATGCCTCCTTTAGATATTATGTAATGTAGCACTGTCGTGTAGCACGGTGCTCAACCGTCGTGTTATTAGCTGGGCCAAAACCCGTTTTGGTTGGCAAAACGGGTTTCGTGACATGTTGAAGATCAGGCTTCATAAAAGTGACCCTTTTGCTCATCATACTGCCCAGTTTTATCTGGTTTGCTATCTGCCACTTGTGCTTGTGAACATGCAATCATTTGAGCAATGAAGGTCTCTGAGGGCCTGAAGCTAATTTCTAAGAGATGAATAGCAAGAAGCAACAATTTAAGGGTTTGTTATTACAGCACAGCAGGACCGGAGGATAGAGGAGTACGCTTTGAGCTCCGGGTGATATTTTGAAACACTCGCTGCTATTATGGCTCCACACAATGCCCAATTACATCTATTTGGGTACGCGGGACCATGTGATTGTTTTTACTAGCTGGGCTTGAAGCAGTTTTCTGGGTGTTTGTTGTGGAGGGCTGTGGGTTTAATGTGCCATCAGAGCGAGTCGTAACAAACAGCTTCTTGGAAAATAAGCTATTGACTTCATGTTTGCATCAGCAAATCGACGGCATTTCTTCATAAATTTGTGATCCAAGTTCTCAAGTCTCAGTATCAGTCAATTCAACGTCTTGTTCTGGCAAACAAAAAGGCGTTTGTGCATGATTATTGGCCACGATGAAACATTTCTGAGCAAAATGTATCTTCACATTTTTACTACTTGTCAGTGACTTCTTATAAACCAGCTGTTAAAGCTGCCTGACTCTTTGAACTGACTTGATGACACAGGGATCACAGTGTTCTTGAACCATGCTGCTTTTCTCCCACCCTTGTTTCATCACGATTTTATACACCTTATCTCACACACACACTCACTCTCTCTTTCACTTTCTTTATTTTCTCCAGATAATAAGCTGTAAATGTTACATTAAAAACTCGCTCTTCCTGCGCTGCTCTATTGGAGCCTCCTGTGATAAGATATGGCAGGAACAAAAGAGCGTCGGCACAGCGCTGTGCTTTCCTTTGATGTGCTTTCACTTTTATTGCTTTTTTGTAAGATGCAGGGGCATTTACTGTAAATGAAATTTGGATGTAGATGTGGCAGCAGCTGAGTCTTTATCAGTAGTGGATGTTTTTTGTATAGCCTTGACTTAATCACGCATTAGTCTTCTGAAAAGGGTTCACACACCTCCTGTGTGTATCCAGTGATTGCCTGAGGCCTGTATTACTCACAATGGTGGTATTTTCGAGTCCTGACTTCATATCCTGCCCTTGTTTTTTGTCTTATTTGGCTGGGGGGCCCCCCCAACCCTCTTGGAACGTGCACCCCAATCTATGTAAATCCCCTATACATACCTCAGTTGCATGTCGATTGTGTAATAGGTGCGGCGCGGTTGAGTGGACGCAGCGCAATCAGAAGTGCCGCGAAAAGCTGAGATGTGACCCAGCACTGTTTAATTTTTAATTCAGGACAATGCCCACATTCATTCATAAAACCAGGAAAAAGATTGTGCTCTGTTAATGATCTACAAAATTTGCCTTGGTTAATTCTTGCCTTACCACTTTCCTTTCACTGAGAACACACACACACACACACATACACATACACATACACACAGAGAGAACCCCTCCCTGCACTTGTTTTATTGCTTTTGAGTGGGTGGTGTTAGTGATACCTCTCTGATTCATACTACTGTTTGAAGTAGGATCATTTTTCCAGCTGTGCACATGCCATTCAGCCAGGTATCCACCCACAGACACGGTAATGCTGCTTTTCAACCACCTTCTACTTTGACTGGTAACAGGTTTTGGAATGTGATGGAAGACTGGAGCTGAAAAGATTGCCACCAGCATAAATAAAAAAGCAGGATACCAAAGAGAAAGAGAGAAAAGACCCACAGGCTGGACAGACAGAGGATGGTTATTGTGCATGTGAGACAAAGAGGCGTGTATGGAGAGTAAGACGTGGACGGAGGAGACCAGCAGTGATCTTTGGTCATGGTTTAAGCTCAGATTTCCGGTTGCCAGTTTGCTATAAATCCACGGTGGTGAATCAGTACGAGTAGAACAGATATCAGGTGCCCAGGCAGATCAGCTGAGCCCAACACCCAGTCAGCCATCCCACGTGACACCTGTGGAACGCCATGTCCGGAAAAAGACACCTAAATTCGGAAAATGCATTTCAATCTAATCACACTAATGACGTCAAAAAAGTTCTTGTCAAATCCCTGAACAGAGACTAAAACTGACTCCCTGACGCTGGAACTGGGAGGACTGCATCAGACAATCTTTGCAACAGGTCCATGAACCGAAAACCTGACACTTTAAACTGGCCAGGCGTGTTGAGAATTGAGATGAGACAGTCCTTTGGCAGGACCGTAACTGTTTTCTCTCTTTACCCGACTTTTAAGTGTATAATTCAATTAATGACTTTAAGGAAAAGTCTGTCCATGCACAGTTCTGCATGCACAGCTGTACCGATGTGAATGATTCAACAAATCCTGCTCCTCTCTCCGACAGCAGACTCAGAACCGATAAATCATATTGAAATTTCCATGATACATGTTATATCACGTTCACATGACACCTTTATGACCCAGGAGTTGGAAGAGATGGTGGTGGAGCTATGCTAGCCACGGGGCTGCGAAACCAGTGACTGCAGTTCAAGTTTATGCAGTGGGGTAAGTGTTTATAGCTGGTCTGCACAGCCACACTCGATTATTGCATGTTCCTTTCTTCTTCGATCATTTGAATATGGGCACAATTGCGTAGATTTTCTGACAGTCTGCCTACTCTCACAGTGTTGTACCTGTTTCTACACACAAAGCGTGACAGAACTGAGCTTGAGAGGGATGTTCAAACCCTGCTTACTTTTTAACCTCGGCACACCTGAGCAGTGTGTACTGTTTCCTCAACTATCGCTGACTGTGATATAGAAGCCAGGAAAAGAGATTTGGATGTTTATGGATTTAAATGTAGCTGGAGATGACCTGAAAACACGCAGGAAACTCATTTTTTACCATTTTTTTACGATTTTATATTTAGCCGACTTTAGTGTACTTAGTGTGCTGTACGAGTCAGCTGTTATGTAAGCATAGGAGTACATGCTGTACATCTATTATAGCTGCAGGATCAAGTGACTGTTACCTTGATGCGGTTGTCCTCAGATGTGTTCAGGTCTTTTACAAAATGCAGGGACCTTTCCTCCAGGCAAAGCTCAGTGCCACTGGAGGCCTCTGTAAAGAGGGACTATAGCTACACGCTATTAATGTTAGCCACACTCCCCAACAAAACAAGGAACAAAAAGCTACACAACACCCTACTCATTCCTTTAACCAAAGTCACGCCAGCAAGGGTGCAGCGCAATAAATTAACGTCTGATTAAAAATGGCCGTCTCGCCCGCCAAATTGTCATCAAGTGGCACCATTGATACGGGCAACAAAACCGGGCACATCACCAATCACCCGCTCAATGAGAAAAGGAAGGAGCTAAAAACAACATTCTTGAGCAGGTCGGTCTTTCATGAGCTGGATAGGGGGGTGGATGCTAAGGTTCTGGGGTATGTAAAGCGGGGTACACAAGACCCCACAAAGGGGGGAGAGAAGGAAGGGCCACCCTGACAGCCTTGGTGGTGCAGGTTTTTTTTTTTTTTTGACCGGTGTGGGGGTACCAGAGGGATGGAAGGCAGAAGCTGGGAGGGGGTGTTCCCCCTCTTCAAAGCCTTTCCGCTGGTTCTGGGGCCCTGTGGATGGAGAATGTAAGTGGGGGGTGTGGTGAAGGGGTGAGGGTGGGTGAGGGTAAAGGAGAGAAAGGGAGAATTAGGGAGCCCTCTCTTTGTCTGCTGGCATCAGGGGGGTCGGTTAGACACTGAACGCCTCGGGAAGATTAACCAGCCAGGCCCAGTCGGAAGCTGAAGGGTAGGTGGGTGGGTGGGTTGTAGGAGGGGGATAATGGGAGTCTGCTTTGTTTCTGGTCCACGATAGGATGCTGGAGAGGAGAGATGGAATGTAAGAAATGGAGATTGATTGATCGGTACAGTGGATAGCGATGTAGGGAAGGAGGGAGAAAGGAGGAGGGGGAGGAGGGCGAGGGAGGATGTCAGCGCTAAGCCGCGAGTCGCTCCCCGTTTCTCATGCGGTGAGAGAAAAGGGATCACCGGTGGGCAGTTTGAATTTTTGAAATATGGAGGAAATACGGCGCACAGGGGTTGAATGGTGGGAGTGGACAAGAGTGAAAACTGTCAGAATTTTTTCAAAAAAGAATGAGAGAAACGGGGAGGCTGTTAAGGTGGAGAGAGGAAGGGACGGGGGAGGAAACTTTGAGGGTGGGGGGGCTTCCTCAATACGGATTAGTGCAGCTCCACAGTGGGGAGAGGGAGGATGGGGTGAGAAAGGAAAGGAGGGAGGAGAGGATGAAAGTTGGGGGTGGGAGGGGAGGGTGAGAATGAAGAATTGCCATTCGCTTCACTCACTTCACTACACAGGAACAAAGCATGATGGGAGGTACTTGACATAACACTCTTCCAGGCCATGTTGGTGTGTGTGTGTGTGTGTGTGTGTATGTGTGTGTGTGTCTGTGAGAGAGAGAGAGAGAGAGAGAGTGAGAGAGGGAGCGTCTGTGTGTGTGTGTGGTGTCCAGTATCTCAAGGGGAGGCATGGACATGTAGAATTTGGCATTTGTATACTGTTTGTATTTCTATTGTCAGACTTCTGTCATTCCTCGCCAATTTACAATGTTCTTGGAAGAACAGGCCCGCATTCTGCATGCATTTTCATTTTTGATTCACCTATCAATTATTTTCTTGATTAATTAGTTAGTTGTTTGTTCTATAAAATGACTGAAAATGATGAAAAATGTTGATCGGTGTTTCCCAAAGTCCGAGGTGATGTCCACATCTCAAAGATATTCAGCTTACGTTCATGGGAGAGTAAACACATCCAATTGCTTAAAAACAATCACTCAAATTAATCGATTATTAAAGCAACACTAAGTAATTACTTTAATCAATTCTGGAAAAAGATAGTTGATTGTCGAGTCTCATTCTCACACCTTCAAATACCAACACTTTAGGTTAACCGTTTGGGTCCGACGCCAAAGACCCAATTGGATATTTGAATCCACAGGATGGATGGATGGATGGACCAATACTCAACAATAAACTATCGTTCTGCAGAAAGTTACATAGTGTTGCTTTAAAAAAGGTGGACATTAATTTAAAAACTGATCGATTGATCGCATGTGATCAATTAATCGCTGCAGCATATTCAGGATATTTAAACATTAAGCCAGAGGAGGCTACAGGTGGTTTAGAAAATGTTTCAGAATGTCACACAGAGAGACGTGATCGTGAATTAAATCCAGTCTGATGAATCATCATTAAACAAACAAAATATTTACACAAAACATAACAAGATTTTTCAATATTTTCGTGCATTTTCCTGTCACAGCTCAAGTTCTTTTTTCACACTGGAACCAAATTGCCATATGACAAACGAGGAGCGCTAATCACCTCACTTGTAGTGTTAGTGTGGAAATTGCCTCTTGATTTCTCTCTGTTCTCCCACAGCTTCGGAATTCAAAGACATGCTAAGAGGTACGCAACAGCTGAGAGCAAAGTAGCACTTAGCAGTGGCGGCAGCGTCTCTGCCTGCGGCTAATGACCTGAGGCAGAGTTACAGAGCCTTCATTAAGGCCTCATTAATTACAGGAATGATAGAGATTAGCTCCACAGGTGAAAGCCCACCAGGGATACAGTTCCCTGAGGAACTATAAATACTGAGTCTGCAACAGGTAGAAATTAGTTCAAATCTCTCACCTTATTTAGATCTTATAGACCAGGGCTGCACAGAGTGTGGCACCCCTAAAAATAAATGGATATTTCTGATGTTTTTTGTGATGTCTTTAAATATGAAAGATCTCTAATTTAAAATTATTGTTAATATGAGCGCAGTCGCAGTCAATTAAGGAGGGAACTTGGGATCCTAAAACCATTTTGCATCCTAACAGTTAGAGCCTGACCATATGGGTTGGCTGATATTATCAGCTGATATTGGCCAATCACAGATATATCCGTATCAGTTTATACATCCCCAGATGTGTAGCTATATGATATTTCTTCTTAATAATTATGCAGATAAAAATGCCTGGGGTCATTTAGAGTTAGTGAAGTGTACTGATGTAATTTTAGACAATAAAGTTTGTTGTTAAGATCGAGATTCAAGAAGCTTTAGGCTTTAAACGGCAAAATATCCTGCCTCGATGACATCTTTGTCACAAGTGTTTGACAACCATAGTGCAAAAATGAGTGTATGTATTGGCCGATACATTGATAAAAACAATTTCATAATATCATATCATCAGCCCCATACATAGAGCTTGTCCTTTCCGCATGGGCCACCATTCATTTTCAGTATTAGCTTTTCTCGGGAAAAAGTTTGTTACAGACAGAGGATAAAAATATCTGCCAGCATCACAATCTGTTTCTGAATCAGATTTGTCGGTGTGCAGAAATCTGAGTCAGTGTGTGCTGTGCGAGTGGAGGTGTCTTGATTAATGGCGTGCAATCAGGTGTGTGACACCCTCTTTCCATCTGTGCTTGGCTCCACACAAACAAAGTGGTAGACGTATTATTTAAACTGTCAGAAAACATCATTTTCTGCCGGAGCTTGTCCAAAAAAAAAAAAAACAGTCCCATTGAGCGGCGGCGTCACTGGACGCCCCTGAGCCACTGTCAACAAAAGCAATTTAAGCTGGAGAAAGCCCATCTGCTGGCTTCGGATAGGTTAAAAGGCCTGTTTTCATTTGAAATCCTCACTTTCAATTTCGCTCCCTCGTCCTCTCTCACTCCTCCCTCGGTTTTCCCTGCCCCATATTTACTCCATGATGTGTGTTTGTGTGAGTGTGTGTGAAGACGCTGAGAGCTTTGTTTGGGACCTGTCACACTGAAGGCTGAAGGTGGAGTGGGAGGGGAGAGAGAGGAGAGGCACAGGCATTGTGGATGGATTATGCCAGAACCAAAAGTGGACCCCTCTCTCTCTATTTCTCGCTCTCTCACTCTCTCTCTCTCTCTCTCTCTCTCTCACACACACACACACCAGCTCCCTGCAGGTACAGTACCCCGCCCCCCTCCCCTCCCTCTCACCCCTCCCCTCTGATCAATGGAGCTGAAACAAGGAGGCCAGGAGGGGCCTCTGGTTCCCACATCAGACCCCACTGTAGCTATTCTCTTCCCACCCCCCCACCCCCCCCACAGACCTTAACTGTACCCCAAACCTGTTGTCTACCACAACATGATTATGATCTCTACGATAACTGCTCCTTAACTAAAGAACCTCACAGTAACATGAATTCGTGCACAAGCATGTCTGACCGGGGGGGCAAATCTAAACTCTAAGTGCGGATGTTTATGTTTCTTGGCAAACATTTTGACGCTAAACAGATGCTGATACGGCGGCATGGAGCAGTGTTGTGTCAATACATTGCGAAACAGACAGGTGAGAAAACACGTACAGTCATCGCCTTTTAGCTGGTGGCTATCTGCAGTGAGTGTTGACTTAAAGAATATATGTACAGTGTGCTCTAAAATCTTCCTCACGTTATGAAACTTTAGCTCATTTGAAGTGACACAATGCAGTTTTGGAGAAGAAATTAAAACTCAGAAATGTAATATTCACAATATTAATGATATAATAACACAAACTCAGAAAATATTGTTTCTATTTTTTTTTTACAACTGAATAAACAAGCTGCTCTCAGAGGAAAATAAGATCCCCAGAACAATGTTTGACGCTAGAAATGTGGCAGGGTCCGCCACACATGAACAAAGGAAGTGAAGTTGTGTAGTTTTTTTTAATGTCGGTCAGTTTGTTTATTCAGTCATAAATATGAAAAGTTTCTTGAGGCACAAAAAAATCAGTCAAGGAAGGACTTTCTCTTCTGATTAAAATGTCTTCCTCAAAAACTACATAGTGCTCATTTAATGCTCAATTAGTCAATAAATACACTTTTCAATTGACAGAAAAAATATACAGTTATGATAACTTATTAGTTCTGATAACTTATTAAGCAAAATTGCCATAGATGTGTGGTTCCAGCTTCTCAAATGTAAGCATGTGTTGACTTTCAATCTTTTGGGGGAAATTTTGCACCATTTTTTAAAAATATTTTATAGACTCAACAGTTACTTGAAAAACCAGCAACAATTAACTGATGAGGAAAGTAATCCTCAGCTGCAGCCCTGGATGTGTTATTTAAACTGTTATCTGTTCACATTAGTATACGGCGCGTCATGACGTGAAAAAGGTGTGTATGAACATGTCCATCACATTCATCAACAATGACAACGACAAACCAGGATCCGTGTGAATAATAAAGGAATGTGATGTCATGAATGTGTCTGTATTGTTGCATACGATTAGATAATGTATGTTCAGGTCCGAATTTTCGCGAAAATCCTTTTCACTTGTATTTCAGCATTTGCATTCCTATACATGGATGTATAGATACATGCACACAATTGTGGTCACTGTAGCTACCCCGCCACGAACCCATAGAACACACACCAGCAACAAGTAATTAAGCAGGCATCTGAAAGGCACAATAATCCCTCCACCTTCAGCCATTAACAGACAGAAGCAGTGGAAGAAGAAAAGCAGGAGAAGGAGACCCTTGCACTAAAGGAGAAGCCCTTTGAACTTTTGCAACAAGCCCTTTCCCCTAAACAAAAACACAAAATCTTCCCCTTATCTCCTTTCTCTCTCTCTCCTGGTCTTTTTTCTCCCTCCTGCTCTCTTGTTTCTTTCCTCTGTAAAGTCAGTGGTCCAACTCTCTCAAAGGAACCCAGAGCCCCCAGCCTGCTCCTATTGGTTCCTTCTTGCTCTCCCACACTGAGTGCCCATGGCTCCTGAAGTGATGCTCTTTGTGTGGGGTTCAGGGGTCGTGCCTATTAGCGTGAAGAAAGCCCTGCTGGGTCTTATCCCGACCCGGAGGAGGACGCAGGGCTCTTCACCCCAACGTCGGCCCGGCCAACCCCCTCCCCCGGACGGGACACTTTCATCCTTTGTCAGGAGGTCAATGAGCGGACCCCCAGAGGGGAAGGAGGGCCCCCACCAATAATGATATGCATGACAGTCATTGTATGACCCCCATGGGGGGGTCATGGTTGGTTGAGGTGGGTGGGACGAGGGAGGGGAGAACTGGCTGCGTAACTAAGGATGGTTATCTTATCCAGAAGTAACTGAGTTACAGAATGATGGTGATGAGGGCGAGAGAGCTCCACTGGACTGTGACGGATCTGTTCCCCAATCATATGTGACATGAAAAATAGGACAATAGGAAGCCATGGCAGCATCTTCGTGTGCTTTCATCGGCAAATTCAGATATCAGAATGAAATATTGCTGCTCTGTACTTTTATCTATGTTAAGTAGGCATTCCTGGACCCCCCCACACACTCACACTCATCTTAACCCCTAACCTCAACCCAAGCTTTCGCTGGAGAGATGGATTTGATTTGGTTCACTTCACTCCCTGCAAAAAATTTCAGCTATTTGCCTTGATATGCAAATGAGATGTTACATAACAATCTCATCAATAGTAGAAAACGCCCAAACGCTGAAAAAAAATGTATATTTCATTTAAACTGCCTTTGAAAAACATAATCAAAATCAAATCAAAACGTTTTTCAAAAAAATAATAAAAATATATATAAAAATAACCCAAATAAACTACTTTTTAAATCAAACTCTTTTTATGAGCAACAGGTTCCTCCGACAAAGACACTCTGCATTCTGCCAAAGCTGGAACAATTTTGTTTATTTTTTCAACTCAGTATTTGACTGCTCTCGTCTTACTGGTTAAAGTGGGCTGTGGTCTGTTTGAACGGAGTGATGTCACATATCAGTGCACCAATCAGACTACATTTATATTAATCAGAGAATAATATAAATGTAAAATTGAAAAGGTTTCAGTGGTTTTAATCAAGGGGTCCCAAAACCTATTTTCTCAATCATGCATTAAAAAAAACCTTTTCTGCCAAAGTTCGACCATATGTTTTCCTGAGAGACTTGTGCATCTACGTGTGGTTCAAAACATTCAATGAACATGGACATATGAACATTGTGAAACTAAAAGTTTTTGGGTGTCTATAATTGAACCTATTCGCTATTCGCTTCTAACTTGTCAATTTAAACATTTTTCATTATCACAGGAGAGAGATGTTTGTGTTTTGCTGTGTCCAAAATCGCTCCCTTTAATTGAGTGTCAAGTCAAATTAAAAGTTAGAACAATTTTGGTTATTTAACATGAGATTTGTGTATTTGTGTATTGTCTTACAATAAATATATTATCGAATAAGCAATACAGCCATATGTAATGTTTTTAAATATGTGACAACAGCATGTTAATCCTAATCAGCAATTTTCTTGAATGAGGAGATGTTTATTTTGTACAGACCCCAAGAAATGTTGAGTTATCATCCCAACTCAGTATAATAATGTTTTTTTTCAGAGAAATTGAAAATTGTGATTTAAAAATGATCATTCCTAAAAGTCATCTATCAAATTACAAACATATTATCTGTCCTCTCACTATGTAAGAGAGACTTTTCCCCAGAATTCTGTCTTTAAACTTAATTAATGTCCAAATTTTGTAATTCTCAGCGAAAGTCAGAATTGTGATTTAAAACAATTTTTTAATTTAAAGTCAGAACCCACAAAAAGTTCAGTGGCCCTAATATGCTTTTTAATTTTCACTGGTTTCGGCATGGCTCTATTAAAAAAAGCTAAGATCGGATTTTGCTTTGCCCCAATCAGAATCTAGCTAAAAAAGAAGCAGTGAAGCAGATTACCTCATGTTTTTGTGGCTGTTGCTTATTTAGTGAAGAATCTTGCAACAAGAAAAAAAGGCGTTTTAACAGCAAAAAACAGATACATGGTGTAAAGACTGAAGGACCCCATAGACAGTGAGTGTGTGGGAGGGGTCAGAACAGAGCAAGATACAAACACAGCAGCAACATCAATATGTCTGTGCGGGATACAGTTATGGTTGCAGTTGTACAGAGAAAAGTGAGCGATCAGCGGTCAAGTTTACCACGAAGAGGAAGATATAATGAACAGAATCAGATGCAGGAAATCAATTCTGAGCACTGGCGGATCTACATTCCTGAGGCTGAAACATGCGCAGGGGCTGAAGTGCACGTTGTTCCTTATTGATTCAGGAATATGTCATCGCATCATGTTCAGAAGCGATTTAGCACCTATCAAGACCCAGACAGTGCTAATCTATTATTAATGTCCCGAGCAGTCCTTTATGGTCGGTTCATTAAACATGAAAACTCCGGTGCAGAGACGGTGCACCTCTGTGTATTCCACAGGGTCCTCTATCTCTCCACCGTGAGTCGAAAGCAGAATAACACCATCATTAACAGAGAGAGAGAGAGAGTGAGAGAGAGAGAGAGAGAAGGGGTGTGTTGAAGAACAAACGCTAAAGATTTAATTAAAAATCCACACTTTCATATGGAAATGGTCATAATTGTGTCATGGCAATACAATGGTGTCTGCCGAGGCTGGAAGTGTCAGCGAGGGGTAACAAAAGCACATGCAGTCGTAATTTCACATAAATGCGTGACATAATTAGCTGCGTCGAAACTTCATTCAATAAATAACTCATTCAAATGTAATTAGAGACTCATAGTTCAATTATAACATGGAATTTAAATACCAGTTATATAGATTTTAAAAATGTTCCCCTTGATAGCCATTGGAAGTCTCTTCCAATGGGAAAATATGCAGATCATAAAAGGACAACATGTTGTAGCGCAGAACAAGTTTTAAACGGTTTTAGATTTATATTATTTGCAACAATTTGAAGGAAGACACATTTAACAGTTTAATTCTACATTGCAACATTGAAACTCATCAAATCAGTCAAGCACAAAGCAGCAATAACAATTCAACATCAGCTAGGATAGCTAGTTAGCTACTGAGACATGTCTTGGCCCGATATAAGACATTATTGTATATCGTGACATCTGCTGTCATATGCAATATTTTTTCACAATAACGGACATTGAGCAGCTGTTACAACTTTCTTCGGGCTTTTATTTTGAAAAGAAACTGCATGCAGAGCTGTTGTGGCAGCGGAGGCAACGCGCATCGATATCTGGGAGGTTACTTCAGGTTAATTGGCGTCACATAGCAATATGGACGGAGCAATTTACCATGCAGGACCTCGTATTTCTGTTAATATTTCTGGTTTTAAGTGGAAGAAAATCAAGGTCCAAGGTATTTGAATGAGGCTGCATGTCGTCTTTGCTGTAAGCAGACTTGAATTTAACAGGGCAATACCACAAATTTGCAGTCTTACGCAGTGCAGAACGAGCAACGGCAACATTGTATATTGCAATAACTGGGCAGGACAATATTATGATATAGAATGTTGCACATCACCAAAGAAAAGGACCATAATACAATATTTGAAGTGTGCCTCTGTTTAGAGGACCAGAACACTATACTGTACCTATATCCCAACAAGAACTGGAACATCCATCCCTTGGATGTGAACACCCAAAAGGAGGGTGAGGGTTAAGTGGTAGGGGCGAGAGGTGTATTGGGATTGGGCCTAAAAGCATCTCCGGAAGTCACATTAGTTTGTGTTGAGCAAATCCTTCATTAGGCTCATGAGCCTCAGACACGCCAGACTGCATTTCACCAGCTCGTGTTTTGCTAGCAGACTATTGATTCAGCCTAGTCAGATAAACGGCAGTCTAATCAACAAAGCAAGAGGGGCACTTACATGATGATGTGACTCATTTCCTGTCAAATGGCTTCTTTAGAAGATCTCTCACCATAGAATTATTTTTGCGGGAAAGCTGAGGAGAAATTGCACTCATTCTCAGAAGGGACAGAAAAATCAGTGACACTCAGTGAACGTGAGAGTGCCCAATCACGTTGATGTACGAGTAAAAAAAAAGAGAGAGAGCTGTCAATCTATTTGTAAATTACCTTTGTCCGACTGAAGTTATATCGATATCATAGGGACAAAAGTCTTGCACACTGACAAAAAAAGTAAAGGAAGAGGCAACAACTTCTGACTGGAAAAAAATCACCCGCGGCCTTGAGACACAAACTCATCAGCATTCGGAATTCAATTTCTAGATTTAAAGCTTTATTATCATACCCACAAATTACTGAAAACACTGCCAAAATCAATACTTAAAAAAGTAAAGAAGGAAAAGTTTGATGTGGTGAAGTATACATACAAATAAGCATAAAGATTACATAATCAAGTATCAAGTTTCTAAATGCACATGTCCAGAAGCTCTCATACACCTTCTGTCATACCCATAGTGTAACCGTCATCTCACTTCCCGCCAAACACACTCTTGGCTGTGCGGCTGTGTTAATTAGGTGAGACAGACAGGAGGAGACAGAAAAATAAACGCAGTCGACCCCGACAGCCACTTGACTACACCTTCTGCCAGCCAAATGATTTTTCTTAAAAAGATTTTTGGAACGAGCTTCGCGGCGGCCACACTGTCCCCCTCTGTCTGTCCTCTTGCTGCGTGTCACTAGTGCGAGACAGATCCAACAACCAGCATATTTGTGTGTGTGTGTGTGTGTGTGTGTGTGCGTGTGTGTGTGTGTGTGTGTGTGTGTGTGTGTGTGTGTGTGTGTGTGTGTGTGTGTGTGTGTGTGAGGATGAAGAGTATTAGGCAGTTCCCTGCTGCTAGAGCTGTGAGTGTGAGCTGCCAGAGGAGAGGGGGTAATTATGAGACCTGTTGTGTTGAAGGGAGGCCAGGCCACCAAGGAGGGATTAGGACCGTCAATCTCCTCTCCTCTCCTCTCTTCCTTCCATCACTTTGCTCCTCCCTTTACCCCCTCTATCTTCATTAAACTAGTAAATTGATTCAATTAGATTTGGGATTAATTATATATTTCAATGTTTCTGTTAGAAGCTGAATCTGTTAATTGAAGATTGGCTTTTCAATTTTTTTAGTTGAGCTCCTTGATAAAGTTATTTTTATTAAGAATTCATGTCAAATATTTGTCCAGGTTCCAGATTCTAAAAATTAAAGTCTTGCTCTTTTGTTTTTGACTTAATTCATTGTAAACGGAATATGTGGGGTTTTAGAGGATGCTGTTGGCCGTATCCTGCATCCCATCTTCAGAAGAAAACATAGGTAACTTTGGATTACGGAACACATATAAACCATGAACTAGTTGCCTATTAGCTTAGGTAATCACTATACTATCAGTCACTATAAAGCACTAATTAGTGCATGATACCCAACTTCAAAATATGGTATATACCCTGTATTAGATTAGACTAGATTAGACTAATTTTCAAGTCACTCATTCACTATTGACGACTGTAGTTTTGCGTTCTCTTACATGAGAATGAATCAATGCTTGGTTGTTTTGCACCAGTGGCAAAAAGTCATTTTATAGGTATTTTAAACCTAGAAATTTGAGTTTGCAACTTCCTGGAAAATATTAAAAAACAACAAAAACAACAACAACAAAAACAACACTGCAGTCAACCAGCTGCTGTGCCGCATCTCTGGACCGACAGCTTTACTCGATGACTAAGTAACTGCTGACAATTGTTAACCTGCATCCTCCCTATGAACATCTCCAGACCGGGGCTGTATGCAGCCTTTGAGTCCATTTACAGTACCAACATGAGTTACGGATTTTCCTGCTTGACTCACACCACTAGTTTTGTCTCTAAAGTGATACCTAACTGATGCTAAATGTAGCTGCTGTTAGCAAGTGAGCAGTCAGAAGCTAAACCTGGCAAGAAATCCACCTTGGTCCTATCTTCCCAATCGCCAAACTGGCCTCCTTCTACTCCCAGGCTGTGTTGTTCCATCAAGGTCTTATCGTAATCTTTTCCTGTCATTGGCCGGTCTCAGATGTGTCTTTCTCTTTGCTTTCCTGCCTTGGAGGCCAGCATCCTAGAATCACTTCTTGACTGTTGATGTTGGGACAGGTGTTTTGAGGGTACCATTTAATGAAGCTTCCAGTTTAAGAAGCATTTGTATCTCAAACTAGAGAATCTGATGTACTTGCTCAGTCGTGCACCAGGGTCTCCCACTTCTCTTTTTATTCTCGTTAGCGCCCATTTGTGCTGTCCTATGTAGGAGTTTGTGCACACCCTTACATGAAATCTTCAGTTCCTTGGGCAGTTTCTCATGTGGAGTAGTCTTGGTTTCACAGAACAAGAACAGAAACCTGAGTTGGAGACGACAGTTCTTTTTGTCTGGCAATTTTGAGACTTTGATGACACCTACAAATGCTGATGCTCCAGATATTTAACTAGTCTAAGAAAGGACAATTTCATTGCTTCTTTAATTAGCACAACAGTTTTCAGTTGTGCCGACAAGGCTTTTCTAAAGATCAACTAGCCTTGTAACAGGACAAACTTGGATTAGCCGAAACAATGTGCCACTGGACCACAGGACTGATAGCATCTGAAAACGGTCCTCCTTGGACATTTAACTCCATTAAATATCAGCCATTTGCAACTAAAATAGTCCGTTACCAAATTAATAACATGGTAATTTCTAAATAACCTCGAACCTGAATGGCAATGGATGTCTGAAAGCTTCAGGAATAGCTAATAAATGGACCTTGAATTCAGAATCGCAGCAGCAATTATGAACTGCTTGGAAATATAATAATTAAATATATATATAGTTACTTTAAAGCACTCATGGCTTAGGTCATGGCTTAAATGTAAAAAAAAAATCGAAAATCATAATAATACAGAATATTCCACGCACAACCCAAATGATTTGCCAACTGTCTCCTTCTATTTGTCTTTCCTCGCTCGTCTCTCTCTTCCCGTCTTTACAGACATCTAAACGTTCCCCAGAGGCATGTAGAGACCCTAACACCGACCTTTACTCCCGAAGTTAAAAGCCTGTCTCTCCACATACGCGTAGCATGTGCACATACACGCAAGCGCGCGCACACACACACACACAAATACCATTGTGCTGTGAAAAGGGAGCCCTTTGACAGCTCCATTATGAACCCCACACAGGCCAATTATCTGTTTTAGGGTGATTGTCTGGCCTCCTCTACCCCCAGACCGCCTTTGATCCCCCTCATCCCTCCTCGTGTCACTCTAGATCTGCGCGCAGGTATAACATTTCCACCTGGGAGCCCGAACGCCTCTTTTTAAAGTTCCACTTGAATAATTTTTGCTGCCTCTAAAGACACGAGGTGGGGGGGTGGGGGGAGAAAAAAAAGTGCTTCCTCTTTCTCTTTAGCTCCTGATGAATCACGGATCATTTCTCCTCTCATCATCTCCTCCCTTTCTCTTTATCTCCCTCCGACCCGCCGCCTGTGACACTGGAAATTCCGGGTATCTGAATAACGCTGATTGCGAGTGGCAGGTGGCAATTAAATAGGAGCGGGGGAGAGGAATAAAAGTACATGTAGGGGGGGGAAGGGCAGAAAGTGAAAGGAAAAAGACCCCCAAAAACTGGAAAACACGGAGGAGACGGAGAGAGAGAGGTATAGAAAAAGACCAGAGAGAAAGGAGGGAAGATAATAGAGTGAGAGGGAGGATGACAGAGATCTCCGCTGGTGGTTTGTTTGATCAGGAGAGCGCAGTAGTTATCTGGGTGAGCCCCGTCTCTCTGTGCAGTTCAGTCATCATTGCTGATTCATCCAAATGGATACCAGAACACCTCAGTAGCTCATAGTACCGTAACCGCCTTATATCCCCCGACAGAGCTCTAATATGAACCAGACCCACATAATCACTCACACACTGCACCTCACTGCGTGTACAATCAATCTGTCGGCTCGGCTGTAATTTCTCAAACTATTGTGATTAGCCCATCATAAAAGCAACTGAATGGGACCGATTGCCAGACTTTACCGAGCAACTTATACTGTAAGCTGAGTGTGCGCCTGTCCTGTAGCATCAAAGGAGAGCGGCATGGACACCAAAGACTTCTTTCACTTGTGTGTATCCATGAGACTATATGTGCGGGTGTGTATGTGTGTGTGTGTGTGTGTGTGTGTGTGTGTGTGTTGATCATCAAAGGCCAGCGGTGAAGACACCAGAGCGGCAGGGATCGGAGCATCCCCACAGCGGCGTAGCGACACACAAAACAACACGTACCAAGAAACCTCCTCCAAGACAGTGAGAGAATATCATGCCTCTTCCTTCTGCCCGTAACCGGGGCAACCCTGGCACAGAGCGGTACCCCATCCCCATCCCCGCGCCCGCCTCTCCCTCCCCCGCCCCGTAGGATCCTTTAGACTCCGTCCAGCGGCACGTCAAGTTCATCCCCCCCACACGCTGCTTCCCAGCAGGCTCTTGACTCGGACTGGCGCTTCCCGGACGCTGAAGGGGGCGTTCGCGTCGCAGATCCACCCCGAAGTGGGGTTTGCCTGTGTGGGGTACATCTCAATCAGCAGGGGCACGGTTCAGAGAGGCCCCTCTTTCCATTCCTTCACCACCTCACCGCCACCTCTCGCTGGCATGGAAGCCTCCATACCCTCCCACTGACTGGTGTGTATGAAGCAAGGGGTGCCTCCCCAGCCCTCCACCCTCCACCCTCCGAGACGTCTTTTCATTTTCAGTTGCTCCCACTGTCCTCATGTGAAAGCAGCGAATCACACTCTGCTCTCAAAGTTTTCTCTCTGAAAATGAGGAGAGAGGAAACAATGCCAGGCTGAATAAACACTTTGATAACTAGACAGAGGGTGAGGAGGACAGACGGCGGAGGGAATGGCAGGGCTTAACAGGGACACTGATGGCTTTATACAAACCGACTGGAAGAAAGTGTTCCTTCTCTCACACATTTCTCTCGATGTCTCTCACCCCTCCTGGCAGCTTCTCCCCTGCTGTCGAGGACAGAAACAGGAGAAGCTAAACCAGAGAGAAACCCGCAGCACAAGTGCCGTGAGATGGGAGTATGCGGAGGGAGACGGGGAGGATGAGACAAGACAAGGCGGGACATTATCACAGCAGGGGTGAGGAGGGGAGTGGAGAGGACGATGCTCAGTAGTGGCCCGTTCCTACCCATCTCCTCTCA
Organism: Diplodus puntazzo; assembly: GCA_963678695.2. Classification (NCBI taxonomy): domain Eukaryota; kingdom Metazoa; phylum Chordata; class Actinopteri; order Spariformes; family Sparidae; genus Diplodus; species Diplodus puntazzo. The sequence goes on from OZ023172.1 coordinate 16,575,599, forward strand.
TTACTATTTTATTCCTCCCCCTGTCTGCACCTCTCATCCTCACTTCCCTTTTTTCTTTTTTTTTTTTTGCAGTGCCACTTTTTGTCACATCTGCTCTGGGGCAAGTCAAGCGGGGGCAGAGACACAAAAGAAACTAAACTAAAGATTAAAGACGGGGTATCAATCTTTTATACCCGTTTGTCTCTAACTCAGAAAACTCTTGAGTACAGAGAGCTGGCACGAAATTACATGTCGGATTCGGGTTTGTTGTCTCGTCTGAGAGCTTTTTGCTTCTTCTTTGAAATGAAAACATTGTAGAAAAACATGTTGATGTTTCTAAAAGTAAGGCATCATGAAAGGATCAGCGAATACATGTATCTGACTGGTAGTAATACAACCAAAGCATCAAAAATGAGTCGATTTATCCATTACTCCACCATCTCACCGCCATGTTTAAGCAAAATGTCAGACATCCCTGGTGATAATATCTCCAATGAGAGGATTTCCAGGTGTGGCCCAGGAGGCAAAGCTGTCGTACACCAATCGATGGGTTGGCGGGTTCAATTCCCAGCCACTGCAGCGAACATATCATAGTGTCCTTGGGCAAGACACCGAACCCCAATAAATGGTATTGCCTCTGATGAGCAGGTGGTGCCTTGCATGGCGGCACTGTGTGTGAATGTCGACTTCTGTTGTAAAGCTCATTGAGTTGTCAGTAAGACCAGAAAAGCACTATATAATTGCAGTCCATTTACCATTTAGAGATGAAAATGTTTGGCTTTTGAACAGTTAGTCAGATGGGGGGAAGTCAACGGTTATGCGTGACGATCCATCGGTTGATTTGCATACACACAAAAACACCCTGCAAACGGCTTTGCTAGCTCACAGCCTGAGGTTAAAAAGTGAAGCTCAGTGTGGGATCATTTCCTCCAGAAAGGCAACAAAAGCAAATGTAAGTTGTGGGGTGTTGCTCTTGGGTTTAGCTGAACTGGCAGATCAAGTCCAATGTGCTCCAACTCGAGGAGGAGTGCGTCCTCACCAGACAAAAAGGACAGCGTGACCATTATTTCACGTCATTTTGCACTTTTTTAGTTAGTTTCTCATTAATGGGTGTCAGACTGTTGAAAGCAAAAGTAGCTCAGTCTGATGATCCTGAGTTGGACGAAACAAGACATTTGACCTTGGACTTTGGGAGACTTTGACAGACATTGTGCCTTATTTTCTGTCATTTGATAGATCAATTACATGCACGACATTCAGCGCCGTCTAACCATGGTAACATTTGCAGAAAAAAAAATCACAATATTTGTCTCAGCTAATTAACGATCATGCCTACTAGCGCCTGCGACATTGTGTAGCCTTCAAGCGTTCACTAGAAAAACATCTTCAGCAGCTTTGTAGCACGTAGCTCACTGCGTGCACACACACGCGGCCAGCCCGACTACCAAAACAAAGCACAGAGACGCTTGGATTACAACACACATACAGGAAGTGAAACTTTATTCTCTGGTCAGGATGCCATTACTCCACCTTGTCTTTATAAAGCAAATAGTTGTTAATGTTCAAAATCTTACACATAGAACCTTTCATTAAAAAAATCCAGCAGTGAAGATAATCATTAATCTTCAGCCATAATAAACAGTAAACATGTTTAACTGCGCCAAGAGTTGAAGCAGTGCGTGTAGCCTTATTTGTGTGGCGCATTGGCCGACTTAAAAAACAAGACCTTGGTGATTTCAGAGCTAGGTCAAAGGGTTCAAGAGTTGAGACTTTTTGCTTGAGTAGACAGTCAGCATCCTCCTGAGTCGCCCCGGCTCCTCTTCTCTGCTCCCCACCCCCCACCCCACAAAAACACAGACATATACATGTGCGCACCACACATGTAGCCCTCCATCCATCCTCCGCTTCCCCAGGGTGTTTCAGACTGACCCACTTTCCCCTTCTCCACCCAAACAACTCGAGAGCAAAAAGGCTGATGTCTGACATCCAGTCTAGAAGCTCAAAAGGTGTGTCAGCAATAAAACACTGCCAAGCCCATGTCAGGGCTTAAAAGGAGTCTTTTTCTTTTTTGCATTTTAAAACCTTAAAATAAGCAAAACTCCAGGGGAGATGAATAAAAGAAAGTGAAAAATATGTAGAAATCTAAGATGTGACATTCTAACCCGGCCTTTTTTATGAACTTTCTTGTTTATGTATAGACAATGTCATCTTTTCAGAAGACCGCTCTGCAGTTAATTACATTTTCCAATATTCCTAACGTCTATAAACCGGCGCTTGTACGCCGGGTTCTGTCCTCTGGACACCCTTGGGTGAGGAGTGTCATTACCGGCGTTGTCACAGCTGAACCGCTCGGCAGCACCACAGACTGAGCGCCGCCTGGTCGAAGCAGAAATGTCAGCAGATTTCCAGGGCCTAAGTGCCGCCGTGTGTGTGTGTGTGTGTGTGTGTGTGTGTGTTTGTGTTTGGCCCCCGTCAGCCTCTGTGCTTTCTCTCTGCGATGCATGGAAAATGAAAAACGCTGTGTCGGGACATTCTGTGGTCCAGAGGCTCCCCGTGTCTTTGGTGAGTGACCAGTTTAACATGCATCACTAGCGCCTTCGTCCAGCACGGTGTCTCTGCTCGGAGGTCATTAAACGACACAAACAGATATTTATTCATCCGTATCTCCTTTCATCTCTTATCTGTAACCTTTAATTCATCCTTGTTGTGACGCTGGACCGATCCCTGTGTCCTTGAGCACAAACCCTGAATGTTTAGAATATTGATGACATCGTGGTAGCCACAATAACAGCAGTGGCATTCAAAGAAGCCGTGGAAATAGCTGTACCATTACACAACGCTTGTGTTTGGATGCCTTCAACAACCAATCAAGTTGCAGTTTACATCCATGTCTGCGCATAATCATATATGCAGTAAAGTCTTTTATTAACATATTTATGTGCACAGTGCAAATATTGAAAATACCACATCTACTGCTAGATCTCTAACAGATATCACACGGGACGCTTTTCAAGTGCGTAAAAGACGGATAATTAAATTATTTTTAGTTGAATAAAAGGAAGAACTAGATTGATTGCGCAGAAAAATCAGTGGACTCTTTCCAAAATGTTCATAAAAAATCAAATACTTACATGTGGATTTTTTTACTGAATCGGGCGGCACAGAAGATCTGCACCATCACCACAGTTTCAAGGTGGGCATCCAAGATTAGTGTCGCCAATATAGAATCAGACCAAATGTTTAACGTGGACACAATCCCTCCTCGTTTCCTGAGTTATGTCGCCACCATGTCAAGATGAAAGTCATTACTTATTATTTGCTTTACTGAAAGAGTTCAAATATCCATACACCATTTATTTCTAGTTAATTAAGTTAATAGTTTCCTACAACTCATCTTAAGAACAAAGTAAATGCAGACACCAGGCCTGCCCCATGTGCAGATACAGTAGGTCCAATAGAGAGGCAGAGTAACGGCCCTTCAGGTGTCCCATGGAACCTTAATTTGGAAACATTTTGAGCGGTAGTCGACGGCGAGAGACAAACAAATTAGCATTTTTGATCCTGTTTGAATTATGCGATGACTTGCACATGTTTGACAATTAAAAAAGATATTTTTTCAAGTCAAGAAAGTCACAGTTTGTCTTAAAGAATGTAAAACATTCATTTAGTTTTGTGGAAAACCGCTCAGTGAACTCAACACATGCCACCAACACCAACTTGGCCGTCACCTCGGCACAGAAGAAGTCTAAAAAAAAAAAGGTTAAACTAACAGCCAAGTCCGGCCATATTGACAACTGCAATTATGTGAAAGAAGCGTTTGTTTGGGGAGACAGCTAAAACACCGGAGATTTCATTAGCTTTACAACACACTGTGACTTTATCCAGTTAAAAAAAAATGATCTTTTAAATTAACAAAACATCATCATAAAACTATTCGTCTCTCTCTATTCACTACCTTACATGAAATAAGGTCCCATGGTGGTGCACTGGAAGGAGCGGGACTTCGCCTCTCTATGATGGTGCCAAGCATTACTGTTGCCATGGTTACCTGCGATGTAAAATACCTCGCAAAACAAATTACGACTAGATTTAATTTCTGTTTCTATTTGTTTGGGGGAAAATCCTAGAAAAAACAAGTTTCCACATCCCATTTCCTGATTGTTTTTGTCATCGCAGCATCTCGAGAGCTGCTCGCGCTGCTGATAAGATACAATGAAATAGGAAAAAAACTCAATTGTCACAAGCCTGATGCAACTGTTTGTTATATAATCTGCCAATCACAAACAAATTAAACCAATTTCATACACTGACTCAATTCCCCACTCCCTATCTCTCAGCCTGTTAACAGCCCCTTGGGCAAAGTGTGTGTGTGTGCGTGTGCTGTGTGTGCACAGGCGGTCGGGTGTGTGTTGGGCCGCATTCTGTTCAGTTGTAGTGCTGGGCCGCGCCGGAGGAACGAGGCTTGGCGTTCGCAGCGACACTTCTCAGCCAAACACAGAGAATGTTCTGCCAGCTCTATCTAATATCTTTTCAAACACTTTGCATTCCTTCTTAACTTGCACAACAACTTCTGCTCAAACCGCTCTCTCTCTCCTCCGCTCCGCGACTCGCTCACAAACACTCTATTGTTCCTTTAGGTTTTTTCACTTATGCATAAAATCTTTTACAATGTACCTTGTTGCTTGCCTGTGCATCCTCGGGGTAAAGGGGCACCGTGGGTTACAGTTCCAGGGTGTGAGTGAAAATATGATGATTTCCACATACCATGTGGTTTCGAGGTTCACTGCCAGCAGTCATTTACAGTGTGACTCAGCGGAAAATGCAAATGAAACAGGAAGAAAATACAGTTTTTATACACTAACATCCTCCTTTCTGCTGCAATTAACCCAGTTAGGTAGACAATGAAAAGTAGACGAGCAGACTTTAATGTAAGGAACAGTTCTTTGTAACGTTTGAGATCCACTTAGAGTTAAAGGTCTTTCCCCGTCAGGAACAGGACTTGAAATTTTCTACAGTTTGAGGCGACACGTGAGAGAAGTACAGGAAGTTCAACCCAGGTTTCCCCTGGGGCTTTCAAACCGTTAATCAATCAACCCTTCCCACCTTAAAAAAACAGCTTTGGGCTCTGATCTGCCCCCATCATCATTCTATCACCCGCCCCATCCAAGCGCAAACCCTCCACTCTCCCCCCCCCCACCCCCCCCACCCACCTAGGAATACATACATACCAACCGCACGTTTAGCCGCCGCTGCTTTCCCACAGTTTCACTCTCCCTCATCTTTTTTCGCTCTCTGTCTTTTCCTCCCTCTGAGCGCCTGTTGAACCCCGATCCCTGAGCCCCGCGATCCTTATCAGAGCGTGGGGGGGGGAATCAGACTTCCGTTCAGTCGAGTGTGACGACTGGAAGTTGGAAGCTCCAGGTGTGACGGAGGTCTCGGAGAGAGTTTGTGTTGCGTCTCCTCAGTCCCTCATCGCCCGCAGGACAGAGTTTATACATGAAACTAATCGGATTAGAGGGGATTATGACACCGGCATATCGCAGCTTCTTGGCAGTTTGGGGGAAACTCTCCCATTTTCACTCACTGAAATGATTCTTGCTCATAGAACCAGTACAAGTTGCACTCAGCGGCATGCTTACACCCACTCAGGTTCATGTGCAGCCACTTGTCTCTAACCGCTCTGAGAAAACTGAGCTGTAAAGACTTAAAGATGACATCAGGTATGCAAAAACGCAATTTTCCTCCACCCCCCTCCTCCGCGCAGCTCATTGTGCTCGCGGGGGCATCCATCATGCGAATGTCACCTCGCTCGGATTTTAACTGCAGCGAGACGACACTGTTGAGAAACAGCACATTGATCAGTAGTTCAGAGGTACAAATGAGTTTCCTTTTTTTTTTTTTTTTTGTTCGCAGAAAGCCAGGCCCACACCGGCAGCCCTCCTGTGTGATTTACACCTGGCTGCAGGTTAATGGGGTCTCTGTCGCTGATCCCTCTCATTCCGACTCGTCCAACCTTCTCTTCCTCTTGATGTCAGCCCCTTTAGTCTCCCTTTTCCCACTTTTTTCTCTTCTAAGCCTCTCTTTCCATCTGTCATCTCTCTCTTGAAAGAAAAAAAAAAACAAACCTACGTACCCCCCCCCCCCAAGTCTTCCCTATTAAACAAGTCCTCTCTCCCTCTCTCCCTCTTTCGCTCTCTCTGTCTCATCTTCGCTTTTTTTTTTTTTCTCACACACACCCACATACCATCCTCAGTGTTGGCAAGCAGCGGCCCATCCAGCCTGTTGCATTCACTCCTCTCAGCGGCTTTCGGCGATCAATCACATGATTTGATGGTTCTTATTACAGGCCTGCCTTTCCGGGTCAGGAGGCAGGAATCTTTATAGCAGCAGATACGGGCAGTTTCCAAAACTTCACATCCTCTCGAGGAGGAAGATAGCCTCACACAGGTGTGATTTATTATCATTTTTTTCTTCCTTTTCAGGGAAATGTCAAGCATGTTTCCCCTCGCTGTCTTATGCTGAAAGACTTTCAATATTCATAGCTGGTTTTTAAGGCTGGTGTGAAGATCAATCCCTGAAACCTCATTTTACCTACGAGGATCAGCGCCTGGTCTGAGGCCTAATCTGACACAACCTCTCAACAACCCTGCGAACACAAAACAACAGAAAACTGAGAACAAATAAAGCGGCGGTGCCAAGATTTTGCTGCAACACGCAATCACATATTTGCACATTCACTGAATCGTAAAAAGACACCGAAAACAAAAACTCTGACGTCTGCCAAGTCACCGACTTTGGACATTTTTACATCCTCTCTTTCTTTGCAGCGCCCTTTGCTCCACAGTGCTTCCTGTTTCGATGCAGATAAGGACTTCTAAACACACTCTCAGCAAGCAGATGCGGGGAATCTTAAGAACGCATAAGCAGCCACGTAAGGTAAACTATTTCGCTCTTAGCTGCCAGGTAACTGTAGATACCTGCGTGCACTTACAACACTGTGCACCATTTGTCACCTGCGTGTCAGTTAATGAGCTACATCACCTTGTGCTGTTCATCTTAAGAAGTGCTCTCACGTTGCAGCTACTTGGAGAGTGATCTCAGAGGAGCAAGAGCGAGAGTCCCGCTAAGCCCCGACAGTCATGTTGACACCCCGGTGCAGGTGAGACACTGTTTGGGAATGCAGCCCACGATGCAGGCCCATTCAGCTCCTGCAGACTGTGTTAGCCGGGATGTGAGTGATTTATGGCGCAGCGCTAACAGGCCATCTTTGATTTACATGGCATTGTTAGCGCCGCGGCCGACTCCTGTGCCAGCAAACATCCGTCAGAGGGCCCCGCGTGCAGAGCCAGAGCCCTGCTGCAGCCAACCTCAAGGATTTTTTACCAGCGCTTTAACAGCCTGGCCACCTCTCCTCCCAGCCATTATCACTGGATTCCTGTGGGCTGGTTTAAAGAACTGTTTTCTTCCAGTTAGTCTGCTTTTGTGCTGCGAACAATGAACTTGGTATTTGGGTCAAACAACTTCTATACATCCACTTGGTCGATATATACAGCGGACTGCTCTCTAATGTACACGCGTGGGTGTTTTGGGAGCGCCTGCTATGCTCTGTGTATAGGAGGTTAATGACACATAACTCGGCGCACTGTTGAGCTCTTCCGTGGTTAAAATCACACGGCACCTATTTTTGGCGCCCGCCTGAGTGACAGCGTGACCCTTGAACCCCGACCTTTACACAGCATGACCTCCACAGCCTGATAATGGAGACAGGAAGGTATTAGGAGTGGGGTTCAAGGGGCGCAGGGGGTCACGCCCAAAATGATGCAGCGGAGAAGAAGGCCGCCGTCTTCCTCCGCAGACAATGAGGCCTCAGTTATTGGTCTGTAATTTGGCCGATTGATTACCCCAATAATTGTTACCATAATGAGCTGGTGAGGATAGCCGGCTGGTTGTCAGTGTGTTTGCAACCGTATTTTCATGCCTGAACGGCTCCATGTGAACCATCACAGGTGTGTATGTTGCAGCAGCAGCAGTACAGTGCATATGTGCTCCTGTCCTTGCCTGTGAAGGCATCTGTCACTCATGTGCGTGGAAAAAAAAAAGAAAGATGTGTCATGATGTTCCCAGGTTGGTAAATCCTCCTGCACACCCGTGTCTATAAAACTCACAGGTGCAATTTAATATGAGTTTCACAGTCAAATCAGCCAAAGTATCAATCTGATGGAAAACCAGCAGGTTTAGAATGATTTATCGTTATATCACTTATTTTCCCTACAGGGTTTTCACTCGCATCACAGAGTGTAAGTGTAGCACCCAAACCATTTTGGGCCCAACCAAATTGGCATAATCAATCAATGTAACAAGCATCAAAAGTAATTAAAGGTGTAATATGTAAGAGTTTTAGTTGAAAATGTTCAAAAATGAACTAAAATTATCAATAGAATGTAACAGTTCTGACAATGTGACATCTATGTATTGTGGTGCAGAGATATCTACTGAAGTTAGCATGCTATAACATTCTTGTGCAAGAGGTATAAACACATACACTTCCACAATGCTCTGAGCTCCTGGTCCATAGCACAAGTGTCACGGCTAACTGAGCTATCTGGCTAACAGCAGCAGTTACTCTAGTAATATGCTGGCATCTATTAGTTTTGAGTGCAATTTCGATTGCACCTTTAGACATTTTTGGTGTCATTTGTTATCTGCTTTTCCCACAAAACACAGATAAGCTAATAATATTGGTCCAAAGTAAAATGTCCTGTTAGGGGAGGACCCCCATATAAAAGCACCTCAGTCTTCCACAAACCCAAGGAGAAGACTCTTTTTGTGATTCCCATAAGCATAAAACAAAAATTCCTGATGATGTCATAAAACTGATGATTAACCAATTGAAAATGATGCATTCATTTTTTAACTGGTTAATCGTCTGTGTCATCAAGTTTTTTTCTCAAATCAACAATTGCCCATTAGGAGACAAGGACCTTCCATCAACACACAGTCTGCTTTCTAAGACTTTTCAAGACCGTCCAGTCCCTGAAATGTAGGGAAATAGTTTGCCATTGTGATTCTTTTGACAGATATTGCATTTAAGATATATATGATGATTATTGGGAGAAATAATGTTTGTATCACAATTTTCATTTTCATTGAAAGAACTATTTAAATCATGATGATGTAACGTCTGTTTCGGGCTGTAGCAAATAAACATGTTCTCTTACGACTGGAGAACAAGATTTGTAGGTCAGGGCATCTCTGCAGCGCTACAGTTCTTCATTCTAATGCTGTGTTCTCACACATTTTACCGTCTTAAAAAATGCAGCTTCTGTGATTCGGATAGTGCACTTGGGCATGTTGCAATTTTGATAAAACTTCGATTAATTGTTCAGCCCTAGTAAAAATGTGTCTCAGAATTTCCCAGGGCCCAAGGTGACATCTTTGATTTGCATTTTTTTCTACATACTTATCTAATTATCATAAATAGGTACAATGTATTATTTTCTAGTACTTCAGATTACAGAGACATAATGTGATCCGGAGCAGAAACGATTAGTTGATTAGTCAGTTGGGTAATTGACATACAACAACTTTTTGATAGTCAATAAATCATTTAGGTCATTTATCAAGCATGAATGCCAAATGTCCACAAACTCCTAGCTTGTGGTTTGTTTATTTTATTGTAAATTGAATATCTTTGGGTTTGAGACCGTTAGACAAAAACAAGACATTTAAGGATGTCACTTCAGAATCTGTGCAAACACTGTTAACACATCTTAAGTGTTCCAGTGGCTTGTTACAAAAATTCCTTTCCTCAGGGCATCATTCATAAATGTTCATTTCTCTGAATGTGGCTCTTTGTCTATCAAATAACATTTTATCCACACAAATTGGAAACACAGTTTACACCAGTGATTTCTGGCTGTTTTGGTCTCACATCCCATGAAGAAAAGAAGTGCTTTTGAGCCCTGCAGGGTCCTGGAGAGAAGCTCATCTCAGGGTCAGTGAGCCCACTGGGGGTCTTGTGCTCTGATGGGTACATACAGAACCAGAGGGCAGCGAAGGAACATAGTGGGGTCACATCAGAGTGTATCAGACGACACAGATGATATCAGCGCCAGTTAGCACGGAAAGGGTAGACCAATTATGCGTGTGTGTATGTGTGTGTGTGTGTTGATAGACTAGGTCAGTGAACATGTCAACATCAATAGTAGGGGGTTGTACATAGCTCACTGGTTCGCCCCCAGGGGTGTACGGGGCTGCCTGAAGAGGGTTTTTGGCTACTATAAACAGGTTTTTAATCACTGTGAGAGGTTTATTATAACAAAATTCCCTCTGTAGTTAAGGACGCACAAAACATATCTTGAAAGATTAAATCTTTTGACAAAGCGTGAGATAGCAGCCTGCACAGTGTCAAATCACATCTCATCTGTGACTGTGGCCCTCTTTGTCTGCCGTTCGACCCGCCCGAGTTCCTGAAGGGGGCAGGAATGCCGTCTCATTTCCAGATTTCCTGCTGATAAATCCAGGTGAGTGACAGGGATGACACAGCCTTATCCCACGATTACGGGAAGCTCCTGGAATTCTGGCTCCATCAAAGCACCGTGAACTTCCCAGGCTGCAGTTTCACTGGTTGCTGATCCCCACACATAGCTCCCAGCATATGAAATTCCCAATCTCAGCATCCACAGCGCGCTTATGAGTACACATAGGAGAGGTCAGCGCTACATTGGAGCGTTATCCGCCGTTTCATCCAGCTCACGGACAAAAACCGCTGGATTTGACTCGAGTTTAGATAGTAGATCACTGGAAAATTACCACTGAAAGCTGGTTGCGCTGTATTATACAGGCCCTGCATTCCACACGTATGGTTAACAATAATAAAATGTTGATGAGGTTTTATAGTCACGGGAACTGGAACCCTTACTCAGACCTAGACATTAAACTGTTGGAACGGGTATGATGCACTGTAAAAAATTTCAAACCAATTATTATTACGCAAGAGCAACACCAGAGCAACAACAACACGTGTAAAGAACTTGAGCATGCCATACATTCATAACAGCCTAGTGCATTTCGGGGGGCTCCGTCCTGAAACTTGACTCCAGAGAACACAGTGTCCTCGCACTTAAAAGATCCATAGATGTGAAAGAGCGCAGTGTTCTCTACAACCCTTCAACAGCACTGAGTGTTCTCCTCAGGACACGCTTTGAAAAAACTGACAACTATCAGCAAAATTATTATTCAGTAGTGATTTTTGATATATTCTCCACAGGAAGCAGTACAGAGACAATATATGTCATGTTTTACCTCATCAATTTCTCATTAACGTATGTAAAGAGATGCATCTTCTGAATTTGATGCTAGGAAAGCATTTTAAACAAACTGAGGGCCAACAAGAGACTAGGAAAGTTGTGGAATGCTCCACAGGTAAACAGGTTAATTGGTAACAGATGATAGTATCACGATTGGGTATGAAAGGGGGGGTCACCTCGTAAAGCTCACAAACAAGGATGGGGCGATATAAGAGTGCTCAGATTGCCTCTGGCGTTTGTAGGCACCACAAATGTTTTCTTCTTATCTCTTTCAACCATTTAAGACTGGTGCTTTCAGCACCTACTGATGCGTACAATTACAATCGTCAAAACTTTACTTGAATACAATCAACAGGAGGATTCTCCGTCAATGCTTTTGTAAGCAGTTGTGCTATAAGATGTGAGTGGAAATGAAGGATGTGTCAAAAGAATAATCTATAAATTCATTCATTCATTCATTTGTGCTATGTAGGCTGCTCCAAGCATGGCAGTGAACATGGTGACCTCTAGGGCCGGGAAGTATATTGATTTTAAATCATTATCCTGGTATGAGACCATATATAATCTTAGAGGTTTTGTATTTCCCTGGTTTGAAAGGCTGCGTCGATGTAAAGTAGTGTATTTCACTCCTGGTCGTGTTTTCAGACGTGTCCCTGCTCCAACACACCTGATTCAAATGATCAGCTCATCAAGCTCTGCTGAAGCCTGATAACAGACCGTTCATTTGAACCAGGTGTGTCTTTGCAGGGAAACATGTGAAGCATGCAGGGCAGGGGGGCCATCACTTGGTCATTACATCCACATTACTGATGATTAATTAGTAAAAATATCATTGTTTTAACATTTTGTGAACGTACAAATAGTCATCTCTACAAGTGCTTTTGAGGAGATTTATTTCGATATAACCTAAAAATATCCCCAATATTAGTTTAAGGTCATATCCTTCTCTATTTCATCAACTGCATTCTAAACATGTTTTCAGACGTAATTATTGTTTCTATCCTCTTTTAATCTGTGAAGACAAAGTGCAAAATAACAGAAATTCATCCTAGTAACAGCGGTGACTTCCAGGAAACCCCGGAACCTTTTCACATCCTGTACCTTCACACTCCTACTCTCCTGGAACAAAATGTCCCTGAGTGGATACCATCAATTATCTAATCCGGCCTGCTTGTGCGCTCATTAGTAACCGTGGAAACAGATGTAATCGGGCGCTTGTTATTGTGTGACAGACTGTCCAATGGCTAACAGAAGAGATGAATGTTGTCTGTGTGTGTGCGTGTGAGTGTGTGAGTGTGTGCGTGCGTGCGAGTGTGTTTGTGTGTGCATATCCTCTTTGCATTTGTCCATATGTTAAAGACTGGGGGCCTTTAGCCACACACGAGAGAGGAAGGGCCAAATGTTCCACTTCCTGTGTGTCTGGGTCCGTCTGCACAGCTGTGGCCAGACACAGAGCAGGCCGGCCGACGACGCTGAGGTGCGTGGCTCTCCTGAAAGCCATGGAATAAAGGGTTATTCTCTCCTGCGCTTAACCCTAAACACCTCTCTCCTCCCTCACAAATACGTTTCTCCCCTCCACTACCTCTCTATAAGTCTCTCCTCTTTAAGGCACTCCTGCCACCTATAGAAGAGGGTCCATACCGTTGCACACAGGTTGAGTGCCCCAATGACCTCCAGAACTAATGAAAAAAAAAAACCCCTCAAATTCTCCCCCATCCTCGCTGCACCCCATTACTTATAGAAAAAGGCTTCTACCTCACCCTCCTCCTACTCTTCGTCTTTACTACCCTCCCTCCTTCTTCAGTAGCTCTCCCGCTGCGATGCAGTTGGCTCCTTTGATCTGGCCCAGCGCTCTAATTAGAAGGAAGTGAAGTGTAGGCCAGCGAGGTCACCATTACCCGCGACCCCTCTCATCGACCACTCCAAATGTCGTTAGGGAGCGAGACGTTCTCACGCCGTTGACCCGCTGGCCGCAATGGCGGGGGGATCTGGATCGCGTTATGGACCCCCGTAAAAATCAGGCACAATTTACATCTAATTTGAGCCGCTGCAGAGGTCAGTGTGCGGCGTCTCGTTAGTGTCCAACTGGGGAGGGCAGGGGGGAACTATATTACTGCCGGACCGAACTGGCAGAACCCTCGTTAAGGCCGCCTGGCTGGCTCAAGGTTAGGAGTTCACTTAGAGCAGAACTGCTGGACCGGAGGTTGAAAGTTCATCATAAAGAGACATTTAAGTTCCAGATTTGTCATGAAAGCCCGGATTGGGGCTTCAAGATTTCTGGGGCTGAACATAAATGGAAGCATCGGTCCCGACATTGCTGAAGGATTTACAATGAAAGCAAAAACTTGGATTTAAAGTTTGAGATTTGTCATAAAAGCAATGATTGGGCTTAGTCAGTGGATGAGAGCGATGAAACAACATGTATGACTACTGCTTTTGATCATGGCTGTAAAGTAGCGGGGGCTTACAGTGTGTGTTGAGGGATAATGTGTCATTACTTCAGGGATGTGAGTCACCAGGACAGGCCGGCGCACACATAAACCAACAGACTTGAGGAAAAAATGAACGCTAATCACACTTTGACTCTGCTTGTTAAGGGTATTTCCTCCTGCTCACTCAAACTCCCAGAGCGATTAAATCTCCCGAAAGCCTGTCGAATCCCTGTTGTACTGTGGCTTGAATGGAGGGGATCCTGGCACGCAGCGAAACCTCAGTGGCTACATGCACACACACACACACACACACATGCACACACCCACACACACAGATGCACCAAAACACAAACCATTAGCCTCATCTAGTGCATGTGTACCTGGCCAAGAAACCAGGCATGTTTGTGTGTGTGTGTGTGTGTGTGTGTGTGTGTGTGCGTGATCACTTTTAGCTTCCCGCAAGGGAACCAAGAGGGAGGGGGAAGGGTTTTAAGGTAGCACATCAAAGCTAGCGGGATATTTTACTTTGGATAGGGTAAGAACACATCAAACGACAGCCCCCCCCCCCGCTCCTCATCGCCCCCCTCCCTGTCCCTCACTCTGCATTGTGTTGTACTAAAATTAAGGGGGTTGGGCTAAAAATCCATATATCTGGCAAGAAAATGTCTGTGCCCTGACAGTTCAAAGACCTTGTCAGGGTGGGAGAGCAATGATTTAATAAGCAATGAAAATATACACCGTGGGTACATCTTCACATGCGATCATTATATACTCGATCCTCAATTGGGGCGATATTACCTAATTGCAGGGTGGCGTTTTTCTGCATACTGTGCTTGCCCAAGGTGGTGAGCGACGTTCAGGGGCATGCAGGTGTGTTCATCTGTTAAAAGAGAAACAAGGATGATTTATAGTGCTCTTTATAAGTGAGGAGGCACTTCATGTAATTATCATGTCAAAGATAGTCTTGTATGAACTGAGAGAGGAGGGGGGGATATGTACTGTATGTATACGTAGGTGTGCTGCATGCACATGGTGTTCAGTGTCTGGCTGTCACCCAGAGGGTTGATTTAGGTGGATTATGTTAAGCCATACCTGCTCTGTGTCTGTCTCTGGATGATCTCTGAGCAGACTTACGAAGCAGGGCCACCCTCAGCTGAGAGCGGAAGTCCCCTGAAACTGTGTATCCACCAGAGACTAATAGATACACGAGAGCAGGCGAGGGGGGATTTAAAATTGTAGAGATATCAGGATTATGCATGCATTTTCTCTGGTTTGACTTCCTGGTTAGAGGAATAGTTTGACATTTTGGAAAATGTGTTTTATTCACTTTCTAGAAGATTTGAGATGAAAAGATTAAAAGCAACAAAAGATCTTTCCATTAAATACAAGGCTGCAACCGGTTAGCTTAGCTTATCTTAGCACAAATTATAAACAGGGGAAATCAGCTCGGTGGCTCTGAAAACAAAAACCTTCAGACCAGCACACTAATTAACACGTATCTTGTTATATATTATAAATATATGTCTGTTGCATTTATACTCCAAACAAATAGGAGGCAGCATATCACCAGAGTAACCACTAACTGCTGCTAACTGTATTTGTCATCAGCTAGTTAGCTCAGTTAGCCGTGTGCCCAGCCATGTTTGGTCTTTCAGCTCAGAGCAATGGGAACTGGTGCTGGTGTTAACAGCTTTATTATTGAAACCCTGGTCTGCAGGGGTTAGCTGGTTAGCATGCTGTATTTCTATATATTTCTTCACATTATATCGGAAATTTTAATTCCCTTCAAAATAAAATTCTTGTAATTTGTTTAAGTTGTACAAAAAGCAAAGTATAAAACAGCAATGCTAAGCCTTGTTTCGATTTTGCCCACTGGCCACTTGCTGCATTGCAGCAATAAATTCTCCTGCGTCCCCCAAAGCATGTGGTATCTGTATTCTCTTCTCACTCTCCACAAGAAAGTGAATAAACACATTGGTCAAGATGTCAAACTATTAGTTTTTGTTTTTTTTATCAAGCACACACACTCCTCTTAAGTGGAGAACAACATCCAGCCAGGGGTCATTTGGCAGTAGCTTTGGAAACAGGTCGGTCTGTCAGACTGTATTTACCAAACTAGAAGAGCACTCCCAATACAGAAGCAGGCAATGCCAAGATCAAGAATATCTTTACTAGGAAAGCCGATGCGTCACGTGCTCCCTTCCCAAAAACTACTGTGGGGACGCTGCATCCTTTCCAAGAGAGTAACTGCCCTTCCTTTGGGGGCACTCAAACAGTTGGACACACACCCCGAAGGGAAGCTACTTTTAAATGGAGAACAAACATATTCATCAGGGATGACTTGTTGGCAGTCATTTTGGAACAGCTGTACCTCCGTCTTTTCATTACAATGGTGTGGAATGGAAAAACGCCAGAGGTTTGGGAATTGCAAGAGGCGGTGGTACATTGATGGAAAGAAAGTCTGAGACTGGAAGGCGACCTGGTTCAACTCCCAATCAGGGAAAGCTCCTCTCTTCCTGCAAGTGATGGCTGCAGAGTTGCTCTGGAGCAAGGGGGGGGGGGACAAAAGGCAGCTCAACCTGTGCCTTTAAGTGATCTGGATGAGTTGCGTGAGACTTATGTGGGTGAAATCCCATCACCAAATCCCCTGCCTTAACAGTTTTTCCTTGAACACAGGCCTACCTCTGTTGCTCCTACTTTCTGAATGAACAGAATTATCATCCCCGCCGGTGCAGATAAAAGAGCAGAGTCCTCTGTAGCTAATGCTCGAGCTGCTGTTTGATCCTGATAAAACACCCGGGCTAGATAACAAACACACTCACACACCCACTCTCCCTAGCAGCGGCAGGAAGTTATTCATTCATTCTCATAATCAGACAAATACCACCGCTCCCTGCTTCTCCCCCTCTGCGGTATGTAGAGGAAGGAAAGACAGGAACTTATAGAGAAGGGACACAAGGAAATGACATTCAAGAGTTCATTTCCAAAATGGTGTTTTCTGTGATTTGAAAAAAGTACATCTGAATCCACGTTTCGTTTTTTCTTTGTCCTTTATTTTGTTTGTATTTGTGAACATCTTTTTATCTGATCAAATTCTTTATGTTTTCTTTTTCTTTTCAGTTTGATGTATAGGCTGTGGCTGCGTTTGTCACATCTGTCACCTCTCTAATAACAAAATAGAAAAAAAATCGATCATAAATGACACTTCTCAGTAATAAGTTGAATCATTGCTGCAATATGAAATGTTCTCTGTGCAGCCATTGTTGTTGGACCCTTCTCTTTGCCCTGGCCGCCGGTCTCTGAACTCCGACCTTTACCTGTCACCCCGGGGCCCGAGCAGCCTATCAGATGCCTCCCCCGAGGTGGGTCGTTGCTAAGGACACCAGTCACCTGACAGGGGTGAAGCCAATCACTTCTGTCGCGACGCGAGAGACCCTCTCGCGCTCGCTCCCGCACACACACATCCTCTCACCTCTGATCTCAGCGTAAACACACCTGAACACCCGATACTGTTGAGTCAGGCCTTCGCTTCGCTTTTCATCTCTTCACCTGCGCCGTTTTCTTTTTTCTTTTCCTTCCCTTTCTCTTTCTTTCTCATATTCTTTTTTTTTAATGAACGGCCTGAAGGGGTGCGACTTCTGACAGCTCTTTATGTGTCGTAATACTTTTATGAGATATAAACACAAGGAAGGGGAGCTGGGTTCGAGCAAGTTCTTGGAAACACAGCTTTAAACTCCCACCCTCTCTCTCTCTCTCTCTCTCTCTCTCCCTCTCACACACACACACAGCGCACCGATCAAACACTTCTGCTTGTATCATAAAACTTGCAGCACCTTTGCAGATGAAGAAATAACCGTCTACTGGTTTCCTTTTGTTTAAAGGATAACAAACCAAATCAAACAATGATTTCCTTTAAAACGCAATAGGTAACAGATTACTAGTGTTAAAAATGTAATAAGTAATGTAAAATTGGAATTACTTCAAAGTAATGTAACTAGGGATGCTCGATATTGGCTTTTCTGCCAATATCCGCTATTCCGATATTGTCCAACTCTTAATTTCCGATACTGATATCACCCCATACCGATATATGGAGGCTTTTTACACCAAAACTGTTAGGTAACAACAAAACATATCTCCTATTGTGGAATTAACACATTATGCCTAATTTTATTGTAATGCCCCACTGGAGGCATACATAAATGCAACATGGCATTCCAAATGTAAACATTGTCTGTGCAAAATAAGAGAACAACTTCAACTTAAGTTATGGAAAAACTGCCATATTTATTATTTTTTAGAGTTTTTAGAGAGAAACATTTTGCCTCAAACAACACTACAGACAGGCACTTTTGCCTTGGGGATATTCCATTTTTCAAACATCCCCTCAAAAGAAGATACAATTCGGTCCGTCGTGTGTGACCCACGGCACTCTGGAGAATGAAGTACAGCCTTTTTCAACACAAAGTCCTCATCTAGCCATTGTGCAGTCAAACTCAACATGCTAACCTTGTTAACGCTTGAAGACCAGATATCTGTAGTGAAGCTAATAGATACAGCACCAGAAATTAGTTTCTCGACGTGGCTGTAAACAATACTGTACAATTCGGGTAAGCACTGGTCTGTGAAATACTTTCGACTGGGCATGGCATAACATGGCTCGAGGAACTCCACAAGTTTGTTGAATCCGGCATCTTGAACGTTAGGAAAAGGCTGGTTATCCAGTGCTATACACTCCATGATTTTCAGATCGATGGCCTTCCATCTGGGGTGGTCCTTGTTGTATTTATTTTTTCTCAGCTGAACCTTTAAGCGACAACTGTGTGGTTTTTTTTTTGGGTGTCGGCTATTGCTTCTTTTCATCACTTTGCTACACAAATGTAGTGTGTAACTCTGCATGATTCTTCTTGAGGCTATTCGTAGGTGACACTTGGAAATAGTTCCACACCACAGACATCTCATGCACCGGGCGAGCAAGCTTGTTAGCCACGGTTAGCTACCCATGAGTCTAGCGTGTTATTGTGGTTGTTATACATCATCAAGCACACGTCTGTAAACGTCCCATGCTGCGTTCATGCAGGCTCGGAAATGCTGAAGACTACAGAACAAACAACGGTTATAAAAACCTGACACCATTGATTCCCAATATTACATTTTTAAGTCAATATCAGCCGATAATATCGGAGGGCCAATATTCAATCACCGCCAAGGCCCAACAGCTCCCTTTCAATTCAATCAAGCCTAATCCAATACAAACTAGATAGCCCTGTAACAGAATGGCCGTGTATTTGTAAATAAAAGTATAAATAATAAAATGGGCCCCCAAATATATCAATCAGTATGTTATCAGCATCAAAACTGTACCAGCCACACAACAGATTTTCTTCATCAAGATCTTGTAACAATGTCAAAAAACCATCCTATTTTTGCAACGTTAAAGACAGTGAGAAAAGGTTCCTGGATATGTCCCTTTATCTGGATCCACACCAAAAGTGAAATGGGTCTATTCTAGGCCGAGGCCCTTCCTCCATCCAAGTTTAATTGAAAATCCTTCAGCAGTTTCTGTGTCATCCGACCGACAAACCACTCAACAGACATGGGTGAAAACATAACCTCCTCTGTGGAGGTAATAGCACACATATCATTCAACGAATGGAGCCTGTCTGGACCTACACAGCTCCGTACAAGCCACCCTACCCTTGATGGTGTTGCACTTAAATGTGTTCCAACAGCTTTCCTGACCCGAACTGTCCAGAAATATGATACAAAGGGATTAAACCCCTTCGTCAAAACCAACATTTGATCCGTAACTATAAATTAATTCCATACTTTTATTTATTATAATAATGGTGACATACTGAAGTTCAAAACAAAGAGAGGATGTCAAAACAGTCAAAATGCTTTGTAGATGGAGTTCACACAAAACGCCTAGTCTGATTTCCACTGCCGTCACCGGAAATAACGACACTTTTGGTCTAGAGCGGGGAAGTAATATTCAATCACAAGTGGTTAGTCAAGACACGTAAAGAGACGCATTCTATTGCCAGGTGTGAACTGATGTACCTCGAGCTGCCAATATTTGATCAGTTCACCCAGTAGGCATGTTAATGTCAGGTGTAAACAGGGCCTGGAGAGAGAAACAGTCTCTTAGCACGGCTGTGAGTATCTTGTGTTGCTAAATTTAAACCTGGGCTCTAAGTGGGTCTCAGCTCAGTGTCAAACACACACACACATCCACATACACACGCAGAGACCCTCTCACACACAAACACACGAGAAACACGGTCCATTTGTGTGTTAATGATTAGGAGAAGGGGCCATTTGTTGGCGATGGGAATGTGGGCAGTGGTTTCCTAAGTGGTGCTATCTGGGTCACAAGGCCAAGGCTGCTGGGTCTCCTTCTATCTGTGAGTCGGACACGTGGAAAAGATGCTAACATGGTGAGTTGACAGGTATATTGTGTGATTGCTTTATTATCTAACATTGACTGAATTTGGCCTCTGTGTTACCTTTTTCTTTCCAAATAAACACCAGCCTCCAGAAGTGATTGAAGTGGGGAGGGGGGCTGAACCCTATTTGATTCTATAAAAAAACAAAAAACTTGTTAACTTAGACAAAACCTCAATAAACACAAAGACAACACTGTACTTATGTTAAAATTAAGAAAATAATTGCAACTAATTCAAATTTCAGACAAAGTGCTTTTTTAAAGTAATCCCTTTATTGTTTTTTCCCTTCAAAATGTCACAAGGCTGAAAGAAAATCCACAAAGAATGAGAAAAAGATTGAAGACACTCATCTGTAGCCACTGCTTATCCTTTGCAGGGTCATGGGGGGACTGGAGTCGATCCAAGATAACATTGGGCAGGTGGTGGGTTCCACCAGTCTAATGCCCCGATCCTCAAATACCAATTATATTCAAATACTAAATACAGGTCTTGGGGTTAGGACTCAAACCATTAACCCAAAGGGTTGATATTTGATGATCTGGGAGTTAGACTGAACAATCAACTACAGAATTACCTATGTTACATGATGTTGCTTTAGGCTCAAATATTTCATAATCTTGACATAGTCAGAGAAGCATGCCGACATTTATAAAAGCAATTGGTAAGCTCAGTTTGGAAATGTTTCACAGATCACACCAATGACTTTGATCATGTGTATCGGACAGAACCAACAGAGATTTAACATTGTTTTTGACATTTTGTGCTTTAATTGTTGTGTTGTGGCTTCTTGTTTAAACTTCCTCAGCTTTCTTTGTGTTTATTCTGTAATAAGCATTTTGTAAACTCTGTTTTTAAAGGTGTTATATAAATAAAGTTTATTATCATTATCATTATTATTACAGTAAATTTTGACCCAGAGGACTGACTGCACCAAATGTGTTCACTTCTTGCAAAATTTGTAGGCTTCTTATTTAATTTTTCTAGTCCAGTTTGTTGTGGTGCTATCTTTTCTGTGCAAAATGAAAAGAACAACAGGATCATGAAGATAATCATGCCATGGTTAAATAAAGTGAAAAGAGGAGGTAATTACATTCATAACTTCCTTTATCTTTTGGCAACCTTGAAGAAAATCAAACAAACAGCCGCCTCTAATAAATCAATTAGTTCAACTATGATCACGTGTCAGGCAGACAGAATGAGTGTAACCTGCTGACCAACACATTAATTGTTGAACCTGACAACTGATGGGCGGTTGACTTTTTCTTGGCTTATGTTTTTTACTTTTACATCTATGGTCAAATAAAACCATGTCTACAGTAAATACTGGGTCATCGTGTTTGTTAAAGAATAGCCTCAGATACTGTCGGAGGTTTTGGTGAATCATCTCAAGTGCTGTGATTTCTAAGTAGACAAGGGCCTTTGAGGAGCCGACAGCGATGAAAGCATGTGTCTGCCCGCGAGCCAAGCTCTGCATATTCACATGTACTTGAGCGTGAGTGACGGCTGTGTCGGGGCCGAGTGACAGGGACCCGTGTGAGTGGTGAATCATAGTGACAGTGCATTGGGGAGAAGGAGCTGGATGGCTCCTGTGGACGAGTGACCTCCGACCTCCGGTGTCAGAACTGAGGCATCCCTAAACAATAGCATGAAGAGACCGAGAGGCTGGGAAGGAGATAAAAAAAAAAAAAAACGGCTTGGGGTCTTCTCTGGCTTCCATGATCCAGCTGTGGAGCCATATCACTGTGTCCATCTCTGACACTAATGCTGTCCTAATGAGCCCGTTGATAATGCCGGCTTAACCACGGGGATGTGCCAGGAGGGGCAAGGTGTCAAGGGGTTAATGGGGAGGAGGGAAGAAGGATTTAGGGAACATCGGAATGACGGAGCACAAGTATCAGAAGAACACAACCACAGGTGTGTACAGCAGGATGGTTGTAAGGGCTTGTGTGTGTGTGTGAGTGTGAGTGTGTGTGTGTGCGCGCGTAGCATTTCATCAGATCCATGTAAGAATATATGGATGGATGGTAACTACCTTTTTTAAATATAAAGTTATAAAACTACAAACTGAAAATAGGATCTTGAGGTTTGTATCAAATAAACAGCTTATTTGTACTAAAACCAGGTTATTATGGCTTATTTGACTCAACATCTCAACAGAAGCAGTCTACTGCGCTTTAAGAAGGCTGGTACTTTTACATTTTACTCTACTCTTACACTTTTTTCCCCACCTGCAGGCACCCTTTTCTGCCCTCTCCATTTCACGGCCCGGATGCGGAAGCGCCACAAGCAAACAGAAACACTGCCTGCTTTTCGTTTTTGGTGGCCTTTTTACCCGATTTGTTTGTGCTGCTCATACAGAGCACACCGCGGCAGGATGTTCCGTGCTTGGCTCACGATCTGCAGCGCTCGCGTCTGCCTTCATTACATCGCCTCAGCCTGATGGAAGCAAATCTGGCAAGAAAACGCACTAATAATCTATTTGAAATGGCGCCACTCACTGCTGTTTGTGAGCCTTTTAACTTTGTTGTTGCACTACAAGCACCGTCCTGCTTATCCAGGAACACGTGACAGGACACTATAAAGTCATGACAGTATTATGACGATCAGCTGTAGGTGTAATTAGAAAAATGAAAAAGGGGTGGAGATGACCTGTGTGGAAAAATGTGCCCTTGGCTATGTGAAGTGCTCTACCAACCTTGCCATCTCATGTACGGCTCATCTGAGAGTAGCCGTTTATCCTAGCTTTTTGATTGGTTACTGGCTAATACCTTTACAGTTTTCAGCAAATATTGGCTTGAGTATGTGTTTGTTACTGTAAAGGTAAAACAAAACCTTTGTTCAATAGGCATCTTCCTGTCAAGAATCTCTACTGACGTCAGGAAATACGAACAGATCCGACCAATGACAATTTTTGGCTCAATGTGAAATCTGATATGTGCTGATATGAATTTCTTTGGACACAAAAAACATGCTTGGGTGATCCTGCGTGTGGTAGATGTGTCCCTGCTCCAACACACCTGATTCAAATGATCAGCTCGTCGCGGAGCTCTCCAGAAGCCTGATCGTGACTCATTCACTCCGACAGTGATGCAAAGTATTCAGCCAATTACAGCCAACACAGGCTTGCAGACACAACATTAGCCACACAATCAACAAGAGCTACGTAGCGAACACGAGCGGAAAGGCCACAGGAAGGCATGTCCAAAATGGAACTGGCCAAATACCAATGCTATATGTGTGCAACACGTGAAACCTGCACAAACCGAGGTTGACCTTATGCAACCCGCCCTGTAAACTTTAACACTGCAGAACGACATGCAATGACATTGTGCAAAGGGCCTGTTTCACCTGTCTATCTTGGCCCCTGTGTGCCTAAAGCAAACTCATTGCTCAGCCTGGTATCTGCTCTGTCTACACAGTGCCTCTTTAAGCAGGGGAGAGGCTCGCGAAGACAGACCCAAGGCTGGAGTATTGACTCACCGGCCGGCACCTTATCACGGTGAGAACCTACGCACATGACGAATGAGTCTATGGCGCGGCAGATAAGACGGCAGGTAAGCGGAAGGGTCACGGGTACAGAGGGTATACTGCCTCGCCATAACTGCAATATATAAGCTGAGCATACATATCTGCTTTGTCTCACTTCGGTTTAGACAGAGGTCAAATACGAGAGACTGACAGAGAAGGACGCGGAGAGGAAGCTTAAACTGGCTAATCTGCCTTTTAAGAGTCTGTTAACCACATACAAGCTGTCAGAAATGCGTCCGGGCACTCTGTACACCCCACATGTGTGTGAGCGGAGAAAAGACACATAAACACACAAAGTATGCGTAGGCACGGACACACACACACTCACACACTCACACACACATAGAGTTCAAGGGGCCACTGAGTGCAGGGCAGTAGGTGTTAGATTACAGGAGCGGGACCGTCCAAAGCGCCGCCTGCTCCTATCTTTATTTAACCGCTGATTAGGCCGACTCTTTGAAGGCCCCTTTAATTGCCGCGGTGATGGGGCTCTTAAAACCAGGAGGCTTTTTTCACCTCTTTTATTGATTTCTTGTCTCATGACACCAATAAAACGCCCACACTCCTGTCTGTACTGCTCTGTTTCTCTCTCATTTTCCCCCTTCCCGTCGCTCTCTCTCCCTCTGCGGCTTGTTTTCTTGTTCAGCCTCTCTCCACATCGTGTCACTCGGGGTTTGACTTACCCTTGTCCCCCTTTTCCCCCCATATCAATGCGTTTTTCTATTCAGATGTGCCCATCAATACTGAAATTGGGGCTTCAGGCTCAAAGAACGCGGAGAGGGTGGAGCCTCGAGGCAATAACTCATTTCGTTTTGAGCCATCTCGTCGATTTCTTCCCATCACATTTCATTAACCGTGTTTGAGATAAGACGTGTTCAAACAGAGCCGAGAAGAAAGGGAGCTAAAGGAGAATAAATGATGGATTGAGACACGGGGAGAGCGCTGTATTGACAGTGCAGAGTCTCAGCGCAGAGCAGGTATTCAGGTGTTTGATTTAATTAGTGTCATCAGCTGCGATCATATGTTTCCAGCACAATAGTCAGCCTTCACCGCGAGCAGCTCGGAGAGAATCTCTGTGCGAACACCGCCTGCCCTCGCTTTCATTATTCGCAGATTTTTATCAGATGAAGTCAACTCATTAATTTTAAAAGCCGATTTAACAGCAGTCGGTTCATTAGCCAGCATTTTACAGAGCAACAAATAGTCATAAAACGAGAACAAACATCAAGTTGTTGCTTGACAAGAGCACAACCACATCAAACTGTGGCTGATTCACATGCTGCTTTATTAGCAATACGAATACAATCAGCACAACTGCAACTCATGTTTCATTTCATTATTGATTACATTGGTTTTTCAATGAACTGATTTGGTCTCAGAATATAAAGAACTAAAATGACAGCCTTGCGGTCCTATGCCTTCATTCGCCAGCAAAGTTGCTTTTTCTGAGCTGTGGCATTTAATAATGGCCAGAACAGAACATTAAGATGTCACAGTGCATCTAACCTCTCAACCTTGAATATCAAATGTCAATACTTCATTGTTTCATCCAGTCAGACATTTGTTTGTCAAGTGTTATTGTATGAATTCTTGAGTGATGACCAAAAATGTGTTAGTAAGTTGCGTTGTTGTGAGGTCACACTGATCTTACCGTACCTCTGACCTCTGACCACCAAAATCTAGAATCTTGAATCTTGGCATAGATGGACAAACATAATGCCTCCGGCCAGCGCAGAGGCATTAACATCCATCACAATGTCTCACAGCCCAAAGTGTTTTAAAACCTAAATTCACTATGAAATAAAATGTTGAATTGCACACATTTGAGAAGCTGAACACATTTTCAGTTGTAAATGTTCTTCTGACAATCAGCTATTTGATCAACGGATCAGTTGCTTCTGGATTAATATCACCAAACTGATATGGCCACTTTCCCCATTGGAAGCAAAATACTTCCAAAGATTCTGTTCACTGATCAAACTGCACATGCACTCATGATCTCACCAAACCTACTGCAAGGTTAACAGAAAAAACAACAAACAAAGATGTCCAATCTGTACAGGTAACACTTAAATCATCAGCAATAACTAAACACCTGATCCAATATGGATTTTTTAACAATGTTATTTGTCATTTTAAATTTTATTCCATTTCTTTTTTTTTGCCATCAACAAGTTACCTAGCATTTATTTTATTAGCAATCAATCAAAAAATCTATGGCTCTGAGGAGTCTTTGGGTTTTGGACTGTTGGCTGGACAAGGCAACAAGTCCTCTGATTTGAGAAGCTTGATCAGTAGTATGTATGGCATTCTTGCTTGGTAAATAATTGATAACTATTACAATCAAACACTTGGGCACTTTTACATTTCTTTACCACATGAGAATGTCCAAACATTTCAGATTGACTCAGACCGACACTTCTCTCTTGTCACATCCCGTCCTTGATGGTCATTGCCATAATTGGTCACTATTGAGATTCTGCTAATGAAGGACACAGTTTATTGCTGTCTGGAGAGCAGAGGACCACTGGACGAAGCCTTGACCTTTGACTTGACATCCTACTGGTCGTAACCCCTGCTGATACAGCTGGCTTCTTCTGCCTGGCCGGTAGATCATTTGCCCATGACCTCTGTCACGGCTCAATTCCACGGGCAAGGACCTCCCCTCGTGTCCCTCCTCTCATCAAAGAACTGCAGACTGGACCACTTTTTTTCCCATTGATTACCCAATCAGGCATTAACACCAATCCCGTAAAGCTTTGTGTTTAACGCATCATTAACTGACAGGGGGAATTAAGGTTATGATGCATCAACAGGAGTCTGTTGAGCTTTAGTTCCCTCTGCCACCTTGGAGAACAACAACTTTGACAGTCGGAGGGGTTGGTTCGTCTACGTACATCATATCTTTGAATCCATTTGAAAACTTGCTCCGATTAATAATGATGCCAGGCATCTCTAATATCGGATCACACGGATAACACCCCTGCATGAGAGCCGTAACCTTGGAGGCTCTGTAGCGACGGCTGGTTATGATCCCATCACAGACTCATTGATCGTCTGGCTCCTGTTCTGCAGCGTCAGCCCTGGGATTGTATTGATTCAAGGTAGAATCAACAGAAGAGCTGACCAGCCATCATCGACTGTCTAGGAGGATAAATACTGGGCCGCTGTGATGCCGTTAGGTGGAGAAAAACTCAATACAGGGAGATATTTCATACTACTAATTGTACGCTAACACCAACAATATCATTAGGCCATCATAACAGAGTCAACAATGCTGTGGAGGAAACTTGGCAACTCACGCTGAGACTAATCTGTGGCTCATTAAATGTTTAACACTGCATTAGGATCGATAAAATCATCTTATAGGTCTTTTTAGGTCACACAAAAAAAGCAATCCATTGAAAACTTTGCAAAGATTATGTATCATTTCTATCCCAGGATCCAACTTGCACTCAAGACTGTGCACAAAAATTTGGTTAATGGCCAACTTCTCAGACTAAACATGAACTTTTAGATCACACTTGAGCATTTAAAACCTTGACTCTTCCTCTCCCACTCATTCTCTCCTGCATTTAAGTCAGCTGGCGCGACAACTAAGCTGGGGACTGTCACCCCGAGACAGATTAGAGGCGTGTAATTAGGGATTTCTAATCAACTAATTTACAGCGCAATGCCTGGCTCCCAGCAAGACCCCTGACCTGACCTAGAAATCCTCTACATATTCTCTCTGACCTTGACCAGGCGAGGGTGTCTCACTGTGGCGGTGTATGAGGGGGTCTGAGGCAAAGATTGGATATGCGTGTGTGTGTGTGCGGGGTGGGGGGATTAAAGGGCAAAGAATGAAATTAAGAATATTGGGGGAGCGGGATGTTAAGAGATGAGGGTTGAGGGGGGGTCAAGGAGGAGAAGAACGCTGACGTAAGGACTCGTGGATGACGCAATAGCAAGCGTTGAGCGCTAAGGCGGAAAGGCATAAGACGCTAATGAATTAAAGAAGAAGTGGTAATTACATAAACGCGAGGGTAGCCTATTGGGGAGGTCGGGGGTGGGTAACAAGGCTTGGTCTAGTAATCCTACCACTGACCTGGTTTATAAGGTCGACTAATGATGTGACACCAGCTGACTGATTCGGCCAGAATAACAAAAAACCCCGCCCATTCCTAACCCCATCAGCTGACTGACGCGCACCCCCCTCCTCCCCACTAGATCAGCTGACGGACGCTTCCCCATCAGCCCCCTCGAGCCCCCGACAGCTGACTGTCTAGCCCTGGCAACCCCCACCCCAACTGCTCACCTCAAATGAGTCATGCAATTTTCTCCCTCTGGCACATCGAGCAACGTCTGTTGCTCTTCGCAACTGCACACCGCCCAATTATATATTTTTTTTTATTCACAGCAAGATTTCTAGTGGAAGCGAGGTTAACGTCTCCTTCACGATCGCGGGGTAATCGGCAAGTCGACCTTGGCTGCTTTTGGTCCAACAAGCGATCCTAACGCGCTCATGGGCCAGACACAACACTCATTTAGCCACTTTTTTGATCCCCAGCTCAGCCAGGTTCAAATCCGAATGGTCACTTTGCATGTCAGGTCCAGCATGCAATGTGGACATTCTTGCAGTGAAGACAGGATTAGAGAGGTAGAATCTGGGTTAAAGACACTACACAGCCCATCTGTTGTTTTGGTTTTTCCCCACCAATGACCACAAGCAACGTTACCCTCCCCCCTACTTTAAATCATCCTCCGTTTCACTGGAATAAACAGGCGGTGTAAATACTGCAGCAGGGACAGAGAAAGAGGCATGCGAGCTGATTATAGCAGCAGGAGAGACAAACATTCAGGGTTTTATGATCGGGAAAGAGAAACAAATTGTGACGTAGTGACAAGCTTCTGGAAATGAGAGGAGCGTGATTTTTTAAATCCCAACGCATCACAGAAATCTGAAAGTTATAAGATTCATTGTTTCCTTTTTTTCCCCTCCGCTCCTGACAGAAGAATAATGGAGCTCATTTCTTAGTCTCCTTTTCCGTCTCTCTCCCTTTCTGTACCCCTTTGTCTTTATCTGCCCTCTGTGTATCTCAGGCTGTTCCAGTTTCCCAGGCTCCTGGAGCTGATAACCCAGTTTAGTGATTTCCACACGGACACACTCAACCCTGGACACACACGGCTTACCCAGCCACATGCATTAAAAAACACACACTTCAGCCACAGTTCTGCCCTGATAATTACAAACAAGAAAGCCACCAACAACATTCAGCTTTTTACAGTTAATACACAATAATTTAATTACAATCAGATTAAGATTATACTCTCGCTATTGAAACCTTTATGTGAACAGTCAAATCTAATCTTTTTAATCACATTAACTCATAATCGAACATGATTAACACATTCAGATGCTTGTTCAATCACTGGACTTGTGCAGTCGTGTAAACACATCATATCGTTTCACTTTGCATTGTGAATTTATGCATATGCCAAAGGTCTCCGAGTGCACCAGATGCAAAGTGGTGTTTCTATTTATAACAACAGCAGTGCATGCGGTGGTGGAAAAATGTATGAAATTAATGAATTGTTTCAAGAAATTAAAAACAAAAGGTAAAATTTGATGAAGGCAACCACTAAGTCTGTGTTGTTGTACAAAGAACAAATATTTTCTTTTTCCTTGAATGTTTGTATGTTTTCCTACAAAAATGTTCCATCTTCCATTTTGCCAAAGAACCTTCCTTAAGTCACAACATTTTAAATGGTGTCTAAACAAAAGCAGCCACATGAAAGATTTGCCAAAATAAAACTAGAATGATTTTCAGTAGAGCGCATACCTCCAAATTGTATTCAATCATAGATACTAAATACGTCTGATTTTTTACATCAAGGTCCATGCATTATTTCCTGAGAAATCAACAAAAATGTTTGAAAGCACACTATCCCACAATGCTAAAGAAAGTCAGAAACATTCCTGAATCCATCTCTTTATCCGAACCAAAAGTTAACGAGGTCTGTTCTGGCCCAAAACCCATCCTACATTTAAGTTTTGTGGGAATCCGTTCAGTAGGTTTTGTATAACCCTGCTCATAAACCAACCAACCAACCAACAGATGGACACGAGTGAGAACATGGCGGAGAGATTAAAATTTAAATATTTAATTTGAAAATCAAGCACAAGGCAGTTTCCCATAGTAATATCTTCAAGATGATTATAAAAAGGCCTCCATAAACATTTAGGAAAACTTACTTATACCAAAATACAGCATTACGTCAGTACGGTATATTATTATTATGTTCATCAGGAAATAAACATCAATAGAGCTGCTATAATTAATCAGATAATCAATTAGTTGTCAACTATTAAATAAATCTGAAACTATTTTGATAACCAATTAATCTTTTTGAGTGTTTTTCTATAAGTCAAAGTTCTCTTATTTCAGCTTCTTAAAGGTGAATATTTTCTGTTTTCTTGACTGCTCTATGACTGTAAACTGAGTATCGTTTTTTTCACCATATTCCAACATAGAGAAAATTATCAACAGATTAATCAACAATTAAAATTACATTTAGTTGTAGTCGTAAACATTAATAGCGCATGATGGAAGTCTGTCCATTCAGGTGTAGAGGGTCTGTCTATCCTTGTCGATTCTTCATTGATTAACTATTTGTCATTTCCAAAGTTGCACAAGTTGCAGACAAATAAAGGAATACAAAAACGTGAATGCTGAATTATTATTTTTTTTTACAGTGGCCCTAATCCTCTTCTGTATTATCTAATATGTAGCCAAGAGGCACTATTTTTCCACCAAGTATGGATGTGAAACAGGCTGTTAATGTGGGTCAAAGTTACAAATTCCTATGAAATCTACATTTCACCTTTTAACTCGAGATAATGATGTCCCAACTATGTCATTTGCCAAGTGAATTGCAGACACAAGTATGTTAAAAGACTTGGCAATGTAATGTATAAATTGCTTACATCTGTGTTGGGAGCCTAGAAATGAACGTGTGTGTGTGTGTGTGTGTGTATTGCACAACAGAGCCATGTGGCCCTTTAGCAAACGTGGCCCTCCCATGTGTCTGTTCAGGGACCGTGGACCCAACACAGAGGCAATCTTATACCACTGACGGAAAAAAAAAAAAAAAAAACAGAGGGAATGAGGCAGCGAGAGAAAGGAAGAAAGGATAAATCAAGCCCGAAGAAAGACAAAGGCAACTGGCCAAGGGGGCCCAAAGTGTCATCTTGCCTCCACTTGGGGTGAAAAGAAGGGAGGGGAGAAAGAAAAAAGGAAGTCTAGAGTTTACCAGAGGAAAGTTCTCTTTCTTTTCCTGGACAGCTGAGTGTCTTATTATGGGATTAGATTTAACCAGTGCCCCCCTAGGAATGTGGAACAGAGGGCTGGTGGTAATGGGTGGAAGAGTTTTTGGGGGATGATGTGGGTCGGGCGCTGAGGCGTAGGGGTGGGCCTGGATGTGGGGTGGGGTGCCGTTAGGTGGTGGCGGATGGGTCAGGGAGGCAGTACGCTGGAGGGCTTGGAAGCGTGCCCAGGGGTGGAGGGAAGCCGCAGCGCTGGGGCCCACGTGGATCCATGCCAACAGTGCAATTACTCCTCATTCTGAACAGCTGGCACATAATGGGTATTCAGGCACTTGTAGTCCTTCGATAGGACACGGAGATCCCAGGTCGTCTCCCCTCGCGTGCCTCAGTACAACGCGGCAACCGGAGATCGCCCCGTCAAGGTGCTGCCGAGGATGCCAGCGCACACACATCGAGGTGATGTGATGGATTTAAAAGAACAAAATTAAAAAACGACCGATCGTGCTACTTAGAAGTGTGAGAAAAAGGCATACAAGTAAGTGCAAACACAATGCACGCACAGACACACACACACACATAAATGCATCAAAGTGCGAGGATAGGCTTCGTCTGTGTTTGATCCACAGTAATATGCTAGCAGGCTGGGACCCGCGAGTTGAGTGTGGGGGAATTCTGTGTTTATAAATTCAGTTTGTTTGAAACTCAGTCCAAGTTTATAATCCGCCCACTGTGTGGCGGCTTTGTGCTTTCCCTCAAAGCGCTCACACAATGTAAACATGGCATTTAAAAGGGAGATCTCTTTTTTTTTTTTTAATCTAGGGTCTAAAACAAAGGGAGCACAGGAAATGGACTTCATCTTGAGCAGGAAAATAAACAGACGGCCTGTCAGTCAACCTCGCGCGGCGCTGTGATGTCAAGGAGGACGGGACACGGGATCGGCGAGTTCGCCGCGTGCTCTCGGCTACCGACGCTGGTACACATGGCGGGTGCGTGTGCGGTCGCAGTGTACGCCGCATCCGCCGGCAATACAGCTGACTTCCTGTGCGCGAATTCCTCCCTTTTTTCAGGTGGTGACGACGATGATTGATGCCTCGTGTGGCGGTGATGGAGCGCTGAATCAGCCCGGCTCCTGGGCAGCTTCACCGCAACGACTCCGAGATACTTTGTGACTTGCAGAAAAGCCTCATCCTCAACTCCTCCCTCAGAGGGACCATGCACAGGACGTGCGGAGACCATCAAAGAGGCTGTGTAGGATGAGATGATAGTATCAATACTATTGTGTGCGCGCATGTGTACGCACACATTACGCCTATGCAACTGTGTGGGGTAGGAAGCAGATGAGAGCCTTCTGCTGAACATTATAAAACACTCAAGCCATCTGATAGAGTTTAACTGCCGTGTTCCACTTCACTTAAGGAGCAGCAAACAAGGAGATCTCTATGTGCCGCTAAGTCAACACAGGCCTTCCTCTTCTGCTCCTTAAATGTGATTAAAGATTTGTTTGTAGTTTATCTATCTGCTCTTCATTTCAGCCACTCCATAATCTCTGCGTCGCTAGACTAATAAACCAATCACAGTCCTCACACAGGAAGGACACGTGTGAACTGTTTCTTTTCTTTCCACTAATGTTTATCCAGGGAAGGGTTTATTTGGCAAACACGCTGGCCAACCGTTGAGGAGCACTTCTGCATCACCTGGAGACTTAAGTGCCTGGAAAAAGTCCCCTCAGCAGGAGAGGACGTTCACTTCACTTTCACCGCTCACATTTTCCTCAGCTGGTCCAACGATTTCCAACTGACAAGCTCATGGTGACGCGGTGGCCACATGAGAAAGTCCCAGGAAGTGAAATCAGGAACTTAGTAGGGAAGTTTCTTTAGTGAATCAATGTTTGATTAGGAATATCGAACCAATAACAAACTCGACAGTTTAAGCAAATTTTCAGAGCCACTTTGCTGGTTTTGTAATTGATTCCTGTGTGACAATCAGTGTCGTAACGGCAACATGCAGAGATATGAAAGCAGTCTGAGGGCATGATGACTCACCAACTGATACAGGAGTGTTTTTTTATTGCATTACTACGGAAATGCTTTGAAACACAAAGGGCAAATAAAGGTGTAGTTTCATTTATCTCTCTTTATCTGTTGCTTATCAGCTGTCTCCTTCTGCATATTGTACATTTCCTGTATATGTATTTCTTGTCAGCATCATAAAGTTAATGTAACTCATTTAAAATTGCTAACAAATCCCATATTAACTTGTTCTCATTCTTAGAAATTAACATGAAAGTATCCCAAAAACGACCCAAAGAGAACCATTTGGAGTACAGATATATGGTTTTGGGCTCTTTTGACAGCTCTATAAGGGCTTCTCATATTGATCTATTGGAGTTTGAACACACTTAATTATTTACTCATTTTTCTCACCTGAATATTTAATACAAAAACAAGCATGCAGATAACCTGTAACCGGCCATATTAGCTTGGAAACACAATAGGTCTGCATCATATATTCTTACATGGTCCAAGTTCAAATTAAATAGCAATATCATTCAAAAACACTTAAATGTTTTTCTACAAGAGAAAATCGTCATTATAGTTCTTCATTCCCTAATTACATTAACTTTATGCAGGTAAAATAGTCAAAAACACGTTAAGTTGAAAAACAGCCTATTCAAAAAGAAAAAAACACATAGAACTACAGAAACATGCATATTTTCAAAGCTTAAGGCTTAAAAAATGTATATTCTCATTGTCTACATGATTCATCACTCATCCTGAGGCCGGAGTGGCTCAGAAGAGAGAGTGGATCATTTGACCATAAGATCATTCATTGGCTGCTGTAGGCTCTAAGGTGGGCATAGAAGCTCCTGTCGGCATAAATGAGCCTTTAATCAAACGCCTGCCTCCTAAGGTTCTCCGGCGCAGTGGGATAATGGCGTCTGTGAAATTAGAGATGGACAGAACTGGTTCAGAAGAGGCTGAGTCCTTACACTGATACTCTGATCACCTTTTGCTTCTCATTTTTAAGTAAATTATCGGATTCCAGCATCTCAATGTGAATATTTTCTTGTTTCTTGTCTGCTCCATTACAGTTAACTGAATGTATGTAGGTTGTTGACAAAACAAAACATTTGATGATGTCATATGAGGCTTTGGGAAACACTGATCACCATTTGTCACCATTTTCTGACATTTTTTAGACCAAACAACTTATTGATTAATCATGACATTTATTTAATCACTGCAGTCCTAGTTTTCAGTGTGCATGGCATAAAAAAAAAAAAAAATCTAGTTGCTAAAGTTGCTATGTTTGACCACTCGGTAACATCCAGAATGGCTGACTCCAGTCGTCAACAGGCCATCAGAAGATTCTACCTGAAGAAGAGCAGGGGGTTTTGGAGAGACAGGAAAAACAGTGCTGGAAACAAAGCTGTGGCCAAGTTTCTGCGGTTGTAATGAAGAAAAAGCTTCCAGAAAGGCTCCTGGAAACGTTCCTGGGAATCTAAAGAAGTAGCAGAGGCTTTAACGCCGCGTTTTATGGGTTGAATCTTTGCTTTTGGTCAAACCTCAGTCAGTGAAGTCACAGAAGGTGTGAAAGGTGAAACACCTGCTTTGACACCACGGTTTTGGGTGTGGATAAAAATAAAACTTGAATAAAAATGTCATTCTGCGCCCTGTCATTCAATGCTGAGTTATATCTCATTGGAACATATTAACAAACCAGAATGGAACTCAGTAGAGTGTATACCTCAGCCAAGACCTACAGTCTCCTTTTGGATCCGAGCCACCTAAATACAGTTTTTGCCTGTTTTGTTCAAGTTCCCCTGAGAAATTATCCAAAATGTTGAAATCTCTCAATGTTAAAGAAAGCGAAAAGAAATTCCTGGATCGCACCCTTTATCCAAATCTGCACCGAAAGTTAATGGGGTGCTAACAAACAAACAAAGTCACGGGGATGAAACTGTAACTCACCATTACAGACATGTTTGTGGAACATAATGATTAACAAAACTAGCATTATCATCTCAACTGTTGTTGACAAAAAAAAAAAAAAAAATCCCCAGCATTTCTCCCAGCACCGCTCCTGTGCAGTGCTCCGGTGGTGAGGTGCCGGGGGGTTGAGTCTAACATGCATATCAGCAGGGACCATGCCAAGAACATCAGCTTACGGCTGACTGTAATATGATTAGAAGCACACAACATAAGTCACCGCCTGCCTGGGAACCTAACCATGACTCCCTATGCTCAGGGGCAGGATTAAACTAATGTGAGGCAGTTCCTGTGTGGTGTGTGTGTGTGTGTGTGTGTGTGTGTGTGTGTGTGTGTGTGTGTGTGTGTGATAGAGGCAGAGTCAAGGAGAGAAAGGAAAGGACCACTGTAAAAAAAAGAACCATAACATTAATTTTAGTGCTGTTTTTTCTCGTTTCGCGTCACTCCCGTCCTCTATTGTCTTCTCACCTCTCTTTCCCCTTTCTCTTGCTTTTCAGGCTTTCCCTTCCATATCAGGTGGCGGGAGCCTCAGCATCTGCCCTGCTGGCATAAACCCCGACTGTAGCTGCCAGCAGAGGCTCAGCAGCCTGCTGATGTCAAAAAGAACTTCTTTCATCTAAACCTGCTTCATTCAGCAACTCCACTCTGAGCCCTCTTTTGTGTGCGCCTGGTGTGTGTGTGTGCGCCTTGTGCATGTACTCCCTATGAGTATTTTCTCCATAGGGTGGTCCTCGGTTAAAGCATCCACCTGTTGTCAGCAGCAGAGGAGCACGGACGTCCTGTCTGGGTCAGACAGGACGGGTTCAGGGAGAGCAGCTGCCAGGATGACACAAACCAGCCTTTATAGTAGCAGCAGGAGCAGCGGCGGTCAATGTAAACATTTGTACAAGTACATTTAAATGTAGCCCAGCACTCGGTCGCAAAAAAGCTTTTCTTCTCGTTTGTCTGTTTGTCCTTAAGCTGGTAAATCATGAAAGGACTGCCATGAAAGAGGCCTTCTGTCAAACAAGGCCTGTCCAAACGATTAGAATTTGATGGAGATCCAGATGTGGGACTACTGCCACTAGACAAGCATTGATGTTCAAGCCATAATCTGAAAAACTCTTAATTCACAAAAATGCAAAATGATTTGAATGAAAATAAATGAATTCCACATCTAGGAGCACATTCAAAAGGTCAAGGACTCAATTCAAAGTAAAAGGGATGATTTCTCAACTGAATGGTGGAGGAGTTTTGCACCGATCAAGTGCCTCTTCAGTCAGGTTGTGAATCTCAAGGCACCTTACGATTTGATTTCAATACAGAGAGGTGCGTTGCTATTATAAAAACCACTGGCGATTATTGAGTTTTTGTTTAGAACATAAACGCAACGCACGTGTTCACGTCTGCTGTTTATGATAATGTCAAAAATGAGGGTTCATATTTCCAATTATTGACGTTTCTGCATTTCGAGAGACAAGGCATTTTAAGAATTGATTTTTTTCCCTCACTCGTACTTTGCAGTGCCCTTTAATTGTATTATTTGTCTGCCAATTCACAGTGAAGGAAACCAGAACAATACAAAGACACGACTCTGTAATTACATGAGATTAATTCTAGGTTTGTCTGAGCCATCCGGACGCCTCAACTGGGGCAATATTTACATAAATCAATACCGAGTTGGGAAAAAAAAGACGCTGAACATAATAATAATAATTTATGTCCATTGTCATAGATTAATGGCACTCAAGGACATCGCAGCTCTTTAAGGTCAAGAGGACCGGTAGATACGGTCGACCCACACCCAAACAGCTGCTCCTATTCACACAGCTCCGTAGCCTTGGGAGTCACAAAAATCAGCACTTAAAACAAAGACCCCGGTGCACTTTAAACTCTCAACGTGACACAAACAAAGACCAACCTCGGGAGCTGGATAACTAAATATCCAACCGCGCAGAGACGTCCACCTCGGGGTCAGCGAGGCCGAGCCCGACACTGGCTCTCAGTGTCTGGGGACATTTATGACGTCTGGGTGCCTGAGCAGGGGTGGCTGCCATGACTCAAAGCACTAATCTGAGGGGTTATTCAACCCCTTGGAGCTTATAACCGTACAGGCTTTGATGTCATATATTGTTATGGCATCTGACCGCATTCCACGGCTCGCAGACGTGATTGGATTGTGTTGTCCGTCGCACATCTGTGTGTTTGCCAGGCAGGATTAATGGCTTGTTGACCACAGTCCAGTCTGGGTGTTTTCCATTTCCGACCCCAGTGGCTTTCACATCATAAGAATCTCAATCTGTCAATCAGACGGCTCGTAATCCGTACTACGTTAAATTTGATTCAGTCCACAGCTTCTATCCTACTCTGAATTATCAGATCAGATCCTGCCATGGACAGGAAGTCTTGTGTTTGAAGTTGGATGGGAGAGAAAAAATTCCTCGCACCGTGACTGTTTCAGGGCAGTCGAACTTGAAGCGTGAGAGACCTTCGTCATCGCTGTCACAGGTGACAGGGTGCTTTCATCACATGTTCAATGTCAACCCCATGCCTCAGCTGCCGTGACGATGCTGGCTGTTTCCAGCAGAGATGTTTCACTTCGCTGCTGCGATGCGCTGCTCTCTGCCTGGCGACACAGAAACAGGGGAACTCATTTCCATGCCGCTCCCCGAGGAATTGTAATTGAATTTCATAATTACTTTGGGGGTCTCATTTATGCCGCTTTGGCCAAAACAATAGAAAAGTAGGCTACCGACTGTGAAAGAAGCCGGTTGGATGTGTGTTCATGTGCCATTGTGTGCTAAAACCTTCTTTACGTTGCTTTGCTTTTTGTGTTATTTTTCGAGCAGAACCTCTGTTGCCACTTCCTTTTCCTCTCATCTTTGTCATTCCTCTTTTTTTCATTCCCCCCCTCCTTTCTTTCTCTCTCCGGCCCATAAAGTCATTGACCTTGGGGAGTTCCACTACTTTACCATATCCCTTGTGTTTCATTGCTCCCCATTGTGTGTACACTCTGCGGGTCGAAGGTCACGACAGTAGGGTCACGGCGCAGTGAAAGTGTCCAGACAGCTCACTTTAAGGTTTTTTTATTGGGGATCCTTGAGTCTTTATGGGGCGAATGCCTGAAAATGATACGTATCATTGTGGAATCAAATGGTTTTATTGCTCCAGGAAATTACCAAGCACTTCCAGAACATAAAAATGATAT
Organism: Diplodus puntazzo; assembly: GCA_963678695.2. Classification (NCBI taxonomy): domain Eukaryota; kingdom Metazoa; phylum Chordata; class Actinopteri; order Spariformes; family Sparidae; genus Diplodus; species Diplodus puntazzo. The sequence goes on from OZ023172.1 coordinate 16,613,778, forward strand.
ATGAACACGGACAATCAGTAAGAGTTTAACAGCAGCAAGTTAAACTATGAAAAAAGAAGCTTAGGTGAATGAATTAACACTTTCTTCTCATTACCAGCCCTGGAGGTCTACTTGAGGAAGGCATTTAAAGCTTAAAATGCCCTGAGCTGCTGTTTGGTGACCTACAGTCGCAGCTCCCAAGTGTGTGTAAATACTGTATGGATGAGAAAAACATGATGGTGACGAGAAAGAGCATGTGCTCAGCAAGACACTCCCCGGGATTTAAAGATGTTCTGTTACCAACCGGCCTGAATCCCTGGTTGATGTGCAGCTGGCGGTGCCAGCGAAAGGAAGGGGAAGCGCTATCACAGTTGGGGCTCAACTAGATTTCCCTGTATTGAAGTAGAAAGCAACAGGGAAGTGATATAATCCTCCTCTGGACACCGGCCAACATCTTGAACAATACCTCCAACACCTTTTACGCGCTGTGCAGCGTGCGCGTGCATATTGTGCGTATCCGTCAGTGTCTTCCTCTAGTGCCTGCCTTTGTAACGAGGGCTGGGATCATCGGGTTATATAAGAGAGAGAGATGAGGTATCATTTGGGGGACTGGTGGGCGACATTGGAGGGGGGTAACCCCGAGGGATTGGGCTTCATTCCAGCACTTTTTCCTCCTACTATTCCCCCTCCTCTACTAAGTCCCCCAACCGCACACACACACACACACACACACACACAGAAAAAACCTCCCCCGGGCCAGCACGCGACAGGTGCTGACTTAAGAGCCCCTCTCCTTCCTACTCACACATCCACTTATGCCCCCTTTACGCCCACTACAACATGCACTGCCACCATCCTACCACAGCCCAGACCAGTCTCTGGGTCTAACACATACCTGTGCATGAACACACACACACACACACACACACACACAGAGTCATCTTCATGGCCAGCTGTTGTCAGATTGGCAGATTTATGTGCTCTGCATTGCAGATGGATTTTGCCCAGATATATAAATACAAAGCTCTCATTTTCAGGCTCATCACTGTCTCATTCTTCAGTTTCTTTGTTTCTTGTTCCCTCTTCTTATTGTCTTCTCACCTCATCTGTCTTTATATTAGCCCCTTGTCTGTGTTTTTCTATATTTGTCTCCTTCTTTGTCTTTCTTCTTCCCAGTCTCTTTCCTTTTCATAAATCCTTCTCCTAAACCCCTCAAGGTCTCAGAGCATCCTATTGTGTCTCTCTGCATCTTTCTCACTTACTTCATCATTCTATACATTACCTCCTCCACCTCCTTCTCTCTGCATTAAATTCTCCCTCCCATCCTTTTTTTTGTTTCCTTTTTTTCCGCAGTCCCTCTCCTTCCCCTCCCGCCTTCTCTGCCTCTCTCTCTCTCTCTCCCTTGTGTCTACTGGTGTTAGCCAGTGCCAGACTGTTGTAGAGAGAGAAGGAGAGAGCGTAGCAGACTCCAGGCAGTTGGTGTTCCTGCCAGCCGTTAGACACACACACACACACACACACACACATACACACACAGAGTCATCGAGGACAATGTGTCTGGACCGAGGGGGGGGAAATGCATGGCTGCACTGCCACCCTGAGGCGACTGGTGGTATGGCTGAAACGGGGGTCATTGAGGGGAGACGGTGAGGATGATGAAATACTGGCAGCTTTTCAGTAACGACTGAACCCAGCCGGGGCTCGGTGGGCGGGGTGAGCTGCTGTGAGCTCATTGCTGCTGCTACTAGCTCACGGCCACAACAGCTATTATGCAAGAGAAAGAGAGGGAGGGAGGGAGGAGAGAGGGGAGCGATGCGAACAACAGGAGGTTCACCAAGGATAGTGCACTCGGTGAGATGATGTACAGAATGTCATCGGCGTGGCGCCTTAAATCCCTCCGACACATATGCAGGGACTTGGGTCTTCCGCGGCTCCTTTGTCTCCAGGAGTGGCGACTCCTTTCTTCAGACGGCGTTCCAGAGAAGACTAGTGAGCCTTTCCTTTCTGCCCCGAACAGCAATCATCACAAAGACAAATGGTGATGTCCCTAGGCACAGCGAGGACCTTTAGCAGATAAATGGCTTTAATTAATCTCGTTGAACGTAGCTCCGAGATATGTTAATCGATGAAATATGATGAGAACATCCTCAGTTAAATGGATATGCAAATACTCAACTGCGAGGCAAATTCATTCAAATTTGTATTGTTTCTTCACACTGACGCGAGTTCAAAGGGGGACAATGCATTGTGTGCGAAAGGGCTCTCAGGAATACACAAGGTGACCCAGAGAGGGGAAGCTCACATAATTCAAAAGCCGTGCTGAAGTGGCAAGATTATCGTGTTTCTCTGCCACAGCTTCCCACTCAATATCCATTTTTTAAGGAGTGATGGAGATGATGAGAGTGACAGTCAAGGGCGGGCCAAGACTGTTAAGGGTGGTGTTACACAACGCTGAAGAAGACACTGATGGAGGCTGAGTATTATGCGGGGAGAGTTCACGAGGGGCGACGGCACTCTGCTGCTGCTCCTCTGTGACATTTCATCCCCTCAGAGATGAATATGCGTGCTCATATGCCCGTTCTTCAAAATTCAAAAAGTGGACATCAAAGTGTTTTCATGTAAGATCACGAAGAATAAATGCTGTGGTTTCATCAGGTGACTGCAACTGCAAAGTATGAATGTGATGCATGGAAAATGAATTCTCCTCTGACCCCTGGAGCTCATGCCTTTGTTTGTGCTTACTCTTCATTTCTATCTCACTCCACTTTGCTATGTACCACCCCCTCTCCTGCAGACACACCTGCTCTCAGGCTACGTTCAATGCTGAGGTGACCTTCAGGATACAGAAAGTAGCACACACACATCCTGCGTCTTTCCTTGCATCTCTATAGGCCTGGATCCCAAGTGAGACATTATGTACTTGATAGGGAGCCACAGCATTATGAGCAGCAAATAAAAAAATCTCACTCCTTTGTGTGAACCTGCGTTGGAATTTGAGTGTGTTTGTTTTCAGCTTTCAAATCTTGTTACTTTTCACACAGGTGTCAAGTTGGCTTTGTGTTTGTTTGTGTCAGCACCTTCCCAGAGCCCTGTCTGTCCAATCAGCACACTGCCCGTGAGGGGCATGGGAAAATCAGTGATGAATATGAACCTCAAAGCACCCATCAATTAGAAGACAATCAAGGACTGCGAGGACAAAAGGGTAAAGACAAAAAAGGAGAAACATTTTTCTTTTCACGGCCATCTAAGAAGACGGTTTAGATGTGTAAAGTTTTGTGGAATTGAGGCCGACAGGCTTCTTCGAGCCCAGTGGGGTACTTATAATTTGTCGGGGGAGTAAGGGAGGGAGGGAGCCGGAGAACAATGGCATTGTCCGCGTTGCACTAGAAGCCTGGGCTGCCGCCACTGCCTGAAGATTGTTAGTAGTAATTTGCTTTATGTTGAGTGGAAGCAGGATCAGGGATGAAGTGAGGCGTGTGTTAATTCCTCTGCAGGGATCACATGCCCTTATCAGTCTCCAATCACAACTCCGTCAGCGGGGGTTACATAACCCTTGGTACACTGTCACGGCGACCACCCAGGGCTGCGTTTGCACCTCCGCCAAGTTGGTGAGATTACGAGCAACTGGCATCCTGTACGGCAATCTGTGAGCAGCAGCATTAATGCCTGATTGGTCCACAGGATCAATGCGTTGTGCAGGAGCAGACGGGTCGGACTTTCTTTATGCGATGCTCAAATTACTGATTCGTCTTCACCGCACCGGCAAGACTACGAGCATTGATTATGCTCGCTTGTGATCAATAGCAGACAAACAATTGTCTCAGCCTGGCGGGAGTGGAGCAAAACCTTGATCCAACATTCAGAGCGCACATGAAATACAAATATTAAATCACACGTGAGATCAATAATTGACAGTTTGTCCACATGTGTCCAGTTAACGGACATTCTCCGGCTTCATTAAGCATGACAGCGGTAATGACAGCGGCGAGGGGGGAAAAACGAGACGGAGAGATGGAGCGAGCAAGCGAAATGAAAATTAGACACAGCTAATGCAGCAGGACAGTAGCATTGTACTACTCATTGTGCTGTCCACTGTGTGATAGCTTCCCTCAAGCCTCTGTGCCCTTCATCGGCTGTAATTTGCTGTTGTCACATTTGCTTTATATCAAGACCGTTCTGCAGGCCACATCATACGAAAAGACTTCTGCAGTTTCCCTATGCTTTCCCGTGGCTCCTGGTCAGAGGCCCAGCAGAGGGGCTCAATGGTTGAGGCAGCCCAGGGTGACAGCTCTCAGTTTGGGGAGGGCGGCTTGGTGGGGTCCCAGAGCCTCCGAAGGTTCTCAAGCCAGGGTCCCGTGGTACAGACAGCTGTGAGAGGGGGCCCGAGGACAAGAGGTGGAGGGCCAGCGGAGAGGAAGCGCATTTTTCGTTGAAGGGTGTATTGTCACCACCCATCATCTCTCATTGCCCCATTGAGAGTTGAGGGGCTCGACTCGCATTTTTCTTTTCAACTGCTTTCCTCCCTACTCCTATATCACAGAAAACCTGCACAGATGCATGAGAATCCGTGTCGTAGTCCTGATGAGACCCAAAGCATGTGGCCACTCTCAAACGCAGCAGCCTGACTAATGCTCTCATCAACTGCGTCTATTAACTTCATATTTGAGGAATCGGGGGGGGGGCTCTTAGGATTTGTCTTCTGTCTCTAAACACTTCAGGCTCATCATTGATATTGCAGGCCAGACACATTTAGACGCAGCCGTCCACTCTCCCGTATCCCATTGGCTTTGATCTTCCATTTTCTCCTCCGCTGCGATTGATATTTACATTACATTACCAGTGAAACCCACACGCATGAGCGACCATATGCGCATATACACACACCCCATCACAGAGTGGTACTGACACTTCCCAGAGGGGTCCTATTGGCGGAAGACATCCTGCACATGAGACCACAGGGTCATCATTACTAGTGCACTATGTGGCGAGGAGCAGGCCCCATATCACTCAACTAACTGCCGTGAGAGACAGGAAGAAGGGAGAGACAGAGTGTGCGCGCCAGGGCGTAGAGGGATTAAGAGACCAAGGTGGTGGGTGGGTGGGTGGATGATGGTGAGGAAAAACCAGAGGAACAAGAAATGTGACAGACAAAGACAAAAGGCAGAAACAGGGCCATAAAGAAAGGTAGGCTGCAAGACAAAGAGACAGACAGAGACAAAGGAGATGATCCACTACCTATGCAGACTACAGCAGTAAAATCCGTCTGGCCTCCCCTCCCCAAGCAGAGCGCACCAGGCTATTACAGTAATGAGTGCAACCGCCACAGTGACGTCATGTATCTATAGCATTACTGCATGCACTGATGTATAGGACAAAGAGAGCGAGGGAGAAAGGCGCAGAAAGAGAGGGAGGCAGGGACGGCGGAACTGAGAGAGCCGAGGGATGGAGATGGACAGGGATCTGAGGGCAGGAGGAAGTGCCGTGTGCACGAACAACAAAAAGAAGGGGTTAAAGACAAAGAAAACAGCGATGGGAAATTAATTTGAGCGGGCCCCTCCCTCGCTTGACTCGCCTGGCTTTGTTACATCTGCAGGTGGAAAAATCAGCTTCAACACATATTAGATAACAGCACCCGCCCACGCCTCCTCCTTCTCCACCGCCACCGCCACCACCACCAACAACACCCCCCTCGCTCCCTCATCACACATTCACATTCAATTCCCCTCCACAGTCCAGTTCACAAAAACAATAAAACACTTATTGCACACATATGCATGTTGGTCGCTCCTCCACCCGACATGATTAGGATAATGAACGCGGTGACAAAAGGAGACCGCCAATTATCTGCTTCTTTAATCCTAATTGGCTGGAGATCACTATCACTCTCTAATCTGATGCACAATGCGCACAATTCGAATGAAATCCTGTACTCGCCGAGCCTTGTGCTGAAATTATGTGACAATCAAGCTTATCCTGCATTCATGTATGCAAGGTAATTGAGGCACTCTTGGGCACATTCCCACAGTTCCATGCATTGACAACTGGGAGCTGTCCAGTGCCACCAGTCTTCATTTATTGGCCAGTGAGCAACTCTGAGCAGCTGGTGGTTAAGTACCTAGTTCAAGGGCACCTTGATGGTACACGGCAAAAAATCCCCCTCTACAAAGTACTCGTATCAATCAAAAGCACTTATCTAAAGCTAGTTTAATGATTCAAAATTTGCTTGACATGATTATTTATCTTGGATACGCAAAAATATGATAAAATGAATCACAAAATCAGGTCCAATAAATGTTTGTTTCAGATCATAAAGCATGCTAATAACCCAATAACCCAATTTTTCGCCTTTATACTCTTATTCCAAGAGTAAATATCCAATTTCTAGGATCTTGTCCAAACTCTCTCAGTTGTTGATGACCTGGGAAACCAAAAGCATCATTATTTGACCAGTTGAGTTTGATGAAATCTTACAGATTGGACCTTTAGTCTGAAAATAAAAGAATAAAAGCAAAAAAATTGATTTCGGAGTTTGAAATGAGACTCATCAATCAACTTTCTTACAAACTAGCTCTTTACGATGACTTAAAAAAACATTTATTTTTTTTAGTGTGTCCACCGTTACGAGTTATGATCAATGTCTCTGTTGGCTGTTGAAACACAAGCTACTTGGCCGAAGTACACCGCTGATGTTTCCAGAGCACAAAGACAGAGAAGCTCTTTATTTTAGGCAGGCATGGCAGGGGGCGACCTGAGGAGCTATGAAACAGGGGGCCTCTTGAGTACGACCACCCTAAAGACAGCCCGCTGCCGGGGCTGACACTGTGAGAGCTGCAAAGGAATTTACCGTGACAGCGGAAACAGCCTCTCCTCAGGTGGACGTTCATAAAGACAGAGCCAGGGAGCACACACACATGCACACATACGTCCAGACCTTGGCAGTGAACCCTGCCGAAGCTCACCTCCCTGTAACCTTGGAGGTGGGATTCTAGGAAAATGTAAGCCTTTCCTCACCTTTTGATCCTGGAAATGTTCTCAGCCTCCCTTTAGCAGGGCAGCCCTGTCAACACAGTGTCAGTTTAACACTCATATTATCATGTTTCTCAAAGTGCAAACACGTACCGTAACTATTAATGCTGAAGTCTGACTTCTTGCAACTTTCAGCTTCCAAAAAGGGCATTTCTAAGTCAAGTTCAATGTTTATGTATGAGTGCAACTAGTTGGTTCCTAGAAGCCAGGTTTCCCAAGGGCATAATTAGTGGGGGAGAAACACTTCCTGTTACAAGAACAAGTATTTCAAAAGTAGTGGTACTGGGGCCTTGCTTTAGACCCAGACAGAGCTGTTTACATCATGGTACCGTTGCTTTGTTGAGATTCCAAGAGAACATCACGTGGCAAAAACGAAACCAAGGGAGCCATTATAACCTCCACTTGCTGTCGTCAAACTAAAGACTGGGGTAGAAGCCAGGGCAGGCCTGTGCTTGATCAGCAGGGCCCCCTTCAGCAGGCGTCCGACCAGAGCCAACCTAGTTGCGCATTAGTAACCAAGTCGATCTACTGTACCTGAGGGCAGAACCATTCCTTGGTTCCGATCCAGATCAATCAGAGAGGTATGCCTGTGAAGAAAGTCTGAACTCTGGCGACCTGGCAGCGCAGGATGAAACAACATGCATCCTGGCTCTACTTCCAGGTATTTCCGGAGTGCACCTTGGGCCCATTTTACAGTGAACCCACATATCGGCTTTCAAACTGAAAGTAAGTGAATTTGTGAGCATAAGGGCCCGTGTGTGTTTGTGTGCTTGCACGCATCTACGTATGCGCTATCCTGCACATGTGCACGTGTGTCGCTCACATGTGTTTCTGATGAGTCAATATAGATCTGCATTTCAAATAAAGATAATGGGAAGCAGAGCAAGAGTGAATGAAAGGGAGAGGGGGCGAGGGGCTTGGAGTATGGTATCTATAGGTGGGGCAAGGGGGGGGACGACATTCCTGAGGCCTGATGTCGGAGGTAAATTAAAAATATCCCTGGCTGCTTGGAGGGGGTCCAAAGAGGCTGACACACTCCGCTCAGTCAGGGAGCTCGCTGCTGATCCAGTAAGCGCTCACTCACGGCCAATTATGCTTCCTGTGATGTGTGTTCAACCCCCCTTCACGCCCCCCCGCCACCCTGCCTCCCTGCCTTTACCCCTCTAGCAACACCAGCCAGAGAGAGAAAGCTGTCAAAGAGCCGGGATCAAACCTCCAATCAAACGCTGGCTGTCACACACCCAGGTGATGATTAATGGCTTGTATTCTCTGACCCAGAGAAGAAAGGAGAACAGAGAGTGAGCTACAGATGGGAGTTTTCAACTCATTACAAAGCACAGTAACATGTGTTGAGAAGACCAGGCATCCTCCATGTGTTCGTGCCGCCCAGCGACTGGCACTGGCAGGCAATCAGAGCGTCGAGAGATGAAAGCATCATTCCATTAAGAGAGCAAGGTTGTCAAGGTTTTCTTCACTTCCGGGAAAATTAACAAATTAGATAGCAGAGATTAGCTACTCACCTGTGGACAGGAGACCAGAGGTTCTCCCTTTCTCACACACACACACTCACAGTAAGGGTCTCGCCACTGGCGCCCAACCATGTTCTGCGGTGGAAACCAAACACTGGCCTGTTTTGACTGGATGTGATCCTTGTTTCCGGGCGGACTGCTGCCAGAGGCGGATTGATGGCTCTCACCCAGAGGAGGACGTTTACAGGAAAATCCTCCTGGCTGGAATTCTCCCTCTTCTCATATTGGACTCGAAACACAGGGTCGCAGTCATGGCTGCGCTGGGGCAGAGTGCTCCCCAAGTGATAATGAAGGGAATGTTGCCGTGCATATCGCCACACACACACACACACACACACACACACACACACACACACACAAACATGCACACAGACACACAAGGGTTTGTTCGACTGTACTTCTGGGGGCAGTCATTGATATCATGCATCCTCTAGCCCCTAGCCCTGATCTCAAAAATCAAAACTACATGCATAACTCTAACCTACATTTAAAGCTACTCTTAAAGGACAAAATGTAGAAAAACTAGTCATGGAATATAGCTAAATACAATTTTTAGGTACTTTAATTTGAGTATTTTCATTTTATACTTCCACTCCACTACATGTATTGATAACTTTAGTAGTTACTTTGCAGACTGAGATAATTCAGTGTTGATAGGCTATTACTGTGTTGTGAGACCAGAGAGTGGTGACTACAGACAGACTACAGACTGATCCAAAAAAGCAAACCTGGGGGTTGAATGATCATCTGGATGATTGCGATTCTTGCCCCGGCTCACCTCTTTTTAGCAATGTCAATGCGTTTTCAAGATGTCATTAAAAAACTATTACTGCAAGTATGAATGATGGCCAAAACTACGAAAATAAGAGCAAAGTTCAAACTTAAATCAAGTATTAATGTGTCCTCAGTTATTAAAATAAATCGTCTTCATCTAAAACTGCTCCTAACAAAGACGGAAGTACAAGAGCAAACAAAGAAATTCACAAACACACACACACACACATACACAGGCAACACAAACTCACACACACGCGCGTTAAAGAACACGACTACACACAATCATTTTGTCCATTTCTCTATCTTAAACATGTTTACACACACACACACGCACACTTGATTACAGTATGTGATGCAGCATCATCATCTTGTATGCCAGTCATGATGTCCACACACACACTAGTTGAATTCATATGAATGAAAAAGCGTCTCAGTCACATTTCTCCTGGGCAGCAGGAAGACAGACCAGTTGTTTCCGCAGTGGATCGATAGGAGAGGAATACGAACGCTGAGAGTAGAGTAGCAGAAGGAAAAAATAGAGACGGGGGAAAGACAAGAAGAAGAGAGGAGGTGGAGACTAGAGATTGGGCCGGATCTGGAAAGAGGAGAAATTATTATTTGAGTAGTGTTTGTTAATAGTGTGTACTATGTGTGTGTTTGTGTCATGTTACTAGCAGTGTAATTGCTTGCTTTGGCAACATTGAAGGAGATGTACAGTAGTGTAGATAAACACAGAAAGAGAAGTACAGATGAGAATGAATGAAGCTGAGAAGAGAAAAAGACTGGGAGCGTAGAAAGGGAGGAAGAGACAGAGACGGGGAGCGGTGACAGTGATAGAGAGCGAACGGACTCCCGGGACAGCAGCAGAGGCGAGTCCATCGATCCAGGACAGTGAGCCGGCTCACATTTCACCTCCTCAGCACTAACAACGGCGCTTCGCCATGCAACTGAGCCCTATATCCCGTCTGGACAGGGTCACCTCCACTATATATATGTCTGTCTTTGTGTGTGTGTGTGTGTGTGTGTGTGTGTGTGTGTGTGTGTGTGTGTGTGTGTGTGTGTGTGTGTGTGTGACTGACACAGGAAAACAGGTCTGAAAAAGATATATTTGTGATATTCAGGCTTAAATTTGTTTTAATTCTTCTTGTGTAAATACTTTCACTTGCTTCCATTGTACATCCAGTTGTTTAAAAATGATTTCAGGAACTAGATAATAAATCATAGCTTCGTATGACAGGCGATGACACACGTCACTGCTAATTTACACTGAATCCCAGCCAAGGAATTGCAAGCAGTTGGTTTTTTTTTGCGTTGCTCTACCGTCACATGGCATCAAAACACTGTCCAATTTGGACTGTCTCCTAAGTCACATGCAGTCCTCATCAAGGGGAACTGATAGCCTGAATGAATCGCATCCATCCGCAAGTAGAGGGCCGTGCAGGGGACTGGCCTCCACTCTCAAAGCCATCCACTGTCATCCGAGACGGCCGAGCCATGTGACAGACGACCGAGCATGTGGCATCTCGCTGACCCCCTGACCTGGAAACCTTTCCCCTATCTGCCCCTGCTGTGGCTAACGGATGGCCCAGAACCTCAGTGACCACTGGCCACTGGGGCTCTTTTGTGCAAGTGGTCAATCACATCAGAAAAGGTCAGGCTGGGATCAGATCAGAAACAGGCGAACTTTGACCCCTTCGCTACAGGCCGTAGGTTGTGGTATTTGGGAAAGGGTGTGTAGCAGCATTGATAATATCAAGACTCGCAGACAGTTGACAGATAAGATTGATACAACAGTTTGTAATGAGAAGTATGAAAACAGACCACACAGACACAATAAAAGTACAATGGGTACAATGAAAACCAAACCAAAATCACTTTCATCAAGCTATTTCTTTTCAAGCTGATAACTTTCATTTCCTATACACTGTGCGGTATCTAAAGTCAAACTGCATTAGACACTTTAATTTGACTGCTAAAGTGGTTATGCAGAGATAAAAGTGTAAAAACAACTCTTAGCAAAGCTTTGATATACTTTACCAACCAAGGACAACATGTGTGTCCCACTTTCTTGCAAAGCGTTACATTTAAATCCAGATTAGCCCAGCAACTCCCAGGTCCCTTTTCCAGGCTGTTCAAAGAAGGGGTGTCACGATTCCCAAAATCCAGGATCTGGTTTGACTTTCTCTTATTCGATTCAAACTATTTTTTCAGCACTGACAGCTATGCCACTGTTGGATTATAGCATCTGGATTTGTAAAGATCAACAAATCCCTGGTTTTATGCCCTGACAGCTGTCATTCTTAGTTTCAAATTCTATTTTACAAAGACCGGGGTATTTTACATCGACAGCTAGACTTTATCCTGGTGGTGTTCTGCAGTAAACAACAAAAGATAGAAATTCAGATTCAGATACAATGTTTGGTTTCTCAAATTGGTACCGAGTAAACCATCTTCCTAAACAAATCAATAAACCCAACATCTCTGATGCTGTTGGAGTAACCAGTCAGTCATGTTGTGTTGTGTTTTTGTTTTTGTTTTTATCTTCAGATGTTTGCAAGTAGGTGAGGTTGGAGAGAAAAAGAAAAGCTGTGATAATCTCCGATCCCGCTTTGATTTCCATGATCGGAATGGGAAGCAGAAGCTCATTACCATGAAATTACCACAGAATTACCATGAGCTGGATGACTGAGAACCGTCAAGAAGCTCATTTAGATACATTTTGGATTTAGAGTTGAAAGCGTGACAGCCCTAGTCAAAAAATGAAAACCAGTAGATAAAGTGTGTCAATTATTGATATTGATATCCAGTTTTTTGTCAGTGCGTCTCAGCAGTATTTAACAATAAATGCTCATTATATCAGTTAATCATTAAACACAACCAGGACCTGGATACAAACATATAAAATGATGATTACCAATTGGTTTTGGTAACCAGATTACCAACAACTAATAAAGGTCCATATATGAATTTCACATAACATGCAATCAATGCTTTGTTAGCGAGTATATCTTGAATACTGCATTAAGGCAGCTTTAGACTTCTGCATGACAAGCTGAACAAACTGTACTGAAGTGACGACGAGGGAAAACATTTAAATCCTTTAAAACTTCTTGTTAATTCTCCTTTTACCAAAAGTCCAAAGTATTGATGCTTATCTCTTATAAGCGATTGTCAACAAGTTATCCATAAAAATAACCATAAAGTTCGGCAAAAGCTACAATTTTCTCGGCCAGTCTATTCATAATCTTTTTCAGAAGAAGCTGGAGGGCCAACTGAGGACTGTTTTCTGGACCGGGCCCAAAACCTTTTCAGCACCAGTTGGGTTTATACCCCACCTGACAAACATGACCACCCAGCAGGCCGGTGACATTTACAGTGAGCCGTTTCAGCCCATTACCCAGCATCAGATCCTCACGCTGCGGCACCTCGTGAGCGACATGGCCAGCGGGTCCAGGATTTAACTGAACCCCAACACCACCGTCACCACCTCCTCTGCTTTCTGCTGGAACAATAAAAGCTCGGTACTGTAACAGGATGAGGAAATACGGTTCCCTACAGATTCTTTCCTGCTGTTATTCCTGCTACTATTTCACATAAATTCACACCAGAAATCAAGGCCAATGAGACGACACAGGGAAACTGCGGCTAACAGCTCACATCCTCTAGATGAGAGGGTGTGTGTGTGTGTGTGTGTGTGTGTGTGCGCGCACTAAACAAAGAAAGACCCACATGCCCCACCAGGGAGAAACAAATTGAGACATTATCACATACACGGTATATTTAGATATGAATTATTCATTGATTTATAATAAGAATGAAAAAAAAAATTATGCTTGAAAAAGTACAAAGGTACAATAACAAAAATCTATCTTTTAATCCTCACCATTTCAAGACAATTTCAGACTTCATTTCCTACACTCCACAGCCTGAACTTCTGAACTTGCGCTGATCCAAGGTCAGAGCTAAAAACCACAAAGGACCCGTCACACAAGATCCCAAAACTCACAGTCCTCTTGTCCCAGGTCGGTTTTCGGAGAGCTCGAGGGACACATCTAGAACATTGCTAAACTAACATCTCCCTGGTCTCAGGTCAGAAATTAAACACAGGGGAAACGAGGGGCTACAGTAAGATATGGGCCTGTGACGGACAACTTTTCACTGGAAGTTTATTTTCGTTCAGAGCCGTACGACTCACATGCAATCAAAACATCCATGTACATAACTGCACATGCACACTTTCAAACATAAACACACACATTAGTGATTGACAAGGAAATTCCTTTGACCCTCACTCGTTGCCGTGCTGGTGTCCTCTACAATCCTTGAAATTGTGTTTATTTATACTTTTTTTTCCCCCCCAGCAGCAGACAAAAGACCTTTCATTACGAAGATCTGCACAACCATTTCCTTCCTGTAGCCTCCACAGCATTTCTAATGTTGTCTTACAGTAAGTGTAATTGGTTTAAAAGAACGTGTTTTTCATGGAAATGAGCCTGCAAAGAAGTCAACTCTCTCTCCCTCTCTCTCTCTGACCATCTGGCTGGTCAAATGGATAGTTGTCCCAAAGGTCAAATCAGCTGTGGTCCACCATGACCCTGTCAATATCACTGCTGCACTTATCTGTAATGGAAGACACTTTGTGAGTTGATAGTCAGGTGGGGGGTCGTGGACTGTGTGATATGCGCGTGTGTGTATGTATTCGTCATTGAGGCTGTGTGTTCACATGATTGAAGTGTGAAATGCGAGGATCACCCTTGAAATACTCACCGGTCAAGGGTGCGTCTGCCAACTGTGTGCTGGCGCGAGTATTGCAGCGCACAATGAAAGTGTGTCGCCTGGCTCTTGGAACTATTTTACCTCGAGTCCTTGACATACTGACTAAGTAACACTATGTATGCTGGAGTAGCGGAGCCTATAAAAAGCCTTGCTGGAATGAAAGCGGGGCTGTCCTCCCTGTTGCTAGCTGCAATAGTGTAGCCCTTCCTGCGCAGGAGCCAGATAATAATGAAACGCTGGTGTCAGACAGGAGACGGGGGGGAAAAAAATCAGGCCTGTGGAACAGAGGGCTAATAATAGCAGCTGAAACTGTGCTATTCCCACCACTGGCTGAAGATCCATCATCACACTTCTACACACAGAGCCTCAGACCGACACACACACACACACGCTGGCTTGGCACGTAGTTTGAACAGTAACCTGATCAAGCCGCCGCAGAAACCAAAGCAATCAGGAATCAAAGCAAATCCAGCCTGTGTACAGTATGTGCATGAGCGTGCATGTGCCGTACAAATGTGAGCGTGTGCAGACGAGTGTGTGTGTGTGCGAGCGAGCAAAAGATAAATGGAAGCAGAGTTCGGTGGAAACCACTTTTCCCTCCATAAAGCGAGGAGCGCATGCCTCTGATGTGCCCTACCAGAGAGGAAAGAGAGGAAAGAGGGCCTTTCATTCACCGTGAGGAGATCTGTCTCTTCTCCTTCGGCCGCTTCATTTCCCCCCTCGCCTTCACTCCTGGAGAGCATCTGAAGCCCATTCTCTCCCTCGCTTCCCCTCTCCATCACCCGCAAATATAACAACGTCTCTCGCCGTGAAAAAGACGAAAGACTCTTTGCTCCTAATTGTACCCAGCCGTCACAGAGACGAAAGAGGTGAGCAGACCGGGAGAGGAGAGGAGAGGAGAGGAGAGGAGAGGAGGGGAGAGGAGAGGAGGGGAGAGGAGAGGAGAGGAGAGGAGAGGAGAGGAGAGGAGAGGAGAGGAGAGGAGAGGAGAGGAGAGGAGAGAAGAGGAGAGAGGAGAGAGGCCGGGAAGAAGAGTCAAAGGAGAAGAGAAGAAAGGGGGGAAATGAAAGATGTGTTTGTTCAGTACCACAGGCTGACACATCTCTCTTATCTCTTGCCCAGCCAAACCATATGCCCCTAGGCCACAAGGGGAGGGAGGGGAGAAAGATGAGGTGTAAGTGTGTGAGGGGGGGGGGAGCGTGGGCGTCGATTAAAATATGTCTTTGCAGGATACAGAAGATCATAAAAGAGACACATGCCATGCGTACTGTATGTTAAAGTTATTCAAGGTCAGGCAGCGATCCAGACAGAAATATAAAGGCGGAGAGAAATGAACAGCGGACACTGAACAGATACATGGTGAGGCGCTTACTTGAACCGAAAGGGGGCTTCTGCCTTGACCCGCAGCCCTCTCTTCGCTCCCCTACGGCTTCCCAGTCGCCTGTTGACCACACACGCCGCCTGGCACAGCGCGGACGCCAACGCCACACGACACAGAGCTGTCGTCAAAGCCTCAGACACTCCAGCAGCGGGAGCCATCAGGCACGGCTGCGTGGAAAAAGAAAAAAATATCAAACAGTTTTGATTATACACAGGCATTCACTCCCTTGAAACAAAAGTGGACACAAATTGTGACTGTCAAACACCATTTTTGACCGCTACTGTATCTGGGGAAAGCTCTGTTTGGTTAGTTTTGTGTTACCAGGCCAGAGAAGCCCGCCTTGACATTAACATATAGCTGGGGGTTTGATTTGTTAAGTTGAATAGTGAGTTTAATGTACACAGTAGTATCCTGAATGGATGACCGAGGCGCTACATATGTGTATGTGTGTATGTGTCTGTGTGTGTGTGTGTGTGACTGGTCCCACATGTTCAACTCCCGCTGAACCATGCGTCCGATTCCCCTGTTTATTGACTGGAAACTGATACCTTTAAGGGCTTCATTCATGCTACATTACGTGAGGTAAATTCAATAGCCCAGGCATCATGGTTTGGTCATTCCCCTTCTTGCCCTGGGTGATTTTTACATGTTGGATGTCTGCCTCTCACTGCGTATCCCTTCACAGAAGCTGTTCTGTTTCCCGGCGCTCTACTGCACAGGCTCATTTCAGACAACACCTCCAGCTCAGGCCGCTATAGATTCCCAGAGGGCCGCTGAAGTTGGTTTTATTTTATTCAGTGTGAGTTTTACGTGCTTTTAATGGGCGCAGAAATTTATACTGGTGTATATATACTGTATCTGCTGGGTCCCAATGTGTGACTCCACATTACTGGAGCACCATTAAATATAAACTCCTGGAAAGTGCGCTGCTTCTAGGAATAGATCCAAGTGCGTGTGCAATGTGTGCCTGTGCGACCAGCTATCTGCAGCTCATGGTGTGGATTTACAGCGTGCCTCCTGAGTATACTTCCGACCCATCTCGCACACATGCACACGCATTCGCTCACACACTCCCGGGTGCGGAAGGTGCGCTCTTTATCACTGTGACATTTTCATTTAACACGCAGCCCAAGAGCTCATGCATTCACATCCATGTTTCCTGTGCCCCATGCTGAGGCACAATACCAACCACTTAACATTTAGCAATGGCAGATCAGCCCCCAAATTCTTCCACTTCCCAGCGCTTCCCTGGGAAAGCTCATTATTTATCTTTGATTTAGAGCGACAAGAGTTATGAAGGGACCACGGCCTGCTACCAAGAAACAAAGGAAGCATATGGGCTCACCGCTGGGTTTATGGCGCACATTTAGGAACAGTTGTATCTGCCTGAACTTTAGTGTTGAGCTGCAGTGAATGCAAGTTATGAGCGGAGCCAAAAGGCATATGTGCAGAGAGGGGTTCCCAACATGGGTATGGGGGATTGGGACCGTTCTAAAGGCTCCCAAGATAAATCTGAGGGTTCACAAGAAAAAAAACATGTTTCTGTTGCATCAAATTACATTTACTTTTCTGGCTTTTGGCTACTTTTGTGAATTACTGCATACTTTCTTCTTCTTGGCCCCTTAAAAACCTTCAAGTGAAACAATCTAGGAGGGGGTAATTGCTCATATCCATAATCAACATATGGCGAATGGTCGCAAGTAGGGCTTTCATTACTTATTACTTTGTTGTTGTTTTTCTATTAATTGGGGGGAAAACTCGTGGGACATTCGTGGGACATTTAATGATGTATTTCATGTTGTAGAGCAAAATTTGTAATTATCTTGAGGCTGTGGTAACGACAGACCATATTTCAGGCATATAACTGAAAACCCATTTAAAAAACCCATTGACTTTGAGATGAGGCAACCGGAAGTGCAAAAATGCTAACTTATTTCCGGGTTTTATCCCCCCTGAAGTTAGCTGGGCGCTAAACCGGAAGTAAGTGGGGAAGTTCAGCTTTTTTGGCTTCAGAACACCTCTGTGCAGCTTTCATAGGAAGAAACGGGGCTCCACCTCCAACAAACTTGTTCAGTAATAAAACGTCCTTCATAGACAGCATCCAAAATTCCTTATTTATTTAGGCCTACCACCATAAGGTGGTAGGCAGCTGAATTACCTGTTCACCAGGGTTTAGACCAAAGCCTAGCTGAGGTGATAAAATCCCGTATCTACTACAGGTTCTGTTGACCCGGTTGTAAAATAGAGAGTTTATTCAATTCCCATAGTTGATTCTTGACCAGTGGAAAAGGGGTACTAGTTAGGATAGCATACAGCTAACTATCAAACCTTTATAATGCGCCTAGCCTAGCATATGTTGAAAATTAGCATGTCCGTTATGCTAACCTCTTGACTTAATGTTTCTGTCAGACATTAACAGGGGAGCTCATGAAAAGTAAGTCAGACTTGTCCTCTTCACTGTATCTCACCTCTGCCTTAATGTCAACCAGATGTGACGGATGATGACTTCCCCCCCCAACTCTTTCATTTGCTACCGACGGATGCTGACCCGGGGCGTCATGGCTGCCCGGGGTCCCTGTCGGCCCGCCGCCCTCTCTCTCCACCTCGGGGACGCTCGGCTCCTCCAGCGTTTTTAACACGGTGATTAATCACACACACGGCGGCGGACGTGCTGTGCTGAACACGGCCAATCACCTACATTAAAGCGGGGGAACTTTCGGCCGACACAGAGAGCACTTTGTGCCGGGGAAACACAGGTCATTGTCCGCCGCGACGCCCGGCTCGGTGGGGAGACATGAGGCTGGACTGTGTGCGGCTGTTTTGACAACCTCGGCTAGGTTTCCGAAAACCGCATGTGTGCCTCATTTCCTATTTCATATCCTGGCCTGGTTAGCAGGATTACACGGGATTAATATAATAGATCACTGTGTTGTCATTTCACTCCTGCTTTGATCAGCCACGTCACGAACAATAGGCATCATTAGGTTTGTGAGCTAACAACAGGATAGCCTGTTGGCTAATAGGAAATGTCATTTACTTAATGACTTATTTACTTGCTCAATTAATATGCTGCAGTTTATCTCCAGAAGTGGTCTCTAGCGCCCCCCACGGGCTGTCTCTGCAGGCTGTAGCAGTGTGTGACCTCCTGGCCAGCTGAGACTTAAAAATACAGCTGTAACACTTGTAAACAAAACAAGAAGAAACAACCTGAAACACTGTTTATTACAATAAAAACATATGAATAAAGCCCATAGGCTTGGTATAGAAATGTTTATTACAATCGAAATATAAAAATAAATACAATTCTGACGTACTTTAAAAACAAATGATGTAGGCTGCATGGGGAAAAAAAAAACAACATACACCTTTCTTCACAGTGGTGGAAGAACTACTGAGATACTTTATCCTGAGTAAGTATCCTTGGATTAAAGTTTTGAATACTTTATGTACAGTTAGGTAATTAAGTCAAGTGAGGTGTCAGGGCCCCTCACAAAGGGTCAATGATACATCCAGGGGGTTTGGAGATGAAAGGAAGAAGATACACAGTGCCGCTTCCTAAATTTGGATACTTTTTTTTTTTCAGATTTGTCCTTCTACCTCTTTGGACCTTAAATGTTTTATTCGAATGAAACAATCTGAGAAGTCTGGAGGAACTTTTAACAACTCACAGACATCTTAAACATGTTAATTTTCCCATTTATTGCATTTGAGAAACTTGCATAAACTTAATATTGGTTAATTTGTTAAATTTAATCTGAAAAGTAACTCAAGTTAAAGTAGCTCAAAACTATACTGAGAACAGTCCTTGAGCAAATGTACTTCATTTCATTTCACCACTAGAGACAGACAATAAGATTCATGGAATGGTTGTTTTGCTTCTGTGCACTAATCAAGTCGCTGCTCCAGAGCTGAGGCGTTGAATAATGGCCCGAACATTATTTATTATGATTATTATAAGTTATTATGAAATTTTTGTGATTCCACAGTGCATTAACCTCTGACCTTTTGTATATGAAATACCATAACTTCATAATTTAATTCCTTTTAGACATTTATATGTAAAACTGTATTGTAGTTGTCATATAAAATCTTGAGTAAAGGCCAAAAATGCGTTTTGTGAGGTCAAAGTGAACTCGACCTCTGACCTTTGGCTACCAAAATCTACTCAGTTCATCTTGGAGTCCGAGTCAACATTCGTACCAAGTTTGAGGAAATTCTCTCAATGGGACAGATGGGGGGAACAACCTGAAAACATAATAAATACAAAATGCTGTGTTTCTGTTAATATGACAGACAAGTAGAAAAATTGTTAAATAACGAGGAACCACATCTAAGTTGAGTACAAAATGTCCAATTTGATAAATTGCAATTGGAAAGTGGTTTGTAGTGATTTTGAAAGGCCCCCCAAACTTAAGGAGGGACTGGATTAATATCTGTGATGGTCTTCAGGTGCAGTGGATTATTAACTTTGTGCACCGTTATCACACAGGATCAGTTTAAAATGTACACAATGGAGAAGCTTCATCAAAAACAGTACACTTGCTTGACCTGGAGCTTTGATTCATTTGGTTGTCATAAAAATGGCTGCGAGCGCCAGAAAAAAAGTGACTTTGAGTTTAAACTCTTGTCATCTGCCTTTTTCAAAGTTAGGACTGAACTGTCGAGCTCAAGTATGCGACAACAATTTTGCTTAGCATTTTTCTCATACAACCCAAAAACAGACTGACTTTAAACAAGTGACCACTGCTTAAAACCTCTCTGTGTTGACAGGGCAGTGTCCGTGAAACATTTGGAGGTGTGTTTGAGTTTACTCAAAGTGTTGAGGAGGATGGTGGCGGGATAATTCCTAGTTTCACTCTTTCTTGCAATATGCAATTATGGTGGTGTCTCATGAAAATATGGATACAACTCAGCCCCAACTCAGCATAACACTGTATGCAGTGCATCATCATTCGTGTGCTGCTGTACCAGTGTTGGATGTGTACTGATGTGATCAATCTGGAGAGAGCCGATAACTGGCAGCCTGGGTGCCGAGGGAGCCGAGCCAATCAAGAGAGCTGTCAAAGAGGCTTTTCATTGGCCCAGCAGGAAGCTGGACAGCAGTGTCACCGACGGGGACTCTTCAGTCTGGCAGACATACAGGCGGGCAGAGCCGGGTGAGCGCCTTGGCACTGGCAGTGGAGCCGGCGTTCTGGTGGGGCAGTGGCTGGCACCGGGACCGGGCTGGCCTCTCCGGTGGCAGAGAGGGAGATCACACACACATACACACACTCTGCCACACTCCTGCTGAGGAGCAAACGGAGGCTGGCAGGGAGGGCTGCTCCTGAAAAGCTGCCGTTGTCTGGAGATGGCTTTCATGTGAATGGGAGCCTTAATAGGCGTTGTGTGACGGCTCTCGCTGCACGCTGAGCACCGAGTGATCCTCTTCTGTTGGGTTTTAATTAATAAGCAATGTTTGAAGGCTGCACTGCACTTGGAGGGACAACACAGTGACTCCTTGGTGGCCCTTGATGCTGTTTGTTTTTGAGTCGTACTCAAAACTCCCACTGAGGTGACCACATAGGCTGGGAGGCGCTGACTTTTTTCCTAAACTATTTTCACTCATTGTAAGAAAAACACACTTTAAGGTCTACTGGAGTTCTGTGGCTTTCAGTTATTACACTGAAAGTTTGGGCCAGCAAAAGAATGTCAACTCCACCATTACTAGTTTTGTAGTACTTAAATAGTAATTACGACCAAAACAATGTCAGTCAGGTAAAACTGCTGGTGAAATAAAGCATACTTACATAGAAAGCTGTTAATAGACATCTAAATAAATAGCACACATATAGGTATTAACTTTCACTTCAACAATCTTTTTTTTCCTCCAGGATGTGAGGTAATCCAACTTTTTTTAAAAAAGGTAACCCTGTTAAAATAGTCACTCTGATCACATTTGTGGGGATGCTGTCCTAAGTACTACACTTCATCCTCATAAAAGAGACCCATTATAAAATACCCTTAGCAAAATAAGTGCAATATGATGGCACTGTAACAACAGCGCAGAGTCAGTATTTTGGACAACAGTTGCATCAAGTGGTCACAATGTATTTGCACAGTGTGAACCTGTGCTTAGCTGACACCATCCCAAACAAATTTACTGTGATTTCAAAGTACAGATGACATGACTGATGAGGACAGCGAGCGAGCCCAGCGAGCCTCATCCAACAATTCTTTTATGGACTAAGGCTGCCACCTGGTGGATCATGAGGACATGGGCAGCTGCAGTCTGCCCATAAAATAAAGTACTGAATTTCCACAATATACTGGCAGCATATTGATTCCTGAAGAACTCAAACTAAAAAGGTTCCAAAAAAATCGTGTTTTTCCTATAACAAGAATATCTGACCACACATTTTGTAGTCCACATGTTTTGAGAAAATGAGACTCTAATCTCTACAGTTTATGGGGTGGAATTGGAGATCTTTCTTTGATCTCTACAGTGTAGAGTTGAGTTGCCCAATAACACTGCGTGGAACCATGTTGAGACAACCAGACTGATAAATAACAGCAGGATGCAGCAAGGAAACACTTGAGTTATTAGGACAAAGGGCAGTAGGACATCTTACAGCAAAGATCATTTTAATGGTCCCAAATATTCTGAACAACTAAGTGTACACTCATGTAAAAGGAAAAAAATGAGAAGATATGACAAAATTCATCACATCTAGAATTCCACTCAATCTTTAATCAAGACGGGATTACAAATTCTCCAAAAAATCTGCAGTTTCAAAGGGCAAAAAGGGTAAAACTAGCTCACCTACTGAGGTCTTTAAAAACCTGTTCAAGTGTGACTGAAAACGTCCTGAACATTTAAAGGCAGGTCTTTTTTGTCGTCATTTACAAAAAACAGGAGAACGATTGAGAGACAAATAGAGAACAAAAAGAAAATAATGAAGAAACTGCTGGCTTTTTTTCTCTTCAGAGAAAGAACGTCCGCTGAGGAACAACGACACTGTTGACATCATCAAGCGACAACAAGGACAGCTCTTTGCCACATGCTGCCTCCCGTCTGGTCCTATATACTAACTTAAAAAAAAAAAATTGACGAAAAAGCAACAGACAAAGAGGGAGAAAGAGCAGAGGAGAAAAGAAGTAGAAAGAAACAAGGAGGAAGGTGAAGTCTGAGGAAGAGGGTATGGGGATGCGAGTGGTGGTTCTGGGTCTGAATTGGCCGACCCATTTGGGCCGCTGTGATGTCCTTCCCTGAGTGGGGGGCGGGGGGCAGTGGGTTATGGTCCGAGCCCGTGAGCTCTCTGGGATTTCACGCTGCGTGTACATGTGTTTTTGTATGCGGTATTTTCCTCCAGTTGCTAAGTCACCAAACTCCAACTGATCTCATGGTCGAGTCTGATGACGATCTGCTGAGTGTCACCTTTTCTCCCCCAACTTTCACACGTCTGTTCCGACGTTTTTCCACTCCTGCTTTCCTGATTGGCACTTGTATGAAGTGGGCGAGTCCGAGGAGGCTTTGTGTCCGATCACAGTCCACTCCTCTTTTGGCCACCCGCTGACGGCGAGGCGTGGCTTTCATTCATTCATTTTGTTTACAAGTTTGATCATTCCTGTGTAATGTCTATGCGCTGAAACTGTCTGAGCATAGCACGAGCTGAGACAGTGGAGCTTCTTTAGGAGCTCAGTTTGGACTTCTTTGAAGGTGGCAGAGGGTCCTCTTTACTCTCCCCATCCTCCTCGTCTTCTTCTTCCTCATCGTCGTCGTCAGGATAGTCAACCAGTCCTACTAAACCTCCCTGAAGAAGACAAGAGGCACAAATCAAAAAACTGGTCAGACACTTCATAGTGTTATTTTATCAGAATAATACAAACCATCTGGTAGACTTTGGTTTTGGCTTGTTTGCCTATACTACCAAATTTAGCAGATGGGCAACTATAATTAGCAGCTCTCTTATGTTTTCAATTTTAACTTCTTTTAATTTCTGTACTGCAAAAATACATCCAAGAAGCCTTTCAAAATTTCAACGATAAAAAGATAAAAACAATAAAAAAAAAAATACACCTGGTAATGGTCAAAATGCTGTCTCAAATTGTACAGCAAACGCAGACATTTGTGTACTGTGATCACTCTCCCTTACATCAATCAAATATTACATTACACTAAAAATGATCATTTCAGTTCATGCGTGGCTCCTGGCTATTACCAGAACCCAGAACGTTCTGTGACAAATCAGGAAGTCATGCGCTGCCATGCAGCTCCTCTAGGCTGAGGGTACATTGATCTGTTAATGACTAAACAGCCACACAGGCAATGTGCCAGAATTAAAGTGTTTGAGAAATTAGTTTAAACCAACCAACAGCAAAGCCTGTTAATGGGCTAATAATGTACTTGCATAACTGGAGTAACATCCAGCAACTATTACTTTAAATGCTTCAATCTTGAGATCAACAGCGCAGCACTCTCCTTGCCCAACGCAAAAAGTGGTGTCATTTTTGGTGCGCAGACCCTTGCACCAGGGTCCTGTATTAGTCTTTTCCCCTCCATTTGTAACTCCCATCTAAATAAAGCTAACAAGTAGAAATTCTGCCCAATGACATAGTGGTAGTAATGACCATTCTTCGTACAATACACAACAAGGATGGTGGGAGTTGTGTGAAAATTGACAGTCCAAGTGTGAAGACTCATAGTTAAAGCTCAATTTTCACCAAATTCTTTCGTCCTTTCAGCCAAGTAGTGCTAGATACAGAACAGACATTGTGCAAAAAAAATGTTTGTCTTCATCTTTAACACATTGCTGCTCAATTACACTGACAATATATGTATTTTCTTCACAGAGAGCAACATTAATATGCTGACAGGTACCTTTGTGGTTACGGTTGTGGTGGAGGGTGAGCTCCGTGCCCCTGAGCCCGGAGAACCCGGTGATCCCGGAGAACCTGGGTTCAATGAGGCAGATGACGGAGGGCTGGACAGGCTGGTTTTAGTGGAGCCAGAGAAGGCGAGCTTGAAGCTGGGGTTCTGCCTGCCTGATAAGCTCGACTTCCCCAGTACTTCTTTGTCCTCTGGGTCTTTCACTGAGTGTAGAGAGGGCACCTCATTAGTCATTTTCCCTTCTCGCTCGTTTTTTTTTCTTTTTTTTTTTTTTTATTCTAAAAAACATTTGATAAGTGAACAAAATGTATCTACTGTAAAAACAATATGCCCTTATAGGATCTCCCTTTTACTGTTTACATATAACCAACAACTGACTGTTTTTCTAGAAAAATACCTAGCTCTACTAACAGCTGTTGACATGTATGTCCATAAAGTTGTTCAGGTTGTGCCATGTCGAATCAAGCATACAATCTTCATTCTGCATACAGGCAACCAGTTTTATGTTCCCTGTATGGTACTCTACAATGCAGAAAAATGTCCATTCAGGCACAGCTGTAGATTAACTGTACAGAAATGTATAATGACAGGAAATGTATCATGACTGAAACTCCAGCAGCACTGAACCATCACGGAGTATCTGGCAAATAGCATGCAAAAATTTGTCTATCAAAATGGCACGTTGACTCAGCGTGGATGACAACTTGGGGCCAGTAAATAAAACTCTGCGATCTTTGAGAATTACAACATGGTCTGCCAGCAATCCAGCACTTCGATAAAATCTAATTACAATGTTGTTGTTTTTTCTCCCCCGGATCTTTTCTTTTGCCTGTGAAATGTCAAATTTGATTGTATAAAAGCTTCAGCTTTGTTCACATCCTTAATAGTTTGTTGTTTCTTATCACACCGTCATCCCCTGAGGAGACAATGCAAGTCTTTGGACAGAACTCTCTACTTACTCCTTTTTTTGAAACTGTAAGGTTGGAGGATGATTTAGAAACACCACATTCAGTATTTCATTATTATTTTCCAAATTATCAGCCATTAACCACCAATATGACAAATGTATTTGCTAAGAGTGAAAACCACTGCATTTCATACATACATTTCTTTCTCTCCATGAACTTGCTTATAGGTTCCATGAGGTCCTCCTCTGCTTTCATCTTGTCAGAGGGAGGAACCACTGCTTCACCATCCTCAAGGTCATCCTCATCTGTGTTGAACCACATCTCCTCTTCATCCTCCAGTGTTCGTGCATCACGGCGGAAGCGGTGGTTCCTCAGGATGGAACGCATGCTGGAGAAGACAATGCACCTTTTAGTAGTCAAAACAGAAAATGCACACACTGTATATTCACAGAGTATATCAAAAGACAGTGTTTCTTAAACCAGAATGATGTACTTAATGTGAGTAACAATTCTTGACAACTGGGGTAATCTGCTAGTCATGCAACATAATATTTCAACATATGTTATATTTTATTTTTTACATATATACTTGTAAGTATATAATACATTGGCTTTCACTTTTTTTGAGACAGTGCAACCACACACTACTACACACTTACAAACCATCTAAAACATTGCAATTGACTCCAACAAACACCTGATGCGCACGTAATTATGCATTGCTCACCTCAAAAGCTTATCAATGTGAGTTCTCCAACTGGGATTTCACATTGACTTGTTTAATCTATTTATTACACACTCACAGGGATTGCCTCGTTCATTAAATCATCAGTGACAGTGTAATAGTTGGAGTAGTAGTTTAGATTGGTTTTCTCACCTATCCAGTTTGGGGTTGTCTTGCCTCTCTCGCTGCTGTTCATATCGCAGCTTTAGCCCCTTGAACGTCTGGACGTAGTCCACATCCTCCAGAGCCTTCCAGTAGTTCTCTACTATATGAGCTGTAAGAGATTTCACATCCTCCTGGGAGCAATGGGAGGGGGGAAAAAGAGGGGTGTAGAGACCCAGTAGAAGAGAACATTGATAGAGAATGAAAGAAGAGGTAAGGCGTGTAGTTGAGAGTTGAGGATAGAGGAAGAGCAGAAGTGTGAAAATGAGAGAGGGAGAGAGAAAACACCAAACAAGTTAAAATAATCAATAACACATGTATCACTACTTCAATACTTTTGGTGATGTGATATATCACAAGCTGCAAATATCGTTTGCTGTTTTCTGATTGGGAAGCTTAATCAGAAATACATTTAAATTCACTTCAGACCAACTTGCATTTATCAGTGTAAACCTGATCAAATATAAAATGATCATATGTATGGATGCTGGGCACAAAATTAGTATTTGCCACTAGCCAAAGGCTGGTAAATCATGCAGGTGACTGGGAGAACTGCTTCACTCACCAGCCTAAAAACAAAAGTATGTATGCAAAATGTATGTATGGACAATTTATTTATTACCACTGGCTGGTTGATAATCAATTCACCTTATCACTTGCCCAAATGAAAACCAACCAATGAGACAAACTACGTTTTCTTTCAATTGAGGTGAAATCGGTCTATGTAGGAGTGAGCCAGCAGGATGCTACAAGACAATGCCTGATTCTTAAAAATGTTTCCGTTGTAAAAGTTTAGCAGGCTGCTGAACTCTGAGGACACAAGCAACAGAACAGGAAAAACTAGAATTACCGCGTCACAGGTATACTGACATGTTCGTTTCAACTGAGTAATTTCCAGGGACAAACGCGCTGGACAAGTAGAGAGCTACATCACATCGTACAACGACAGTCATCTGAACCCCAATGTGAGCAAAATCAATGATCTTATCGTGGGCTTCTGCTGTATGTCTATTCTGATAGAACATGAAAAAGCGACACATTCTAAAACGTGGATGCTTCACACACATCTTCAAGCCACTGGCAGACAAGATCTCTATTATCAGCACAGATTCAAGGTAGCAAGCCAAGATAAGTCACAAATTCAGTATCCAACTGTACGTGAAATATGGTAACAATCTTCCCTTCTGTTCCTGAGTTGTGGCATGAGTACCGACCAGGAAGGTTTTTTGCAGAAGATTATGATGCCAAAGTAAAGTTTCACGTCATCCTTTTTTGTCATAATTAGCATATGAAATACTGAGTTATGGTAAATCAAGTTTTGTGAGGTTAAAGTTACCTTGAACCTTGACCTCTTACCACCAAAATCTAAATCATTTCATCCTTGAGTCCAAACTTGATGGTGAACTGTCGACTGTAACTGTCATTTCAATCAATCTGTATTTGTATAGCACCAAGTCATTGAGAAAAATGTCGATAACAAAATCAAAAGTGACATTAAAGCACACATTTTATGGGAAAAAGGAAACACTCACCACACGGACATACTCAAACATCTCAATGATGGCTGAGTTCATGAGATTGTAGCGTGAGCCGTTGTTGAGGAAGGCCTTAATGACGGGCTCAAAGAGAAAATTTCTCATGATATAGCGATTGTAGAACTCATCTTTCAAACCAATTATCCTCCGCATGAAGCGCAGGGCACCTGGCATGAAGATAAAATAAAATCATATTGAGCTTAAAACAAAGTAATTTATATTCAAAGTGAGCTTTTAAATGTGACAGATGCTAAGAATTAGAGATGTCATCGTGATTATGTGAAACTTACATAGTGCCAGGAAGGCGTGCTGGGATGCAGTGAGCACCAGTACCCTCCTGAGAATGTCCTTGTTGATGATGTAGTTCTTGATGTGGTAGGTGTGGTGCTCAACACAGAATGTCAGCAACTCCAGAATCAAGGCTAGCAACTGGGATGTTTGAAAATCATCTAAGAGAAGAATGAGGGTAGTAAGTAACATGAAATACTTTTATCTTACCATTCCATTTACAAAACCAACACACAGGTACACACTTTCACCTCGCAGGTATTCAGTACCTTTGCTAGGTTTTTCCTCCGTAGTGTTGGCCAGTAGTGGAGCTGAGAGGACGTGCATACAGTGCTTGTAGAAGAAGCTCAGGAACTCTGTCTTTTCTGTTTTCTGGAGAGGAAAAAGTTGAAGAACACATTTTTTGCCAAGCTGCACGACAGTCTAATGATGTTTTTATAGAACCCCATTGTTAAGAACAGTGGTAAAGGTGTAGAACTCTGGTCCAGCCTGTTACACTGCTTGCACTAAGTAGTACTAATCAAAAATCCAGCTTTCCGGGCGGGAATTTTCTTTTTTTCCCCTGATACAGTTATTGTATCTTTACTCAGTTCAACAGCCAATATCCACACATCACATTTTTCTCTTTTGCATGTTTAGAAGCAAATGTGGCGGTTTCATATTTAAAACACCACCACTCTTTGCTAACTGTAATACTCTCTTTCCAATGCTGTCTAACTCCTGGCTACAGAACTGTGAACACAGTTTCTGTTTTACCTAAAGAAAATTGAAGTACTATGAAAATGTTTTTGCTTGATCAAGTCTGAGTGAACTGAATTTATCAGGATACAGTTCCACTTCATACAAAAGGAAATCCTGCGTATCAAGTACTTAGTATCTGTATAAGTCGACGTGTTTCGGATTAGTGCCCAAACTCACATTTGCAGTAGCCAGCATGTTCTCAGGGTCCACCAGAGTCCGTAGCAGACCCATCAGCTGCACTGCACCACCTAGCTCTGGGTCTGTATCACAGATCATATGCTCTATGATCAGGTTGATAAGGAGGATGTCCTGGAAGGCCAATAAACAATAATTGGTAACACAGCACTTGTTTATATCAACCTGTGAGACGAATTTGACTGTGATCATATACTCACATCATCATTCTGCTGAGACTCCTGCATAACGAACTCTCGTACCATGGAAGGGTTGTACTCCACCAGATAAGAGAAAATATCTGTGGCTGCCCCACGCACCTGAACGTCATCCATTCCCTGTTTTGTGAACACACGTTACATTTGTTAGTGGATTGGGAATTTCACCTTGGGAATTATTAAAATATAAACCTGTTATTAAAACAAAAGGCATAACTAAAACAAAATGCCCAAACAACATTTACTTTCACTGATCATTTTTCTCAGTTTATTTCTAAGGGTGTGTGTGGACAGGAAGGAGGTTAGAAGCATTACTCTCACACATGTCTGTATGTGCAATGGTGTACATGTGTCATGAGTAGTCTACTATTTGAGGTTTAAATATGCTTTATGCATTTGTTTGTATTTTTTTCACATATATGTGATGCCTCTTCTAAGATACGTTTTCACAAAATTGAATTAAACAGTGTGGTGGGTTGTACTGCAGGGTACAATAACATCACCTATTGCATGCTCAGGGGCTGGCAGTAAAAGTTGGTAGCTGGTAAACAAGCTGGTTTACTATGTCAGTGATCAAAGTGTATTTGGTTGTCTAATCTACCCTTGTATACATTCTTCTGCTGTCACTGGTGTGGCAGTAAAAGTAACTTTGACAGAGGAGGTCAAAATAATCATTGTTCATTTAAAAATCTCAGAAAAAGATGGGATGTTTATATGCAAATATGCATATCATGACAGTGGTGATGCATTGTTTGGGTATTTTTTGAATGGTTTTGTTTGTCTGTTCAATGCACGTATAGCCTTAAGGTTTAACGTTATGCAGACAACAGTAATAGTTTGTTTAGTTAGTTTGTTTTGCTTGTACATGAACAAATGCCGAGTCATGGCCCCTTACGAGAAGTGCTGAAATACCATTAAACTAGTTACAGGCTCAAACTTTTTAATCACTAACCCTGAACAAGAGCTGCACACACACACAAAACAAATAAAAAAAATTGCCTCCTCGGTCACATCACAATGTTATGCAATACACCACGGTAGCATTGTACAGAAAAGATGAAGAGTTGGACCGACATACTGCAAACACTCTTATATCATCATAGCGTATGATGATTACTGACTGAAATGGCATGCCCTTATAAGAAATACATGAAGCAAAGTCAATGTCCAATTTACCCCACCACCAAAGCTACTGACACCAATAAACTGAATTGCCACTCATAACAAGATTGCTACACTCACCAGTATGACCTCTAGTGCAGGTAGAATGCCCATGTTTGACAATGTCTTGAAAAAGGCATCTCTGTTTTGAGGTTGTAATGTTTGTGAGAATGCACAGAATTCCTTTAGGAAGTTCACCTACGAGGAGAAATAAACACAGCTCAATGAAACGAGGAAAATGAGAACAGTATTTGATAAATTACGTTTGATGAAGGTCTGGCATACCAGTTCGTGTCTTTTGTCATCATCTGTAGCCTCATCTGTTAGCTGTGCAAAGAGGTCTGTCAGGAACTTCTCATCGTCCTGACGTCAAAAGGGAGGGGAGACAAGGAGGGAGTGAATATCACACACAAGCTAAAAAGAAGGGAGGGGGGGGGTTGCACCAGTGGCCCTAACACGAGGGCCAATTGTGCACCCCGCTGGCAACAATGTGGTTGTTGATCTAGGACGGTATGATTCAGATGGAAATTACCAGGAAACAAAAATTAACATTCACCATATTTACCAGTGACTTATTTGAGGTAAGTTTGAAAAATACTGCCATTATAAACACCTCATTAAATTCAATTCACAACCTGAAATCAAAAACATAACTATTACAGTTGTAATCTGCTGTATATATGAGTCTGAAAAACTACATCCTACCATTTTTGTGCATTTCCCTGATGGGGTATATGTTTTAGGTTTTTTACTATGCCAGCCCACTTCCATTCAATGATATGTGTGATCCAGTGAATCCAATTCTGGTTTGAATGAACATAACACTTTGTCTGTTAATTTGGCTTGGAAAGTCTGCCTCGAGGTAAGTGAGGAAGAAAAGGTCCATATCAGTAGTGTTTGACTTCAGAATTTCACACAGTACAGTGTAACAGAGTCAACAGTGTGCCAGTTTCAGTTTTCCTCTAGCGCAGCATAACTGATTTACACAACACTTCTCCATCTCTATGGAGACAGCCATACATAAACACTGCTGAGTTGACACAGTACAAAAACACAAAGATCACATGACCATAAAAGACTAGCAGACAAACTCAGACCGGCTAAAGCACAATCAGCCAAAAATAAAACCTTTGTACAATCCTACAATTACTGTAATTCCCAGTCCTCACTGCACTCACACACAAGAACTGTTCTCTTATGCGTACATTTTGGTGTTTAATCCCGAGAGGGTTGACTATTTGTGAGGCTTATTTGTCTAAAGCTCATACAAATGTTGTATCATTTGTTTCTGTAATAAGCTAAATTTAAAATGACAATGTAGAGCATATGCACCTCTCAAAAACCTTATGTGTCCGCCTATCTCACCTGTAGCATGCCCACAATCTCCACCTTGTTGAAGAAGATGAAGGAGTGCAGGGTGGACAGCATGTTTTCCTCAAAAACAGAGGGCGTGGGCAGCACCATGTCCTGAATATACTGTACCCGATACGTCTGGTGTATTTTCTGACGCAGTTCGGGGTCAGAGATGGGAATCACCTCCTTAAAGCGGGCTGTCTTAGTTAGAAACTCCCGATGCCGCCGCGGCTGAGGGAGTGCTGGGTCAAACTCCAAACAACCAATGACGTCCATGATGCACTCGTCAGAGAACATAACCTCAAAGAGTGCAGTACGATTGAGCAAGAAGATGCCTTTAATGATTTCATACATGTGGTGCAGTCCCTCTCTGTTCTCCAAATCCTCACAAACACGGAATAGCTCCAGGAGCTTGCGAATATAGCCCTCGTTTTCAACAGCCAGTGCCAGTTTCTCGCGCCGTAGTGGTGATGGCAGTGAGGAGGCCACCAGCTCAGCCAGGTCCTCCAAGCGGTTCAGTTCACATGGTGGTAACTCCAGGCCTGGTGAGGACATGTCATCAAAGCGCTCCTCCTCAGACTCGTCCACTACATCCTGGGTGATGTCCACGGATGGGTCTTTTCCCTGCACCTTTACAATGAGACAAACACATAATAGAGGTATTAACTAACAGACACCAGAAACACCCAAACACTTCAAATCAAATGCATACACAGATGGAGCAGACAAACACACTCCCACACAAAGAGAAGTGCAGTTACCTGGCATATTTTCTCCCAGATTTCATCACAGCCTGCCTTCTCCTGGAAGCTGAGTGCCAGATCATAATTTTCAGCCTCTGACCATACTATCAATGTATCCTTTCCAATAAAAGAGAGAGAGAAAGCCAATTTACAATCAGTAAACAGAGAAAGAAAAATCCTTGTTCGACATGAGCATACTGCAACATGTTATGTGCTGACCTGCTGTTTCTGGTAGGCTGTGTTTGGATTGATTTTGGATTCCAGCAGTAGAGAACCTGTCAGGTTAAAAACAAAGGTGGCTCATGAGTGCTGTCAAAATTACTTGTGACACTACATGTGAGGAGGGTACGATATTGGTACATATAAGTGATACAGCTGATCAAAATAAGACTGTGTGGAAGGTATTGTTTACATATTACTTTCTGGACAACAATCACAGTAGGCAATTTACTGCAGGTTAACTCGAAATTGGTATATTTGCCATCCCTGTCGCCTTAGTTCTTTAGCTCGACTTACCATCACTCTCTGCTCGCACCAGTAGAGACGTGCCTTTAAAACGCTCGACATAGCCCGAGGAGACGTGCCCTGTCCCACGGTCATCCCACTGTCTCTCCTCATTGAGGGTGTAGACTTTGACTCGTCGACGAGTGTCCGTCATCCTGGCAGGTAGCTGTGACCGGTTTTTCTCACCCGGACTTTCTTTGCCTTTACAGAGTCTCTGCTTCACCCAGTAACGCCACAGCTTCAATTCACTTTTTACACCTGTTCACTTCTACAATGCAGTACAAACTAGTTCCGGGGGTCAACCAGGCTAACAGTTCTTTGAGAAGGCTTAAAAGTGAAACCCCTGGACGTGTATCCAGGAAGATTTCCCGAATCAATCCTGCAGATACAACTACAATAGCTGATTATTTTATTTACAAGCTGCCTCAAAACTTATTTAGCCAGGGTTACAGGCGACACGCCACACAAAATCAGCTTACAGACCATTGTAGCAAGCTAACGACAGTCAAATTTACAGTGCGGGTGGCATTGACGTTAACTAGCGTGATAATCTACAAAACAAGGACTGACAGACAATGCAAAGTCCAAGCACACAGCTGAGAGGACAGTATTCGGAATAAGCCCCGCTGTTATAATCGGTGGCTCGCAAAACACACAGCCTGCTTATTAGTACAGTGTGTACGCTTGCGGGCAACGTTTGCCAGTTGCGTTAGCTAGCGAACCTAACGAGTTAACTAGCTAGCGCGTATGCTAACTGCCAACGCTCCACATATTCAATGTTAAACAATTCGTTGAAGCAAAGAGACCACAGCTGTGCACCGATAACATTATTTCACTCTTGCGGACCGCAGACACCGTGTTTACCCCAGACCAATGTTTCTAATTGTGTCTGAATAATACGCCAGCTAGCTAGCGTTAGCTGCTATTTCTTCCAAAGTGTTCCGCCATGTTCTGGCTCGGGGCCGCGGAGAGACCACTCTCCCCTTACTGGTATTCATGCATCCCAAAAATTATGCAAACCAACAAACTGCAGTCGTGTAATCACTTAAAGGTTACGCTTTACATTATACAGCTATTTGCCATTCATTCACGACGTCTTGCTCAGATAATTGCTAACTGCCCCCCCCGTGAGTATTCAGCCATCTTGGGTCCCTTCAGAGTCAGTACGGGGTTTCCAGCACAGCAACAACAGGGCAGCCCGCCACATTTAAAGAGACAGTAACATCACAGGCTACAACTTCCATTTCTGACGGTGATCAGCAAAAATAACTTATTGACAGGCTCCAGCAACATCCAACATCATTCTACCTCACACCCTTTATATAACTTTAGCCACTCTGCATCATATTAAACACACACGTTTGACACATACTTTAATCCAGAGTTGTAGATCCTTGACAACCACCAATTTCTATACAAAGAAAAATGTATTAATCATGGTTATATATGCTCATTTATGCAATAGTGGACACCAGTCAAAAAAAACAATAGTTTGTTTTATTATTTTCAATCAAAAGAAAACAGCAACAAGGAAAGTTTAAATCTACGCAAAATGAAATGTTTACAAGATCAGCATTTTACAACACAATGGTAGGCTATGGCAACAATAGTAACAACAGATGCAATATGGAAAGTAAATCTTCTGGGATCAGTTAAATAAATGGGTCAGTCAGTCCTCAAATATTTATCTGATTCAAAAACAAGTCACCTGCATTCAAAACCCCACAGAATGATAAAAATCGAACCGTCCAGTAAGGGTATATTTGAAAAAGAATCACATA
The DNA here is from genome assembly GCA_963678695.2 of Diplodus puntazzo. Taxonomy (NCBI): domain Eukaryota; kingdom Metazoa; phylum Chordata; class Actinopteri; order Spariformes; family Sparidae; genus Diplodus; species Diplodus puntazzo. The sequence continues at coordinate 16,648,404 of OZ023172.1, forward strand.
CATTTTAAGGGAACTGAAAGCACATTACGAAAAATTTGAGAAACCAAAAAAAAAAAGCATTCATCTAGCCTGGCAAACATTTCTCCAGGCAGAATCCCTCTCCATCAATAAGTTAGTCCTTGCAGCCATTTGTGTGACTCCCATCATAGTGTAACAACTTAAAAACACATGTATGTTGCCAAGCATGACTCGTTTTCTATATAAAGCCCAAAAGTTCTCACTTGACCCCATTTCTCAAAACCCCTTCTCTTCCCAATGTACATTTAACTCCTTCAAAAGTGTATGTAGCTGGACATCTCCTCACTGACTCCTTTACTTTGCTGCTTGCTGAGCCTGACGCCGCAGCAGAACATATATCTTCTCCTTGATCCAGTCTTTGTTGTATGGTTGGTATGTTTGAGTGTCAGCTCTGTACCTGTAAAAAAGAAAATCACAATTATGTTTTTACTGGAAGTTATCAACAGATTCAATACAAGCTTGAATTTTTTTTTATTGAAATCATACTTACACAAGACAGCTCAGATCTGCCAAGTCGTCAATAAAGTCAAACAACTGACTGATGTCATAAGTGATGGAGGGACTGTTAGGATTCATCCTCTTAAGATGCTCCTCATACATTTTGCACACACCTGGAGAAGAGATGCAGGATTTTCAGCACACTGATTTACAAGCACAACTCCAGCTCAGTGTGCATGTTCTGTGTTACGCTGTACAGTGTACTTACAATTCAATAACTAATATACAAAATAACTACAAAATAAATATAGAAACAGTTAATATTTGTATACAAATGCGTTTGAAGGCTTTCACTTTGCCTCACACTGATCCACGACGGTAAATAATCAAGCAAATTATTTCCGTGAGGAATATTGTTGGAACGAAATCATGATGTTAAAAGCAACACAATAGGGTGATTTATTAATGAAAATCTCTTTAAAGCAGCTGAAGACTCACCTTCCATGCATTCATTCACTGACTCGTAGTCAGCATATGTGCGGCCCTCAGGTCTCTTGGTAGGCTGGACAAGCAAAATTGTGTGCGACTGTAAAGACGATTAATATTATTTAATAAACACAGCTAATGCCCGCTTTTTGTATCACACCACATCAACTCAATTCGCGACATGCCGTTTTGCTCTCGTACACCAAGCATTACGGGATTTCGAACAGTGGCTAAACGCTGCAACTGACTCAGTCACTGTCATAGAAACTACCAACGTAGTTTTTCACAAAATATCCCACATACTTTGTTTGTGTGTAGGCTAACAGGTAGAGTTTAATCGTTAATGCACCAACGTTCTAACTAGGTGTTTAAAAAGAAAGGAATTGGAGCAAATACATGTTTGACAGAGTAGTAAACGTTAGCGTCCTAGCTTGTTAGCTTAGCTATGATGGTATAACAGGAGCTATGGCCAAAACTGCTAGTTTGACCTCTTAAAACGTAAAACAAAACAACCTTACCATGTTTGTGTTGACCACACACCCTGTCTCGTATGAGGAATGCAAAAATGCAAATAAGAAATGGCTGTTTAGTGCGTTTTCAATACCCCGTGCGATGTAGCCGACTGAGGAATATATTCACGGGAAATGAAATAAATATTCTTCCGGTTGTACAGTGAAGTGCTTTCAAAATAATGATGTTCGTTTCAAAATAAAAGTTTAGTCAGAAAAATGAGCATCATTGTTTGAAAAAATATATAAATGATTTAATGAAAAGCAGCAATCTGAAGTTAGAATAGTCTACCAGAAGGGAAACTGTAATCATTAATCATTAGCAAAATACATATCAAAAGTAAAAGTATTTCTAATGTGCTGTATCATATTGCTTCATTCACAGTGATATTGCAATATAGTTACTGGATTGTTATCACTCAGCTTGGGAAATAATAGAATACATGTAATGGAAGTACATGAACCAGAAACCAAATAGGTGACTTTATTGCTGTAAAGTTACAGAAATTAGATACGTAACTATATTACAGATACATTTGGTTAAATAAAAAAAAGATAAAAGATAACTAACAAGATTATAATTTTAAAATAAAAAAATGATATACTAGTCTGTAACCATGCACATGCACACACATGATAGCACTTCACGAGTGTCACAGAAATCACTCTGGTATTGAGAGAAACTGAAAACACTTACACGTGTATTCTTACAGTATATATACTCAATATTAAGATTACATTAAAGTCATCTTATTAATAGTTGTTCTCTCTAGTCTTTTTTTTTGCATATGTTTGGTATCAAGGTAATACAAAAGAAACGGAAAGTAATCAGGTTATCTTACTTTGATATTGTAATACTTGAATTACGTTACTTTTAAAGGGTAATTAGTAACTGTATTGAAACACTCCCATCTCTGGTTATTACTGAATGTTGTGTGGTTGAATCTATAGCAATGCCTGATAAACTCATCATTTGTTTTGTGTGTAAAATTCTAATCAGCAAAGTGGCAAGTAAATTCAGTACTTTCCTATGAAATGTAATGCATTAGGCGTATAAAGAACAAGCATAAAATAACAAAAAATGAGGATCTTCAGTTATACTACTGAGTTTCATGAGTAAATGTAGTATGTTACATCAGAAGCTTTGTATTTTGCTTTGTAAAACCTGACTAATTGTTTAATAAAAGGAACGTCAAATCAATATTTCACATGACAACAAAGAACCACACCAGTTTTTTTCAAGGTTATCGGATAGGAGATTTATTTATTAGGTTTTGGATTTAAGTTGGTAAATCACATTGACATTTTTCAAATTTTAGTCCTGATGTATCAGGCAAAATACATAAATGAATTAACTCATCATCTCATCATATCACTTATAATGTGAGGTTATCTAGATAACTGTTAATAAAGTGTACTGTGTATGTCAGATGTTTAAATGAAAGATTAGATTTGGTAAATTTAGCAATACATATCTGTTTGTGTCTTCATATATGTAAATACTAGATGTGTACAAATACCATGCTTCACCCTGGTTATCCCTTAGATTATGGAGGTATTAGTGGAGAGCATGGTTATGCCCTTGCCCTCAGAGCAACCCTGGGCGACCCTCTGCGAAGTGCAGGTGGGGACTGCCTCATCACACCCCCACACTCTCTCTGGCATGCTTCCAGGGACCCAAAGTTATTGCCATTGCCCTGGCAGCTTCCATACCAGAACTCGGTACATTTGCCCATGGTTGAGTCATAGTAGAAGCGGACCTTCCATGTATCGCAGGGGCCTTCATCACGAGGCAGGGAGCACACGGTACCGGTGGATGGCTGCACAGGGGGTGGTGGTGGTGGTGGTGGTGTGCGCTGCTCGGGGAAAGAGAAAGCCAGTAAATCTTTATCTCTTTAGGTAAAGATGATTTACTGCTGAACTCTTTAAAGTTGGGGGATATTGAGTTAAACAAAAGTGATCAAAGGTTCTGTTATAAAATGTTTTTAGTAGCCAATATGGGTCACACACTTCCCATAATCTATCTTAAAAGCATCTTTTATTAGCTGATGAAAGCCCAAATCTTTTAAACTCCACAGGTTTAATTTATAACTAGTGCTTTTTGATATATTTAAATCCAAGATGACATCACAATGACATCGAACAGGTTGCTTTCTCATAATTGCAGAAGCTTCTCCAGAGCCAAACATACACTACACATCTACTTTTACTAACTGAGGAGCACTGTCCATTAAGAGTAAAATGGTTTTGATTGTTAAAAGCAGTTCCCTTTTGATAATTCTGCATGATTCAAAGGGGCACTATGTAGTTTTGGAGAAGAAATTCAAACTCAGAATTTTAGTATTTACAATATTAATGAGGTAATAATACAAACTCTGAAATATATATTTTTTTCAATAACTAAATGAACAAGTTGTTGTCAGAGGAAAGTCCCCGGAACAGTGTTTGAAGCTAGAGAGGTGGCAGGGTCCACCACATATAAACAAAGTTAAACAGTATGAAATTGATAATAATTCCCCTAAACTACGTAGTGGACCTTTAACAACTCTGTAAAGATGGAAAAAGGATGTGATTCCTACCGCAGTTGACACACTTGTCCGGTACTCAGGACATCCAACCCTTCCGAATCCCTGAGCTGGAGTCACCCCATCCAAACAACAGCCATATCTGAGAAGAAATATTTTTTGTATGTTTGAACCAGTTTCTACTAAGCCAATATTTGTTCATCAGTTTCAGCAGATTTGTGTCATATACTGGCCACAAGATTTGGATCCAGGAGGGGTTACCTGGTGCGAACACAGTCCTCTCGGGTGCAGCCCTCGTTTCTGGGCCCCGTGGCGGAGGTGTACCCATCAGGACAGCAGCCATAGAATGACTGCGCACAGTGAGGACCAATCACAGAAGGGTAGGACTCATATGCAGTGTTTACTTGTGGCCTGGAAGCTAAAGCAAGTAAACACAGACACAGACATGGTCAGACTGCTTCTATACATGGCATAGACCTGTGGCAATATATGTTTATGCTTAGTTTTTGGAGGTTAAGATTAAATTTGGAAGCAGTTAAATTTGGCTTGTTTTATTTTTTTAATCTAAATGTGATTTCCGTAAGAAAAGAAACACTTTGGGCTTTGCGAAAACAAGAAAGCAGTGAGAAAGCAGTGCAATCACGGTCTAGACATCAGTAATTACAACACAAGGGCACATTCTCTTTACAGCCCTGAGGATGAATTCCCACAAAAAAATGATCTGAGTAATACCTGAGCTCAAATAACAGGCTGCGCATTCATTCTCAAAATACTTTCTACATCATCTTTACGACTACTTTGGCGACACATATACACGTACAAATTCAGTGTGATCAAGCACGTAAAGTAAGCATGCTCGACATACCTGAAGGGTCTCCTGGAACATGGGGCACAAATCCTCTCATGGTGGTTTCATGTGCCCTCGGGTCCTGTACACTCGGGACCGCTAAAGAGAAAGTACATTGCTTAAAAACAAACAGTCAAACCCATAAAAAAAGACCATGGAAGTGGTTCTGGTTTGGCTCACTCTGTGCTCCGGGGCAGGCCTGTGAGTTGCATGTCTCCACAGAAACAGGTCTGCTTGCTGTTCCACAGCGGGCCTCTGGGTAGGGGTTCAAATCCGTATCATAGCAGCCCACTCTCCTCTCCCTCACACCGCCGCCGCAGCTTCTAGTGCACTGCAGACACAAGACGGGAGAGCGTAAAGGATGTGGACGTAGAGGAGGGATAATAAGTATTGTTGTTGCTCCAGTTCACCTACCAGTCCGTAGTCAGTCACGTGCCAGGTGATGTGTGTGTGACAGGCAGGTCTGCGGCAGGCCTGGACAGAAGGTGGCCTTGCCAGTCCACTACAGGCATGGTCAGGGAGATGTTCACCTCCTGAGCCCACGCAGGTCACCTCCCTCATCTGCTGGCCTTCCCCACAAGTCACAGAGCACTGACCACCATATGCAACAAGATGATATGACATAATATCATGAGCAGATCAATTTCAATACCTGAGCATTATCATAGGTAAATAAGAAACATAGTTGAGTAGCCAGGGTTGTGAAAAGTAACCAAAATTCATACTTGAGTAAAATATATTGGGTTAAAATATGACTTTGGTAAAAGTAAAAGTCACCCATACGAGTAGTAATTGTATAAAATGTACTAAAGTGAATGTACTTTTCTGCAAATAAATGGACTTAAGTATAGAGAGTATAACTAAAAGTATTTACATGTTCTTAATTGTACTTTACTGCTACAATTATGTTGTAGTTTCTTCTCCAAATCTGCATAATGCTCCTTTAACTTTCTGCCACACACAGTAAGCCATCCCCTGCCTGTATGATCTTCATATTGCTAAAGTTAGGTTCTCTGCTGTACTGACCACACTGAAGCTGGACACGCTGTACTCTGCAGCGCAGGAGTGCATGTTGCAGGCCTGCTGGCTCGCTGGTCTCTGCAGGCGCTGGGTGATGCAGTAAGTCTCCTCCACCACACGGGGGTTCACTGGGTCCTGAACCCAACACGCCACGCTGCGATACTGCATGCCTCCATTGCAGGCTGCAGAGCACTCGCCATAGACACCAGCCTTGTACATGTATGAGAGCGTCTCCCTGGGGTGAGGAGCGACGGCGACAGGAGCAGAGGAGTGTACGGAATTGGTGTCTTCATCCAAGCCCATGAAGTCTCCATGGATCAGGAGCTGGAGAGAGACACACGACTTTTAATTTGAAAGGTTGTGGTGTATTAAAGCCTTCAGGAGTGGAAGGTCTGATCCTCAGTGTGCAACACTGAAAGACTTGATTGCTGTTTGAGAAAGAGCTGCACTGAAAAATCGACAATGATTTTCTGTATAAAACAGTACAATGTAAAGCTCTTGAAGTCCATCATCTTAGTCTTTTGTTTTGTTCCCACCCTGCAGACGCCGTCCACACAGATATCACTGCGGCCCACATAACATTTAGTCCCATCCACCACTGCAGGTCTGTGTCGGTAGAAGAAGTTCTCTCCTCTTGGGACACAGTTCAACTCACATGGATTGGATCCTACGGAGCAGATAGAGGCATTCAAAATACACTCATGCTATCTACATTTACAATCCACAGTGACCACAGACCTGGCTCAAATAGAATCAGCACTTGGGTTGACTGCTATGACGGACATAACATACAGTCCCTTGCGTTTATGTCTTTTATGTGTACATGACCACACCCTATAGAAGAGGATTAGGCCCGGTGTTTACATTTTTTAACATTTTTTTTTTAAATTCTCACTTTAAACTCAGAATTCTCACTTTTTTCTCAAATTTTGATTCTGAGTTTAAAATCTGAAAAAGTTGGAATTGTTAGAATAAAGTTTGACAGTGGCCCTAATCCTCTTCGATACACACCTCTGGCCATCTAACAGGATTGAATAAAACACCAAGAATTACTTTAAAGCACTGTTCCACCCACACACCGATTATATGGATGTACAGTATATTAAAGCTCTTATACCTCCATAATAAGGAACCCATGTGTGCTGTTTGTTCTGAAAGTCCATTCTGTCAAACTGGGAGCACTGCTCCTCCCTGAAGTCCTTGGATCCAACTGGACATGCCTGCAGTGATACAAAATGTAATATCATTGGCACATTTTAAGGTACACTAGTGCAGGTTGAGGGTTATAGAGAGGCAAAAAAGATAACAATTCAAGGGTAATTACTTGTGTATTACAGGTTCGATAGGATTTGGAAGATCCTAGGCAGTTATGTCCTCCGTCTGTCCTGCAGGAGAGAGGAAATAATGCTATCGTGCACATGTTGGTTTATCAATCATCTTAGAAAGGTTTATATGTGGCGGACCTTGCCACCTTTATAGCTTCAAACAGTGTTCTGGGGACTTTATTTTCCTCTGAGAACAGCGTGTTCATTCAGTTGTTCATTTCCGAGTTTGTATTATAACCTCATTAATATTGTAAATATAAAAATTGTGGGTTAGAATTTCTTCTCCAAAACTACACAAGTGCCCCTTTAATAGATGAGACTATCATCCCCGTCCTATCACCCTGCGTCTAAATGTCCTACCTTGCTGTGATACATTTTCTGGTCCTCATTGCGACTCCTGTGCCACACGTGCGACTGCAGGGCCCATAGGCTCCAAACTCTCCCCAGTAGTCATCGGCTGGCCGTGTCAGCTGAAAATCAAAATACACAAAACTCCTACTCGGTCAGCGGCTGGAACACATAGTACTCTCACACATCATATCACAGCCCAACAACCACCGAACCACCGACACACACTAAGGGCATGCTAGAGACGCAGAAATAGAAGCTGGAACATTTAACCACTAACCGTCCCCTAAACGTTGCATAATGTAAACCAGCAGCATCACCGCTGGCACATGTGTGAACGCTCTGCTTTTCTTTTCTTTTTTTAATGTTGAGATTTTGGACATGCTGTACCTAACTGTACATGCCATTTTCACCCGTAGTAAAGTATATTTTCTGCATTCAAATGGCATGATATCATTAATATTGTTAAAAGTGAGACTCACAATAAAAGCCGGTCCAGATAGGACGAGGAGACCGAGGACTTGCAGGATGTTCATGTTCGCCAGAAGCTTCTGCAGACCTTCTGATGAGAACAGAAACTAAATAACTAAACGTCCAATCCAAGTACGTGCATTTACTGCATGTGCACATCTGATTATACCAAGATTCCTTGATATCCTTTGTGAATGATTAAAACCTGCATTAAATGTGCAAAGTGTTTCAAAAGTTGTCACCAGGTCCTCTTTTGCCTTACCTTCTTGAAGTGAATCGCCAGCTGCTCGGCCAGCAGTCCAGAGAGATGTGCGCCTCAGCAGTGAGAGTAGGCACTGACGCCCAGCTTTCTATCTCCTCACCCTCTCTGCTCACCAACACCACAACCCATAAAGTGTCAGGTTTCAACCACACAGAGAAACAGTTTTTTTTTCTACCCCAAAAAAACATTTTGGGACTTTTGGGATGTTGAATATAAGCTGTGATTTCTTAAAGTCTATCTGGAACAGGGTGTTTGCAGTTAACACCCTCAGACTATTTATGTTGTATTTACTTCTCTCATCTGTTAAAGCAAATGATCAAAAACAGAGTGCGCTTTTGTGCGACAATTATAAAGTTAGCAAAAGGAAATAGAAATGTATAAAGTCGTGGTTTACGCCGATACAGAAGAAGACAACATTGTATTTTGGTGCACATAATTTAATAGTTGCCATAAATGAATTGCACATTTTAAAGCAATAATATCCATTCAGCCTTTACATAAGAAACACACTAAAATGAGATTTGAGGGTTGACATAGAATATGAAGTTTTTTTTAGGATGCTGGCCACTGAGTGTCCCTTTCACACATCCCATAACCACTAAATACAGACCAATAATTCACAGAAGAGGAGCTGGCGTGAGGTAAAGATCGCCTTGAGGATCTATTTTGGTTTATTTCAGGGAGAAACCACAGTGGAGCATGTGCCTGGAGGGGACGAGAATATGGAGGATGTACCAACAGTGATTAAAGCTGCAGGAGTCATCCGGGCTGATGACAGAAACATATATACTTAACTGTCAACGTAGAATTCTTTGGCGACGGTAAATTGTGGCTGTGACGTGTGTGTTTGTTAGGGTGGGCACAAAAAAAAGAAAAATACAATGACAGCAGAACAGACAGTAAATCATTTGCTGACACGCAGCGCAGCTCAGCGCAGCGCAGTCTTGTCATCGCCTGTGTTAAAAACAGCAGCACGCGGCAATCTAGTGTGAAAGTACAACAAATTGCACCCTAGGAGAGCTCGTAATGTGTGTGTTTCATTATATCTAAGACAGAGGAGGTGTTGATCCGACTTTATGGTTATTTTTGAGGTTACAACTTGTGATGGTGCTTTAATGCATATTGTTATATTTACTAGACTAAGAGCAGTAACACACAATCATGCGTGGTTTATATCGCTTTTCAGTCACCAGAGCAAAACGTCTGTATCGCAAACTACGGATGTTCAGATTTGCGTGTGAGAATTCTCCAATACAATACGTTCACAATACATGGTGAGCTGACTTCCATGTTGGGACGTGGAAGCCAGTTTCAGCCAGTTAAAGGTGCACTCTGGAGTTTTTCGGGATGACATTTTAGTCAAAAGAGAACAATCTTCTAGATAGCTGTTTTAAGCTCACATAAACAAACTGTCTTCGTTTTCATGACTGAACCATGTCCTTACATGAAGTGATGCATTTCCTGGTCCTTACTGCCACACTTGTGCTACGTGCGCAACTACATAGTGCACCTTTAAAGAAAAAAAATGGATGAAAACTAAGCATGTGTTTCACAAAATGATGTCTATCTATCCCATAATTTTGACTTTTTGTGTGATAGTTTTGAATTCTGATCTAGTCATTTTGACCTCCTATCCTATAATCATGAAGGTTAATGGTTAAATGTTCACTTAATTGTCATTTTACATCACAAGGGTTGCAAAATGTAACTGATTTTGAGTCTGTTATGCTCCATAAAGGGCCTTAAACTCAGATGAATTTAGGAGTCTCGCTTTTGTCAGATGGCAGCAGGCTGAGCAGGATGTGGGCTGGTTGTTGTCTCTTAGCGTCCTTTCGGCAATGATAACTTTCTTTTCATTCATTTTTTCCTTTTTTTTTTCTTTAACTTGCTGAAATGGGCTTCCACAGGATAGGTACAGTGGTGGGGTGACAGCTGCTCGAGACTGCCAAGCCAGAGTTCACTGCTCAACATACAAAAGCCTGAAACCACTGGATATCTTTGATGAGACAAAGCGTGAGCCGTTCCTAATCCTAACCAAGTGGTTTTTGTGCCTAAACCTTATCCGATCATAAACACAGCATTTTCACAACACAGAAAATTGAATTTAAAGATCACAAAGGCCTGACATGAAGAAATGTTAAGTTGTGGCGATTGGGTTGTGAAAGTGTTTGACTGATACAGACCTAACAAGTTGCACAAAACGAAGTTTATATATAAGCCATTTAAGAATCTAATTAAAGCCATGGAAACCTCAGCATCTCACCACACATCCAAACCAAAATTTAAATCAGAAGTCACGCATCCAAATTCAAAACCACCCCCCCCCACACACACAGTTTTTTTTGTTTTTCCCCTCATTGAGAAACAGTCCGTCAGGCGCTTTCCGTTCCTTAGAGCTGCCGGTTCAGTTTCTGTGCTTGCTTCTCTTTGGCTTCAAAGGCACTCTTGGTGCTGAACAGATCATCCATGGAATCTATGATCTCCTGCATTTCCTTGGACAGATCCACGTAGCTCTCCTTCAGCTCGTCCTGCTGCTTCCTCAGGTCCACGGCCGCACGCATCAGCTCGGTGGTCTGGTGGCTGCAGTGGCTCCGTAGCTGCTCCACGTCCGACAGCAGCACCTCCATGCTCTTCATCAGCTGCTCCAGCCGGCCGGCGGTTAACTCAAATTCGGACGTGTCCAGGGTCCCAGCCTCTGCGTTGCCTGGGGCCTGAGCCTCTGCGTTGTCTGGGGCCTGGGCCTTGGAGTTGTCTGGGGCCTGGCCCTCGGAGTTGTCTGAGGCCTGGGCCTTGGAGTTGTCTGGTGCCTGGGCCTCGGAGTTGTCTGGGGCCTGGGCCTCAGACTCTGGCTCCAACTTTGACTCCATTCTCCTGCTGTAGCAGCTCTCAGGCGCTCGATACTCAAGTCAGATTTCAGTGAAACAAGTATCTGGAAGAAAAGGGAATCATTTAGCCAGCAGCTGACGAGTGTAAAGTTCAAAAGGGGCAGAAGGAATTCAAATATTGTGAGGAAAAGGCTGAGAAATGTGAAAAAAAAACGCAGAGCAGCACGCACACCTTTCCCTCTCTCAGCTGGTAAGGAGTCTAAGCTCCTTGCAGGGGGTGAAACATGCAGTAATCTCTTATGCACCTGTGTGTACAGTGTGTGTGTGTATGTGTGTGTATGTGGGTATATGTGTTTATGTGCCCAGGTGTCCTCTCACTGACATGCGCTATCCTGTAATCCATTTAGGGCAGCTATCCTGAGCGACAGCCTCCCCTGTCCAGACCATTGCTGGCTCGTCTGAGCGGCAGGCGGGACATCAGATTACGTGTTTCCGTCCCTCCGCCTGGCCTATTCACTGCCAGACAGATTAACCCCATCCCTGTGAACTTATGTGTGTGTGTGTGTGTGTGTGTGTGTGTGTGTGTGTGTGTGTGTGTGTGTGTGTGTGTGTTTGTGTGTGTGTGTGTGTGTGTGTGTGTGTGGCTTTGACACTCACATGCACGCACTGGTACACACTATATAATCTCTTTTCCATTCTGATCCGTCTATCTGTCTCCCTTTCACTCAAGGCACAAACACATGCAGTTTGAAATGGTCAGGCAACGCTCCGATACAGACACTTTCTCTGGCGTCTCAAAGCAGAATGAGTTTTAGAAAAGAAGACAGTGAGATGGCACCCTCTGATGGCTCATTTGGTAAAGGATGCTCCACTAAGAAACCAATCATCAGCTGATATATGGGACCATGTTAAAAGCACACTGTCGAAAAGGTGACTTTACATAACGTAAGTAAAGTAGACCATTACATTTAAGTTGTACGAGCAGAAAAAGTTTTGACAAATTCTAACTTTTAACAATTATATCAGTTTCCTCAGTTTTTTGGGGGACAAGGTCACTTTCATCTTGAAATAATTTTATTTGTTAAGTTTTATTGGGCAGAAAACTATAACCTGATAATAACATATGGCTGAAGTAGCTCAGTCAAACTAAATGTTTAGAAAATGTGTGTAATTTAGACTGTATTAATGAAGATTCACTGTAAAATCTGCCAAAGTGACCATTAAATCTAAGTTGTACTAGCAAAAAAGTTTGAATAACTTCAAATTATTGGTCCACTTTACTTCTGAACATCTAAATCTTCATTAATACATTCTACATTTCACACATTTTCATTTTTCAACCTTTCTACCTTGACTGAGTGACTACCAAATTATAATTTTCTATCCAGTACAACCTGTTTTTATATTTCACTATGGAACATGTTTCTGTTTAAAATACTGCACTGTGAAATCTGACAAACTAACTTTACCTAAAAGTATTCAAGGAAACTGATAACCTCAAAATTACCAAGTGAGGTAGACTAATCAATTTAGGTTGTTTTAACTTTTTTTTTTTTTTGCTTGTACAAATTAGAACTCATATTTGATTTTACTTAGTAATTCTGAGGTGATCAAATTTTTGACCTCTTTTTAAAACGTACAGAGTGCTTTTAACAGTGTCCCATATTTCAGCTGATGATATTCAGCTCAAGTGATTTTTTTTTTAGTTAAAGTAAAGTCAGTGTTTAAAATTTACAGTGTAATTTAGAGCAAAGGTAAAAATTAGTTTGTATGTTCTGAGTGTTGTGAATATAATATGCTTTACATTTTCATACCTTAACAAATGTAGTGTCTAAACTGTTCAGTTTGAGAAATCTGTACAGATGTTAACTAAGCATTACTGAACTCTTCTTAAATACATTTAACAGCAGAATTTCCAATGTTTTTTCTTCTGCCACCATGGAATGAAACAGTAAGAAAATCCACATGTTTTAACAACGTGTTGAAGAGACGACACAGAGAACGTTCCCTTTAAATGGCTGTAAAGATAAGGAGTGGTAATGGTGACCTCACCACCTTCAGTCTCTTATCATGACGAACCAACTTGTTGCAGGGGGGCCGATGTGAAGGGGAAGACTACACTCCTTCTGACAGCGGTGGTAATATTACATGTATTAGAGGAGCAGTAAGGAATTATTCATTTGTGAATACAATTTTGGATCATTTACTGTACAACCTCACAGAAGAGCAGCTCAATTATTCAGCTGCAACAACATCTTATTTTAAAAGTGACAATATATACTTGGGCAATATGGTCATCAGATGCACAACAAAAACAACAACAACAACAGCAACAACATAAACAAATAGACTCATAAAGACTTATGTCAAACAATCTCTGATCTCTTGGATATCCTTGAAAAATGATTCTAATTTCAACTGAGTTACATTACAAATGTCTATGTAATTCAATAGCGTAAGTTCCACATAAAGTAGGAAATTTAATGCAAAGCGTTGATGACATGTTGAGCTGATGTGAATAGATAAATTAAGTTGATGCAGTATTTTAAGCATTATACATAAAGGTAATGCATTACATATGGATTACTTGTATCTGTAATACTTGAAAAGTTGCATTGCTCAACATACATATGTACTTTGCATTACATGATGTAGACTTATTCAATTGAATAAGCTATTAAAAGAGAATATCTGGAGGTAAAAGTGCAACAAGATTCTTTACCGAAGCATACAGAGGCATTACACTAGTTATTAGCAGCAACAGACACAAGCAACACAACAGAGCAAGTCAAAGAAAAGACTAGAAACATCTGGATTTACTAATGCAGAAATAGACCTACTTTTGATATAATTACCTTTAAGTGTGAAATGAGAAGATGAGCTCTTACTTGTTTCTGTGGTTATTCACAGGGCATCCGGGATGTTTTCAACATGCGGGCTGAAGATAAGATAGATTGTGTGTGAAGCGTGGATCCTGTCCAGGCGCGGCCCACGTCACACAAGCTACAAACTACATCCACTCTGGGTGAGGACGATGGTCATGCTGCTACTATTTTACTCTGAATGCTGCTTATCAGCAATTCACACAGATACTCTAGTTGTGTGAGCAGTAAGTCTATGTATTTCAATGGGAATTTGCCCTCACACAGAGACATGTGGATTCACAATATGTTCAACGCATTCGTGGTCACAACTAAATGTCCAGAGTTGAGGGTCAGTAAATATGCAAATGTGACATACATACATTAAAATAAACTGTTTTTGAGAAACAGACAGGAGTAGAGGTACAGTAGGAGTCCATTCATGTCCCGCATTGTATAATCTACACTAATGTATCCCCCTATGGCTGGATATTGGACCTCAAGGTAACAACGTGCACCATCTGGGTTGCCAAAAAGTTACACATATGTTCTTGAGCAGTAAAATGTTCATTTATATGTAACAATTTCTCAAAAAGTATACTTGATTAAGGGCAAATTATTGTTCCCTTGAATTGAAGTACAAGATTGTCACCGGAGGCACCAGACTGGGCTCTTTAAGGTACAAACCACAAGGGTACAAATAACAACCTAATGTCAGCGTTACAACAGCTGTACCTTAGAGGGTTCTGCCCCAGTGCTGATGTACTCCTGCTTGTAAGGTACAGAAATAAACCTTCTTTTCTGTTCTATATACATTATAATTGGTACACTTTTTAGATGTCTAACAACACAGATCTGCTCATATTTTCCTCATTCCTCATTCAATGCCAGTTTATTTCGCTTTGCAACATTTCTCAATTTTGTCCCCATTTGCAGTCTTAATATTGTGCATGTGCAGGTTCCCCATGTGCAGCCAAAACAGCTCTAAGCTGTCAAGGTAAGGTCGTAAGACAGTGTCCTGTTAGTATCTGGCACCAGGTCGTTTGTAGTGGATCCTTTGGGTTCTGTATTTTTCCGGATGTGGAGCCTCCATGGATCGGACTTGTCCTAGCACGTCCCACAGCTGCTCCACCGGGTTGGGATCTTGGGAATTTGGCAGCCTGGTCAACACCTTTGGCTCTTTTTTGCGTTCCTCAAGCCGTTCCTGAGCAGTTTTTGTGGTGTGTCAGGGCGTATTGTCCTGCTCGTTGGGCCACTGCCACCGAGGAAGTGTGGCTTCTGTTCTTATTCGTTACCACCACTGTTTTTTGGGGGTTTTCCCCAATTAATTTCTTGTTTTTTTCTGATATAGTTTTGAACCATTTTTCAAAGTCAATGAAGCAAAGTTTTTGCATTTTCCCAGTATTTCCACAAGGGGGCAGTGTTGCATAGCTGAGTTTTGAGGAAGCTATTTGGGCCTTATAGTTCTTACTTGCATTATATTGTCTCTTGCACGTGTGTGTTTTACTTGCTCCTCCATGTGAATGAGTATATCATTTTTAGGTGTTTCCTTCGGCTAAGGGTTCCAGGTGTGTGTCAGTAAATTCTCAGTGAAGAAAGACTTACATTTCAGTGAGCCCACAACACGTGTGACCATTTAAGTGCCGACATGTGTATTCATGTGTGTGTTTCTATGTATGCGAGTGCTGTGTGGGGGTTCAGGGGTATGGATTATTTCGCCCTGGGTCTTATTCAGGGAGGCCAGTGGAGCGTGAGGTGGCGAGGAGAAAGGGGACATTGTTGTGGTCCAGATGAATGTCATAGGTGCCTCAGAAAATAGATTCACTCATGGGGGGTTCAGCAGAAACAAAATTGCAACAAGTGCCTGACCCCTCAGACTGTGACCGTGCTTGAACCCCTTTTATGAAGGGATTAAATGTATCAATTGTCATGGTCTAGCTCCTGTATGTTGGCTGTGTCTGATTGATGTTAGATCACTGAGGGGAAAAAAAGACAATGTATTAAAAGTGTATTTAGTCTGGTCTGAAATGAAACTTTATGACTAACGTGTTTGTTTGAATTTTCTGCCACTTGCTCCAAAGCCCCAGTCGTCTGGTACGGGTAGAAACATTCCTCGGAATCACTTGGAGATAACTTTTGTTATTGATAACTTTCCTTATCTCTTTTTTTCTCTCTTTGTCTCGCACACAATATCTCCACGCCGACATCTGGTTTGTCTCTGCAGAACGCTTTCAGACAACCCACCATCATCACTGGTCGGAGCTGAAGAAATAGTGCACGGCAGTGTTTCCCCTCTATGATTTACTCGCAAGTAAATGAGAGCATAAAAAGGCTCTGTGTCACAGAGAGAATGGAGAGTTATGGGCCAGTGGCTCACTCGCTGCCTCGGCCCTCGGGACCCTTGGGGGGACCAGGGGCTTGCCACGATGTCTTTACCCTCAGAGCCTTTACACTATTTATGAACTCTCCGGGGTGTGCATGGGCCTGTGATTTACGGCTCTCCATCTGGTTCTGTGGGGATATTGTTGTTGATACTGAGAACACGGACTCCAATGGAGATGGAGTCTCTGTGCGGGGACTGTCATGGTTGGAATCATGGGGATCAGCATGTCGTTAAAAGGGGTAAGCCATACGTGGGTGGTTTGACTTGAGTTTGGGCATTGGGTCATAGAAGTGGGCAATTATAGATGTGTGGTGGGTGAAGCAGTGAAAGAGAAAAAGCCTGAAATATATTAAATAGATGACACGACCAGTGGTTATCGTTCCA
This sequence comes from Diplodus puntazzo, assembly GCA_963678695.2. Classification (NCBI taxonomy): domain Eukaryota; kingdom Metazoa; phylum Chordata; class Actinopteri; order Spariformes; family Sparidae; genus Diplodus; species Diplodus puntazzo. The sequence continues at coordinate 16,665,106 of OZ023172.1, forward strand.
CCTGGTGCCCCCATGTTGAGAGTGCCCTCTCGGATGCCCCTATTGTAGATAAAACATGATGAAGTGCACTCCAGTGGACAAAATGTGTTGAAGTGTCCACTTTCTTCAATATAACACTTTAACATATATATATATATTTAATAAATCATGACTTTCTACGTGCTGGTACAACCCTCATACATGTGGTGCCCCTTTTTAATTTTTTTGGCCCCTGCCCCTTAAACATCCAGACTCCGCCACTGGACAGTACGGTATAAGGAAGAGTGCAGAAAGAAATGTCAAACACAAGGACTAACATAAAAGCAAAAAACTATGACCTTTTGAGCTGGTGTTGAAAGTGTTGAAATTGCAGCAAAGTATGTAAGATGGATGTACTTATGACTGCACTGAACTTCGCCAGAAACAGAAAATGTACTTTTACGTCTGGCTAGTGAATCTTGGGAGACTTCAGAATCCTCTGAGTCCACTAAAATCCAGACCCCTGAAGATTTAATCAAACTGACCTTAAAGGACGCATTTTCATACTGCTTCACTTTGTTTGGCGGACCCTGCCAACTTTCTAGCTCCAAACTGTGTTCAGGGGACCTTATTTTCCTCTTCATCAATATTGTTAAAGTGATGTGAAAGGGGGCAACGCTGATGAGCCCTGATGTGATTATTGCTCAGCCCTACATCTCCCCTCAGCTCTGTGCAGCATTTCAGCATTTTTACAGTTCATTAGTTTGGTTTTATGTCTCACCTCTTTCATTAGTGTCAGTTTTTGGCTGTATCTAGCTCTCATAAACCCAATTGAGGTGATCTGCCCAGCACCAAACAGCACAGAGACTGAGTTAGTGACAGCTGGTGAACATATTTTAGCTTCTAGCTAGTCCAAATGAAATGCGTCTGCTGGATGTGTAAACATCTAACACTAACTTTGGAATCTCATATTTTTTTAATGATATGATCTGATGTTAGCATTCAACAACTTCCTAGCTATTGTTACTGTTTGATTACATCCACTGTGTTTCACTTCCAGGTTTAGACAGATGTCTCCAAGACAGTGTGTCGATATATCTGAATGAATTGACACTATTCCCTGAGTGTGATATCAGAGGGAAATGGTCGCCTTGTGAATATGGTCTATTGAGTAAAGTGAAGACAGCTTTAATTTTACAGACCCAGATCAGGGTCAGGTCAAAGCTCAAGAACAAAGTTTGGTTGATCCAGCTATTGGCCCTCACTATATCAACTGCCAACTGCACGACCCTAAGTAAAACATTATGGGATGAAAAACACAAGCCAGCAAAGTACACGTTACTGATGAGGAACACATGACAAGCTGTATGTCTGAGTAGGCCTTTACACGCCGGCTAATGCGTCAAGTGTTGCTGTTGTTCTCTGTCTATCAATAGAACGATGAATGTGCATCGTGAAGCAATTTGAGGAATGTTTTGTGGATTAAACGTGAAACAAAAGCAAACTGCCCTTCAGACGGTGCACAATTTTTACCTCGGAGATTTGAAAAGTATTTCTATTTAAAGTGTCGTTTACAGTTTCTTTCAAATGTCAGTCTGCAGTCTGGGCTGGAGTGACAGTTAAATCCCTAAAAAAGAAAAGATGAATGCCTTCTGAAAAAAAATTGTTTGAAATTTGTTTTTATAAAAAAGCATTGTAGTTTAAAAAAAGAAAAAGGTGAAAAAAAAAAAACAGTTAAGCTGCGCTCCGCCCTGAGCTCTCAGATCTGGATCAGTTTCCTCAAGACGTCGCCTCTTTCTGGTAAATGGGTGGGATTCCTGATCTCGTCCCTCCAGGGGAGTACAAGTGCATGAATAGCTAATGTTCCAAACGAGACCTCCCCCGCTTTTATTTGATGCCAGAGAATTTCCTCTCCACTGTCAGTAAAACAACAATCTGAAGACGGCGCTGCTCAGAAACCCAGCTCTTACGAAACTACACTTGTCAGTGTCAGATGGAAAGTTTAGATATTTCCCCCCAAGATTCATCCCAGAAGAACAAACCCAGATTGTTGAAAATATGTGATTTATGTTCCCATTGGCACCTGTTGAGAGAAAGGTGGAGAGCATCGAGCTGACCTCCTCGTGACTCGTGTCCATTATGAATGCCTAATGTGTTCAGAGTGTCAGTCAAGTGAAGCATTTGGCCCCCCGTTCATGATAAGAGATACATATGACATCGATGCGCTCGCTGGCCCATAGCAGTCCATTGTCGGGGGCCTCTGTTGCACCTGATGTGAGACGACTGCCAGCGCTACACTCCCTTAACAGAGCTTTAATTGTTTTATGTCCTCTCCGCATTCTTGGGCTTCGGTTTTCTCCTCAGCACACACACACACACACACACACACACACACACACACACACACACACACACGTGTTCATACGTACATATACAGACTGAAGCAACACTCATCGGACTTTAGTTTTTCTTTTCCAGTGAAGTGCTACGCTTGGCTCGCAGTACCAACAAATACAAGCATGTGGGAATGTGGCTTTTGGAGGAATGACTGGCTCTGGAAGTGAAACCACATTGTACTGAGTAAAGACAGCAGCATGAGAGACACTTACTGTAAGTGAAAATAAAACCCCAGTTCACCTGAATCATACTTCTACAATGCCATATGGATGTGTTTTGTGGTGATGTTGTAACTTGAGAAACTTTATTACATACAATATATTAAAAGTGGAGCTTGTGACCTTTTAAAGCAGGGTTCTTAAATGGAAGAACAAAATAACATACATGTTTTTATTAACTAAAGCCACATCTTTCACATCTTAAAGAATTAATAATAATAACTTTTGAAAAATGCTGCAGTAAAACAAATTGATAATGATAAGCTACTAATAACAATATGGGATATGATCATGATTTTATGATCTAATCATTTAAAGTTCTGTAGTGAAAGTACAAGAAAGTTGTAACAGATGTAGGTCTGTGTATCTCAACAAAGTCCCTCTGAGTGCGTCAAACAAACAAACACATTGTGGAGCAGGAAAAACGTTTTTCGGTCTTCCTATCCCATTGATTGCTCTTTATATTCATCTCTTGACCTGTTGGTTGGGAACCACAGATTACGCAATGTCAAAATACCCTTGTCCTACAACCCCAAAGACAATTCCATTCTCATTTCCCACAGCTGAACCACACTTGCCTCAACTATTTGACACACCTGTCTTGTATCACAGGAGCTGCCATGTTTTTCTTTTTGGATATTTCCTGCTGCCGCTGCCAGGACCTCATTTACTCTTATTCAGGGCTGGGAAACGGGTTTTGGACACTGGGGAAATCTGGTGTGCCTCTGCTCCTCTCACAGCTAATTAGTGTGTGAACTAATTGCATAGCTAACTTTAGCAAAGCGACAGCCTAGTTCCATCTGTCCGCTATCTATATAGAAGGGAGGGAGATGGAGTAGAGCCTTCTGGTGACATCTAAGCTCCTTTTAGAACATTCTAGCGAGAACCGTTACCTCAGAAGCCTGTCAGCTGGTCCAGCCTGGTTCTAATGACCTTTTCTCATATTGACAACATGCTTAAGGAAATTGAGAGCTTTTTGCAAATGACCGCAAACACTTTGTTGAAGTTTCCAAACATGGTGTCAGTCCAGCTGCTCTGAGTATCCATTGACTGTCAGACATTTTTTGGAAATACGCTTATTACCTCTTTCATCTCTCGTCTCACGTCTGTATGCTAAATATGAAGCTGGCCACCAGCCTATAGCTTTGCTTAACATGCCGACTGGAAGCGGGATGAAAAGGCTTGCTCCCTGCCAGTGGCGGACTCAAGATGTTTGAGGGGCAGGGGCAGATACAATAAAAATGGCACCAACTGTAAGTGGTGGGGCCCTAGCACGCAGAAAAGGGCACTGGAAGGGCAATTTATCATGTTTTGTCTACCAAGGGGGCAATTTCCCTGCGTTTTTTTGGATATGGGGGCACCATGGGGGGCAATTGTTTGATTTCCGAACAGGACAAGTTCTGGATACAGGCAAGCTAGCTGACTTCCCTCACCTCATCTTTTCTTTTATGCCAAGCTAAGCTAATTTCCTGCTGGCTGTAGCTTCAAGCTAGTATCAATTTTCTAGTCAAACTTTTGGTAAGAATTTAAACATTTATTTCCCAAAATGTTGAACTTTGGCCAACTGCTGCTCTCTGACATCTCTGATATAAAGATCTCAAACTCTGAGCTAATCAAGCTACAATATTAAACTAACTACTTGATTATATTTTAAATATTTACCAACTATTTGACTACCCAAACAGCCGTTTTGGTTGTCATTTATTTTTACTGTTAGGCAGCCATGGCACTTTGATGGGAGCAAGTGTTAAGTGACACAATATAAAGAGCAACCAAATTTGCGTATCAAGGAGGCTGGGGTGCCCTCATCATTTTTTTTGCCCCAGCCCCAAAACATGTTGAGTCTGCCACTGGCTGTGAGTGTCCTGTGTGAAACCAAAAGTCAACGATGACTAAGTTTAACCATGATCTTTTGCGAACTTTATCTAGGCACTAAATCTAACTTAAGTAGTTTTCGAACCCAAACTTAACCTAACTGCAACCATTCCCGTCTAATCCGTTATTCCTGTCACTGCTAGCCGTCACTGGTCATTTATGTCATGTTGGGAATAACTGGCATCTCATAAACTCAGTCAGTCACCCTTATGTATGAGAGCGTGTTGTATGTATGTAAGTGAGGAAACATATTTTTATGTTTCTGTGAACCGTTGAAGCTGTACTCCAAAATCATTATTGAATTTTCTCCTAACTGAGGAGAAGTGCCACTTACAGGATTACACTCAGGCACAGTGAAATATTCAGACTTAAAGATTTCACACACATTCTCGCTTTCACAGCTTGATAATGACGGTTCTTGTTTAAAGCTTTAAACACTGCTCCCTTTGTGGCAGGTGAAACCAAAGTTTGTCTGAGGTGAGCCGGAGGCTCTCAGGGTTTGATGACCTAGACTTCCCCTGATCATGCTCTCAAAGTTGCAGCTGATGAGGAGAACAGACACCCGTTTCAAACAGAACCCCCCACCTGCCGCTCGCCTTCCTGAGGTCGAGGCTGAGTGGGCGGTTTGAGGGACTCTCAGTCAGACTCAAATATGATATGCAGACGCAACCAACAGATGACAGGAGAAGGAAAGATGAAGCTTGATTGTGAGGGATCGATTTAAAGTCAAGGAAGTGGATCAGGTTTCTGGGAAGCTGAGATGTGGGTGAACGGAGGGTGGCTGCGGAAGAGATGGAGGAGCACAGCGGGACTTGACATTTCCATTACTTGTTAAAGTGAACATGTAAAGGTGTCAATCACAAGACATGGTGTTAAAGTGGCAACTGGTTTAGAAATGACAATACCAATTTCAAAGTAAAACACAATGCGGTGCGGTTTGGTAGTTAATCCTCTGTGGATTTGTTCAGCAAAACTTATCAATATGTTTATCCAGCTTATTGTGCACATATATGGCAGTGGTAATAATGATCCAAAATCATTAAAAATTGCAAAACTGCAACAACAAAAAAAAAGTGGCCTCTTGATGGTAGACACCAGAATCCCTCATCAAATATAAGCACCAAAGTCTCACATCTAGATAAAACACTGCCCTTATATTCAGTACATTTTTGGCCACCTTCGTCAATGGTTACCACTTTAATACTTTCCTAATAGACTACACAACAGATTATAGACTCCACTTACAATACAATGAGCACTTGTGTGAAGGAGTTCCTGGGATCAGTCAGTTACCTCACCCAATGACATCATCATCAGAGGACAACTTGACACCAGGTACTGATGTAACGATTACATGTTAAAAATAGAGGAAAAGGACCGGGACACCAGACATGATGCATTGAAATGTTCTCTATTGAAGGTCGAACACTAATGGACTGTGCGGCTCCAGGTGTGCCTGTGCTCCTCTTACACTCATGTCCTTTACGTAACACCACAAGTCATACTCCTTCTGCTGGGGCCTGAAATTCATCACCCAGTCTCATGCTATGGTTGGCCACACAGGACAAAACATACACGCTGTTTCCGATTTCTGCCCCATAAGCTTTTGAGTTAGAATTATAATCTTGACTTTGTGAGAATATTAATAACATTAGGGGTGGAGATAAACAAATGAAGATTAAGTGAGCGAGGAAGAGGGAGAGAACCTTTAACATCGTGGCAGCTCCTGCCATAAACTATGTAAGCCCATTTCCAGATAAAAAGTCAAAATAACGAGATAGAAAGTCATAAATGTGTGGTGGTCAGGTTTGGTAGCAAAAAGAAGCTCTTTATTTTCTTTCAGCCTATTTATATCATTAACATAAATAATGCTTATTACATAAAAATGCATCATCTTTTATTACAATAATGGTTGTTGGTAATGTACTAATGTCCCCACGGATGTTTTATTTTACTGTTTTCATGGGAGCTCAAATCCCTTCTTCCCTCTGGCTCCCTGATTACTTGAACTTGGCCGATAAATAAGGATAAACTGCTCATGATGGATTCAAAAAAACACGTCCTAAATGTTATCTGATCACCGTCCCGATACAATAACACTCATTCTGTTCTGAAATGCAGCTCATGCTGGCACCTGCCAGCCACCTGCTTTGTATGTCCTGCTTCATTATTTTAATCCTTGCACAACGGCTGAGTCAAAAGAAAAGCGTTTCATTGTTAATCAGTGAACTTAGTGCAATAACAAAGTGTACACTTGTATCTCCTGATTTTGTATGAGCTCAATGACGTGAGTGACAGACACACCGGCGTTTTTTCCTGTGCTCATTGGACAAGTCGCTCGCTGCTGTCTTTCTGTTTCACTGAGTGTGAAAGATACACATGAGGGGCAAGACTGTTCAGGCAGGAGATCTTATCAAACCTTCTATTGGCTGGATTTCATAAGTAGGCAAAGTAGGCAAAACGTAAGAACCAGACAACTGTTGAATTCATGCCCTCAACAAATAAGGGCCAGCTTGTCACCAGAGTAACTCCTCACCGATGCTAACTGTGTTCTCCTTATATGTCCATGACTGTTAGATCGTTAGCTCAGTTAGCAAACAAGCTTGTCAAAATATGTTAGAAACATTATTTATTGACATTTTGCACACAATTCTAAAAATGATTTATATTCTTGAAATCTTTCAGAAGAAATAAAAACAAAATCACCTCAAAAATGTTTTGTGTTGGAACAAGACAAACAGAAGAGTCCCCGAGCTCCCCGTCCGGACCGCTAGCTGCATAGCTAACTGTCTAGCTACAACAGCTAGCAGCAGTTTGCAGTTGCGACAGGTGGCCCACTGTGACATAGAGCACCTTTAATTTCTATAACTTTGGACTGAAGTGTAAACAGTTAGATACTCTTACATAATAACATTTTGATCAAATGCCTCTTATTAAAACAGTGTGTAGAATATAGTGGTATCTGGTGGTCAGGGTTGCAGATTAAATGAAGCTAAACCCAACTCATCTCACCCTCCTCCACGGTGGCTGCTAAAAACATGGAATAAAAGCCATCATGGCGGCGCAACATGGTGGACCCACTCCCTATGTCGACATTAAAGGCTCTGGGGTAAAAAAAACAAACAGCAATATTTACTTTGAAATGATTAAACACTTATTCAATTATAATTGTAAATGTTATATACATTTTTTGCCCCAAAAGTCTGGACTATTTTCCCAAATGTGCTGCAAAGACATACAGTGCTAATACATAAATCAATAGAATATACACTCTAAGAATGACATTGATTGGTAAAACTGTAATAGTTTATCTAACAAGTCCCACCAGAATATCTGATGTCCTACAACAGCAACGATACAATCACGTATTCTAAAATATGCTGCAGATTTCGGAGTATATTTAGCATCTCACTTGTGCGCCGAGCGTACAAAAGCCTCCAGTATTTTCCCACCACGTCTGCATACATAATGTGGGTGCCACTTGGGCAGTGATCAGAGATAGCATTACACACCCTCTGAGGCATTTCCTGTGGCGTTTCCTGCTTTCTTCACGACTTCATGTGCTAATGTCCATTAATCCTGTCAAGCTTTCGGCAGCTCTCTCTGTCTCAGGCTCTGATATCACAAAGCCTCTCTCTCTCTCTCTCTCTCTCTCTCTCTCTCTCTCTCTCTCTCTCTCTCTCTCTCTCTCTCTTACACTTGTCGCTCTGGACTGAAAGCAGCAGACTGGGGCTCCCAGTATTTCACAGCCGATGGTGGAGATAAGCTTTCTGATGTGTGTAGGTGTGCACATGCTTGTGTGTACTTGTACAAGAGGGAAGACAGAGATCTGCAGTGTGTACAGCTCAGGCCGGGGGGGGGGGGGGGGGGGGGGGGACTGTCTGGGAAATTGTAAAACTAATGCCGAGCCGTACAAGATCTGTCAAAAAGATCTGTAAACGATTGCTAATCCAAATGGATGAGCTGACGTTAAAGACATGGGGTCAGGAGCAGTGGCGGACTCGGGATGTTTGAGCGGCAGGTTAAAAAAAAAAAAGGGGGGGGGGGCATTAGCTGTATATGGTGGGGCATCAGCGAACAGCAAGTCAAGATACATTTAAAGTGAACTGGAAGAGCACACTTGAGGACGCTTCATAACGTTTTCTCCACTGGAAGGACACCCCAAAGGACTCTTTATTACTGTGGTCCCGGCCTATTTGAACCTGTACTGCATCATCTGTATTGTTGTGTCTGCATGGCTCAATAAAACATTTTTCAAAAACCAACATCATGCGTTTGAGTCATCTGATATCACAAGCAGTCGCATGCACGTCTATAATGATTTTTATTATGACTGCCCTCATTTTTCCTTCAGTCATAGCCTTTGTTTGTGAGCCTATTTTTGGCTTCTCCTCTGTCATATTGCCCTTTGACACCATAAAACTAGACGTCGTTTATCTCTGGCATGACACAGTTCAGTCCCCTCGCTGTCTGCCATAGATAAGCTTTGCCTCAGCCATCACACCTTCAGAATTAAATGAGTCAGCGAAGTCACACATTAATTTAGTGATTGCAGCTCTAAAACCTTCTAAGGACATGTCTCACTTTCAAGGAAACCCAAAAGTAACTGATAGTGGGCATTGAAAGCAGAGATTTGGATGTTGCTTCTGCTGTCCCACAAGTTCTTTTCAGCAGTGGGGGACCCAAGATGTTTGAGGGGCACCAGCTCGCAGAGAGTTGTGATATATTTATAGTGAAGACAGAGGAATACACCACCTTTTCCACTAGACGGGCAGCATAGAGGGGCACTTCATCACTTTAATTATGAGATAAAAGGTCAAAGTTACAACACCACTGACTTTTTTACGTCATAAATATATATATTTTTATCTAATCATGATTTTTTATCTCATAATTCAGATATTTTATGTCATGATTTCAACATTTAATCTCATAATTTTTATCCCATGATGATGCCTTTTTAATATCATGATTAGGATATATATATATATTAAGCTTAGTTTTATCTTTTTATCTTTTTATCTTAGTTTTAAATTCATTTTATTTAACTGGCAAAAAAGGGGCTTGCATAGATATCAACTGAGCTAAAGTAACAAATGTCAACCCAACACTTACAAAATACCTGCAGTAATGCTACCATAAGTTAATAAAAGATTAAAAGATGGCTGTTGCTATTTGCTGTGTCTCCAAATGGTAAAAAAAAAGAAACTTCGAAAAACAGAGGGTAAAAATAGACAGCCGTGGCTGGAAACGATGTGAAAGTAAGAAATAACACAACAACTCCATGTACACACACTATCAGATGTGCATAAACATCGTTAAACGCAGGAAATATTTATCTTGAGTTCAGGAAGTCATTTTGTGTGTCCCATACCCCAAGTCATCCTAGATAAATGCCTGTTTTCTGAGCAGCACATCATTTCCTGATGTTGCCGAGTGTCACACGACACAACAGGCCATTTAGACGTCGTAAGGCGACAGCCAAGTGAAACCAAGTTTGTCGGAATTTCGTTGGAATTTACCATTAAATGATAAAATCAAACAGGCATCAACACATGTCAAAACTGGTATAGTTGAAATTGTTTTCAATCCGTCCTAAGTTCATGACCGCAACCTTCTAACTTGAACTCAAAACTATTTGGACTATGGGACTTCCACTTAACTGAAAATGGCCATGCGTGCTGACACTTGTGCAGGGGGGGGGGAAAAAACAGTTGTTAGCAACCTATAATTTCTTTCATCGGAGGACTAGACAGTGACATGTCGAGAGGGATGGTATTGTGTGTCTGTTCAGCTGCTACCTGAGGGGAAATCCTTATCACTTTCAGGATTTCAGCGGTTTCAGTTGACAATGAAGTCATCTCACCGTGAGAAAGATGATACTGTATGCAGCCTATCCCCTTCTGGGACAAGCCATTTAGGTCGCGACCTCACCAGCGCCAGAGGTATTACTCACCAGTCGGCAGAAAGCGCGAGACGTATAGATCACAATGTGAAGGATGGGTCATTTAACAACAATGTTGTCCAGACAGAGTGGCTCTCTCTGCCGAAAAAGTGGCAAACATCCGTTTTAATTCAGCGCTTCTCAAGGATTACAGTGAATTCAATAAGAAGGAGGGGCAGCGATGTGAGGAATAAGGTACACAGACTGTGCTGTTCATTCCCCATGGGTTCCTCAGAATGACCCAGTTTCCATTCAGTGATCACAGCCATGTTCTGCCCCTGCACTGTGTTTTTGTGCCCTAACGATAGACTATTAATACAGAGGAAAGGGTCCGAGTTTGGTTTTGGGTTTCCTTTACACTCTGTCTGCACGCAGGGAAGTAACTGGAATCAATTACTGCTACTGTAAATGTCAACATAACACAAAAGTATTAACTGGCGTCCAAGGTCTTGCACTTAAAGCAACGTGATCTCTGTAGAGATATGTGATCTAGTTGTTAAAAAAAAACAAACATATTTTAAAAGAAACTATCAAACCAATGAGAGTGTGGGCAGTTGCAGGTTTCAGTTTCTCTGACTCTCTAAGTTACAAGCAGAAACGTAGGTGAAAATAATTCCCTATAAATCATGAAATCACTGTCTCAACTGGCAATGAGAAGGAACTAGTAATATTTGTACAACTAAAGAAAATATCTACAAACAAAGGGAATAATATCAATGTCTCCATTATTCTCTGAGCTCACATGAAGAAGTTACAGAGTCACGAAAGAACTGCTGCTTTGCACAGAAACTCTCCAAAGAGGAAAAAAAGCAAAAAAAAGAGCAGACCTGTCATAAACTAAAACAATGTGACCTCTGCTACCGTCTGTAAATCCTACAAGGACCTTCGGGGACTGAGATTGCCTGAAGCCAGCTGCTGAAGAGAACAAAACTGAGGAGTTAAAAAAATAAACCAACATGTTTTATAGGCCCAGTGCGCAGTCACGCAGAGGTACATTCATCGCTAACCATTTTCTATGTTTTACAAATCCTTTGGGGATCGTTTTTTAAGAAAATGTAAGAATGTGTGCTTGTAGGCTAAACGTTCGTGGTGCCATTTTTCCAAAGAGTAAGTTCCACTCATACCTGCCATATTTGTGTTCGGACTTGTTTTCCGACACAAACTAAGGACGTTCAGTTCTGTTCTGGACTTTACCAGGTCTTCATGTTCCTCCTGTCCATCACACACATTTCATACTTTAGTTACTGGTTACTTTGCAGACTGCATAAGAGCCAAACTCCAACATTTTTTTTATAAAAAAAAAATTTCTGACTCCTTCTGATAATCAGTCGACCAAGCGTAAACAGTATATACATACATGTAAAATACAATTTGTACTTTTGATTCTTTCAAGCACATTTAGCTTTGGATGATTTGAGACTTTTACCTGCGTCTGACTGTTGGGAACTTTTTACAACACCACCAGTTTATCTTTCAACATCAACACATCTGGAGATACGTGGTTTTCACTGGGTAGGAAGGGTAACCTGAAAAGTAGCTAGTAACTAAATGTAGTGGAGTAAAAATTACAATATTGAACTATTGAGATGTAGTGGAGTAGAAGTAAAAAGTTCCATCAATACTCAAGTAAGGCATCTTGAATTCGTACCTGTACAGTACTCGAGTAAATGTACTATGCAGATTAAAGATACTGATAAATGATTGTAATGTAGTGAAGAAGAAACTAAAATACAGGGGAAGTGTTTAATAATCACCTCAGTCACACAAACAATTTGTTGAGTTTTCTGTTCGCTGTTTCCACTGATGGAGTGTAAGAGTGTAGATTTACTCAAGTACTCCTGCTGCTTTATACTTCTACTGATTACTTTAGTTATTAGTTGAGTTACAGATTACATGCTGCATCAGAGCCAAATATGTAAGTTAATTTTACTTTGATATTCTAAGACTTTTGCTCAAGTAATATTCATATGGGTGACTTTCACTATTTCCAAAGTAATATTTATGTTGTCGTTACATTAACTCAAGTATGACTTATGGATACTTTTAAGACCACTCAACTGAATCTACTCCCTCATCAGCCGACGGTCAGCGGTACTGACGCAACGCTACAGGGACGCGCGTGACGTCACTGACGTTGTACCGCCGGACATATGAAGACACCGGCGTGTGAGCGGGCGAACCTGCCGAGTGTGTCAACAGGTGAACGCCGCTCGGTGTGAGACCTTTTAACCGCTATTAATGAAGCCCGAAGCAGGAAACCGAAGATTTGCGTATGTGCTGTCTGCAAGAAAGACATCTCCAAAGAGAAAAAGTGAGTGAACATCGTCTAACATCGAGCCCCTCTCTCTCTCTCTGTGTGTGTAATGGTTTAGCCCACAGGCAGGTTAAACACAGAGGTGATCCATAGGAGCAGGTGCTACCTGTGGAGCAGCCTGCAGGCCAGACTGCAGCCTGGGAGGAGAGAGATGCACGCTGACAGATGATAATAGAGAGACTGACGGTGGAACAGGTTGCATAAGAGGGAGGAATAATGAAGACCACGTTGCTGTGAGATGCACCCTTGATTATGAGATGTGTGTGATGGACAGGAGGAACATGAAGACCCAGTGAACTCTGACACCCACCCTGCTTTTTTTTCTTTTTCTTCTTTCTTTTCAAATTGATCTTGCGTAAGTGGATCTTACAAAAGAGCCGTCCGGCCTTGAGATTGATGTTGTTCTCGTCAAACGCTGACAGTTTCAGATCAGACACTGATGATGTTTTTTCCACTTGGACAGACATCGGGGTGTTATGTAAGAGCAGCAGATGGAAGAAGGGGGTGGAACTGTGAAGTTTTTTGGCCCTTCACAGGTGACTTTCGCACTGAATCATCTAAGCTTTCATAAGTGATGATTAAGTTTTAACGTGGCCCTTTGTGACATATGAAGTTTTGCATATATGATCAACAAGGCCCCTTTTATCACTGTCACATCCGCTCCTGCTGTTGCTGCTGACTTAAAGACTCGGTTAGACATATTTAGAAGTATTCCCTGTCAGAAGATTGATATTAATACCGTGCAGTATATGAAGCTGCAGCCTGCAGGCAGTCAGATTGGCCTGGCATTGACCCGAAGATTTATATAGAAGAAACTAGATACCAGATGGAGAGATGGCGGCCATTCAAACCAATGTGAATTGCTTGTGTATGTACAAAACAGTTTTTCTGGCTTCCGTGTTATGTTACTTCCTGGTTATGCAGCCCATCTCATATGCGCAGTAGAGTTTCTCCTGCTTGGCCCGTAGACTTTATATTGTGATGATGTAACATATTTTTGAATCTGCTTTTCTCAGCTTGACGGAAGTTTACAAATATAAAACCACCATGACTCAGAAACGCATAAAACAAAGGCTAACTTCCGGTTTAGCGTTTGGCTAAAATAATGATAAGACTTTCCAAATTTTATTAGACTGAGTGGATGAAATCATGACAGTGAAACGAGTCATTTCACAGGGGTTGTGACGCTCCCAAAAAATGTATCCACCATTTTACAGATGCTTCTTTCACAATGTTCGCTTGCGAAGTCCGTTTGGATCCCCAGTGCATCACGTGGTGATGTTATTACACGGTTTTGCCCCTACAAGAACTGTCTTCGAAGTCACATGGGTTAGGGCCTTTTTTCTCTGACGCCACGCTTGTTTGCTTGAATGCTGGGATAATGCTGTGCCGCTGTGTTGCAGGTCGTATAAACACAGGGAATCTGACAAACTGTTATCATTTCAACACTAAGTGGTTGAGTAGCAACTGAAAAGTTACTGGACAATGAAAATCTAGATGGAAATTGGTCCATATTTTAAGGTAAAACAACATATGTGATAACCCATTAGCTAACGTTACCATTCAACCACCTCCTAGCTAACGTTACTGTTTGATTATATCCGCTGTGTTTCACTTTCAGACTTAAAGAAATGTGTCCAAGATGTGTGTTGATATTTTAGAACTACTGTATGGCGGTGCTATCATATCATGTGACGAGGAAGTGGTTGAATGCTGATGTCAAATATGTAAAACGACCTGATGTCCCTCAAGATATTGAGCATCCATTGTGTTTTCAGTTGCCGATCAATCTTAAAGCACTGAAAGGATAATGATTTGTCAGACTGCCTGTGTTTATACAGCTTGCAGTCTGGAACACAGCTGAGCTTTCCAGACCTAGGAGAAAATTGGCTGCCATGTGAATATGGTCTATATACAATCACACTATTATGAGAAAATGATTTGTTTATCTTTAAATCTTAGTCTAAGCTTTGTGTGTTTATTCTGCTTCATCCCTGATCAGAGAGGAGGTTGGCTGGAGAAAGATGGCAGGTGTTCCTCTTCCTTTCTGAGTCTCGTGAGAATGTAATCGGAGATTGGATGACCTGTGTGCCACCCTGTAATGTTAACCCAGAACAGACCCTCTCCTCTCCTCTCCTCTCCTCTCCTCTCCTCTCCTCTCCTCTCCTCTCCTCTCCTCTCCTCTCCTCTCATGTCCTGTCAGTGGTTTGGTCGTGGTGATTTACTGCCTTCCGCTCGTTTTCTAATGACATTGTGGCCCCGGGTTTGCCTAGCATGTGGCTGTAGGGGCTTTTTATCCACGCCGGCAGCATGGCTCTAGAGATAGTAACACTGGTGAATCTGTCTCCGCACATTTTTTTCAGACTAAAATAACTCAGCAACTAGTGGATGGATTGCCATGGAAATATGTGAAGGCATTCATGGTCCCCAGATGACGAATTACCCTACCTTTGTTAGCTCCTTGACTTTTCCTCTTGCCACCTTGATGTCCACATTTGCGGTTTTGAGTAGTTTTGAGTGAATTGTTCACCATGAAATCTGGTTCACATATTCATGTCCCCCTCAAGATGACTTGTAATAACTGTGAGTAGTCACAGTTAATGCTTGTTAGCTAACACTAGCTTATTTACAAGAGTATTTACAGAGCAACGTTAGCATTTATTTCAAGTTGTGTTTCTGTCTCTTTGATCTCTCTCTATCTGACGGCTGCTAAAGTTGCTAAATAGTCCGATACCTGCCTTCCTGCATGCTCCTATGGTAGTTCAAACATGGGAAAGTGCCCTCTAGGGACAAAACATGCCTATATCACACCCCCCTGCACACATGTGGTGCCTTTTTATTTTTATTTTTTTTGCCCCTGCCCTTCAAACATCCTGAATCCGCCACTGTCGCTAACAGTGTCTGAAAACGAAAACGATGTGATGAGCCCGGGTCAGATTGAACAAAAACATTAAAATTGTTGGCCCGGACAGCCAAGCAATAAGCTAAAACTATTTACAAAACCCTTCAGAGTGATACATGTCCATACATTCATCATTATGAATGACACCTTACACATTGTCCCTTTCTTTTCACATAACCGTTTCATTTTGCCTGATCATTGCCACTTTAAGTGCTCTAAACGCGCTCCTGTCTGTTTGTGCTTTAACTCACTATGGTACGAGTAGAACATACAAAAAGAGTCAGTCAAATGCATCCAAATATTTTCTGATCGTATCTTTCTGTGGAAACTCAGAGGGGGACAGATGTCTTGTCTGTCATCGCCTCAAAAGGCCATTGTCAGGCCTACTGTACTCCTCTTTGTCACATGGAAACAAACCCGTCATAGTGACGGCCGGTCAAGTTTATGATGCGCTGCAGCTGTCAAGTAGCTTTTTCTCTGCGTGTCTCCTGATAGATGTTTTTACTGGAGGTCCTTCAGACGGATGGCTCTGCAGGATGTCTCTGGTCCCGCGCTGTATCACGTTTCTCTGCCTTGAAGATTATCTTAAATCACTCCACAACCTGCCCTATTTATACCGAGGTCCAGGTGGCGTGTGTGTGTGTGTGCAAGTGTGCAGCGCCAGTATGTTTGATGGTTTATTGGAAAAACAGTTTGTGTGTGTGTGCTTGCGTGTGCGTCTGTTTCAATGATTGTATACCTGCTATCCTGATGTCCAGTGTGATCCAACACTTTTATCTCTGTCCTGCCTAAAGCAGTTCCAGATGGCATGTGGAGTTCAAACGCTCTGCAGGCGGAAGAGACCCACTGAGCTTCCATAGGAGGCACGATACATATCTGGGGCATATTATATGACCCGAGCAGTTACAGCACTCTTTGGGAGGCTGATAGTAGAATAACAACAGATTAGAAGCAGAGTTCATGAGAAAGTAATTAATGGTTAGGTTTATTTTGAGAAACAAACCGGATTCTCTCTATTGTTTCCTTATCAGCTCTCCATGCCTGAATTGTAGCTGTATCAAAGTAGTCTGATTGTGGGATCTGCTGAAACTCCACTTTCTAGACGGGGCTTGCTTTCGTTAGTGTTTTAAAATCCTCCCTGATAAGCCGTTGGTGTTGATGGACGTGATATCCCCCTGTGCTCTTAATCTCTGCTCGAGGCTGGAGCTGCCCGCGGGAGGAGGGCAGTGAGTCTTTGTGTGGGGGGTCACGATCTTTCACCTGCTGCTGGCAGTCTTCCCTGCTGGGAGGTCACATGTAGGAGCTGAGGCGTGAAGGAGTCGACAAGGGAGGGAGGGAGGAGCAGCAAAGGAGGATGGGACGAGAGATGGCAGAGGAAGAAGTTAATAGAAACACACATTTTGTAGCTATCACTGACTGTGATGTTGTACCTTTACCTGGCTGTGTGAAACATCAACGTTCTGCAGAAAAGGCAGAGTTTGCCGACATTATTCCTACATAGTATTGCTTTAATTGCCCACTTCCTTGCATGCACATTGGCTTGCATCATCTTTCTGTTTCTCTCTACCATTGACTTTATCTGTTTTCATCCTCAGCACTAAGTTTTTTTTCAAGGTTTAGTCATTTTCACCTGTGATTCCGTTGCCATAACAGCAGGTGCGCCATGTGCGGAGGAAGCTGTTGATTATGAAGCCAATCAAAATCAGCCCGCACTGAACGACATCGCAACAACCAGGCGCAAGTAAACTGTATTTCAATCAGGAGAGGCTTTAAGGGAACATGGAGATTTTATTGCCACGTGTACAAAAGAATGAGATAGTTTGGCGTTTAGACTCCGTCGTGATGAAGTAATATTTGGGGAGGTGATGAAGCTGTGCGTAGAAAAGTAAACCCACCGATGGAGTCTAGACACTGGTGGTGGTGGTGATGGAGAAGAGAGGATCCTGGAGGTCTATGGGGGGGGGGTTGATTCTGGTGGATAGAGCCACTGTTATTGTCTGAACACTGGAATTGGCAGTTATTCTAGTCTTTTCTCACTTGTGACAGTAATATGACATTAGATTGTACACATCTAATATATTTTCTGGTGAGTGCAGGAAAAGTTTACAGGTCATGGAAGCAAAGTTGCCTCAAATGCCACAATGCTGTGATCCTAGTAAGATGAGCCGAAATGTGACGGTCTTGCAGTCCAAGGAAAAGATGCCACATCGTCGGACATCTGTCATCAAGTAGCTTTGTTTGAGCCAGACGACGCTGGCTTCAGCTGCGCAGCTGAATGACCTTTCCTGCCCGTCACACAGGAAAAGGAAATGAGCTGTGCTAACAAGCTGAGCATCCAGCTTTAAATTTAGCTTCTTCAGAGATGCACACAGGTTGCACACTCTCTCTTCATTGTGTGAAGCATGAAAGTTTGCTCTTTATAAAGTGTTGTTAACCTTTAGTGAAAAATGTGTCTGAAGCCTTAGAGCCTTCGTCCTGTTAAACATTTGAAATCTGCAATAGAAATAATCTGCCAGTGCCATTGTGGTGTTTTTTTTTAGATTATTGTGATGTCATCTGAAATCTTTGCAACCTTAGCTAAAAGGTTATGACAGTCGATAAAGAATAATAAATGATAAAAGTATTGAAATTGCTCAATATGCCCACAACTACAAAATACACTGCGATTAAAACCATTACGTCTCTCTGACAGCCATCAAACTGCCTCCCTGCTCCCCTCCCGGATTCCCTGCTGCCGCCGCGCGTCTTCACCACGTTTTATGTCACGTGCCTTCATGACATCATCACGCACCTACAACGTGATTAGGTGGAAGACGAAAGTCTTTGCTTCCTTTTGCAAAAGTAATGAATTCTTAAGCTGTTATGGTTTACATTTCAGACTGATTTAAAAAGGATCATGCAAGCAACAATCTCTTGCAGCCAGTAGGTCAGTTTTGATCGGGTTAAAAGCTTTTCACCTCTACATAGACATGTCGGCTTTAAGACACATACTGCCGCCTGCAGAAGATAAAACACCAATCATTTTAATTCTACTTGCCGTGAGTGAAGATGCAAATACCGTCAATCTGGGCCGTCATGCAAAGCGTGCCCTTCCACATGCAAAGCTGTGTGGCTGCCCCACAAAATGCAGCCGGGTGTCACTGATGGAAACGTCGAAGTAAAGATGAGTCCCAGAGAGTTTCAGCATCATTCAAGTTAAATGTATTAACCTCTGTCACAAGCTGTAGATTTGCACATTTTTAATCCAGATTTTTTTTTTTTGTTAAACTTGCCAGGTGGTGTATTTTTGGGTATATTCTGATATGCAACTATAATCTTTCTTAATAATGGCGCCCTGTTGTTGTGATGGACGAGCTCGCGCCGCTGCGACTGCTGCTTCCTGTTATAATTTCCAAATTTCACAGTTTGTCGTCACCTGTGTGGATGTCGGCGTGTGTGCATGTCAGAGGACAAGAGGTTGATGCGTATCTCCATGTGTTTCCTGTTGCACTCAGGTGTGCGTGTGCGTGTGTGTGCGTGCACGTTTGCGGTCGCTCGTGTGTCTCCAGGTCCAGCCCCTATTTCTGTGGCCCAGACTGGAGCAGCAGACGGACATGCAGAGACCTGCTCCGCTCTGCACGGAGATATTTTTGGACTGTTGTGTTACTGAGAGGCAGGCTGTTGGAGGAACTTCCTTTTCAAAACCAAATGATTTTTTTCCAAGTCTTGTAGGCTGGATGATCAACTTTCTATTCATAGCGTAAAAATATAAAACCACGCGGTTATGATCCCACACCTGCAGGGAAGCAGATTCGAGGAGTAAATATTCTCTTGAAGTGAAGGAGGAGACTTGATCTAGATGTTAAGCCGACCCGACCTCCTTACCTTGGGACTAAATACAGATAACCCACATAGAGAACATGACCTGATCTACAGTACAGACACACACTGAATCATCAAACGCACTTGAACATACATGGAGGTGACCATGTAGCCAGGAAGCAATAGTTTAGTGTTGACACAGTCATAGAATACTCATCTCCTATGGATTAATTATTGATCTTGAACTAAGATCAGTTACGCCTAATGCCTTATTTTAAGCCCTAAAATATAACCCAACGTTATGTATTCAGCATCTGGAACCCAGCCGCTAGAAACTGTTTTGAAAACGGCATTTTGCGGGTGATTGGACGAACCATCTGTCTATCACAGCCTATCACGGGCTAACTTTAACCAATCGGATCAACAGAAGGAAAGCGCCGCCCGTGCAGTCTCTTAGTAAATCAGTCCAGAAAGAGCCTTCTGTGCCGATATTTGCTTTTCTTTCAATTAAATAAATTCTGCAGTTCTGAATTAAGAGATGCTATAATGAACCAACGAAACAGTTGTGATGAATGTGAATTTGAGTTTTGTTTCCATGGTAAAAACCTTGGCAGTGAACCCAGCAAACTCTGCATTTGTTTCAGGTCTCTTCAGCACAATTTAAAACATTTCCTATAGTCGTATTTATGTCTCCGCGCCAGCGACTGCTATGTCCAATGACACTTGTGGTTGAACTGATCAGAATTTGGTGGCCAAAGGTTTAAAGTCAAGGTCACTATGACCATACAAAAAACATTTTGGGCCATGACTGGGATTTATATGATAATTTTGATAAAATTGGACATGTGTATGTCTAATAGGATAAAATTATGAAGTTATGACAATTGATATATCCAAAAGGTGAGAGGTTAAATAAACTGTGGCATCGTAATATTCTGCAGCATATCTAGCTGATACTCAACGCCACAGCTCACAGTAACCTGACTGGTGCACGGAGGCAGACAGCCATGAGGTGGTAATTCTAGTTTCCTTTCTTGTTTTTCTTTTTGAAGTCTGTCTTTGCGTGGTGTACCATGTTTGATGCCTTGTTTCAACCCATTTGATGCCTGTGCTGACATCAGGATACTTTTCTGGTTACTGTTTTTCCCTGAGTTGCATTGTGTTCTGCTACTGCTACACTTGACAGAACTAAAAGTAAAATGTCTTTATACTTTTGTCTTTGTACTTTATACCGGAATGAACAAAGAGGAGCCTTGTTAAATCTCCTGTTGTTTGTCATTCATAGAAAGACACAACATATAAAAGACTTTAGATAAAAGTTTAGTTATAGACCAATTTGTGCAGTTGATGGTAGCATTTAAATCTGATGTCATTTTTCAGGCTCAGTGCAGAAATGACTCAGGTCAACCCAGGTTTTTAGGTCTGTGCTGGTGTGTGTGTGTGTAACAATTTGCTAGAGTGTGTGTCTGCTTTGAGTCAGTGAAAATGTCTCAGATGAGCTGAGACATTTGGATTACTGAGGGCACAATGGATTTGACCTGAGCTGTCAAACCCGCTGATTTGACACATGCCTGTTCCTCACACACCCAAACACACTTCATTCACCTACCTCACATGTGAAGTGAAGCGTGTGCGGGCATATTAGTGCATGTGTACTGTATGTCCCACCCCACCCTGTGCATCTGATAACACGCTGTCTGTATTTGTAAAAGCATTCCGGCAGACGTACCTATAGGCTGCGATTTAAGTGCGTGTGTTTTTTCTCGAGCTCCGTCTGTACGACTAACCGCTACTTGAAGTACTTTAGAGATCTGCTGTAAAAACATGTTCCACCTAATTACAAGGTGTGTGGCGAGGCGAGGGGAAAGTTGGCCCCTCTCACTGTAGCGCTCTAAAATGCTAACCTTAGAAAATATTTTAATGCATGCTCTCAGACTCGCTTTAATACCCACCTGGTGGAACAAGAGCTGACGGATTACCGAGATTGTGGAGTTACTTGTAATTAGATTAGTGCTGCCCTACGAAGATTTATATTGTTGTAAATCACAGGGCAGATATGTTTAAAGCAGCATCAGAATGTACAAAGCTTTTAATGTGATGTCTATATATTTACATTGCATTTGTTTTTCTGCATACCCCTTCAGTTTCGGTGATTTTTAAAAAAAATGTTTGAAGACCCCAAAGTACCTCTCTCTTAATTTAATATCCTGCCCGCTTCAAAGTGAAATATGTTGTATGTTCTGGACTGGAGACCTTATACGAGAGTAGACGAACCGCCTTCAAAAGCGTTTTGCACGTGCACTTGGCTTTCTCGGCTACCTGCAGGTTGCAGCCGTGTAAACTAAAGGCTATAAGGTCGGAGGTCAGGGGGGCAGGGTGAGACTGAAATACTCCTGCTTTGAAAGCGGCAGGCTAATCCCAGACCGTATGAAAGGAATCCTAATAGTAGTAGCTATATATGGGGAACGCAGGTCGGTTGACGCACTCACTTATTGTACAGTGGCTGTGGACTCACGGCGGACTGTAAACATTCGGCCTGTGGAGGCTCCGCGCTCCGTACAATGGAGAGTTGATTCTGTATAATAAGGACATGTAAACACACCTGCTTATCGAGTGGCTAAATGTGGCCCTTTGTCCTTTCTGTGTGTGTTTGTTGTTACATATGTGTCTGCCTTTCCCTGCTGGTGGTTCAAAGTTCAATCTCCTCATCCACAGAGTTATGGACATTACAGTGTGTCCATTCAAATCAGTCAACACTGATTAGAAAACATAACTTGGATCAAAGACTTATTAAGACCATAGATAAAACAGCATGAAACATTATATATTTGTAAAAAAACTACTATACCGCTAGATGCCACTGGACATTTAAGTTTAACTTCATTCATTTACTTTTAAAGGTGCAGTATGTAGGAATTGGCCACCTGTTGAATTCATGCTCTATACAACTGCAAACATGGCTGCTAACTGCTGCTAACTGTAGCTGCGGCGGCCGTTTTTCTCCAACGTCACACTCAGGGTTGGGGTAATGTAATGCTGCCGTGTTCCAGGTTGCAAGTTGTATAAAAATAGGTCATCTGACAAATAGTCAGTGACTATAAAGAAAATCTGGAGCCACATTCGGCCATATTTCAAGGCAAAACATAATCTACAACTCATTAGCTGATGTTAGCATTCAACAACATCCTAGCTAACATTACCCTTGTGTATTTCACGTCCAGGTTTAGACAATTGTATTTAAATATGTGTGTTTATATCTCCAAAATAATTTACACCTTTCCTCAATGTATCATATCAGAACAGTATCGTATCAAACAGTCATGTTAGCTGGATGGATGAATGCTAATGTTAAAAATCTGTTGTTTTACCTTGAAATATGGCACGATGTCTCTCCCTCTGTTAAACTGTCCATTGTCTTGTCCATAGCTAAGTAATCAGGAAGGAAATGATATGAAGTGAAAGTGATTGCCTATATTTATTTAGCGGTAGAACAGAGCTTTAGCTTCCCACCCTTAGTGTGACGTCAGAGGAAAATAGTCACCGTGTGAATATGGTCTACATTTGACGACCACCTCACCACAGCTTCACATCGCTCACTTGTTTATTTTATTCCACCACCAACATTTCTGATGAAGTCTGTTTTCTCTCCATGTGAAGTCATTATAATGCAATAACTGCAACAGAGCCACTTTAGGCCAAGTTCCCAAGCTCCAAATTCAGAAGTGATCCTCACGGGGCTTTTCTTTAACTCTCATTATCATGTTGATCAGTGTAATAGACCTATATTGATCCACTGAATGTCTCACAGACACGAAGGGGAAGAAGACGCAGAAGGAGAATGCCAGGATGGGTCAGGGGTCACCAGCTCACTATAGCCAGTGAATGTCCCATGACAACGAGTGACATTTTTATGCCAGTCGGGCGGATTCTTTGCTAAGTTTATCAGGTTGGTGAACTCTGAAGTGGGAAACTATGTGGAGTTGAATGTTGCGGTGGGAAAGACATTCCTCTAGTTTTATTTAAATATCCCCTCAGCCCTGGATTGGCAGTGGGAATCTGCTGTTGAATGATGAAGTGCGAGGGCGAGGAAGTCATGAAGACTGTCCCCCTTGAGAATGATGGGTTGTCCCTTCAATCTTTGCACGTTATATATCAAATCTAATTTGGAATAAAATTATTTTCTCACTGTGAAAATGATACTGTAAAGTAAAAGTAAAAGTAAAAGTAAAGACTGGATAATAGTTACAGGAAATTCCCAGCAGTGCACTGTAATGATTTTACAATAATATGTTGTGTTTTAACGACACAATTGTGCTGTGAAAATACAAATGTGACATCATGACATCATGATGCTGTGCTGTTTTTCTGCATCTGATAATGTATATAGTCACCTTTTTTCAGATTTCTCTTGTCAGTATCTTACCTGAACAATTTCATTTAAGCTCCTTCCACTTCTCAATGTTCACCTAGTAAAACAACTTATGAATTCCCCTTGTATTCCCGTCAGGCAGGGCAGGTCAGTCACTGGTTCACCTCAAACCTGAGATGTCATCAGGTATGAATAAGACAGATTAAAGTCTGATGACTGAAGATTGAGCTATGGAAGTGACAAGGGGGATTTTGTTCGGAGATTATCCTTTCTGTTTCGTTTACTCATAACTAACAAAAGTCTGTTTAATGGAACATGCCAAACTTGTTACGTTTCCTGCTAAGAGAGTTGTTTTGTTTTATCGTCTCAGATATCAGAACTGTCTCATTTGCAAAGAAGAACATTGGATGCAGTTTGTTGTGTCTGATCATTTGTAGATACGACCCAATTATCTGGATTTCAGTGAGGATGCATTTTGGAGTTCAAGAGAAAAGTAGGCAATAACCTTTTCAATGATTTAAATAACAGACTTGAGTCCTTAGAGCGAGCGCTGTTCCACTTAGGTCAACTAAATAACGAGGCCACCAGAAACTTGTAGGTTGAACCAGAATGTGAATGTGTGCCATTGTTGGCCACAGCGCTTTCCTCCCTCCTCCCAGTGTACTCCCCAAGGCCCCGTATATATGGCTGGCTTCTTTCCTCCCTGATTTTGTTATGTCTACTGCCCCTCCGAATGCACTGCACTATTTCTGGCATCCATTCATTTTAATTTACAGGCACAGGGCAGGAGAAGAAGAGCATAAAGAGGGTAGGAGCAGATGAGAGACGGGCAGGCTGTTAAATTCTAACAAAAATAAAACGCTGTGGTGAGGATGTGGGGGCGAAAATGCGATTAACAACCCTTTTTTTAGCTTCTGTTTTAAAATAGAGTTAAACCAGCTTGCCTCATGTGACCGAGAATATCCCAAATAAATTCTGTTTTGCGCCTCCGGTTGCAAATCTGTTTTCCACTCTTTTTATTTGCTGACTGGTGTTTTATTGCGGCAGGCTGAGCGGAGTGAGCAGCTGTATTTGGGGTTGTACCAACTCAAACATCAGGCGTGTGACCTGTGGGTCAGACCAACTGTCTGTGCTTGAAGGGGTGTAAGTGCACCTTGCTGCGTACCTCCTAGCTTGCACACTTCAGTGGTTTGTCAGGTAACCAACATCGGGCTGTAAAACGTATTGGGTCTGTGGAATGATGATATATTGTTTTATGACTTGTTATTATCCAAAGCACTAAAAAATAAGGATAAAGTTGTAAATTCTAGAAATTTGGATTTAACTTCACTAGGTGCACAGAAATGCCAAATGAATGATGACGTTACTTCACAACTGTTTCTCTAACATGCTGTCCATATCAACCTAAAGGATGATGGTATACCAATGTATAAAAAATGATTTTGTTCTCTGAGCTAAATGCTAATATCCCACCAAACATCATCGTTTCAATAACAAGAAATCACCTGTGAGAATGAGTTTTGTGTCACCAGCAGAGAATAAAATACAAACCAATGAGAACCTCCAAACATCGCTCTATAGCACCACTAGTGTTCAAAAACTCCACAGGCCACCTTTACGAATTAGCTCCAGAAAATGTAACCTGGATATTGAAACAGAGGTTAAAGTCTGACCTGTTGAACCTCGTCGTGCTCACAATAAAACACGCACACCTGGCCGGCCTCCAGCTCTTGACTTTACAGCAGCTACTAGCTGTCATCTCCATCCCTGTGTTTAACAGATCTGTCAGCACACAAGTGCAAGTTTAGCCATGAAGTGACTCCCTGGTTCTAATACAGAGAATTCCTCAGAGACGGAGGCAGAGGAGCAAATATTCAGACTGCACCTGAACTTAAACTGTTTGTCTATTTGTGTGGTGAAGCTGTTTGAGACATTCTCGCCCGACTTTCCACACTGGGTGAATATTGTAAGGAAACAGTTTAGCTATAAGCTGTGCCATTGTGCGCTCTTCAATTTGTGTACGCCTAAAGAGACCCGAGGTTGGGGGGTGGCGGGGGGCCTCACCCTAACGATGGCATAGCTTGAACAGGCCGCAAACATAAAAGTAATTTATTTCACTAACAGAGAAAAGAGAGCGCTCCCCCCTCTCCTTCCTCCAGCTTTCTTTTTCTCCCGTGCAGCCACCCCCCCCTTCATCCAACTCTCCCACTCAGCAGCTGTTCCTCTCACTTTCCACCCTCCCTGCACCCCTGCATGCTCACCCACCTCCCCCCACCACCCCCAGTGTGATGGCTTTGTTTTATTGTTGTGCAGCGTTTGGCAGGGAAACCCCCGTCTGGACTGGGGCAGGGGTCCGACTCCCTCTGAACGCCGGGGTGTAGCAGTGTGGACGCCCGGATAAGCCCGAGGATTAAGAGTAGTCTGACAGACAGTTGGTTCTTTAATGAGCGTTAAGATGTTTTTAGCCGGTTAGTTTTAACCCATTTGAACACGTGTTTCTGATTCTGTTTCTCTGCTGCGATTGAAATATTCCCAAAACAAAAAAGTGTTAACTGTTGAATGAGGAGTTTGTTTTTCACACCTCTTCATTACCCGGACCAGTTTCTTCCTGTGTTCACGGAAAGAAAAAAAAAAATCTCATCAGCTCAAATGGCAGCCAAACTGTTGCAGCTGACTCACAGAACTGATGCCTTTTTTCAGTAAATATCAGCTCCAGCCCTTATTTTTATGTCTCGCTTGGCTCAGGGGGGGGAAAAAAACACGTATCCGATATCAGCTCCACGCTCGAGCCCAAGATCTGTCATGTAGCTTCCAAATGAGCCGAAAAAATCCCCAGTCAAGGACAGGAAACAAACAACATTTATTTGTGGTGTTGACAAACGGCTGTTTCCTGCCGGGAGAGGAGAAAATATGTAGAGGGGAGCGAAAAGATCTGGAGCAGCGCTGCCAGCCAAGAACATACAGCACCCTCATGAAAAACACGAAGGATGTATGTTTATCCTCTAACCACCAGTCAGCATGAATAGTCAGAGATAGGGAGAGCCCCGGGGTGTGTTATTATTGTGGAAATGATATGTACTGAAGTATAGATAATGCTCTGTTGCTCATGTTGTTGTTGATCTGATTTTAGCTCATACAGCAGTCGTTTCCAACTTTAAAATGTCCTTTTTTGTGCATGTGTTTGTGTCTTTTCTTGACATTGTCGCATAAATTTCAGAAAAGCCTTCAAGAAAAATGTTTAATTTGCTCAACAAAACTTGTAGAAGGTGTAAAATGCCTCAAATTGCAGGTTTTTACAACACGTTGGCATACCTAGAAGTGATTTATGGATATGTGCGGTGGAATTGTTGAGTTTGCGGTTTGAAAAAGAAATCGTGCTGGTTTCCTGTACCCCTCGCGTGCCCCACCACTGTACCCCTGCGGTTTGCTGGTGGAGAGTTGAGAAGATAATGATCTGAGCTGTTTACCCCTGAGGGGCCACTTTGGGCAGCTCCCGTCTTCATAGGAAATGGCTCTGAGTAAAGAGACTGCAATGTTTTTAGATTTAATAGAGTTTTTAGGGGCATTGAATGTCCGCGTCGCTGACTTGACATGGCGAGGATTTATGCAGCCAACAGATTTGCAGTTTTGTGCTTGACTCTGTGGCTGCCGTTGTGAGCCGACAGCCTCCGGGCCATGAGGGGTTATGAGCTGTCCGGTGGCTTTCTAAAGCCCCTAACTGACTTCCTGTTATATTGAAGCTGACACGAAACAGACAGGCTGTAATGAGCTGTCATCTCCAGCACTTAGCCAAATGTCCAACTGTGCCAGCGGAGCTAACGTACGGCATCTGCGCAGGTCTGTGTGCAGGCGTGTGTGTATTAACGCATCTATGGATGTGTGTGTGTGTGAGCTACCGTGGGTGTGTGTGCGCAAGAATGTCAGCCTGTGTAACAGGTGGTATCAGCTTTTGGAGTTTGTCACTCAAACTCAGAACAAAAGCTGTAGATATTTCTGAATGCTGGCTTGTGTCTGACTGCTCCCCGTATTCTTTGTGCTGCAGGGCCACTGTGTGTGTGTGTGTGTGTGTGTGTGTGTGTGTGTGTGTGTGTGTGTGTGTGTGTGTGTGTGTGTGTGTGTGTGTGTGTGTGTGTGTGTGTGTGTGTGTGTGTGTGTGTGTGTGTGTGTGTGTGTGTGTGTGTGTGTGTGTGTGTGTGTGTGTGTGTGTGTGTGTGGTCAGCTATATGGACTGACCATTGTGCCCATGGCCCTCAGCAGATGTGGTCTGAACAATGAGCTGGGTAAATAAAAGGAAGTGGTGTATAAATAGCCTCTTACGTCTGCATGAGTGGAGTTCTTGTGCTGTGTGTGTGCGCGCGAGTGTGTGTGAGATCCTGTTTGATCTGAAGGAAGTTGCACTGTACTGAGCTCTCTGCAGGTGCAGTTTGCTGAACTATCAACAGTCATAAATTCCCAGCACAGCAATATCACACACGACTTTATTTTAGCAATGGAGGTCTGGTTTTTTGGGTTTTTTTCAAAGATTTTTCATGTCATTGTGACGCTCTACTCTGAGATATTTCACCGCTGTCCGTCAGTGCGGTGTAAAATCTTCACAGTCCTTCATAAGCGCCGCGGCATGTCTTTATGAGCAGTGAGGCTCAGTTAGAAACTTGTCTCTAAATCACATCCTGGTGATAAGTGCGCAGGGGAACAATGCTAAAAATACAGGAGCCTCCTCCTCCTCTCCTCTCCCATCCAACTCTCTCCTTGGCTCTCGTGTATCCAGGCCACATATAGACCGGCCATACACTGTCACCAGTTGCACAAATGTACGTCATGTCACTTGCATCCATACTGTACAGCTTTTAGTTTTTGTTTCCTTACACAGCAGTTCCTCGTGAACACTGTGCACTTTCCGATGGACATTTCATGGCTGACTGACCACAGTAAAATCACTGTATCACTGTCAAAACATCACCGATCAGGACCAGTTATGCATGTATCCATATGTCCATAAGTGATGAAATGATAAGTTTAGCTACTCGAGTAAATATACTAAGTTCACTTCCACCACTGAAAAAGTTTTTCCCCTTTTGACTGACTGTGATTCTTTTCGAGCCCTTCCACTCTCTCATCCCGGAATCCTGAGTTCTGTTACAGCTCCACTGGGACGTGTGTTTGTGTGTGTGTGTTTTTGTGTGTGTGTGTGTGTGTGTGTGTGTGTGTGTGTGTGTGTGTGTGGGTTCGGGCTGGGTGTTGTCATTGTGAGTCAGTGATGGCCTACATTAGCAGCAGCACACGTCAGCTGAGACGCAGCACAGGTGGCGACTGCTGAACTGTACCTAAAAGACGGATGACAACAGAGAGGAGATGGAGGGAGATAAAGCGAGGTAGAGTTACAGCCGCGACAAAGTGGAATGAAAAAGATGCCAGCGTCTCAGGTTTAATTTATAATTGGGTGGCCTGTGTGATGTTTTTCAAAGACGTTGTCACGCGTTGAATCGTGATGCAGATGAATTTAAGACGCAGCACAAACAGATCTGTTTCAAGTGTGTCAGCATGTATAAAACAGCTGTTTATATCAGTTTCGGCTGCTGAGTTTGAACTCGTGATAACATCTTCTAGATCCCACAGACTATAATACTACTATTAACCCCTTAAATGCAGCATTTTCGCCTCAGTTTAAGCATATAGTCATGCCATACATTTTTATAAAGCTTAGGTTTTCTTTATTCTAGTCATGCAATCCAAGTTTCCAATTTCAAGATAAAACCACATCCATGACATAAAATCAACAAACAAGCCAACAAACTAGCACGCTTGAAGGTTTGCCATCTCGCCAATGAAGTGTCTGGGTCTTTTCAGTAGCGCATCAAACTTCGACAAAAACTGTCCTCTCTTATTCCTAACTGTCCATGAGATCCATTACAGTAACATATTTCGCCCAAAACACAGTATTCCTTGATTTAATGGTGACAAAATGGCACTAAAACTGCAATCCTGGATACTTTTTTCATGCTTTAATCCCGAAAAAAAAAGTTGGCAGCCATTTGATTGACAGCATTTGAGCAGACAGGAGCTTCTATGCCCAACCTCGAGCCTACAACAGCCAATGAGAGACATGCTTTCTCTTCTTTCTCCTCTCTCCTGAGCCAATTACACACCAGCCTCCACATGATTGATGCAACCTGCAGTCAATGAGATTTCAAATTAAGTACTATATAGTTTGTTAAAGTTTTTTCAAAGCCCTAAACTTGGAAGTTTATGTAGTTTATGCGTTTTGCTCTTTAAGTAGGCTGTTTTTACACCTATGCACTTGTTTTTGACTATTTTATATGCACAAAGTTTGTATGAATGAGTAAATAAATAACTATAATGCGTTTTTGTCCCTGTTGTTGTTCACAAAATGGCATTTGTTTTTGCCAGGCGCCTGGATATTTCCCCAGAGGAACATGTAAGACAATAGGATGTGGACCGATTGTGTCTTCCAGCTAATAGGGAAAGTGTTTGTGTTTTTAAAAGATTACATAGACAAAAGGCACAAACAAAATGAATGAATAATTCAAGCTCAATTCACGCTTCTCGTCCCCACAGTCATAGTCCTGGTCAGAGCTGCTGTACTGTGTCCCCTGTCTGGCATCGTCGGTTTCAGGGCGTGTTCAGTCCCGCTCTGATGTCCAGCTGCATTCACCAGGACGTGGCTTCGCTACAGCAAGAAGTATTTTGAGTAGCAGTTAAGCTACGTTTGAATTCCTGCCATTTTGTACAAATTAAACCTTTAAAGACAGCTGTGTTGGATCTTAAACTCTGACTGTGAAGGAATCAAAAAAATCCTGCGTGCTGTCAATCACTTATACTGACATGAGTATAGTAATGATATGGTTTGGGGTACCATGTGTTCACTTGTGCAGTCAATCTTTGCAAAATGTTCTGCTTTTTAAATTTCAGAAACCCCCCAAAAGTATTGGCCTTGGTATTACTATAATCTATATGGTTGCCCACGTTACCACAGGTAGAATGCTCCATCTCGGTTCTGTTTACCTCAAGATTTTCAGCATGTGGAGCCGGAGGCTGTGGATGCATTGCATGTTATATTCTTTGTTGCTCTGGGATGTAGAAAATGCTGTGTCAGGGCGTCTGTGGGTGTTGAAGTGTTTATGGGGCCCATCTTCCTCTTGGTCACATCTGGGCCGAGTTAAGACCTGTCACTAACATCTGCATTTACTGTAAATACGAGGGGAGAGCATTTTTCGAGCTCCAGAGCCTTTTTAATGGCTTTCTTCAGACTGCAGACATATTTCTAGTCTTGGTGTCAGAGTGTTATTACAGAGACGTGTGACAGTAAGTTAAAAGCCATCAGCTGGACCACAGTTTGAATTACTGTTGATACGGTAGCTCGCAGCAGACCTTGGCCTCCGTGTCCATCAAACTAAAAACACTTGAAAGAACACAGGCCATGAGTCTATGAATCATGTTGCTTAGCAACTATTGAAAACCTGCTCTGCCAATATCTGTAATCTGAAATGTCACTCTGCCGTTCCATCTTTCCGTGTATAAGGCAGACTTCTTCTGTAAAACATTCACTTCTGTGGATACTCTACGGCCAGTATGCTGGCGCTTAAACGTATGTCAGCAGTTGTCTTTCAATACAGACTTCCTTTGAAATTCTAATTAATGACTAAATTGTATTCATCATGAAAGCTTCAAAGAGTGCCGGTAAAAAGCTGGGCAGAGCAACATTTGCTTCAGTTTGTTTTACTGGACAATGTAATGCAGCACCTGCATGGTGACAGCACAGAACAATCAGATTACTTGTGAAGTTTTACCATGTGTCGGTTGTAATTTCAATTTATTTTAAGCTTATCACCATATATTGGATTTCAGTATAATACAGTAGGATAACTGTGTTTTACCGTAATATTACATTAGCGTGTCAGCAAGTCATTCAAAACAATTATCAGCACAATGCGAAGAAACAACAGCGTTGATGTCAAAGACTTCTTTGTACCGTGTTGCAGAGATATTTTGAGAAGTTAGCGTGCTAGCTCCAGCCTGTCTTGTCTACTAATAATACTTTGTACCGCAAGAGGTGACAGTCTTGTAGTTTGACTGTATTGCTGTGCATTGGATAACACAATATTACATTAATGTGCCAGCATATACATGTGATATTTATCACATGCAACTGATGAATATTGATATTGATGAGTATTTTTTTGGCCTTTATGGCTTTATTGATAGCACAGCTGAAGAAGGTGGCAGGAAACAGGGTGAGAGAGAGGGGGAGTGACACGCAGCAGATAGTCCCCAGGCAGGGAGTCGAACCCGGGTCCGCTGCAGCGAGGCCAAGGCCTCTGTAGATGGGACGCCTGCTCTACCAACTGAGCTAAACGGCGCCCCAACTCTATTCATTACAGAGTAGTTTTGATATGTGACATGCCATGTGTACATTAATGTTAAATCCCCTCAAAAAAGAAATGTAAAGCTGTGTAAAATTCTCCAAATGCAGCTGTGTCCACTAAGGGGGACTTATACGATCAGCGTTGACATTTCT
This sequence comes from Diplodus puntazzo, assembly GCA_963678695.2. Taxonomy (NCBI): domain Eukaryota; kingdom Metazoa; phylum Chordata; class Actinopteri; order Spariformes; family Sparidae; genus Diplodus; species Diplodus puntazzo. Next base: position 16,697,420 of record OZ023172.1, read on the forward strand.
GCCTGTTTTGAATAGCTCAGTGCAGATCGGTGTAGGGCTTACTCCTAATTTTGGGCTTACTGGTTACAAAACCCAACTATTTACTTTATCGTGGTGGGGGCTGAGGGGGCTGGAAACGAAAGAGAGAGAGACATGATTGGAGGAAAGTGAAGCCGGAGAAAAGGGAAAAAAATGAAAGGAAGGGATTGGAAAAGGGCAAAATAGGGGGAAGCATTACAAGGAGACAGACGGCTGACGCTCGGAGGGGCGGAGGGGGTTACTGTTCGGGGGAAGAGCGATTTTCTTTTGGTACTGTAAATAATAGCCCCTGCTTGAGTTGGACGGCTTTCACGGCTCCTTTTGTGTGCAGTGACATCTTAGGTTCCCCAAAGAGAGGAGAGGGCCGGAGAGGGCTCGGCTTCCAGGGTTTTCACTGGCATGGGAAAAGGCAGAGTATTAGCCCAATATGAATATGAGGGAAAATAAAGCCTCCGCAGGTCAAAGGGAACCTGCCAACACGCACTCCTGGCTCTTTATCCCACTCAAACCCACATAAGCAGACACACGCACACACACAGACATGCTCGGAGTGTGGCGCCTACACACACACACACACAAACGCACACAACAGCGCTTCACCCCTGCTTTATCTCCGTCTGAGCAATAATGTGTTTTGGCTCGTACTTCTGTCGAGAGGAGCCCGGCTAGCGGTCGAGTTGTGGTGTCTCTTTCTCTGGTTTTAATTTAAATGTAAAGCTTTTAATGTTAATGCCAAACACATGCACTCTCTGAGATTCCCCGACATTCATATTTATAGTAGCGGTGGTAAGATCACTTACTCTTTCTAAACCACACCAAGAAATATTATTTTTATCTAAGTGTGTAAACACAGCTGCCAAGACGAAGAAGTGATGACTCTTTCAAGAGGGCCCTTCAGTGCTGACAATGATGGTGTCATGGCTTTCTACACTGAGAACACTTTGTCACACAAATTCTCTCCCACCTTTGATACACTTGATACACTCCATGTTTTTAGATTTAAGTTTTGTTGCAGGAAGACTTAATATTACATTTCTACCTTGCTAGATTTTTGGCACACTTTCTGGTTGTATGTGGCCTGCAGGGCTTACAAATTGAGATTTAGTACAGTCATTAAGTGGGTTTGCTGTTTTAGCTGGAGTTTGATGGAGGGTTTATATCAGTTTGATCTCCATGCGTTTAGAGCTGGAGGTGTAAACCCCCCCCCCCAGCCGCCAAATCGCCGATGCAAACTCTCCAATACTGCCACACAGTAATCCGTGAGGTCCAGTCCTCAGCGTCACACTCCTCTGGCGTCATTCTTCTTTTTATATATTCGTGGCAGCATCATAAAATAAAGAACGCGATTATTGGACAAATAATTACAGCTGCAAGTGCGGGAAGTCATCATCCACAACTGTAATGGTTTTTCAGGAAGTTACGAACACTAAAATACCATTTATACAAAACGTCTTTTTTCAAATCATAGCAAATCCACTTTATTTATATAGCACCTTTCATTCAAGCATGCAGCCCAAAGTTCTACACAGAGCAAGATGATAACAACGAAGACAAAAATAAAGACAGGAATAGACAGCAGTTAATAAAATCTTGCAAGTTTAGAGTAGAAATTACAACAATGAAGCAATAAAAGCATTTGAAAAAAGTTTTTGATAATAAAACATAAAAGAAATAAGACACAGGAGATAGAAATGTTAATAACACCATCGATTAGGACTTATTGGATACAACAGAATTAGGGCAATGACTGATGGGGAGCCCAAAGTAAAAGCCAGGCTAAAAAGATAGGTGAAAAAAATGTTCTAGTTTATTTTATTGGTCCATCATCCTCCCTCTTCTCACAACAGCAGGGAAAGGGCAGGAACACAAAAGTATCCCACTGCAGCTCGGAAACGCTGTGTATTCCGCACATCCCTGATGACATCAGAGACACGAGGATCACTTCGAGAGAATAAACGTGCAAGAAATAAGTTTTTGCTCATTAACATTTCCTGCACTGTCAGTCTGATGTCACCAGGAAGTCCCTGGGCGGAGGAGATAATGATAGAAATCGTAATGTTGGGTGACGCTGTAATGACAAAGCCATCACATGAGGGTGATTCACCTGCGCGATGATATCACATCCTGTATGTTTTTTTTTTTTTTTTTCATCTGTAAACAAGCGACAGGAGACGGCAGGAAATGGTAGAGGCGGGTGGGGGACGGGGGTTTTCTTCCTGTTGTGAGTTGGGGAATCTCTTAAGCTGCCGTCCCATTCGCAGTCCCACTTTGGTTCGGTCGTTTCTGCTTTCCTGTTGGAGAAACATCAGCGTCAGTCAACACTTTAATGATCCTGTGGTATCCACCAGTGGCTGCAGACAAAAATAATTGACCTCTTTCCTCTTTCGCCATTACAGACGGCTCTCTTATTCTGAACTTTCAGGCAAACAGGAGTTGCCTCTACACTAAGAGGAACGGGATGTGACTAGTTTCCTCTAAATAATCACACAGTCGAATGTAGCTTCTGACATCAAAACAGGCTGCACTTAACCTACTTTCTCCAAGTGTTTTTGTGAGGCTGCAATCAACAAAACTGGTCGTGATCAGTTGATTTAGGGTCCAGATTAGGCAGATCTGTTGGCAGAAATAGAAGACGATGTTGTACACTTTTGTTGTCAGTAGTGTTTAATCACCTGAAACTAAAAACTGTTATATATTTGTTACCTTATATCGTCAGAGGAAGCTTGTCCTCTGGAAAAAAAAAATAAAAATGTTGTGGCCATTATTCAACGCCACAGCTCTGGAACAGCAGCTCGACTTGTGAGGTTTACAGCCGTGATGCGGTGATTCTAGTTCAAAATCACTGCAGATTGATCGACCAGCTCTGCCATTGACTTTTCTTTTGAAATTATAAGCAGATGCTTCTCAGAAAAATGGAAAACAAACTGGCCTCAACATTCGCCTCAAACAGTGATCGTATTACCTTTGCTGAGTCTGTTATATGCTGTTCATCTATTGTTTACAGCTCACTGCGCATACCTAATGAATATGATTTTTAGAGATGACCTCGGCCATAAATTGTTGTTGTTACCATGTATTGTTTGATCAGCGATAACTCAAACAATCGCAGGAGTCTGTTGAAAAGTCAATTTCGTCTACTCTTCCGTGTTTGACAAGCCACCCGACACTTGCAGTAAACTCCACCCATCTTGTCCTCGAAGCAAAGTAAAAGCACAGATAAGGGCGACCGATTGGCAGGAGGCTACAGCTTGTTTTTCCTCGACACTGTGCTATCGTCCGTCTTTGTCTCGGTGTGTTTTTAAAGTGCGAGGTGTTGTGTTGGGTTTCAAAGGCTCGCCGCTGGGTTTGTTGGGTTTATCCAGGTTAGGATAATAATCGCTGACCCACATCGGTCCTGTTTGTGTGGTCACTGGTCACTGCTACAGTAGGTCACAGACGGCGGGGGCTGAACACGTCCCTCATGTTGATTGACGCTAAAAGTCACTGCATGCTCTATTGTGCATGCACGGATCACGAAGATTTAGGTCATTTTTTATTTTAGGGTTAAGTGTGTTTTAGTGGGTTTCTTATCAAAGGTCAATGTTTGCCAACGTCTGCGACTGCACAGGAGCACCACGTGCGGTTTTTGTTTTCCCTGGAAAAACCTTTAAGACCGGGGAAACCATGGAAGTGAGAAAGTGTGTGCGCTGACAGGGGCCAGGAGCTGCTTTATCAATCCCAGGAAGCCTTACTACCAGGAGGCAGGAACAACAGCCACTGGCTCCGAGAACGGGGACTTTCCTCCATCCTGCTCCGTTAGGATGCAGAACAATGACCGACTTACTCACACACGCACACAATGAATGACCGCTGGATATTTTCTGTGTGTGCTCACAGGGGCTTGCTCACAGCAGGCCGAGCTCTGAGCTCTGTGATCTCTTGCTCTCTGGCTGTTTTTGGGTAGTCTAACCTCTTCCCCTGACCCCAACCTCTTGTATCCAAGGAGCTACGATATTGAAAGTGGCGCTTGGGACTCGAGAGCAAGAAAAACAGACGCTCCAGACTGATCCTGCGTGCAATGTGACCCACTTGTCGTGTTTTTCGGGGTTAGACGAGACGGCTCGTCCTTGCGCTGCCCTCTTTTTTCTTTCCTCTTCTACATCAGCTGTTCTCTTCCTGTCTCACCCACCCACACCCCTCTCCTCTCAATCACCAGTATCTCTCGATCCCCCCCTCCCCTTCTCTTCAGTCTCTTCGTCACAGTTTCAGTGACGGCTCCTGTCGCCTTTTTCTTTTTTTTTCCCAGTGTGATTTCTGTCACCAGTGTCGCCTGCAGTGCTGGCTGCTCTCCAGTTCTTGCAGCAGAGAGAGAGAGAGAGAGAGAGAGAGAGGAACGAGAGAGAGGGAGAGTGAAAAAGAGAGAGAGAGAGAGAGAGCAATGGTCCAGTTGGAAAGAGAGGGAGAGAGACTAGTCTTGCAGCAGTAATTGGTCAGGAAGTGGGCTGCTTGGATGTGCGAGCACTTCTCTCCCTGTCTCTCCCCCTCCCCTCCCACTGGGCAGTCAGTTCAGTTGCGTTTTTGCCTCCATCTGCTCCCCCCTCTCTCTCTCTCTCTCTCTGTCTCTCTCCCCTCTTTCCTCTCTCTCTTTCTCTCTGAACTGACCTCATAGAGGGGTGGACCACGGACCGGGCCGCCTTGACATGAGCCTACCTCTCTGAGTCAGTCCGCGTTTCTAAGACGGCACATGTACTGGTGTGAAAGCTTTTTCTTTTTTTAAATGCCTGGAGATGGATCTAACCTGTGACAGGAAACTGGGATACCAGCGGCTGAGGAAAGGCTAAATCGTGGGGAATGGTCTCTGTGAGGTGAGTGACAGGTTGTCTTTGGTTTTTGGATGCGAGAACTGATTCCATCGCACACTCGGACGTCACAGAAGAGCGTTTCTTCCCTCCTTAAAGCTCTATATTGAATCGTAATTGCAGGGGTCGACTCCACCAAACCAAGCCTGACCTCCAATTACTCGTTCCAAAGTTTCAATTAACTCTAATGCCACCTCTGCCCACTTGGCTAATTAGGAAGGACAAGTACCAGTTTGGGTTTAGGCTTGGGAGTCAACGGTGAGCGTGGCAATAATAATAATAATAATAAGGCTTTCAAGTCTGTATATGAGAGGACGATCAACATTTGTAGGTGTGTTTGTTATGTCTGGTCTGACTTGAGCCTGATTTAGTGTTCAGTAGAGTTATAACACACTTATTTTGTGAGAAGAATTAGTCTTTAGGCTTTAATAGAGGTTCGCAGAGAAAGTTTGTCAATGAATTATTGGATACAACAGAAACAAATCTGTCAGTTTTTACCAGAGACAAAGTTATTTTCACAGTGTTATTTCAATACAGTAACCTCAAACTCTTTGTGCTTGGTGTGTGTGTGTGCGTGTGTGCTTGCATGTGTGTGTGTGTGTGTGTGTGTGTGTGCGTGCATGCGCATACACGTGTGTTCTCCTTTGTGGTCTGTCCTCATTCTGAGAGCTCTAACTGGAGCACCCAGCTTTCTGAGGGACACAGATTCACGGACAAAATGGGATGGACTCATTTGTTGTCATGTGTGACGTTAATCATTAAGATTTATCGCATGAAGTCACTTTATTATCGGTTGTCTGACTTCCTTTCCTCAAAAACTTGGTCATGTTATCTTGTATGTTAGATGGGACTATATATAAATAATAATAAGTTAATTGGATTAACTTTCTCTGATACTTGTTATAGATGTTGTTGTCGAACATTTTAAAGAGTTTGGTTGCTTAATGGTGGAAGAAATTTGAATCAGAAGCGAGAGATCTTCACTGGCTACTTTTTTTTAATGCCTAAACAAACTATGGAAACACAATTTTTTTGTTTGACTTTGTATTTGGCGGACCCTGCCACCTTTCTAGCTTCAAACAGTCTACGTGACCTTATTTTCCTCTGAGAACTGCTTCTTTATTCAGTTATGAAAAAGAGAAACATTTCTGAGTTTTCTGCCTTATTAATATTGCAAATATTACAATTCTGACTTTGAACTTCTTCTCCAAAACTACATAATGCCCCTTTAAACACCTTTGGAAAGCTTTTAGATATATTCTTTTGGCTCAAGAAAAATCCATTACATAAATCTTGCAAATGTTACAGAATAACATGGATCTAAGTAATGTTTTATTTCATATTCATACCATATTGGAGATAGAATAGGTGAGCGGTATGTAAATGTTATTTTAGTAAGTGTCACGTGTTTCCCTAATGGGAGAAAAGTCCCTCTGTCTCCACTCTGCTGGTCTCCTTTCCTGGAGCAAGACCCTTGTCCTGCATTTTAATCTGAGGCCAAACACAGCTTCCTCCATATATCCGCCACACATGCTCACACACTCACTCAACACACAATTACACTGAATATATATACACACACACACACACAAATTCATCGCCCTTAAGAATCGGGACACTTTCTTTTCGGTCAGTTCTACAGTATGCTACACAAACAAAAAAAATGTGTCACTTAGCGAACTGGAGTGATTAAAAGTGGGCGATCTGAATTAAAACGAAAGAAAAGGCCACACACATTAATGGGCAAGGTTGTTGCTTCTCGTAATGTTGATGTGTAACGAAATATCTGTCCACGATCCCCACGGCCAAATGATCTTCACTTACAGGAATTGAAAGTTATAATTCCCGCAAACCACCTGTTTTTCTGCTCTTTCTCCCCCCTCTCTCCTCCTCTATCTGCCTCCGCTAATGTAAATACCGACTCACTGCGTCGACGAATACTGACATTATCTCCCATCGTAAATACTTTTCCTGGGTTGTTCAACAGGCCGGGGTTGCCACCCTGCTCTATCATTAGCTGTGGCTGTTGACCTTGTTGTTGTTGACGTAGCAGCTGTAGTTATTTCTGTGTTGCGCTGTTGTTTAGTCTGCCGGAATGGCGAAGACGCTCCTTGTTTTTTTTTTTTTTTTTCCTGGATTCTCCCTCCGGCTCCTCCAAATTTGAGGGATGCCTGCTCTTATATAAGCTGAAACCGGTGCTCCAGTCAGACTCCTGGCTGGCCAGAGTCAGAAATTCCTGGACTTGTCCCGGCACTGCGAGCAGACTGCTGCGGCACCCAGAGGGAATAGGTCCATGATTCTGGAAATCTCATAACTCTGGCAAAGGGAAAAATCAATAATGGATATTACAGTCAATCAGGATAGTAGATTTTACACGGATAACATTGGCATCAGCACAGAACATGCTTAAGGCTTCTTACTGGTTGTTATCCAGAAATCCACTCATGATACATGGAATCTGATGATCTAAGCAGACAGGCAGAGGTACTGTAACAAGCGTGCTGCAATGCATCAACAGCTAGGACTAAGACTAAGACAGCAGTAAAGTGGAAGTCTGTGCTGTATACTCACAGAGCTAAAGGATGGGGCTGGTAAGACTATATCAACCAGCAAAAGCAAGCAAAGTTTTGAAAGTATCCAAACAGAAAAAAAAATCTCCTCTCCTGAGACTACATGGGCTGCTCCGTAGCTCTCAGTGGCCAGCTGGAAGGTGTATTAGTGGCTAGTTCCCTTTTGTTCAACACACTCTTTTAACTTTTAAGACCAATAAATACAGAAACAAATGGCTCTGTTAGATTCGGAAATGCCACAATCATGCATACAAAGGCAAAATAGGCGTCACTGACTTACTTCAGACTGAATAAGCTACTCGGCACGATAGTTACTGCAGTTGTGTGATTTATGCTAACGTTAGCCGCTGCAGGGGTGTGTTGCATCGGGTGCAGGGGCTGTGTGCTTTGAGGTGCCCGGTTGGCGGCTTTTGATTTAGTGATTGCTGTCAGAATGTAGAGAGATTCTCAACAAAGCTAACAAAAAATCCTTCTGGAATAACCGAACAACCCTTACTTTAATTTTAAATTCTGGTGGAGATCGCAAAACAAAGCTGCCAAATACGTCAGGATGATTTGGGGTGGAAGATTTGTTCAATGGGAATACCAGCGGGTATACCTACAGAGAACACGGACTCTTGAGTTTGAATATTTTACTGTAAACATAAAAGAAAGTGAGAAAAGGATTGATACGGAAGGAATGTTTCCCAAAAGAAATGAAAATGTTCATAATTTCAGCATATTTTTACATTCAAGTGACGACGCAGTCTCCCGGCTGTAGTTATTGTGAGATGAGTGAGTAAAGGGGATGTTGTTAAGGATCGACAGCCTGCATCGGGAGGACATGTCAACAAAACAATGGATCTTTAACACAGGAGACAGTTGGTTGTTTCCAGTTTCCAACAAAAACTCAATGAACTTTTGTAAGGATGACTGCGCTCGTTCTGCAACCCTTACAATTGTGGTTATTACCATAACCCCAGGGCTGGTATTCACAAAACATAACCAAATTCCTTTTTGAAACCCAAACCAAATTCTTTCCATATTTTTTATTTGGATTTGTAACAGTTTTGGAAGGCACAGACAAACTATCCTCTGATGATTGTGGGCTCAGTTTAGAAAACACTTGTATGTGTCGTCCTGGAGAGCGAGGACAAATTATGGATTTTGTATACGTTACTGTCAGACAGTGAAGAATGATATTTTCCAACCTTGGTGTTACTTAAGAGGGGCTAAAAAAGGGGGACAAAACTGTGTGTTTGGGGGGTTAATGAAGAGCTCAGGCGGCAAGAACAAAAGCTTCAAGAGTTGTGACACTTAAAGAATCCGAGAGGAAAGAAAGAAGGAGAGTGTGTGTGCAGATGATCCATCTCGCCAGCGACAAAGACGGACAGGGTCACAGAGGGAGGGGGAAACTGTATATGAATGACCCCTCCACCCACAAAACTCCTGTCATTAGTCACAGTCTCTCTCAGTCTGAATCTCTTCCCGTTTTCTCCGCCGTGTGCTGCATACGTTACCACAGAAACGTCCTCACTTTACGCCGTGGACAGCTGAGAAAATGAAGAAGCTGTCAGGCTGCCTGAGGAAGTGATTGCACCTGATTTCACACATGCAAACACGCACACACAAACACACACACACGAGCTGCCCGCTGCAATAACAACCATCAAATAAGATCTCCGCCTGCAGCCCCCTTTCCTCCAGGACATGCTTAAGTGGTCGGGGATAGTTCTTTTTTATTTCTGATTGCACACACTCCGAGCACTAAAGCACTTTCAAGAGGCTGCGGACTTTTCTTAAGTTTACAATGTGGTTGGAAAAACAAGCGATTGTGTGTGTGTGTGTGTGTGTGTGTGTGTGTGTGTGTGTGTGTGTGTGTGTGTGTGTGTGTGTGTGTGTGTGTGTGTGTGTGTGTGTGTGTGTGTGTGTGTGTGTGTGTGTGTGTGTGTGTGTGTGTGCGTGTGCATGTGTGTGTGTGTCAGCAGTAAAAGTTAAATAGAGTGTGTATGAACCCTTTGCCCCGCTTTGCTGTTTGCACTGCCTGAGTGTTATGAGGAATGGAGTGGTTTATTAACAATAAGCATTTTCTTCCTTCCTTCCCTCCCTCCTTCCCCCCTCTCTCTCTCTCACTCCCTCTCCCCCTCTCTCTTTCTCTCTCTCTCTCTCTCTCGATGTCTTTCCACATGCCACTCTGCCTTGGAGATGAATTCCTCAACCGCCGTCATAGTGACCACCACGGCGCTCTGAGCCCCGATCATCTTGGCAACCCCTCAAATTCTCAAACCATCAATTCCTACTCTGGGTGCATGAGAGAGTATTACTGCCTTGTTATATGGCTTGTTGATAGCCTTTAAAAGCGAGGTGGTGGGGGGCGTCTGTCGGGAAATCTGCGCTCTGAGTTAGGAGGGAAATGATAAACTCCGAGACCAACTGCGGCCAGCGTGATGACAGGGAATAAGATATTGAGCTGGAGTTTGGCTGCTGTTTAGCCGTTTGGTACTGTATTCCCTCAGACAATACCAATACCAAGATCAGCTCATCCTACAATTACCACAGTGCAATTCAGCTGTGCCTTTAATTAAACTCTCCCCCGGCTCCTGAATGCCCCACACCTCGATCTTGCAATGCAGGTTGGTAAAAAAAAAACAAAAAAAAACCTGATGATGACGACATGTTAACAGCTTATGCCCCAAAGTAAAAGGATGAAAAGACGAGCATCACATTAGTATGGGTGCTGAAACATTTGAGGCAATGGTGCCATCAGTCTTCTTATCTGACCCCTGGCAAGAAGGAGAATGAACGCAAAATGACACACGGTTTCTTTACGATTCTCAGGCAACAACCAATGAAGGAGACAGTGACATTTCTAATTTTTTACGTCAGACAGTCTGCCAGGATGAGTTTTGATTCGCCGGGTCATATCTGCAGCCAAAACATCAGGCTCATCTTGATCCTCGATCCTTATCAATATCCTCAGCCTTCCTGACGCCCCTTTCATCCCCCTTTTTTTTTTTAAAGCACTTTGTCTACATGTGTTTCAGCTCATGCAGAGGTTGTCATATCCAGTAAAAGAGGAGCAGTATTGTTTCCGTGGTCGGAGTGTCGCGGGAGGCCGTCGGAGCAAACAGGGGGCATCAGATAAGCCGGACTGCCGCTGTAGGTTTCTGTCATCAACAGGTCATGCTTGGCTGAACCGAGGAGTTTAGGCGCTCCCTCCACGTGTTGTGTTTGCCAAGCTGGAGGTGCTCGTTATGTACTGTGTGTGTGTGTGTGTGTGTGTGTGTGTGTGTGTGTGTGTGTGTGTATGTGTGTGAGGGGTGGAGCTGGCAGGGGGGACTCGTGTTTAGATTCGGAGAGGAGGTCTAGGGGCTTCGTGGTTCATCGGACCCTCAGACCATTAGAGAGAGGGGTCGTGCTTCTTGGGGTCTGCTCTGTGTGTGTGTGTGTGTGTGTGAGGATAGTCCAGGGGGTCTCTATTATTGTATTGATGAGGAGAAGGGGGTGGTGTTAGCTGGACCCCATGCTGCTGGGACCAGTCCCTGTCTTTAGAGAGCGACAACTAATAGTCGACACATTTGCTTTAGTGCGCGAGACTGAGGGCTTATTGTCTCCCGCGTGTCTTCCTTATGGGCTCATGGCCTGTCCTGAACTATAACTGCTTTCTGACATTATTCACTTCAGACCACCTCTTTTGCTCGTTTGTATTTCTTTCAAACCAATCACAATCCTTTTGGCCCATGCTTAACCTAGTGATGGTACCCACTGGAAAATAGTATAGAGGAGCTTTGCACAGAGGCAGGCTGACCCGGCCATTAAGATGTCTGAACTCCTGAGAGAAGGGAAGGTTAGAGGTGTAAACTTGTGCAGGTTTGGATTAGGCAGATTAGGATAATAGAAACTTGCCATTTTCAGTGAGGAGGTCGCTCACTGAGAGGTTGTTGTTTCCCGTAGTAAAGGGGAATGCCACCTGAATGGCAGGCTTTTAACATCCGATGAGTCAGACTACAACCTGTAGACATATCCAGCGCATCAAATCTTGATACTTTGGGAGTACTTTTTTAAAATCCGTACACTTGGACATTGGAAATTGCCAAGTATCAAAGGCTGGCACTGAACACTTGGTCAGATTCTTATCTTTAATCTTTTGTTTATCAGCATTCTTCTACGTTGTCGTTACAGATTGCAACCAACTGAGTACCCCTCACCGCACCCACCCATAAGATAGATGCTCAAATCGTGAAAAAGGCAAATGGGCTGCTCTTAAGCCAATATTTGGTTTGTCCCTGCTAGGCCGCTGTAGAAACGTAGAGGTGCAACATGGCGGACTCCCACTCCCTCTGTGGACATATATTTCTTATTTTCAGGTAATTAGGTTGTAGGTAATTAGCTTGCAGTCCTCCTCAATCCTACACACTGAACCTTTAAAGGGTTACTCCATTGATTTAGCAATGCCCTCTAAAAGTTGTCATTAAGATTAAGGAATGATCACAGTCGAAGCAGCAGCGGGCAAGATGTCCTGTCTTTAAGGCCCAAGTGTGGGTACAGCTCCACAAACGATCCTACAACTACCACAATGCAACTCAGCAGTGCCTTTAATCAAACCCTCCTCCGGCTCTCAAATGCCCCACACCTCGATTTTGTGATGCAGGCTTTCTGTGAAAAACGCTGAGGATGACGACATATTAACAGTTAATTCCCCCAAGGTACAGGATTAAAGAAGAAGTTTCACATCAGTGTGGGTGCTGAAACACGTGAAACAAATAATCTAACACAAGCCCGGGTGGATGTCAACCACTGGCTGATGTTCATGTACATGTTGAATCCCACTTCTGACATTTTGTGCGCCCATTCAGTCCAGCCTTCCTCTGATGTGGGACACAATGAGCAGTGCAGTGTCTCGCAGTGGACGAGGAGCTTTTGTTTGAGCTGGCACCCAGCCTATTGATCAGCCGTAACCACCACCCCCCCTCCGCCTCTCTCTGCCTCTCTCTAAGTGTGTGTGTGTGTGTGTGTGTGTGTGTGTGTGTGTGTGTGTGTGTGTGTGTGTGTGTGTGTGTGTGTGTGTGTGTGTGTGTGTGTGTGTGTGTGTGTGTGTGTGTGTGTGTGTGTGATCTCTGGAGCTGTGCGCTAACAGCGGCAGTTCAGCTGCCTGCTGAGTGTGCAGCAGACGAACACACACAAAAGGTGTCGCCAGACCCTACAAGCGTTTACTAGGACCGAGCTAAGAACTTTGATTTTGGGGAAGGATGGGAGAAGAGACAGAAATGAAGGAGAGAGGAGGAAAGATAAAAGAAGGAGCAAAAAAAAAAAGGAGAGGAGGCACTTAATGTGGAACTCCCGGCTCCTTGTAATTTGCTGCGGGAGAGAGAGGGAGGAGGAGTCAGGGGGAGGGGAATACCCAGCAGGGAGGGAGTAGCGGAGAGAGCAGAGGCCATTCACTCTGACACACACACACATACACACTGGCATGCAAACACACACGAACAGTTTTAGACGCACACATGCAGTGGATGTGTTGCCACAGGAGAGAGAGCGAGAGAGAGAAAGATAGAGAGAGAGGGAGGGAGAGAGGCATTCAGACAGAGGAGATCAAACTGAAGTGAGAGAAACCCAGAGAGGAGTGTGTTGGTGTGTGTGGTTCAGCCTGAGAGTTTGAGAGTTTTGGACTCCGGTGTATATTTTGGAGGAGCGGACTTGCACGTTTGCTCCCAGAAGAGAAAAAAAAAAGGATTCACAATGACTGAGAGAACCTGGGAAATCTAAAGGGAATTTTTTTTCTTCCAACACTTTGCTGGGAATACTACTTGGAATACTCTGGATATGTGACCTGCTCGGTTTCCCCTGAAAACCTGTGCTCCTTTTCCAACCTCACTCACCCTCATTTCTATTGAAGAAGAGCCAAGCCACAATGCCTACTGGTAAGAGAGAGCTTTTCTTGTTTTATCAAATCTATTCAGTCATGTTTCCCAGCGTGATTAGATTAAAGTTTCTTCCAGAAGTGATAGCGGGACTACATTCTGCTGTCATGTCTGCAAACCCCTTCAAAACAGGATTAAACCATAATCACGTTGAACAATTTGTCATTGGATGAGTATTTGGTTGAAAAATGAGAGTTAATGGGGCACAATGTAGTTATGGAAATGAAATGCAAAGTCAGAATTGTTGTATTTACACTATTAATGGGGTCATTCTACAAACTTTTTATCCATAACTGAACAAATAAGCTGTCCTCAAAGGAAAATAAGGTCCACAGAAGACTGTTTGGAGCTGGAAAGGTGGCAGGGTCCGCCACATATAAACAAACTTAAACAGTATGAAGTCATGTTGTGCTTTAAAGTCGGTTTGTTTATTCAGTTTATTCAGTCATGAAAACAAAGAGAGTTTGTTTATTGACGCTTTTCTCTTTTTCCTATGATTTAAATTTCTTCCCCAAAACTACATAGTGCACCTTTAATATCACGTGTCGCACCACAGAGAAAGTATAAAAAGTGGTTCTTCTCAAGTGGCATCTGGCCAAACTTCCATCACAAGCTTCATACGGAGTCATTGATGGTCTGGCTTTTTGTTTCGGTGGCTCTTTTTGTGCGGTGTGTGTGTGTGTGTGTGTGTGTGTGTGTGTGTGTGTGTGTGTGTGTGTGTGTGTGTGTGTGTGTGTGTGTGTGTGTGTGTGTGTGTGTGTGTGTGTGTGTGTGTGTGTGTGTGTGTGTGTGTGTGTGTGTTATTTTGTCCTTAGCTGACAGCGCCGTGTGAAGCGTCTCCACGCCGTGCGTCTCTCAGCGGCACAGTTGTATGAACAGCGTCTCCTGGTTTGTTTTCTCACCCCTGGCGTTGAAGGGAGTGTGTTTGCTTTCCCGCAAGAAAGCCCTAATGATGCTGAGACGGTGGCGCATACAGCCTCTCTGCTGTTCTTTCACAGTTACAAATGTTGTTTCGTTGCTTGCTCCGGATGCAATTTAAAGGCAGAAACTGCAGAATAATCTTCTTTTAAAGAGATAGCTTTGGTGTGTTTCATTTTCCCCAAAGAGAACTGTAACTGTATTCCTCTTTTCTTTTTTTTTTTTTCTATGGCCACCCCATGTGTCAGCGTCCTCTTGCTGGGTGTAGGTTTGACTGAGTGTTGAAATGCCATTCTGCTGCCTGTGACCCAAATTAGAGCCTTGAGGGCAGCAGTTGGGGGGTGGCTACAAATGGGGATGGAAGAGAGGAGGAGGGGGGAATAATTACTGTTTAGCGCAAACTCTTTGGTTTAGAGGTGCAGGAGACAATGGACCCCTCCGTTCTCCTCCTCCCACCCTGCTCGCCCCAGTCCTCTGGGGAGGTGGAGGACATCTGCCCCCCATCCCGAGCGCTCACGTGCGAGGAGCTGCAGCCCTGTGCGGGGCAGGTCCCTCCGGAGTAATATGAAAACAAATCAACAGTGTTCCAATCATGCAATCAAGCAAGTGTGCGCGTAGCTACAGGAGGGCTAACAAGAGAGTGACTGATGTGGATGCAGAGTCCAGCAGGTGAGCGTTTTTTTTCCTCCGGGCTGACATCCAGAGAATGAGGCTAATATGTCACACTCGGAGGGGAGGGCCGAGGGTGTGTGCGGGGCAGGTCGCACGGTTGTCCCAAGGGTGGGTGTGAAGAGTGGTCTGAAAATAGGGAGGTGTAAGTGTTGTGGGGTTGGACATTTCTTTTTTCCCACAGAGGCTAAACACCGGTGCTGTCAGCTGAGCGGTACGCCTTACATCAGCATTCCTCGCTGATGGCCAAACACAGAAACTTCACGTCTCGTAAACAGAAGGCGAAGATAAGAAGGTGTTTATCTGTGTATATAAAAACCCTAATGTTTGGTTTCACTCGATCATGAGAAAAAAGAAAAAAAACGCCATTTGTTGCCAATTAGCCTCCCAGCTGTGTGTGTCTGTGTGTCTGTGTGTGTATGTGTTCTCTTTAATCGCGTTTCATGAGGAAATGAAAGCCACAGGAGTCTATTAAGTCGCATGTCAAGTTGAAGCTTCCGTCTTTACCAGTCGTGACGTGTTGTTGCGGAGATGTTTGAAATGCTTTCTTCTACATTCCTTACTTTCCCCCTCTCCTTCCATTCTACAGATCACTGCATTATAATGTATGTCCACGGCTCTTTGTCAGTCCGGTGATAAGTTGCTCAGTGGAAACCCCGCCTCCCAGTCTTGAATCCCATCCTCGGCCTCTCTCCGTCTCTCCCACCTCTGCCCTCTCTTCGTCTTCCGCCTCCTGCTCCACCGCAGCCGTCCGGGCGTGGTGTGAAATCCCGAGTGACACTTTAAGGCCCTTAGCGTCAGTTGGGATCAGGCCTGCGTCTCTATCAGAAAACCTAGAGACTGACCTCAAGTGGACGCAGCAGACGATGTGAGGCCGTAGCCAAACAGACAGCATGGGCTGAGGCGCCTCATTGTGCCGCTGCAGGAGAAAATGGTGCGATTTCGAAAAGACGAGGGCGCTGGGGGGAATTTGGTTGATTGGTTTTGAGATAGAGAGTAGAACCTCTGAGGGTTTGAGTCCCACAAAAGGCGGGATTCAAAATGAGTGAGTGGGGAATGGAAAAGAGAAAAAAGCGAAGAGGGAGTGGGTGGTGTTTGACCTTTGGCCCTTTCTTCTCATCTCTTCTTCCTACTTTCATTCCTCTGGGTGCTCTCCTCCTCATTTCTCACTCTCTCTCAGAGACACACATGTACTCTTCTCGTCATCTTTCCCCCGTTACGTTCGCCTCTGACTTCCAGTGCTATGAAAATAACACATTCTTCTTCTCTGCCATCAAAGCAACCTCTGGATTCGGTTACAATGTAAATGCACCGGGACTGTAAAGTCAGCAACAAGCTGCGTGGCAGTGAACCCCATCTGGAAGGCTTGTTGCAGAATAAACAAGAACACACACGGACAAACAAGGCTGATTAGAGGAGCTGTACGAAGTGTGTGGTCAAGTCCCGTCTGGTTAAAGGGCACTGCGTAGTTCTGGAGACGAAATTCAAAGTCTGAATTTTAATAGTTACAATATTAATGAGATAACAATACAAACATAGAAGTATTTATTTTGTTCCTTAACTGAATAAACAAACTGTGCTCAGAGGAAAATAAGGTCCCCAGAACACTGTTTGATGCTAGAAAGGTGGCAGGGTCCGCCACATGTAAACAAAGTAAAACAGTATGAAATTGTGTTGTCCTTTAATGTCAGTTTGTTTATCTGATTATTCAGTCATGAAAACAAAGAGTTTGTTTATTCCTCAGATTAAAATGTCTTCGCTAAAACTACATAGTGCACCTTTAATATCCTGGAGATACTCTTCTCATTTGGTTTCATTTGGAACATTTCCGCTTCCTTTTTTGTCTTTAATGTGCTCATCTGTCAGTGGATCTTCCATCCAATGGGATTCTTGAATGTGCTCTCAGAATTTAATTAAAACAGTCCACGAAATCTTCTCTCCAGATGACGATTAAGATCATCTGCAAGGTTTAAATCCCTCCTGATTATTATGTATGTCAGTAATTTGAGCGTGAATAGGGAGTGTTAGGCAGGCGTGTAAATATGAGCCCCGGTGGTCTGCAGCCGTACACACAGTTGGCTGGTCAATGTGTATTTTTACATAGTAAAGTATATGCTTGCAGAGGGATGGTCTGAGCCCGGAGGAATGTCCTGTGGAGCGAACTTGGAGTTACTTTATATCCTGCCAAACATATTCTGAGTTTGAATGTAAAATAAGGAAGAAGGGAAGAGGAGAATGGCAGGAAGAGAGAAAGAAAATGGCAGGAATCAAGAAAGTGGCAGGAATGTCGTTAAAACTTTATTACGGGTGGCATTAATGAGAAAGGAAGGGGAGAGATGGAAAGAAGAAAGGCGACAGTCTTTCGGCTGACAGAGCCTGTTGTCCTCGCTGACGTCATGTTGGAGATGATGCTGATGGGAATTTTATTTTGCGCATCCTCTCAAAATAAGTGGCCTGGTTTTGTTGGTGGGGAAAATGATATAAAGCAGAAGGCTCCATAGGCTCTGGCTCTCCCGCTAGTTCTTCTTATGTTTTCAATGTCGAGGCCATTGGCCGTCGGTCAAACATCCAGATCCGTGTGTCAAAGATGGAAGATTTGCTTTGAATCCAAACACGCATTTCCTTTGAAAAAGAGTCGATTTTGGTCAGAACATCCATTTAAATAAAAACTGGTGCAACCTCCTCCTAATGCAGTGTTTGGAATCGTATTTTGTTCTTGGTGTTTTCATGAAAGACTTGAAGGAAGTTCAGAAGAGTGAAAGCCAGTTTACACTCCTCACAGCCGCGTTTCGACGAGGTTTGACTTGCTGGTTGTAAAATTTCAGCGTTTACCTTCAGTTTGTCCCAAAGCAGCTCCAAACTTGCTAAGCACTGAGTCGCCATCTGACGCTGATATTTCCTACCTCTTTAGTGCTGTACCACATAATATCAGCACATCACACGCTCACTCTCCAGTTTGCCAATTCCTTTAGCGTCAGTCGACCTAAAGTGAAATCGCACACACACGATAAGGACATCAAGTCATTGACAGTGACCCAAGCAGACGAAGCGTAAATAAAACTGCGTCCAAGTCTTTGTGGCCCGCGTGTTCCAACCGACAGCGTATCTGCCCTTCTGTCGGCCGCTGTAATCATTCGTCCTCTCCAAACCGACCCTGAACCGTTCCCTGTCTTGCACGACTCGGTCCTCGCTCGTAACAGAAATGCTTTCAAAGTTCAGCCAAATCTAATGTGAGCTGTCAGAGCCAAACCAAGTGGGTATATTCCAGTCTTTTCAGTACCAAGTCCCCTCTTTGATTTCCCTGGGTTTTTTTGCCTAGGGATACTCCCTGGAAGTCGCGTGCAGGCTTTGCTGCTGGAACCAGCGAATTACACATTGTCATTTTATTACACTCGTCTTGAACCCGATGATTACGGGAATGCTGCGCAGCTCAAAATAAACACGCAGCTGTCCTGTCTCCAGAATCTGCATATGACATAATGCTTGACATATTTTGGTTTAAAAGCCCAGAAAGGATGTTCACATGTCTGTCACAAAGCACTCACAGAGCTGTTTGTGCTGTTTTGAGCTACTTCTGAGGACCATCGGGGCCGTAAAGGGACGAGGGTGCTCACAGCTGTTTGCTGACCACTCCAGAGTAAAGAGCACTTCAGGTGACCGTAAAGTGTGCGGCTGAAGTGGACGGGTTAAGTGTAGCATGAGTCATTAAACCTGGCCGGACAGGTAGAGAGGCCCGAGAGTGACGGCGTCGAAGGAGGAGAGTGCTCGGGCCCCATTCGGAGCAGCACATCAACCGTTTGAATTAAATTAGTGTGATGTTAATTAGTTGTTTAGCACATTTGACACAACCAGAGCTGGAGCAACTATTATCATTTATGGCAGTAAATGAAGGATCTTTGTTGGTTGGACAAAAGAAGCAATTTGAAGATTCTGTGACATTTTATAGGTGAAACAGTGAAAGACAGAAATCGTGAGCATAATCAGCAGAATCAAAGGAACCGTCCAACATCCAACTCAACACTCATTGAATTTCTCTGTTTCCCTGCCTCCAAAAAAATGTTGTTTCCTGTTGAAAGATCATCACTTTATTTTACTGTAAGGGCTCCGTGTCCACATGATGTTTGTGTTCGGGCATGGAAACGCTGGCAGTGCGCTTGGGAGTGCTGGACTGAAGTTGTGTGGTGAGAGGAAACAACACAGAACGCTGGTTTGGAGCAGAGGTCGGCTGCACAGCTCACTTTAAGTCGGCAATGCAACACTCACCAGCAGCATTTAGTGTGTGGCTTTTCTGTCTCTGTTATGTTTCTGTCTGATAAACTCAGGGTAAACAGACACAGCCAGAGCAAGTTTTTTCTCAGTTTTCTTGACGAGTCCATCCCGATCTAATATATGATTGGTTGCCTGAAAAAGGGGTGCCAGTGAAAACCCCAGCTCCTCTCTGAAAAAGCTGAGAGATACAATACAACACAACAAGACAAGTGGTCGCAAGGGCCGCATATAAAAGATGGAGGGATCTGAACGGATTAAGTACAGAAAATGTACCATTTTGCCAGCTATGAAAGTATTTTAGCAGTCAAAGGTGCAATATGCAACTGCTAAGTGCTGCTTACTGTAGCTGCCGTTATCTAGTTAGCGTGGTTAGCCGTGCACATAGTGGACCGGACTGGAAGATCGGATTATCTGCTGGTGTTTACACTGCTAGCACAGGAGCTAGAAGGACTACCTGGTAAGGATGCTAACTTTAGAAGATATCTCTGAAAATAGACCTCATCAGGTCAAAACTGTTGTTTATTCACATTCTGTGAAAAACTTGTGGGTAATTTGAGATTGTTTTCGACTAAAATTATGATGAAGTGTTTGTACTTTAGATGTTACTTTAATGATCAAATTTCTGCCTTTACCTGTTTTTTAATCCATGTTTTAATAATCAAAATAAACGCGAATGTAAAGGTTTTCTAATCAGAATGCATCAGAAGGGTTCTGTTTACTTGTGAGAACCACACTGTCCTAAAAACTAAAACACCACATGTGACTCCAGGGTTTTGTACCCTCTGTGGACTCTGTCAGTCTTCAGTCTGGTTCTCACTGTTTGCCTTCCAGGCAGCCTCGATGTTCAACATATTAAACTTGGCCAAATACTAAAGCGCCCGAGCTCTTTGTCTTTTTCAAGTTCAATGAAAGCCAGAGATTGAAGCCAGGTTGTTCAGGCTCCGACTGATTCTCTCCCTCTCTAGTCTGGCAGGAAGCGCAGCTATCACACACTACCCTAATCCTCACATGCACCGACACACACACACACCGACACACACACACACACACACACACACACACACACACACACACACACACACACACACACAGAGGAGAAACAGTCCCAACCTGCTTGCTTATGACCATAATTAGAGATCATTTACGAGGATCAGGTTGAACATAATCTGGACAGGAGGTAACTAAAGCTTGGCCATCCTTGCTCCCTGTCTGTGTGTGGGTGTGTGTGTGGGTGTGTGTCTTGTGTGTCTTGTGTGTCTGTGTGTCTGTGTGTGTGTGTCCAAGCGCCAGTTCACCCAGGAAACGGTCGGGGTGTGCCCCAAACATGAAGCTGGAAGGTGGGAAGGAGGGGCTGGGCAAACACAAGATGGAGCAATCTCTCTCTGAGATGTTTGGGTTTCACTGCAAACGGAAACACATGGCCTCTCTGTGTTTGCTCGCCGCGTATGTTTGTGTGTATGTGTGTGTGTATGTGTGTATGTGTGTGTGTGTATGTGTGTGTGTGTGTGTGTGTGTGTGTGTGTGTGTAGCTGCCTGTCTGTCATGTGCACGGCCGTATCTAGCTGCAATAGTCGCAGCGAGGACCATTAAGTTATTAGCTCGGTTAGCGTTATCTTTGGAGCGATAAACGTAATGCATTTAGTGTGATTTACATACATAACCTACTGTGATAAGGAAGTAAATATCATAGATTTGCCAAAGAGTCAGTTACCTATTAATGTCATGGTATGTGATATAATCCAACCCATTGTGCTTTGTGTACGGTAACTTAAAAGCAGCGCGCTGCTTATCGAAAAAGCCAGGGCTGTTGGTTTATGTGTGTGCGTTGTTTTCCTCCCCTCAGATTCCTCCTCCTGTCTGATCTGTAATTGTTAAAAAGTGGGTCAGGCATCGGGAGCGCAAACATTTGGATGGACGCACGCACGCACGCACGATGAATCGGCTCCAAATTTGTCTGAGGAAAATCCAGTTTTCATGCCACTTCAGTTTTTCTGGACGCTCCAATTCCTTCCTGCTTTTCTTGGCAGGGCTGTGGAGCGAAATTAAAACTGCAGAAAGCTGCGATTCAGCGCTACAGACTGCAGCTCTGCCCCTCAGCACAGTTGTTTTTCGAGATTTCAAAACATTTCCTTCTGAGGAACAATGTAACCAGGAACTCATTTTTATATTCCTGTGAAAAACACGATGGAGAAGCGGGACGGACTTGAGGGACATGACTTTTGGACTTTGGACGTGCACTTATCAATACTTCTTTTATTAAAAATAGTGATCAAATGATTATCACATATAACAGTGTCACTTGTGGTAAGAAACTCCACAAGGAATAATCACCAAACTTTGCATTTTACTCAGCTGTAAAGACTTTTTAAGCCTACTTAGCTCATTTAGCTGATTGTTTTGGTTAGCCTGAATACTCCACCCTCATCAGCCTTAATTCAACATACAATAGGCAGCTGTTCTTTAGCTGAATAAAAAGGAGCATTTCGAGGCTGAAAAGCCAGATATTTCCCTCAGGAGTTGATGGAAATCAAACAGGAGAGTGGATATTAAACATAAAAGAATAGAGCGATGCAGGATTGAGTCCTGAAACCTCGAAACAAGTTCTCATTTTCGCACATCCGCTTCCCTTGTCCTGAAGTAAGTGGGTTTCGGTTTAAATGTGTGAAATAAGGTCTGACGTTACAGGTGCAATATGTAAGAAAACTGGCTGTCGTTGAAAACTTGAAAAATGTACTGAAATTATGAAGAGAATTTTCAGAAATAACAGACATTATGACGTCTATGTCATTAGCATGCTAACCAGCTCACCCCGATCTGTCAAAGTCCAACTCCTGTGCCAGCAGTGTGAACACCAACACTACCCCGGCGCTCTGAGCTCGGGCTGTAAGTGTTTCAAACTTGTGCCTGCTCGCAAAAAACAAAATAAAATCTAAAGTGTGGTAACGCAGGTTCAGTTTCTGAATTTAGTACCAGAACAGCAGTGGTTGCCAGAATCAACCCTGTGATCTTACCATCACAGGCCAGTCGAACAGGCGGAGTCACTGTGGCAAAAAAGACCTCCGAGGTACCCATTTGAAAGGTGAGAGAGTGGCTGGACCGGGATTCTTTGTGCTTGTTCTCAGTTTCACCTTTCATGTTTTTTGAACGCGAGTCTGTGATCTCCGGCGCTTTGAAGTGAGACGGGGGCTTAGGCTGAACCGGTGCTGCTGGCAGCGAGGGAGCGACACCATCCTATGGTGCATTGAATCTCAGTGTTGCCACAACACCGGAGCTGCAGGGTCACCGGCGTACGGAGCTTTTGATGATAGAGGCCCGTGTCAAACTCCGACCGAGCTGGTGCAGGGCGCTCTCTCACGTTGTCCTCCCCTTGCTTGTGTTTGTTTTCTCCCTGCTCTTCCCATGAAAGCCGGCCTTTCTGCGAAGCGAGACCTTGGAAAACATTGAAGGGAACTTGGAAGGCTTCTGTTTGATACGCTGCATGTGTGGTTTCACTTCTGCTGGCCAGACTGGGAGGCCTTGAGAGAGAGAGCTGGTAATCATATCTTAACGGATCTCTCCACAGACACAAGGTTGTGAGCCAGTTTGGCACCGGCGTGACGCCAGATAGACTCCTGTATCTGCACACACACACACACAAACACACAACCTTGCCTCTTAAAATAGGGCTTTTATTCATTGCCTTGGAGTGGAGTGTTCTCAGCGCCACACCGTCAATCTTGCTGTTAAGTTCAGTCCCTTGCGCTGTTTTTTTCCACACACAAAAAACACATTTATCTCTCGCACAAATCACTGTTTTGTTCTGTTACTCGTCTTTGTGAGTGTTTTCTCTTTCGCTGTCCAGCTCCTTGTACACAACATGTTTCTTCGGGTAGAACTGAAGACAAACCTGGGAGGGCTGGCGGCCCTCGTTTGGCGGGTGGTCAGTCAGACTTGTGGTCAGCTGGAATGTCAGGAATTGGGATGCCAAACAGATAGAGACTGTAAGGCTATATGAACGTGGTGTTGTAAGTGTTCGACGTTACGTACAGTGAGTCTTTTTAGCATTTAGTAGGAGCGAGGGAAATACAGGGTCAGTGTCTGTCGAGCGTTTGGATTTAATTTGAATTTTAACGGCTCTGTGTGAGACTTTCCAGCATCAGTAAATCGTCAGGACTTTAAACTTTGAGAGTCGTGTAATCACTCTAAACAAACAAGATTTTACAGGTGCATGAAATACTAGTACTCCATGTTGTGTCCACTCTGATTAATGGCACCTATTGCTCATTTCTGTTTGTATGTCTAAGATCTTTAAAGGAGTAACCACCAATTTTACGCATTAAAGCATCTTTACTGGTCTTGGGGAGTTCTACAGCATAATGTGAAAAAAGTAGTATGAAGACTTTTGTGGCTCCAGAGGAAGCTGCATGTAATTTGCATTGTGGGTAAAGTAGGCACCAGGTTTTTAAAGCAGTCCCCTGATCAAGCATTGCTCTCCTGTGACACCTTTAACACATTATTGTGACAGTTTGAAACACCAGATATCACCTTTTTACATACCCACAATGCAACTTAGTCACTGAGTTATATCACTGGAGGCACTTTAGCAGATTACAAGCAGCTGCCTCTGTAGCCCCCGAACATGTCATATGTTTTTTATGCGTCAGACAGCAACATTGTATATGTGACCATTTATTTGGAAAACACAAGGACAGGAATTCCAATGTAGGCATCTATAAGAGATACCAGAGGTCTAGACTGTGGTCATATATGTTTGCAGTAATTATACCCAGGCATCGTGACCGATATATCAAGAGTGTATTTAAATATTGCAATGGGCAGAGGCATTGTTTCGGAAACCTTCAGACCAACAATGGATCTACCGCACAACAACGTAAGGGGCTGCATCGGTGTGGATGTGTTGCTACTTAAGCACAATTTTGTGCTTTACTTTAATAATATATAAATATCAGATCTGATAATCGATAATATTTTTGACACCAAGGCTGGATAGAGCCGTTGATTTGAATTTGAGCCTGGATTGTGCAACTTTGGAAGACTCTCTAGGCAACACACAGTAACTGTCTCTCTCATCGAAAAATGCTTGGAAAGTAAATTGGACCAGTGGTGCAAATTTCTCCTAGCCATTCCAGCTAGCCTGGTGGTAAACTCAGTGTTTTGCCGGATTCTGCAGTCTCAAGAACCTGTAGTTTCACTGAACTGAACATGGAAGTTGATGTGTGACCATGTTTCTATGTGTGATGTTGCATGAACCCTACAGACTGATTAAGAATCTCTTCCTCTCTCTCTGTTTCCTCTGTAGACGATTATAACTACCTGCCTGATGTGTTGCCTCCTCTTCCTGAAGTCCCGGACTCCGGCTCAGTCCTGAGCTCCGTTGACATACAGGCCCGCTGCCTCCGCAACCCGGCCTTCCGCTACACCTCCTCCCGCTACTGCTCCGCCCTCAGCATGGACTCCTCACCTGACAGCGCCGAAAGGCCAATCAGCTACAGCTCCACGTCCTCGTCCGCTTCCTCCCGGGACAGTCACTGCTCGCTGGGCAGCCGCTCCACCCTCGTCACTGCCCCTCATTGTAACCCAGTGACCTCAGATCGGGACTCTGGGGCGATTCGGTTAGAACTGGTCCCCGCCCGGCAGCTGGGATGCCGGGAGGAAGATGACAGAAACGATGGAGGGATGGACACGGGGAGGGGACAAGGGAGACAGGGCAGTGGGCAAAATGTGACAGAACATTCAGAACCTGAGCAGAGCCCAGATGGGGGAGAGCGGACCGTTCAGGTGCAGGCGCCCAAGACGTATGTGGACCGGGTGGTGCAGGAGATAATGGACACAGAGAGAACCTACGTCCAGGACCTGCGAAGCATCGTCGAGGTAAGAAAGACTGATATGTTGATAAAACACAAACTCTTTCAGTATTAGAAGCAGGAAGGATCCTTGATATTGGCACGACTTTAAAGGTGTATTAGCACATTTGGCAGGAAATCAAATGAAGAGCGAGGCCTTGAACAAATTTGAAGATTATATCAGCTCCACATGTGACTTCACACAGGATGTTTGTTTGAACTTAAAATGTTTAAACAGACGTCGAGAAGTAAAATGTTATAAAGCTCTTAAATGTACTTCAAGAAACTGAAACCGGGATGGATAATTCATGAAATTAAAAAGATTTGTGTTTGGGATGAATTGAGGTGTCTCATAGTCATAGTCACATTAGCTCATCGTCGTGCACACTGCAGACAGCTTAAATCAGACTGGAGCGTGTAGTTGTAAACGTTTCAGAGGCCCCACCCCAAAAAAATCAGTCTCCCAGCTGACCCATCTGAAGTCTGAGCAGCAGTCCGCTGTCATAAATGTGTTTCAGTCTGGCACTGGCTTGACCTCGATCTTTCCATGAGGAATACGGGCTTTTTTAAAACAACAGATAACACACATCCTTCACGTCTTTGTGGTTTTCCTCACACACGTGACACACACCGCTCGTTGCCTGCCGGGAACCTCCGATACAAAAAGGTCACCTGCGCTGGCAGGCGGGGTTTGGCCGAGTTACACGACACCGCTGCCTTTGTGCTGCGGGCACAGGCACACATTCAAAACTTTTTTTTTTGAAAGCGCACACACGGATATATACGCTCTTTTTGTGAGGTTGGCTTTGAACTGCAAGGATACACATAGCCTCTAGTCAGCGCTTTATTGGCTTTGTTAAAGATTGGGTGTAGTGGCTTGTGTCAAAGGTCGCTCCTTTCTCTTCCCTCCCTCTTTGTTTCGCTGCTCAGCTCCTTTTAGTTCTTTATGAAACTAAAATTAATGTCGTCTGTGCTCAAATGTGGCGCACACATGTGACGTGTGTTTTGCGTTTGGCACCCTGCAGCCTAATTTGAATTGATGGCGTCAAATGCTGAAATATTTGTACTGAGATTGTCGTGTTCTGCATGTGTTGGAGCTTTTTCCTACATTCCTCTTTACACATTCCCAACTCCTGTCTGTGTGCTATTTGGGGTTAGAAAGGTTCATTCCAAGGAATAGCAGTTGTGCGGAGAAACTCGTATCCCTCAGAGACGCTGTAAGCGAGAGGAGCTTGGTTTACGGCTTCTGTGGTTTTGGCCCGTCACCCCTGATCGATGTTCCACTCTCTCCTCCTTCCTTTCCTCCCCTTTTTGGACACAGAGGTGAGGAAAAGGGGGAGAGAGGGAGGAAGCTAGGTAGAGGGGTTTAGCTCGGAGATAGCAATGTCTAAAGTAGGTTAGGAAAACACAGAGCAGAGCTTAGGAGCTGCACTTAATAGGCCTCTGCTGGCTTTACTCTGCAGACCACCCAGCCCTGGAGGACCACACTTACATGGCAGGACAGCTAATTCGTCACCGGTACTTTGGATAAAGACACGTGCATTTAGCCTTTCCTCACCCCTTTTAATGACAGTTCCAGTGAGTGCACAGCTGATGTATTGCGCTGATTATATCTGTATGAATAGGGCCTTTTAGCATGACAGTTTACCTACACAGCAGACAGCTGCTGGACAGCACAGCACTGACCCGCCTATTATCAGCACTGTCCTACGTGAGCCGATCCCACAGTAATCCCTTTTGCCCGTGCTGCTTCCTGCGAGGGAAGAGGGTGTGACGGCCCGAACGCAAATATTTACCCAGACTCCCCCCCCCCCGGGCTCACCTGTGTTTCATCTGTCAGCGGTCCACGCTCA
Source organism: Diplodus puntazzo (assembly GCA_963678695.2). Taxonomy (NCBI): domain Eukaryota; kingdom Metazoa; phylum Chordata; class Actinopteri; order Spariformes; family Sparidae; genus Diplodus; species Diplodus puntazzo. Next base: position 16,724,298 of record OZ023172.1, read on the forward strand.
CACTCCCGCTCTGGCTGCCAGTCGGTGAGCTGTATTTGTGAATTCAGAGTACAATCTCTACGGCAACACAAGCCCATGTATGGCATTTTTTAGATGAGGGTAAACCTGCCAAATAAAAACAATAAACAATTGACTCCTTTCCTATTGCCAGTCGATGAGTTTGCCTTCCTGTTTTATTTCTGGTGAGTCACGTTATAAGTCATGAACGCACCCGAAAAACAGGAAAAGTATGCAGCATGGGAGCCAGTGACTGTGTTACAGTGGTTACTTTTTGATAATGCCGACTGAAGGATGACTGAATGCTGCTTGAACAGAGGCAGACTGAAAAGTGTTACGTATTTGAATTCAATGTGCGCCATCGCATCATACTGGAAAAGGGGCGAAAATTAGCGTGTCCACGCTCGTGTTGTCATCATCACTGCTGTTCGCAGCTAAACAAAACACAATTCCAACACCAAGCAACTAACACAAAAGCAACGAAAATGGTGCATGCCCCCAAAGCTTTGTGTTTCATGCTAACAGACAGTATGCCATATTAAAGCTGACAGTCTACAGGTTCGAGGCCAAAAACAGCTGCATTTAGATGGACTGAATACTTACATGTAAGAAAATTGTAATACATTTTTACTGGCTGTAACACGAGGAATCTTAAAACGGCACTTTCGTAGATTCTTGCCCAAAGCATCAATCCTGACAGGAGGAATGTTCAGATGTTGTGTCGCGGTTTTTCCAAAGGTTTTGGGCCGCAACTCCATCATTCCGAGGGGAGTTTCACTCTAAAAATTAAATATTTTGTTTATGCCATGTTCTAACTTCATTTTACTCTCGCCTGAATGTTGATCGTACCCTTTTGTCGCTGAAGACAACAGCCAGACGTTACAGAGTGTTTGTGGGTTTGTTCACCCAGCGTGAAAGGGATATCAAAGTAGACCAAATCCTGCAGTGTTTAGTTTCTCCTTTCACTTATTACAAGTAAGAGACATCTAGCATTCATTGTTTGTTTGCCGTGGCATTTTCTTCCGTTGTGTGTAGGTATGAAGGAGTTTGTCAGCTGGCACTTGACTGCATTTCTATGGTGGCCCTGAAAGATCAACATGCTGCAACCTAAGAAAGCCAATGCAAATAGACAAAAAAATAAGCAAATATTTGATGACACATGCAGGAAAGCTTTAGGCCAAGATTTTAGTTTTGAGGATTTGAGTTACACAATTGGATTGACAGGGAGGTTGGCAGCTGTGTCGGGGGTCACGTGAGGTCAGAGGGTCATGTTTGGATGTTGTTGGCTGCTGAAGGTGATGTGTAATTTGATCTAAATATAGAAAACAGAATACTGAATTTCATCTTTGTTCATCTTTTGCGTTCTTTTTGTCTGTTTGCACGGGTTTTATTAAGCTGCAGTGTTCAAGTTGAGCTCTCGGGGCCGTCGCACAGTTCTGTGTGATCACCCCTCCTTGGCTCGGTCAGTGTGTGTAATGAGGCCAGTCCGTTTTCCACAAACAACCCCAAAGACAAAGTTCTCATCTTTCTTTCCCCTCCTCCTCCTCGTCCTCCTCGTCCCCCTCCTATCAACTTTTTCGCTCTGAGAACTCGGACGCATCGCCAAACCATTTGAAGTTAAGATTGGAAATAAACTGGAAACATTGCATCAAACTCGGCCTGCAGAGAAACATCCGACACAATGAGATTTGGCTATATGCGCTCGGCATTGTGTCCGAGGGAATGCCTTCTTACTGCGGTGCAGAGTGAAGGGAGCGCTTGGTGTGGAGGAAAAAGAGCGTGCACTTGAGGAGATTAATGGTTAACACGAGAAAGTATCACGTTTGTACATGTTATGTCTTAGCTGGGAGTGTACCAGCATGCGTGTGTGTGTGTGTGTGTGGATCTGAACGCTGCCCATTGTCAAGCTCAGTCAAGCTTTGGCTGAGTGTGATGAGTGACTGGGTCAGGCTGGGTCAGATCGGTGACCCGGCGGCTAATACAGCATCAAATTACGCATCACCTCCGATAGCCAGCAACATCCACACATGACCCTTTGACCTCACGTGACCCCCCGATGTAACTACCAACCTGCCTGTTTCTAATTGTGTAACTCAAAGCCTCAAAACTAAACCTTGGCCTAAAGCTCTCTAAACCCTAAACACCCAAGATGGCTGTCATTTGTTTTAGCTGGGATTATTCAGTCTCTTTTTTTTTTTTTTTTTTTTTTACCTCCCTCCCTTCGCCTATCCAAACACAGTTTAATGGCCTGCTCAGGCTCAGCCATATAATAATAATTATGATAATAATGGCTAAATACATTAAACACTACCAGGAACAGAAAACTGCTGCAGCAGACTGGAAATTATGCAAACAGACTCTATGTCTCTCTGCTCCCTCTTTCAAAACACACAAGTGTTGTGTGCAGAAATGATCAGTGGGTGTGTGTTTGTGCACGTTCGGGGCAGCCTTGTACTTTTCTCAGTGTTGTAATGTCTGTCCTGCCCGGTCGCAGGTTGTGGTCTGGTTTGAAAACTGCCAACAGGATGCTCCTGCCTCCTCAAACCCGTATCCTGACTGCTCCTGGTGTAGAGTGTGAATACAGCTGCTGCGTGGGCGACTGAGTTCATGTTTGTGCGTGTGAGCAGGTGTTTTGGAAGGCGGGTTGGCAACTGTCAGAGCTTAAAGGATAAGTTCACCCAAAAATGAAAATTCAGTCATGATCTGCTCACCCTCATGTTGATAGAAAGTGTGGGGAAGTTTTGTTCTTTTTAAGATGCTTTGCAGGAAGCAGCAGGAGACGGACGCAGGGGCATTTATCGTTAAATTACCAGCGGCTGGCAGCAGTAGATGTAAAAGTGGTATTGTCTGGGTGCTTTGCTGATCAGCCACGCCGCAGAATACTGAACAAGCATGATCTGCGAGCAGGAGAAGCTTTTGACCGAAAAAACATAAAAACAATCCGTCTCCGTCTCTGCACCTTTCACTTTCTTCCTCCAGGGCAGACTGAGAGCTGAAGCCCGTGTTGTGTCAGCGACTCCTCACTAACGACAGTGATGGACGCAGTGATAAGAAACCAAGAGAGAATAGACTTACAGTTGTTTTTCAGCATTGGCGAACCTTTGTTTCCCAGCATTCGTTCTCAACCTGACGACCCGTGCTGTTTCCTTATCAACTGTTTACACAAAACAACACTGTCGTTATCTGGATTAAAACAGGTTTTACAGCAGGTCACAACGAATTCTAGAGTGGGCCTTTTTAACTTGAAATCTAATCAAAACTTTGTTTTGGTTTCTGCTTTTGAATGAGGGAACCTTTTATTACCGGTGTTTCCCACACACATATTTTACATGAGCAGCACGGCCAGATATTGTAGCTGACACAACTTGATTGTTTTTTGTCAATACAGACTCATTGTGAATTTGATGCCTGCAAGATGCAAAGTGAGAGAAAACCACAGCGTTGAATCCTTCTTTGGAGTCTGTGTTGAATTTGGAAGCTAGTCAGCAAGCAGAAATAAATTTTAAAAAACACGTCTCTGAAAGCCCTGAATCATAATGCTAGTGTGTTATTAATATGACTCTTAAACTAAAGGAATGTTAACTCTAAAAATGTGACTATCCACACATTAAGTTGTCAATCTGTCAAGAGAGTAGTGGGCTTCGAAAGCCTCTTACGTCCGTAGGAGTCTCGGTGCGAGCGGTCCGTCAAAATCAAGCGTGTGTGTGTGCCAAGATGGCAGCCAGGTACAGAACAGCTCCATCATGGCAGCTTTCTCTCTGTCTCTCTGCAGGACTACTTGGAGTGTATCAGTAACCAGTCTCGGCTGGCTTTGAGCTCCGAGGATAAAGGCTCTCTGTTCGGCAACATCCAGGACATCTACCACTTCAACAGGTACAACACACATACAAACACACACGCACTATTTACGTACTTGAGACTTGACTACTTCGTCATCTTCATCATCTCAACAATAAACTTTGGCTGAATCGATGCGTCCCTATTTCCTTGATTTTCAGGCAGTTCCGAAAAGGTCTAAACAGACACATCAAAGTTACAGTTACACATCAAAACATTGACTCTCTCAGGTTCAACAAACAATGTCCTGCAAATAGTGAAACTGGGCTGAGCCACCTGTTGATTTCTGGGAAGGGCGTTGTCGCAGCAGTCAGGTGTGTGTGTGTGTGTGTGTGTGTGTGTGCGTGTGTGTGTGTGTGTGGCTAGCTGAGCATCAGCCATGGTGGTCTGGAGACACACACACACACACACACACACACACACACACACACACACACACACACACACACACACACACAAACACTCATTTCTCCTACCTATTCATTTCTCAGCTGTCCCACAGAAAGACTGGGCTGTAAAAAGGAAGCATGAAAGCGGTTTAAAGCGATCAAGGTGACCTCATGCTTCAACCATGAAACAATAACTCCCAACGGTGGCCTTTTTTTCCACACACACACGCGCGCGCACACACACACACACACACACACACACACACACACACACACACACACACACACACACACACACACACACACACACACACACACACACGGCCACACATGGGAGATGCCTGTTTCAATTCATGGAAGTTTCTCATTTGTTTCAGAGCTGAGTGCCCTAAGACCTCATTTCTGTAGTCGGGGTGACTCTTGCTCCTGAATGTCTCAGTTTTGAACAATGAGTAGAGGGCGAGTCGTTTGTATTCACATTTTTCACATCGACTAATGATCTCACTGAGCGATGTGTGTGTGTGTGTGTGTGTGTGTGTGTGTGTTTCAGGGACCTTCTTCATGACCTTGAGAAGTGCAACGCCGACCCTGTGGCCATCGCAGAGTGCTTCGTATCCAAGGTAACAACGGTTGCCTCCCTGCACCCCTTCTTTCTCCACCCCTCCATCTCTCTGTCTCTGAAATGAACATTAACTCAAGTACTGTACTTAAAGGACAATTTCACCCCAAAATAATCACATCATATCATATCCGAGTCTAATGTGAACAGGTCGTGGTCCTGAACTGAGCTGTACGCACGTGAGAACATTAACATGTCACAAAACTTCACATGCAGGAATTAAAAAGATCAGATTTGATGTGATTTGTGCCAAAAAAAAAAAAAAGTCACATATGACCAAAAAAAACGAATTGGATTTGGCCACTTGTGCCTGCAGTCTGAATGTAGCCTACTCCTCTGCATTTATGAAACAGTTAGAGTTACTTGTTTGAGACACGGTCAGGTTGAGCCTCTTGTATTTTACATTTTTTTAAGCTCTGGAGTACTTCTACCTCCAGTGTCTGTCTCTCTGCCCACATGCACTCTCCTCCTCTTCTTGTTGAAACTCGTCCAAACAGCTGGTTCCAACACACACACACACACACACACACACACACACACACACACACACACACACACACACACACACACACACACACACACACACACACACACACACACACACACAAATAATAAACAGACAATGTTCTATTACAGGAGATTAATTTACAATAATCAGATAAGGCTGCTGCACAAAGTCAGTAAACTTTATTGAGGCTCATGTTGTTTTTTGGTGGTTTAAATGTGTGTTTAAAAAGTGCAACAGGAGGGCAGGAATTTTAAGGACCATCCAAATGTATAATCACCTTTTTTTTTACAGGAGGGGGATAATAGCAGGGCTTCACCGAGACAAACTGGACTCGGCAACTCGGCTATCTCTGCTCCTTCTGTCTGTGTTTCTGCCTTTATTCCTCCTCTGCTCCTCGCCCATCTGTGCCCTAAAAAAAAAAATGATTGCATGATTATGTCCCATGATGACTTGCTGCATTCCAGCACTTCCTCTGAAACACTTTACATTCCCTCCTCCCTGCCCGGCTGCAATTACACCCAACACCACAGAGCAACTGTCTGACCATCAAGTCACAGACTCCCTAAATTCAGCAGCTGTTGTTGAGACAAACCCGTTTTATAGCAGCCCACAGCAGCACTCTGCATAATTAACTGGGATCCATAAACAAACCAGCATGATGACACCTTGTAACCCACTGATTCATGTTGCAGTCGCAAAAAAAAAAGTCTTTACGAGAAAAGAAGCCGATCTCAGAGTCCCTAACCTGAAATACGCGCATCCTATTGTTGACTTTTTATTCTGTAGCCAGCACAGCATTCATTATAAAACCAGTATAACATCCTCATGGTGTTTACTGTGTGGTTTATCCAGAGGTTAAACTGGGTGAAAGCCAGCTGAGAGCAAGGCTCAACCTCTGGAAGTCAATAAAACGCCCTGCCCCTCATAACTGCTCTCTCATGCAACTCTCACTCGATTAAACCAACCAAAAAAGGGAAGTTCTCCCAATGTAGAAAAATGCAAAAATATCCTAAACTGAAGTGTACAAGAGGAGGAGACCCATATTGAAACCAGCCACCAGGGAGCTTTTAGGGAGCGTTCGAGATGTTTTGGCTCCACGTTTGGGGAGCGGTCACATCGTCCAGCTTTACATTATGTTTAAACCCAGTCGGTCATTTTGCATGGATATAGTTTAGCTACAGACCACAGGTTTAATATGGTGCCTGCATGGTGGCCATGATTGTATCCCAAAGTAGTCCTGAATTTTAATCTTGGGTCATTATGACTGTAGAATTTAAAACAATACATTAAGATGTTTCTTTCCTCGTAGAAAAGTGTCAGATTGTCACAGCATCCCTGTAAAAGCCTTTCTGTTTTTGTTTTTTTTAATGCTTAAAGTGAATCCTGTCTGCTTCTGTGTCTGAGAGCGTCTGACCTCCCAGCATAAACTCCCATAAACTATGTGAAATGCTGTACACAACACATTCTTAACTAATTGGGCCTACTTGTTAAGTCGACAGACTTTATACATATAGATATTTCGAACTTTGTGTAGAAAAATGTAAATGTTTGTAGGTGCGCATTTGCATATAAAGTGGGGAAGTGGTTGAAAGGAGGTCACTCAAGACGAATGTCGAGACGCATTCAATTTCAGGTGTTAATTGACGGACTCGAAGCCGTCTACTTGTGATCGGTTCACTCAGGACGAATGGGAACAGCCCCTTTGTCTGCTAAGGAAAAACACAAGCTAAAGCTCAAAAGCTGATGTTTCCAAGCTTAAATTAATTAAATTTCCTCTATTTGCTCATATTCTTGTGAGGAGTAGCTGAGAAGAACATACAGTATCTTTGACTGTGTGTTTAAAGAGTTGGTGTGTTTTGGCCTCTATAGATTTGACAGTGAGTACGAGTGCTAAATCTGCAGCCAGTCCACTGCCTGGAAGTATTGCGTCACCACTGACCATCACACTCCCTTTACATTGAGACATCCAAGGACTCACATCCACGTGTGCATATGTGTGTGTGTGTGTGTGTGGTGTGTGTGTGTGTGTGTGTGTGTGTGTGTGTTTCTTCATCATTTCTCATGCAGACTTCTGGTAAAAGGGTTGTAACCAGGGTTCTTTTGTATTGCTGAAAAGTTAGTCACAGTTGCTAAGAACCAGAAAAACCACAAAACCTTTCTTTCACTATCTGCGGCGAAATGCGCGCACACAGACACACACACACACACACACGCACACACACTAATGCATTTCTGGTCTGAACACAGTGTTTGAAGAAGAGACAGATCTCGCTGTAAATCTCTCCCTCTCTCTTAGATAATTGGCTATCCATCCTCATGTTCTCTGACTGTGCTATGTGTTGACTAAGCCTCCAAAGCGTTTTATGGGTTGCTACATGCTGACTGAAGCACAGAGGGCACAATTACAACGAGATCTTAAGCTTTTCTTTTTTTTTCACCCCTACCTGATGACTCAATGTGACCTGACCAGTCTCGACACATCGCAACAAAACCCTCTGATCAATTACTTTAACCTCCTTTTTTTGTTTGTTTCTGTGTATCGTCATTAGCAGCCACCGCTCAGAAAACTAAAAATCTTTCTGTATAATTTTCATCTTGATTCTGGAAAAAGATATGTTTGATTTTCAGAGTTCAAAACGCTCACATGCAGCATTTGGACATGCTGATTATATGATGTAGCTATAGCTTGTATATGTTTCTTAAAGGAGAAGTTTATTACAGATCTGAGCTATTTCAGGGTCGGCTGGTTTCATGGTCGGCTTCAAAGTGTTTGTGCAGACATGCGTGCTCGGCACAAATTTGTAGCCCCGTGGAAGCATTTGTGTGTCTTGCGGTCTCATGTTCACCGTCCAGACGGATATTAAGAGTGTGTATTAGGAGTGTGTGTTGGTGTGTGTCATCAGAAATCGATGGTGGCACATCTGGTTGTGTTTAGGCCTGGTCTGTGGCGGCAGACTGCTGGAGACGAGGAGGAGAGCTCTGCTCTTCAATTTAGGACGGTTCCCACGGAGCACCTCAGGCTAACAAATCATGAGAGTGTGTGTGTGTCCAGTTTGTTTTCAAGTAGGTTGAATTGTTTGCTGTAGCTTGTATAGGAATGTATATTTACATAAAGCAAGAAACAAAACATTTACATGCATTCAGTCTATGTATACTGTAAGTTTACTATGAATTACATGTTGGAAAGTGTGTGTGAATGTCCATGTTGTGTGTGTTTGTACACATTCTGAATGAGGACAGACTTCTGTCATGCGCCCTGTGTGTTTATGGTGTTGCTTCCTGGTAGCTGTCCACATCCTGCGACCCCCGAGTGTTTATGGACACAAATAGAGTTTAATTAGACGCAGTTATGCAACAGCATGGGGCTCATCTCCCGGCCTCCAAGAGAGCATGAAGACGAGGAACTCAAAGTTATTTAAAAAAGAAAAAGCGAAGGATATTAGCGGAATATCCTTAAAAGATCGACGAAGAGCTGAGATAGAAATCAGGACGATCCGGAGGTGGAGAGCACAGGAAGCCTGTCTCGTTCTAGCTTTGACAAGTCACGCCGTCTCTGGTGTCTTTTGAAGTTCAGAGAGGCATGCAAGGTGGGAAAAGTCTCAATTAAAGGGGCGGCGATGAAGTATGAGGGGATATTTAATCCGAGCGCTCAGGGCTGTTGGGATCAACAGAGACTTAAAGGCCAGGACGAAAGGCTAATCATAAGCTATGGAGTTGACTTTCAATTAGTAGCGGTGAGTGGAGGAGAGAGGATGCCTTGTCCGTGGGCTCAGAGTGTGCCGAGTCGTAAACATGAAATAACTGGCGAGTCATCGAAACTTCGCTGATAACAGCGACGAAGAGGCCGATAACCTCAACCTTTAAAAGGATACCACGGTAACATTGGTTTTCTATGTTAGTACATTAATTACAAAGTTTATTAAACTCATTTTAAAAAACCATAATGTTGAAAAATGTGCTGCTGTGTTGTAAGATCATTCAGACTTTGTTAGGCGTCCACTGTGCTCAAATCACGTTCGTATGACAGGAGAATTTATTAGCAGCCTCTTGAAACTCGCTTTGGTTGTGTAATCAAAGTCTGCATCACGTTTTGTCAGAGGACAACATATTGTTGTGCGAAAATGGAGTAAACTTTTCAAATTAAACTGCAGTACAAGGAAACAATAGTGTAACACTGACAAAAATTAATGCGGACCTCATGTTCGATGTGATCGGTCTCAAGTCTGCTCACAGGTTTTCCCACCAAACAGAAATGAAGACTGTCAGGAAAAAAAACAAAGAAAATGACCTTTAAGTTCTGTAGCTGCACCATAGAGAAAAATATGATTAATCATAAACATTTGGTTTCTTCATATAGCACAAGACAAGACATGAGATTACAAAGAAAAATGTCATAATAATCATTGTCAGTATATATAATACAAACAGCTTGTTGCATAATGTCGACATTTAGAGTTGTTGTCTGTCAGTCTGAGTCTGTCAGGCAGGTTGTGCCCTATAAAAGCAAATCATTGTGAAGTAAATGCTGATTGCACAGTGTAATGTCTATAGACTAATAACAGTGTCTGCGTTTAGATCGCTTGCCTATAAAGTTCACTTTTACCGTGCAGCTTTGTCTGCCACCGTGTACACAATCTCCCAGGAAAATGAAGTCCAGCTGGCAGCCTGGCATCATTTCCATCTGCTTGCATGTCTCCATTATAGCCTAAATGATTGAATGGACTCATGTTGTCTTTGTGACGGCAGCACCAACAATAATCAACAAAGAAACCTTACAAAACTTGGAAATGCTGAAAGGGCGGAGGTTGTCCGTCACCACTTTTAGTTCTATTTATTTCGAGGCGCATATTATACAACTAATCATTTTGCACACTGCTGCGTTGTTTTTCAGTTTTTTCAGTTCCGGCCAGCTATTGCTAATAAACAATTTCATATGATGTGTGAATTTATTAGCTGATTGAAACTGGCTTTTGTTGTGAAATCCAGCTCTGTAAACATCAAGTGTGTGTTTGTTATGTGGAAACGGAGTAGACTCCTTCAAACTAATCCACACTGCAAGGAAACAATAGTGTAACACTGACTAAAGTTAATGTGGACCTCATGTTCACCGTGATCGCTCATCAACTCTCAGTCATTAACTCTACTACTAATACATTTTCTTATTTTAGAAATGAAAGGAAAACCAACCACTGTCTGGACTGGTTATAATGAAACTAAGAAAAAAACGCTTTTTTTTATCTGAGCTAATCGGGCAGGATTTAAGTCAAGTTAGTCAAGTGCATGATTTGTTGTTTAAAGAGCAAAACTTGCAAAAACACTTCATGGGCCTTTTAATTAATGTAAGTGTAATTATATTGCGGAGCCAAAAACCACCAAAAGTCAAAAACAGAATTCAGTCAGAAACTCATCGTGATGATGGTGAACATGATGAACATTACCCATGATAAACGTCTGGCATATTCATCCCTCAACACACACACCTACACCTCTACATCTCACACCTTTTCTTCTCCTCACTCTTCAGTTCATCCTGTTTCCTGTCAGTAAAACACATGACCTAATTCTGTCCTTGTTGTGTTTCACAGAGTGAAGAATTCCACATTTATACTCAGTACTGCACCAACTACCCACGGTAAGACCCCAACCAGAATGTGTCTGTGTGTGTGTTACTGTACAGTGTCTCCTCCACAGAGCCCATCTTCTTGTTGTCCTTGTCATCCTATCTTGATCTCACCTCCACATACTGTCTTCCCAGCGTCTCACATGGCTCCATTGTGCACTTTCGATCAATGCGTTACCTCTTTTCTCCCTCGCCGACGAACTGACACGCTCCATAGAAGCCACCTCAGCAGGAGTCGAAGTGTCTACCTGCAGTTGTGCCTATGGGTCTCCCTCCTTCCCTCCCTCCGCGCTCCGCTTTCTTTCCTCTCATTCTTTTATCCACTGCCTATTGACAGAGTTACAGCTCGCACACTGACAGATGGGGGTATTATAGTTGTCACCTTATCATACCATACACCGTTAATGTTTTATCAAGCTTTGTGTGAGTGTGGTCCTGCGGGGAATCGCTTGGGAGGAGTAATGTGGAGGTTTTTTTTGTGTGTCGGTGTGTACATTGTGTGTGACTTAAATGGGCTGAAACGTGAGGCTGTTCTTCACGCCAAGACAAACTGCGCTGAGCAAACACACCTTCTCCTGCGGCTGCCATTCTGATGATAAGAAAAGGCAAGCGGGGTAGAAACTGTTTACAAGCTAATGACAGCTAATTGAACGCTGATTTTGTGTGTGTGTCAGTGTGTGTGTCACTGTGTGTGTGAAGGGGCTATTGTCAGCTGTTTGAGATAGACCTTCTCCCACATCCACACCACAGCTGGTGACCCCGACCAAGGTCACACACGACGGTCACACACGACAGACACACACACACACACACACACACACACACACACACAAACACACACACGCGCATACATGGGAGACACTCGCAATCACAAATGCACACGCACACACACACAGGGGCTGCAGATGTACCGCGGTCATGCTGAGCTCTGAGGTCGGGTTTCCTCCAGAACAATGTGAGGCCTGTGTGGAGCTTCACTGGAATTTAGGCATGCAGACATGCACATGCATGCGCACACACACACACACACACACACACACACACACACACACACACACACACACACACACACACACACACACACACACACACACAAAGACACAGAAGAAAGCCGAGCAATTCACAACTGTCTTTCTCTGTCCTTTTCCACAGCGCGTGTGCGCACACAGACACACAAACAGCCTACATTTGGTCTAGAAAACTTTTCCCCCTCAGTAGGTCACACAGCAACTACAAGTAAATGAACTTCTTACTGCTGTTTTAATAGAATGTGTACCAAACACATAATCAGAATAACCCAGTAGTTTAAAATCTTTTAAAATGTCCTCCTTCCACGAGGTTGTGATGTCACAAGTATTAAGTCACCACTTTAAGTCACCACGGTTAAACAGGATGGGCGGTGCCTGCTCAGGCTTGTGACAGCTGACCAATCAGAGTAGACTGGACTTTTCAGGAAGGGGGGGCCTTAAATATACGGGTGCTAATATAGAGCGATCAGACAGAGGGTGAATAGAGGTGCTACAGCAAAAATGATGTGGTTTATTTAACATTAAAGCATGCAAACATTTTGTGGAAGGCATCAAACATTTTAGAATATGGGACCTTGAAGTGGAATAAAACACATTGCAAGCAAAAAAAAAAACGATTTAAAGGATTGTTTACGCATGCACAGCGAAGTGCATTGGATCTAGAGCATCACAACTGAAATATACAATAATTTCATGTATTATTTTGGACATATTTCCCATTTTAATATCATGCAAATACTCAACAAATAATGTGATATTCATTTCAACAAAAGGCGGATGAAAGGTTGGAGGACGATCATTACAACTCTCGTTTGTCATCACAAACACAAGGTTTACACTTTACTACAAATCCCTGATATCTCATTCGTCGTGTCTCGTCTCCACAGGTCGGTGGCTGTGCTGACAGAGTGCATGAGGAACAAGGCGTTGGCCAAGTTTTTCCGCGAGCGCCAGGAATCTCTGAGACACTCCTTGCCCCTGGGCTCCTACCTGCTCAAGCCAGTGCAGAGGATCCTCAAGTACCACCTACTGCTGCACGTAAGTCACACAAACAGTTACTTTTCACCCACACAAAAATGCAAGCACGGGCACAGGACAGGACACCGATGGATAATATATGCCAATATAAATAGATGTATCGGGTTACAGCATTTCTGAGTCCTCTCCAAATAACAGTCTCCACTGGAGAAGCCAAATGTTTAGCCATATGGTGCTCAGTATGTATGTTCCTGTGTATGTGCTTGCATTAGAGTGTGTTTATGTGCAGAAACACACACACACACACACACACACACACACACACACACACCGAAAAAAGTCTTTGTCACTGAAATCTCTGATTATGTCTCATATTAAGATTATTGAGATATTTTGACTTGGAATAAGAAAAAATAGATTTAAGTATATGTGCATACACTATGTCCAAGTGCGAGCTCCTAGCTTTATGAGTGTGTGTGTGTGTGTGTGTGTTGTCCTTACAGGAGATAGCCAACCACATGGAGAAGGACACGGAGACCTACGAGGTGGTGCAGGAAGCCATAGACACCATGCAGAGAGTGGCCTGGCACATCAACGACATGAAGAGGAAACACGAGCACGCCGTCAGGTTGCAGGTACAACTAGCTCAAAAATAAGAAAAATTCTGTGGATTTGTGACTCATTAAATGTCGAGCGCGTGATCGCCCCCACAATGCAATCCTGCACACTTTTCACGTCTTTCATTATTTCTAGCCTTTTAAGGAGCCAGTTATTTTATAGTCCTGCACAAAAGCTATGTGCACTCTAGGTTCTTGAATCAGCCGAGGCTCTGATCCTCCCCACGTCTTTCTTACACAAGTCCCTGCATTTTCCACCGGGCTAATGACGGCCTTGCATAGAGAGGACACATAAAAGAGAAGCTTGTTTCTTTTATCAGCTGGGAGCCAGAAGGGTCAGATGAATGCAGGAATGTGTGTGGAAGCGTTTACTCTCGGTGTCTGGAGAGAGGATTGGCTTGCTCTTACATTTTCCAGGGTTTTTTTGTTTTGTCTGCTTCATTATAATTATTTTCTCCTGTGTACTTCTCTTTAACCTTTTTTATTTTTATTGTCTGTATTCTGTTTCTTCCACAAACATCCTTTATCTTCCTCCTTCATGCTATCTTTAAAAACAGCTTTTCAGTGATCCATCGATCATTTTTTATTTTATGTTTTCACTTGTATCTGTTCATGGTCTCCACGTTGTTTTGAGTTCTCATATTTTAAAACACTTTGTAACTGTGTTTAAATCTCATCTATGAGCACGTCAAGCATCTTTTTCCAATCATTTCCTTTATCTTTTATTCAAGTATGGTTTTTAAAATCATGTGCTTTATTTGCATCTGCAGTACATTAAAACAATTGTTTCTGTGCTTTCTGCAGGAAATCCAGAGCCTGCTGACCAACTGGAAGGGACCCGATCTGATCGGCTACGGCGAGCTGGTCCTCGAAGGAACGTTTCGTCTGCAGCGAGCCAAAAACGAGAGAACTCTCTTCCTGTTTGACAAGCTCCTGCTCATCACCAAGAAACGAGAGGAAACCTACACGTACAAGGCTCACATACTGGTCAGTCGTGCTACTTCAAGCGACCCGAAGAGACGCTAAGATAACAAATGTTTCTTCTCAGTAAAATATTTTCTAACACGACTTCCTACACGTCTGTTTTGGCTTTTTTTTTGCAGTGCTGCAATCTGATGCTGGTGGAAGTTATTCCTAAAGAACCGCTGAGTTTCAGCGTGTTTCACTACAAGAATCCCAAACTTCAGCACACAGTCCAGGTATAGAAACATTGCACAAGAGAACACACATCATAACACAAGACGTCCAAGTCTTTTGTGACTGTAATTACATGTTTTGGTTGAACTGCGTAGCTATCCGCCGCCTTGAGCAAGAGCGAAATAAGAAAGTGTGACGATTATTTGCAGGTGTCTGATTGTTTTGTAGATCGTCAAGGCTCACCCTCAGAGAGATGCTCAGACATGTCGAGTGCTAAGGAGCTAATGCGGCCATTGTTATTACCTAACCACTGTGTTTTGGACAAGCGCTGAAAAACATGAGAAAATCTGTGTGATGTAAGAACGTCAGGGTTAATCCCGACCCTGTCAGCCACCTTTTCTAAAGTTCATGACTGACATTATCTTCTCTGTGATGTTTCCCACTCTGCCCTCAGGCCAAATCACAGCAAGACAAGCGCATGTGGATCCTGCACCTCAAAAGACTCATACTTGAAAACCATCCTGCCAAAATCCCTGCCAAGGTAAGAGCAGCTTGTCTCCTGACAGCTTGTTCACTGATGGCATAAACACATAATTTGAGTAGGATGTATTGGAAATGTCAGTCCCTTCTCGCCCACTTCTCTTCTCCTTCGTCTCCGCCTTTCTTTCCCTCTGATTTTTATCCTTTCCCTTCATGTCTATTGACAATTACTGTTTCGTCTCTATGTCTGCCATTGGCCATGTTTAAGTGCAAACTGAGGATTTCTCTTCAGGGGTGAAGGTCATTGAGAGAGTCCGCTGTGATTACACAAAGGGGCTGCTTGTTAAGTGTCAAACTTGAGCAAAGTTGTTAAGCCAGGCCTGTAATTGGGCGCCACCTTGTGGCAAATCTTATTCTGCTCTTGCATAATCTGTAACCTGTTGAATTCACCATCTTTTTAAAATTTGAATTCTAGGCCAAGCAGGCGATTTTGGAGATGGATGCAATGCGTAAGTGCCAATTTACACAAAAACTAATTTATCAAAATCATGTTCTTCTATTTATTTTAATTTTTTGAGTTTAACCATATTCATGCATTTGACTCATAATGTATCTGTTGTGTGACATCTTTTCTGTCATTTCTTTAGATCATCCAGGGTTTCATTACAGCCCTGATGGAGACAAGAAGGACTCCACTCAGACCAAGGAGGGTCCGACCCCTCGGAGAGGACGCAGGAAAGGTGAGAGATTAAAGAATGTACTGTTTTTAAAAAAATTGACTACTTTGTGTGGAAGCTCTCTCCTGCCAAATAATAACTTGGTATCCCTAAATGATGACATAGTAGGAATATGGAATATTAATGAAATGAACACAGACAGAATGCCCCATTCATATCTATATCTAACATTTAGCAGAAATTACCCTTAAGTCAAAACATTGCGAAGGTTTCTCATTATTTTGAAACACCAACTTATCATTTTAAGATACTAAGTCATTTTAATTTAGTTTCTCTGTTTTGATATATTAAGTAATTATTTGTGAAGAATTCATCAATTTTTCCTTTGATTGATTTCCCAGAACCTCTATCGAAATTACTGAAGAATGCCAAGCAGAATGCTGCCAACACAGACGGCGAAAAGGTGAGCTACAACCAAAGATGATAAACCGTTTTAGCTAGAGAAGCATGACTTTGACTTAATTTCACTTAACACTTCATTACTTGCTCCTCTTCAGCGGCAAAGTCTGGGTGCCACCCTACTTTCACCAGTGTCCCAGCTGGCTTTGGGCACTATCGGTCGCAGCCGCAGCCTCATAAACCAATCACAAGAGTCCCTCGACCCTGGGGATCACTTTGATCACAGTGACAGAGAAGAGGAGCCGCATCAGCAAGATGCTGATGATGAAGACGACAGTGGCCTGGTGAGTTTAAGGTTGCCCAATGAAGATACCACTTTAATCTCTGGTCCTTCAGACATGTTGTTAATGCCAAAAACTGTGTATTCAGGGAGGCGGAAAACGACTGCGAGTCCCCGGAAGAAGCAGTAGGAAGAGGCTGAACCCTCAGGCATCTGTCGATAGTATAGAACAGTGGAAAACCTTCAACATGAGCCCTTCAGACCTTCAGGTATTGATCACAAATGCACAAATAATCTAATTCCATCTGGATGTTCTTGAATTGCCTTTACAACTTCTGCTTCTTTTTTTTTACCACAGAAAGCAAGAGAGTCCCTTGTGAGGGAAGGAAGTCACCACCCTCCACTTCTCAGGACACCTAACGTGGTTGAGGAACCGCCAGAGACTCCCATTCCATCCGTAGTAATCACAGAAAGCGACCATTCTGTGAACAATATCTGGGCAGACCACCGAGCTCGCAGGGCCATGTTCCCAACCCGCCAGAGAACCATGCAGCCCGATGACGAGGACGAGGACATCTACCAGATGTTTGTCCCCACGGAGCCAAGTGGACCGGAACCGGAGGCGCCGTCGGAGAGGTCTGAGACCACCTCTTCACCCAAGACAGCTCGGCCCTGCAGCTGGCACGTCGAACAGGTTCCCACCGTGCAGGTTGACCCTCCTCCCAATGGGAGCAGAGTCCTGCGGAGGGCGAGCAGCGCTGGAGAGAAGGCTACAGAGGCTATACAGAGCCCTGATGATGACCAGTCTGGTCATAGCAACTTGGAAGTTATCCACACTGAATCATCCAGCAATGACATATCTGGATCGTCCTCAGCCGAGCAGCTGACGATAGATGATATTGAGAATGTGTATGACAACATCAGTTATGAGGACCTAAAGAGCATGGGCCTCGTGAGAAGAGACCCCGAGGAGAACCAATCACGGAAAGAAGCCTCTACAGATGTACAGGGTTCCCAGAGCCAAACAGCAAGGGTACCTGGTGCTCCAGAGGTTCCAGCGGTCGCAGAGCCTTTGATTGAACACAACAGTTCGTCAGAGAGCAACAGATCCTCCACGCAGGAAGGGAGGCCATATGGGACATGTGACCTCAAGATAGTAGAGGAAAACATCTATGACACCATCTGTTTCAGGGAGCCCCCAACAACAGAGCTCAAAGGAGTGAGTGAAGGCAACAAATTAAAAGATGAGAGGGACAGTCTGCTGGCCTCTGAACAAGACCTGACTGAAAGCTTCAGAGGGTTTGTATCTGAGGAGAGCCTCCACTTCGGAGAGGATGAAGAAGCGGACACATCCCATCCTGTCCCATGCCCCTATGAGCCGGATTATTCATCCTCCTCCGCCTCTGAAACGTTCTCTCAGCGCTCACATAAAGGCGACAAGATGTCAGAGCAGGTCGACGAAATCTGGAACGACCTTGAAAACTACATCAAGAGCAATGAGAAGAAAGCTGACAGACTTCCTGCTGCCTTCCCTGTCAGTGCCAGCGAATCGCCCAAGAAGGCTTCCTCAGTCAAAAACAGCCCTACGAAGCGAGCCCATGTAAATAGTCCTCAAGCAGCCAGCCCTCCCACCAAGAGTCCCCCAACACATCAGCCTAAACCCCCACCGGTCACCTCAACGCCGTCATTCACCATCCCAGTCATCAACCTCCCTGACCTTCAAAGTGAAGACACCCCTGCAGAAGAACACCATAGCCCTCCTCCTGCACAACGGCCCCTTCCTGTCGCCCCAGAGCCCCTCCCAGGCACGGTCAAGAACATTCGTAAAAGACTGGCTCGCCTCAGCAGCGGCAGCTTCCGCCTAGAGGACGACGACCTGGTTGAGATTCCTCAACGAAACGTAGCTCAGAAGGATATTCCCCTCAAGGACCTTCATAGCTTGTTTCCCGGGGAGCTGGCGGGGCTGGACACGCCCCTTGCCTCGTCCTCTCTCTTGCTCTCTCCCCTGGGTGAATCTGTGGACTTCGAACTGATGGATAAATCGAAGAGCCGGGTGTTCCTGATGGCGAGGCAGTATAGCCAGAAGATCAAGAAGGCCAACCAGCTGCTGCGTATGAGGAGCATGGACCCTGGAGACTGTGGTACTCGGGCCAGAGCTGAGAAGAAGCAGAAAGACCTGGCAGCTATTTTAGAAGAGAAGAAACAAGGAGGCGCTGCCATAGGTAACGCAAAATATTTGGCTCTCAGTGCTGTCTTTTCCCTAAATGTAAAAAACTTTTCCTCATTTCCTCACACACATCATTTGTTTCTCCTCTTCAGGTGCAAGGATAGCAGAGTACTCTCATCTCTACGACCAGGTCATGTTTAAAGAGCCTCCTGGTCCAGCTGGTCAGACCTCCACAGCCCCACACCACACACATCCAGGGCTGCCATATTCTCCGTCCATGCCCGAGACCTCCCTGGAGGAGGAATGGCTCCACTCCACTTACAGCAACGGGGAGCTGGCCAGCTTCATTTCCTCATCCAGTGAGGTGGAAGATGGCCGGGCGTCCTCAACCCCGCACCGCAGACTCACCTCCTCCTGCTCCATCCCTTCCCTCCAGACCTTCCCTCTCTCTCCGAGTAGCCCACCGTCCCAGAGGTGGAGCATGACGGCGCCGAGCGAAAAAGAGGAGCATGTGTACAGTTCCATTAAGAGACATCCTTCCTTTAACACGCCATCTTCACCCTCCTCAAAGTCTCCCCCATCCACTCACTGTCAGTCAGTCAGCTCTCTGGGCGGCCAGCAGCAGGAGAAGAACCAGTCTGGGCTCAAATGTAACGGACCCACTGTGTATCAATCCACAGACCGACTCCACGGGCCGAGTCTGGGTCGTGCTGGTCGGCAGAGTAGCCTCCCAGAGCGCTCCACCCAGGGACAGTCGGACCTCACTTTACATGACGGCCAGCAGGTGGTGGTCCTGAACCGGGCTTCTGCACTGAGCATACTCAACGCCACCCAGAACTACCTGGCTAATTTTAAGGACAACGGGGAAGACGACGATGACTATGTCGAGATCCGCTCAGAGGACGAGAGCGAGCAGGAGCAGGTCAGGTTGGCACAAAGAAATGGCAGCTCAAGCAATCAGAACAGGGGTCTTGTCCATTCCCAGAGTCTGCCGTGCACACCAGGGCACTCCTGCGAGCCGCTGAGGTCTTTTGACCGTGAACAACTGGAGAAGTACCTGTGGAGCGAGCCGCAAGCATCCAGCCAACCCAAAATCGTCCAGTCTCTGAGGGAGAAGTTTCAGTGTCTGAGCTCCAGCAGCTTCGCCTGAGTCTATATGACAACTAAAAGCCAAATATATATATATATATATACATAAACATACAGCATATAGCAACAAAAGGGACACTGCTGCTTTGCCTTGAATATGCCCTACATCATTCAACATCATAAAACATATTAAACAAACATAAACCATCTCTCAACATAGATCAGAAACAATTTATTTGATTGCAGACATGTTTGTAACAACTAACCTCTCTGTTACAGGGCTTCAGTGTAAAATGCACAGTAGGTTACTATTAATAGTCGAAATGCCACATCAAAGCCTGCATGTGAGCTGCCTTAGCACTTCTTATGTATGTTTCAAAGTGATTCGGTGGGGAAAAGTTAGCAGGAAGTGGTCGAAGCAAAAATGTTCTCTTTCTAACTGCATAGGCCACAATCACACGGCGGCCATTTTCCTGACACATCACACAGAGGGTGGGAAGCTCAAATCTAATAATGCTGTATTCTAGGGTGCAAATCTTTTAAAAGTATGCAATCCGTCAAATTGTTATCATGTCACTGCTTCCTGATTGATTATAAACTATAAAGACAAGCGGTAGTTTAATCAAGCAGGACAAGGTAAGACAAGAAGTCTGATAACTGATTAGCTTTCATAAGACGACAGCTAACTTAAGCATTCAAACACAGTCTAGGTGACGTTACTGTTTGATACGATAAGATTAGAAAAAGGTCTAAAATTAATTCAGACATATCAACACACGACTTGGAGAGGTATGTCCAAACCTGGAAGTAAAACACACAGGATGTACTCCAATGGTAATGCTAACTGGAAAGTTGTTAAATGCCAATATCAGCTAAGGATGTTAGCATTACATTCAATTAAATAACAGCTGATGTTAGCATTCTACCACATGCTAGCTCACAGTGCTGTTTTATATGATACAAGTGGGATGTTGAAATCAATTGAAATGTTTGCTCACATCTTAGAGACATTTGTGAAAACCTGGAAGTGAAACACAGGATGTAATCACGTGGTAATATTGGCTAAGACGTTGTTGAATGCTAACATCCGCTCATGAGGTATCAAATCTGTTGTTTTACCCTAAAATATGGCTGAATGTGTCCAGATTGTAACTATCCATCATATTCTCAGGTGCTGATGAATTCGGAAGCACAACAGTAACGCTAGCTAGAATGTGGTTGAGTGCTAACATCAGCTGTAAGCTAATCAGTTATCAAAGATGCTGTTTACCTCGAAGTTTGGTGTCCCTCCAGATTAAACTCTTTATTGTCATTACAGTAGTTACTCAATCAGGAAGTAGTGAAATAATAACAATTTGCCAGATCACCCACGTACTGTGTACCACAGCAGCAGTACATTATCCCAGCATTCAAGTTTCACACCTTGAGTGTGACGTTGGAGGAAAATGGCCGGCGTGTGAATAAAGTCTATCCAGTGCGGCTGAATGGATTCAAACTCTTTCTATTACCTTATATGTGAGCCTTGTGGAAAAGACTGGAGTCGTAGGAACTGACTCCGCTGGAGGACTTGCCATGCCAACAAACTGTTGTACAGACACACACAGTAGTTCAGGATATCTGTTACTGATTGGGCAGCAAGTAGATTCAAGTTCTTTACAAACATTTTGACCGGAAGCACAAGAATCAAATCTTTGGTGGACCTCCTCAAGCTCTTTCTTTTAATTTGCTGTTAAGCTTATTTGAACTGCATTCTCAGCAATCTTAACCTGTGTAGGAGCGGTGAACCACGGCGGTGGCTGGTGTGTTTTAATCGTGCTTTCACTATCAGACCGTTTAAATTCTGCGGTCTTCAGATTTGCTACTCAGGCTAGACTGTCACTTTAACAGCTTTTTTTTTTTTAGCGGTAAGGATACAGCTGTAAAGAAAACACGTTCGCTATTACAAGATCCAGTTAAGTTAAGTTTAACTAGACTTAGACCTGTAAGTCTATTTGAAGTTATTGTATTTCACTCTACCTACCGCCTTCGCCATCACTAGGATCCTCACGCTTTAAAAATCAAGAGAAGACGCTGATATTTTAGATGATCTATAAGGAACCGTAGGGCTTCATATTTATTTTTTAAAATCTGAGAGTAAATCAGATGTTTCACATGTTTCCCATCGCGTAAAGTGAAATGTGCGTCTCGACAATGGGATGATGGTTGGGTTTTTTTAATCACACTAGTTTTAACCTTTGTTTAAGAGGGACCACGAAGGAGCGTATCAAAGAGAGAGAGGGTTAAAAAGACTACAGTACTGTATTTGATGTATATTTTATTTTTCAAACGGACAGTCAGCTGTTTGTTTACTTTGTTTACGTTATGGGACACTGTCACACTACTGATATTGCATCCACAGTCACAGAAAGAAGGTCAGATCTAATAAGGTTCATTGTTTTCTCTCCCTCACACACTTCAACTCCACGAAAGGTGTCCTATTTATATAATTATTTTCTTTCACCCCTGCTATTTTGGCCCTTATCACGTTCATCTTAAGCCACAAACAAAGTTGTAAAATAAAGTAAAATGTATTTATTAAAAGGTGGTTTTCATTCAGATTTAGGAGGGGGCAGACCAAAATTTGAAATACTGTGAATATTTTCAGAAATGGGTTTTCCTATCACGCACTGCTCGATTGATACAAGTTCCAAATCACAGAAAGCACATGGACAGTTGAAAAGCACAATCTCACGGCCCACTGTTCATATCATGAAACGTGCATCGAAAGCAAGTTAGGAATATGAAGTATGTTTTGTTTTTTTTTCTCATTGTACATTTTGTCCTCTGTTTCACTTGTGGGGATCGTCTGTCTTCGTTGACTCTGTTTTGCACTTTTCTGTCTTTTTTTTTTTTTTTTACGTTTTATTTGTAAACACTTTGTAAAGATGTACATTTTAGGAAAGTTATTCTTGTATACCATAGGTATGCTTTATAATGCTTTAATGTTTAAGTTAAGTGTACTGTATTTTTTTAACTGCCTAGTTGTCATTGCTCAACAAAACAATGTATTGGAGGTAATAAATTCAGATTAAACTCATCTCTGTGTTTTTGTCATTAAACAAATATATCACCACAGTGAACATCTTAAAGAGGTTATGTTCATCAGTATTTAAGTACAGAAGTTACTTCCTTAATGTTTAAACACGGAGCTGGGTGAACAATTTGTATATTACCAGGGGTGGAAATAACTAGTTACATCTACTCAGTTTACTATAATAAAGTCATTTTTGGGGGGTACTTAGTTTATTATATATATTATTATAAGTTTATATTACACCTTTCATATTATTTTGTAGCCGAAAATGATATCTGATCACAAACAGATCACTGAAAACTGCGTTTACCAGTAGTTTTACCTATAATTGAGTAATTTCTGAATAATGTAACTGTACTAGAACTTGAGTACAGGTTTCCAGTAATCTTTCCTCCACTGGTCGTTACATATTGATAGAAACTAAGAAAGTATGCCTTCACAGACTAAATTAATTTCCCAACGAGCCTAAATCAGATGGAGTATAGTCCAACCAATAATATATTTATTTTTGGGTCAAGACCAATATCTGAATTTGAGTTCAAAAATCAGACAAAACGAGTTTTTCAAAAGTAAAACATGATTTGTTTTTATGTATAAGGATCTCTTAATGATTATATTTTTGTCAACAAAAGATTTACCTAATAAGATTTATTTAAAATTATGAAGTTGTCAAAGCTCTCTGTCTGGTGTCTGGCTGAAAATCTTACATTGTGCCAGTTTCCAAATTACCTTAAACATATATTTGACATTTCTGTAATTTGCTGTTACTCAAACTGGTATGTGAGAAGCCAAAATTAGAGGTACATGAAAGATACCGTCGTAGGGGAGACCGGGGATGGTTGTAACAGCATCACTAATCCTTACCCTCACCAATAAGAGGTAACATAAGAGTTATGTCACCAATTTCATGTATAACCACTCCCTCCCTGATCTTGCATGTGAATTTTCATGGCTGTTAGACGAAGAGGGCTGATTTTACAGCAAAAACATACATTTTCAGGTAACACAGTAATTTTTGGGACCATGTCTATATTTTGATTAGTACTGATACTGTTGACGTTTGAATTAGGTAACTTGTATTAGTTTAAAGAGTAGGTTCTTATGTAAAAAGTGAGTCATTTCATCTATGCTAATTACAAACAACCCTGCTATTACAGCTAGCTAAACAATGGCTGACAGGGGTGGGGATGGTTGTAACGCCTTATAAGAAAATGTTACAACCACCCCCTGAATCGCAATTCACATATTTTCTCTATCCTACTCCTTTTTATTTCAGTATGCCAATGCCAAGACAGTTGGTGAAAACGAATAGGGGTGACTTCACATGTACTTAAAGTTGGATCAGTTGAAGTGAGGCAGGGTAAAACAGTGAGGTCAGTAGCCAAAGACTGCTCCATCTGCCATGTGACACTGAGCAGGTACTGCAAGAAATCAAAACCTAAGAGAAAAAGGTTCAAGAAAGCTGCCCAGCGTGGGCGATCACAGCAGTCAAAAAGTCTTTGACGCACAGCAAATTCCAAACCCAAAGAAAAGTGCAGATTGCAAGTTCTAGGCCCACGAAAAAAAGGCACCCCTGGAAAACCTTCATACATCTGTCACCACTGTGACTCTGATCACTCTCATTAGATGGATAACACACACAGATACACACACTCAGGTTCATATTTTATCATTTAAGACAGACACAGTGCGCATGTTTGTTGTTTTACCAGTCAAACATCTTCCTGTAATTTTATGTGGATCATGAGCTACTTCTTACCTCTTGCTGAAGGTTTCCATTTTAATGTGTATAACATTCATAGGTATTATCACTACATTTTCTTTAAGGAAGCTCTTCTAACATTAGGATCCAAACCACTGACACTGTTCTTCATTTAGCCATCAGGGGGCGCTGTTTAGCTCAGTTGGCAGAGCAGACATCCCATGTACACAGGCTTTGACCTCGCTGCAGCGGACCCGAGTTCGACTCCCGGCCTGGGTCCCTTTGCTGCGTGTCACTCCCCCTCTCACTGATCCTGTTTCGTGTCCAAGTCGTCAGCTGTCCTATCAAAGCCATTTTTTTCTTTTCTTAGTGAAGCACAGGAAGATGCTTTCCTGTTGGCACATGCACAATAAACTTATATAGATGCATATTTTGTGGTGTGGTCTCAGTTTTTATTTATTTAATCTTACTGTTACAATTGACCCCAGGTTTTGTTACAACATACCCTGGTAGTGGGGTTGGTCCTAACAATGGCACTCCTTGCATTTGACATCAAATAATGAATTCTGTGATATAGTTGGAGAAGTTAAGAACATTGCTATTTGTAGCCAGTGTTGTGGGTAACGCGTTACAAAGTAACGCGTTAGAGTACTCTAATTACTTTTTTCGTGTAACGTAACGCGTTAGTTTCGTGCGTCAAGCAATCAGTAACGTCGTTATTTTTTTCAAAAAGGAAAACGTTATTTTAAGAATTTCTCCGGATTAGGAAAGGAAAATCCCGACTGCAGCCTGCTTTTTGTCAGACAGTACTGTGCCTCCTGCGAATGTGTCAGCGGAGGCGCAGCGCTGTGATGCGTCTGTGCCCTGCTGCTGACCTACGTTACCTGTGTGTGTGTGTGTGTGTGTGTGTATGTGTGTGTGTGTATGTGTGTGTGTGTATGTGTGTGTATGTGTGTGTATGTGTATGTGTATGTGTATGTGTGTGTGTGTGTGTGTGTGTGTGTGTGTGTGTTAGTGTTTTCGAACCCCCGGCAAGATGGCAGAGAGGACAGCTTTTGCATCGTGGAAGTACGCACATTATTTTCAATTCGCCAGCGAAACGGACAAGAACAACATAAAGGTACATATATGCACACTCTGCGTTGGTGAAAAGCTTCTGTCGACCGCAAAAAAAAAAAAAAAAAATTAATAAAACGCTATGTGGCATATTGCTGACTGTCTTTCCTGTTATTGTTATCCTGCAGAGTTAATTTGGTTGGATGACTGACGTTATTCATCATTGTCACGACTTCTCGGTGCATTTAAAGGAGGCTGTGTGTGTGTCAGTTAAGTTGCAGCATGTGCGAGGCGCTGCAAACGGCTTTTAATTTTTGGTAACGCATGAGTACTCTAACGCGTTACTTTTATTCATAGGTAACGCTGTAACGTAACTGATTACTTTTAATTGATGGTAACGTTGTAACCTAATTAACTACTTTCCAAAGTAACGATACCCAACACTGTTTGTAGCAGACAAATGAGGGTATTTTGTGTCAAAATCTGAGTGCCCTACCACAAACATTCTGCAACGTATAGGAGCTGAGACAAAAAGTGTTACAACCATCCCTGGTCTCCCCTACCCATAGAATATCTCTCAATACAAGAACAAAAATTAAGAAGAGGAAAAAAATGGATCAAACACTTATAAAGATCAGGCAAAAACATCTACAAATTGAAAACGAAATACAGAAAGAAAAACGTAAATACTGCAGACTTTTAGATAAGCTCCATTTTAAATAGCAGGCACACTGTGAAATATGAATGTTGCCACCTTATATTTCTGTGTCAACACACCCAAACTAACAGCAGAGAGCGCACACGCAACCCACCATAAACTGGAAACTATGATAGGAACCAAGAAGAAGATGGGGAGGCATGCTGGGAAATGCAGTTTATAAGAAATAACGTGACAAAACATTATTTTCTAATTTCATAAAGGGTCTTTTTCACGTACAGTCGTAAAGTTGAGATTCTTTATGTAATCAAAACCCCTTATTTGGTAATTTACGGAGTTTTTTGGATGTATTTTCTTCTCGAACCTTCTGGTTAATGCCGGTTTACCCATAATGCACCGCGCCCCTTTCCTTTCTTCTCGGCTTTGTGGTGGTGGTCGAAAATGTCGATGTTAGACGGTCCGTTAAACGTGCTCGGCCAGAGGACAACTGGCGAGTCTGTTCGCACTCAAAATGGTAAGCAATGATACTGCTTCACTCGGTGTTTTATGTGCGCTTTGTGTGTTTTCAGTGCGTCACGAGCGGCCGACAGCAGAAAGGAATTCATTTGCTGCTGCGAACACACGTGTGGCTAATGCTAATGCTAGCTAACTTTCATGTCGAGTTTAAAAGTGTCTGGGGGGATTTCAGCAAAGCGCAGACAAGTCTGCTGTTTAAACAATGTGTCCTTTACGCCAAAGACTTTGCTTATGAAGTCTTAGTCCCATTTCAGTACCTTCCACTCCTATCACTATGAATGGACGGCTATGCTAATGGGATAGAAAAACACTGTCATGGTCTGAGGGTGTGGCTAACATACTGTGTACCTCACTAAATAATATGACAGAACATCATATCATTGACAGAGATATTGTTATAAGATGCAATAGCCATGCTAAATATGTCCTTAAATGGACATATAAGGTAATTCAGTGCTTGTTCGCTAGTCGCAACTTCCTCCTTGTCTTTGCAGTCATGGCCGCAGCATCCATCGCCAACATCGTCAAGAGCTCCCTCGGACCAGTGGGCCTCGACAAGATGCTGGTGGACGACATTGGAGTATGTTTCTCACCATAAATCATCTATTCCTTTGTCATTTACACATTGCGGCATGGTTTCCTCACCATGTTTCATGTACATATTGACAGGACGTGACCATCACCAACGATGGAGCCACCATCCTGAAGCTGCTGGAAGTGGAGCACCCAGCTGCCAAGGTTCTGTGTGAACTGGCTGACCTGCAGGACAAGGAGGTCGGAGATGGGACCACCTCTGTGGTGAGTAGGGTCAACAGCTGCTCCTGCATGGTGCCAGACACTCACAATGTCTTTTTTGCTGCCAATGTAATGAGTTAAAAAGTGAATGTCCTGTTTTAGTACCATGCATCTGCATATTGTTACGGATGTTTGGCTATGCTAACAGGAGAGAGAAACAGTCCGTTAGTGTCTGAAGGGGTCCAGCAGCCTCATCTCTGCCACCCCTAATGAAACAATGGTACAAGTTTTATCACGATGATGCAGTGTATTCTCTGTAGGAAATTTAAACAGATCTCTTATTAATGTTCATCATGTGACCTGTTTTTATGTTTATTTAAAGGTCATTCTTGCTGCAGAATTGCTTAAGAGCGCAGATGAGCTTGTGAAGCAGAAGATTCACCCCACATCAGTCATCAGTGGATATCGTCTGGCCTGCAAGTAAGATGTGAACAAGGAAATACCCTGAGTGTATAGAAATGGATCCTGATTTTATTTTTTTTCCACACGCAAAACTGTTTTTTCATCTTCCAGGGAGGCAGTTCGCTACATTAATGAGAACCTCACCATCGGGACAGATGACCTGGGCAGAGAGTGTTTAATAAATGCAGCCAAAACCTCCATGTCCTCCAAAATCATTGGAGTGTATCCCTTTTTGCTGTACATTGCATAAAATGTTTGGTTTGGATTCAACTCGCATGCCTGTAGTTTGCAGTAGGTAATTGTTTATGTATGTGTGCAACTTCAGACTTTATCTGCCTTAATCCTGACCCCTCAGTGATTCAGATTTCTTCGCCAACATGGTGGTTGATGCCGCCATGGCCGTGAAGTTTGTGGATGGCAGGGGAGTGGCCAAATACCCCATCAACTCTGTGAATGTGCTGAAAGCTCATGGCCGCAGCCAGAAAGAGAGCTTCCTGGTTAATGGGTATGCGCTGAACTGCACAGTCGGCTCACAAGGTATGTTAATTACAAAGAAATTCCCAGAGTTCACATTTAAAGCGTAAGGGTTTACTTGCCTCATCAATTGTAACTGCAGCTGAATAGACTCCCATTTAAGTTTGCTGCTATGTCCCATGTGATGGCTAAGCAGTGATACGCGTGGGAGACAGTATATTGGCTTTGAAAGGAATGACGACAGTAGTTTGTAAACTGTGGTGCCTCTTTTCTAGCCAGACAATGGAAAAATAATCAGAAGTGTAATTACATGTTTTTCATTATCACTAGTTTCCAAGCAGCATTTGTACAGTCTTAAAAATTTGGAAACTAATGACTTTTAACCAGAATGATTTTGAGATGAGGAATAGGCTTGAATGCAAACATACTCTGGTGTTTGATCTTCAATATCACTCATATAAATAAAAAATCGTGGGTGTAATCATACAGGCAGTGTGTTTTGAAATGTTCTGTTTTTAGTTTTGATCAACTTCAATTCTTCGTTTACTTTTCCTGTTGATCAATGCTGTTTTTTGGGTTCATCTAAAGGCATGGTAAAACGTGTTGTCAATGCTAAGATCGCTTGCCTGGACTTCAGCCTGCAGAAGACTAAGATGAAGATGGGAGTCCAAGTCATCATCAACGACCCAGAGAAGCTTGACCAGATCAGACAAAGGTAGAAAATATTTTGTATGTAATATTGTCATCAAGAATTATCCCATTTAAATTTGCTGTGATGCTGAACCAATAGTATACACAGTGATACGCGTGGGAGAAAATATCAGCAGCCCGAGTCAAGGCAGCAGCTTCTCTATGAGCTGTTTACCATGACTATGGGCTGGACAATTCTGCATTATATATGTGATGAATTTCATCTTACTGTTTAAGGTGAAACTGAATCAATATTGGATGTTGTTTCTCCAGAGAATCTGACATCACCAAGGAGAGGATCCAAAAGATTTTGGCGTCCGGTGCCAATGTCCTCCTGACCACGGGCGGCATCGATGACATGTGTCTTAAGTACTTTGTGGATGTCGGAGCCATGGCAGTGAGACGGGTTCTGAAGAAGGACCTGAAACGCATCGCCAAGGCAACAGGAGGTAAGGTGGCAGCAGACTAGTTTGTGCCGATTGGCTTTTGTGTTACTGGTCTTTAAACTGTGAAATGGTTTTAATGGTTTGGTCAAGTAGTTTCATTAAACTAAGATATAATAGTGACCTTGTGTTTGTCTGTTCTCAGCCACCATCTGCCCCTCTCTGACCAATCTGGAGGGAGAAGAGACTTTTGAGGCCACTATGCTGGGTCAGGCTGAGGAGGTTGTGCAGGAACGCATCTGTGATGATGAGCTCATCCTTGTCAAAAAGTAAGAACTACAACTATATATAGTAGTGTTGTATACTTAATAGTGTTTGTTCTTCTAACACAACACTGATAAATGCATCGTGATCAGTACAACTGTAGATTAAGAACATTTCAGTGCATGTAATCATACCTCATCTGTAGTTCTGACTGGAGTTGTGATAAAATGAGACAGTGAAAAGGATTTGTATGATCTGTAGAACGCAGAAGTCCTTCGTGTTTGTCTACACATAAATGTGCAACTATAAATGCTCACTGTTTTGGTTCCGTTCTCCTACTTTTGAACTCTGTCAGCACCAAAGTACGCACATCAGCATCTATCATTTTGCGCGGGGCCAACGACTTCATGTGTGACGAGATGGAGCGTTCGCTGCATGATGCCCTCTGTGTGGTGAAGAGGGTGCTGGAGTCAAAGTCTGTAGTTCCAGGCGGAGGCGCTGTGGAGGCAGCTCTGTCAATCTACCTGGAGAATTATGCTACCAGCATGGTGAGACATGTAAAATGTTTGTCCAGCATGCAGCTGCTGAGTTTCTGGAGTTTTTTTCATTACACGAGATGATTTTAGCAGAGTGTTGGTTGTGACATTTATTTATTTTTTGGTTTCTTCAGGGTTCCCGGGAGCAGCTGGCTATTGCAGAGTTTGCTCGATCTCTCCTGGTCATCCCGAAGACACTGGCTGTGAACGCAGCACAGGACTCCACTGATCTGGTGGCCAAGCTTCGGGCCTTCCACAATGAGGCTCAGGTTAATCCCGAACGCAAGAATCTCAAGTGGTGAGTATTGAATTTCGGCAGCAGTCATGAAAATAAAGTACCTGTTTACAAAGTGGCATAACAGATTTAGCTGACTATTCTTAAAGGCTTTGTGTTAGAGATGATGCTCCCTTTTTGGTGGCACTCCCTTAAAATACTGAACTGATCATAAAAATGTGACAGATGCAGGAGCAGTAAGCATTGACTGTTTACTGGAAGCTACACGAACCTTGAAGATTTTGATGAGTTTAAGTCTTCAGTTTATTTCAAGGGCATGGTGACCGTATTGTGTAACGTAGAACATCCAGTGTTTGAATACTTTGGTTGTCTTACAGGATTGGTCTGGACCTGCTGAATGGCAAGCCTAGAGATAACCGTCAGGCTGGCGTGTACGAGCCCACCATGGTCAAAACGAAGAGCCTCAAGTTTGCCACCGAGGCCGCCATCACCATCCTCCGTATCGACGACCTCATCAAACTGTTTCCAGAGCCGAAGGAGGGCGGCCAGTCGTACCAGGATGCCGTGCAGTCAGGAGCTCTGGAGGGTTAAGAGGCTGTAATGGGTCCGGTCCAGTTCATCGTCTGTATTTATACCTAAGGAGCTCTTCATGGCTGTTGCTCTTAGTGTAGGCCGTGCGTGCACTTTGCCTGTTTACTGTTCTCCCACTCCCTCCTGCTTCCAGAGGAACTGTAAGCGATTTGTTTTTTTTTTGGACACTTAATAAAAGCTCCAATGGTTGTAAATGACCTTTGATTTGTTAATTCACATTGTGTGGCTGTGGTTATTTGACAGACTTTGAGAAATTACTTTCAACCAAGTTTTAAACTCTATGGCTTATACTTCTTTATTGATATGATTACAGGAAACATCTTCACAAACAACAGGTTATGTACAGGAAGTACGAGGTTAGAGAAGGCTGGCACACTTAACCTTATGGCACTTAGCTGAGGTTCAAGGCTGCTGTCTGCACGATTGATAAGAGAAAGTGGAATGTCGGTCAGTATCAGAGCAACATATTGAGTGCTTGAAACTACTCAATTAATTATACCACAAGTTACTCTACAAATACTGTTCTTCTTTCTTCTTCAGCAACAGTAGCACTTTGCCTTCACAGGTTTAGTGTTTCACTTTTTTCAACCGTGCAGGTCATTTTAAAGGAAAAACAACCCATCTTCATTTACTAACTATAGTATGGTGCATATCTAATACCAGGTTGTAAGAGCGGTTCTTAGTTATTACTGGTTTTATGTTAAAGCTATCAGTATACACTACATTTACATGATCTAGAGGTCTTAAATCCTCTAAAATGAAGCCACATGCTACACAGCTACAATCTTGGGAGGGTTGAGTTTAAGTTCACAGTGAGACTGGCAAGCTATGGTCAGATAAGATCCAATCACAAAATATACTCGTTGCTTTTACCTCAAGTACAGTCATTTGGAACAACCCAGGAAAATTACCATTTTATATCGGTGTAAACAGTGTCTGTATCCCATATCCATTTAAAAGATAAGATCAAGTGCAATCCGTGGAGCAGCATTAAGGTTTTTTTATCAGACTCTCTCCACACACATGGCGATGCCCATCCCTCCTCCAATGCAGAGAGATGCCACGCCTTTATGTCCCCCAGTCCTTTGAAGTGAATGCAACAAGGTCACCAGCACTCTGCAGCCAGACATACCGATGGGATGGCCCAGAGAAATGGCACCACCGCTCACATTCACCTGAGGAAATAAAAACAAACATTGAACTCAAGTGACAGCAAACAAACAGCATCCAGCTTGTGCTTTGGACAGACTGGACAAAAATTGCACAATATAGCCGTTACCTTGTCAGCGCTGAGGCCGAGCTCTTTGACCACAGCAATAGACTGGGCAGCAAAAGCTTCATTGATCTCAAATAAGTCGACCTGGTCCAGCTGCCAGCCCGCTTTCTCAACCTGCCAGAGAGGAAATGAGGAGAATGAACACAGAGAAGCATTTTCTCAGTTGCTGTTACATTCAGGTGCATCAGATTTCTCACCGCTTTCCTAATGGCTGGTATCGGTCCAGTACCCATGATGGATGGGTCAAGGCCAGCTTTAGCCCACGATACAATTCTGGCCAATGGTTTTACACCACGCCTCGCAGCCTCTGATTGGCTCATTAGGACAGTTGCTGCTGCTCCATCATTAATACCTAATGTTAGAAAAAAACTGCTCAATACATGACATACTGATCCAAAAAGCTGGCACTGACATCAGTTTGGTTAGTGAGTTAAACATCAGTGACATATGTTAGAAAAGCACCAGCTCTCGAACCTGAGGCGTTTCCAGCGGTGACGCTGCCACTGCTGTCCTTAATGAAGCAGGGTCTGAGTTTGGACATGCTCTCCATGGTGCTGCCGTGCCGAGGAAACTCATCCACTTTCACCTCCACTGGACCTGGAGACAATAGACAAGTGTTGCAGTGAACACACACCAAGGACAGATTAAACAATTTCTTCGAGATAGAAGGATGATTTAGATAATAAATCACTGAACAACTCTTTACCTTTTCTGCTCGGCACCATGACTGGGACGATCTCTTTATCAAAATGTCCTGCTTTCTGCGCTGCCTCAGTTTTGTTCTGAGACTGGACGGCAAACCGGTCCTGCTCCTCTCGACTGACTCCCCACTGCTTCGCTACATTCTCAGCTGAGAGGGATACACAGGATTTATCACAACGACCAACGCTCGAATAGAGACGTGACAATCAGTTGTTCGCGTGTATTCTCAGCTGTGCACACCTGTGATGCCCATGTGGTAGCCGTGGAAGGCGTCTGTCAGGCCGTCAGCCACCATGGAGTCCTGCAGGGAGGCGTCGCCCATCTTCACGCCTGCTCTCATGTGCAGGGTGTGAGGAGCCTTTTGGTGGAACGAGGACACACATGTGACATCAAGTAATTGAAACATCGAAAATTATGCAAGAATATTTTTCGGAGTTGTAAATCTCATATTTTTCAGCATTTTTTATTTATATTAAGCTTTTAAAGACACTCCTTCTGTCCAAGCCTACCCTGCTCATACTCTCCATGCCCCCTGCGACCACCACAGTGGACTCTCCAGCCTGGACGGACTGAGCTCCCAGACACACAGCCTTGAGTCCGGAGCCACACACCATCTGGCAGCTCCACGCCGGGACAGGGTAGGGGATACCTGCCCCGACGCTGGCCTGACGTGCCGGGTTCTGACCATGACCTTGAGCACAGAGAGGGGAAAAAATAAAACACCATTGAGAAAAACTGACTGATATTACACAACAGCTGTTAACATAACACAGGAACACTGGACCTGTGTCGCTCTCTGATCTCAGTGGCCTCCTGAGCTTTCACCTGCAGTGAGGACGTGTCCCATAATAACCTCAGAGACCTCTTCTGGCTTCACCGCGGCCCGCTTCAGGACGTCCTTGATCACCACTGAACACAGGTCATGCAGAGGGACCGTGGACAGAGCACCGTTCAAGGACCCTGTGTAAAAATGGGAAGAAGATGTTGTAGCATGAGTACACCATGGTGCATATTCATTTTTCCACATACAAAGGAGGATTGATAAGCATGCAATGCTGTTGAAATAATTTTTCATTGTACATCAGATATGGTTGGATTTCTTTCAAGATTTTTTTCTTGATATCATATAAAATATATTATTAACTGAAAAATTTAAAAACATAACCCGCAGAAGAAAAAAAAAAAGATGAACCCTAACTGATTGCTTTACCCGAATCAACAACTACAAGACATACTTATAATTACAGGTGCTGCACTGTCTCTTTACTCTCATGTGAAGTGTTTGATACTGAAATGTCTAACTTTAACAAAGTACAAGTATTCATCTTTTAATTAAAACATGACATTTTGTGCCCCCTATATTGTGTCATTTTTTCCCTGTGGTATCAAACATGGTATAGAATAGTTTTAGGGTATTGTATCAAACACTTCATGTGTTATGTTACTTTGGTACTTCTGACAACACTAATTCCTCTTATTTCCTTATTGAGAAATATTTGCTTAACTGATCCATATTGTGTCTTAAGCTAAGATGGAGATAATTAAAGTTTAACTTAAATCCTGACTATATTATAGTTTCACCTGTTCATCGTGTGATTTTTTTTTTCAGTGTGTGACCTTGGCCTGGAAAACCCACTGATTGTTACTGATGTTTCTACTGTACCGTACATTTTGTAGCAATCTCTAGCACAAGAATATCCTTGGAGATTAATAAAGTTCCATCTTATCTTGCCATTCAGCAGAGCTTTTGACCAGGTTCTCAAAAAGGTGTCTTGTGGGTCGGATCGTAAGCTTTTCACACCAACTCTGACACCAAATAAAGGATTTAATTTGAGATTCTTGTGGTCACTTTTAGAGTTCTGCACAGTCAGGCAAACACAAGGGGCCCCTACAGTCCTCTGATCAGAGCTTACACGTTGTTCTTCACTACAGACTCAACACAAAGCAGAATGAGACCATGTGGTTGTGGGATCTTAAACTGTCTCTGTAATCTGTGAAGTTCAGAATTGACCTGTTTGGACTTGCATTTGCTCAATTAATTATTTATTTCTGGAGGTACTTTGGACATCTGGTCAACAATGCTGCTAAATAAACAAACTTTTTATAAAGTTGCTATTTGTCATTTAGGAGTGTCCTGCTGTTACACTGACACCTTCACTGAACACACAGTGGCCTCACTGTCAAATCACACCTTGGAGAGGAGAAAACCAATCAGAGGAGGATCGTGCTCCGTGGCACTATGACCAGCCAGCCAATCAACGATCACAGAACACTCCGGACACATGCGCGAACCAATCAGAGCGCCGCAAGACTGGGCGCATTTGACTGAATGAATGGGCATCAACCACTTAGACTAATTAAACAAGACAAATGATGACACGTCTGTAAAAGCACAATAAACAACTAAATGCGGCAGCTACAATGCTATTTAATGTATGTTACAGTTCATGTGACCACAGCGACACCGAGCTGCGGTGCATGTTAGCAAACACTGGCTGGTAGCAACAGTAGAGTAGCAACGTTATAAAGTGTTTCAAACGAATGTGTTCGCGTTTAGCCGGGTGTTAAATCTTACCGATTGGTGTCCGAGCAGCAGACACGATGACAACAGGCTCGGAGTTCATTTTGGAGTTCATGTCTGGGTCCGTGCTTCAAGTTGCTGTTCCTGTTTGGCCACACTGCAGTCAGTCAGCTCTGTTGATACCACGGACCTGCACTGCCTCCTGGACCCTGACGGAGCTGCGCTGAGGAGGAGCTGTGCAAGTGTGACTGCAGGGAGGAGGCGCCACAGCGCCCCCGTGTGTGTAGGAGGACAACTACAGCGTTTCGTTTATTTCATTCTGAAGCCACTTTCCATTGAGCTGACAACAATAAACAACAAAACTCATTATTGTATTAATTTAAAAAATCTGTTTATATCTTATTTATTTTTCATTAGTTTTCACATCACGCCTGCCGACTGTAAAGTATCTACTATGCCACACTGGTTGGATCGTATATACTTTTATACTCAAGCTTTTTAACTTTGATCTTTTGTATTTGTACTTCTACTGTATAATAGTGTATATTTTCATATACTATATTCACATGTTCTGTTTGTGTATTTTCTACCTTATTATTTGTATTGTTTCTTATATTTGCATACTTTTTAACATTTGTATTTTATTTTATCCCCATTATATCGCAACACAGCATTCAGCGTGGAAGGAAATGTTATTTAAAATAACACATATAAAATAACTTTATATGTGGAGATATGTTCTTGAACTGTACATGACAATAAATGCTTTAAAATGATTTATCTGCACATATCTATTTTTACTACTTGTTCTCTCTACAATTTCAGTCTTCAAAATAATATTCTGTTGAAATGCTTTATTTCCCTCCTAGGATTAATACAATTGATCCTGTTACAAAGGCCAAATTATGTTCACCTGAGATTTATGAAAAAGATCGAGAATTCATCTTAACACAATGTAATATTGACTCAGTGGAGTGGACTATTTGAGGAGGCCTTTTCAATTTTCTTCAAATTAATATATTGGTGGTAGTAACAATGGCTTTCGTTGTGTAGTATTAAAAATCTTTATTGGTATTTGGTCAGTACATGAAAAGGACTGAAGTCAGAATAATATGAACATCGCATAGAAACTACTCACAATTCAACAGAATCTTTTGAACAGAATTTTTTTTTCCTCAATGAAAAATTAAAATTGCATTAAAAAAAAAAAAAAACACAGGCCAACATCTAAAAATGACCTTGAATATTGCGAAGCTACTGCAATTCAGTGATTTTACTGACTTTTGACGATGAGTTACAACACCAGATGCCCCATTTCAGTGTCAAGAGCTCAAACAAGAACAGCATAGACATGCTCAAATAAACAGCAGAATGAAACGGACTAGTTTTAAATCATACATCCACTCACTTCAAATCTAACATTAACCCATACCTGTTACATCCCTGTTTAGCAACACAAATGTGACAGAGGCATCACGATAGGCGAGGGGAGGAGGGTGAAAACAAAACGTCTTGGACAGCAGTGCTGTGTTACAGACTATGCGTTTGTTGCCTTGTTTGTATATTGTATAAAAAAAAAGAAAAGACAGTACATGTCAAAGTACATTACAAAACCACACTGTCGCCCGTGCTGGAGTCCAGGCCGTTCTGAGCGTGCCGTGACCCTGCAGTCCTGGTGCCCTTGGTTACCAGGGCAGCCTTGTCCTCATGGGGGTCGGTGGTGGAGTCTGTGTCATTCGAGTGCTGAGTCAATGATGTCTCGCTTCCCGTCGGAGAGTCCACGCTCTCGTACCCTGCGCTCAGCTGGCTCCCGAAACCCACAGGTCCTCCAACTCGCCCAGCAGCAGTCTGACTCCCTGACGCCTCCTCAGAGTGGTTGGACAGCTTGGTCTCAGCTTCCCCGGGGCTGGAGACCACAGGGGACATGGGAAAGTCTTCCTCTGTGCTGCTTACCTCCCGGTACAGGCTGGGTGTGGTGGTCTCGCTCCTCTGGGATGAGTTGCCGTTGCTTGGTCCATTGGAGACCCTCCCGTAGTCTTTGCCCATTGGTTCGGAGGGTGCGCTGGCCTGCTCAGGCTGGGTGGACGGCTCAGCGGACGAGCTGGAAGCAGTGGGTGAAGTCCTGCTGGGTCCTGCTCCGGCCATTGACCCCTGATTTTGAGTCAGCTGCTGACGAGAATCTTTCAACTGCTGCTGCAGGACGAGAATGGTGCTCTGCATCCCCTCCACCTCCTCGTCCAGCTGGATGATAAAGTCATTCAGCTCTGGGAGAGACGGGAGATCAGGAGCAGAAAAAGAACAAAGTCAAAAACCAGCTCAACGGCAGTTTGTTAAAGAAGTCAAGACTTGATTCCAAGTTAGACCGGTCAGGCTGAAAGATGCGGATGCTGCTCATGTCCTCACCGTCTTGGCTGCTCTTGAGCTCCTCGCTGTACTTCTTCTGCAGGGCTAACTCAGCCTCCAGCTGGGCGATGCGTCCCTGCGACAGCTGCCTACCCAGCTCCTGGTTTTCCTGAATCAGCATTCGACACTTCGCCATCAGTTTCTTCCCCGTCTGGCTGCAAGGGAAACAAGTCTCACATCACACAGTGAACCAGGAGACAAAGGTGACAGGCAAAGAGGTGCCACTGAATCTGTCCCAGCTGACTGGTCCACAAGCTAACATAACTCTTCAACCTAGCCATCCCTTGACAAGATTCTTATTATATTAATTTGATTCCAATAAAATCATAAGGAACCCAATTGGATCTTCTCAAGAAAATAATGTACATTTATTTGAACTGAACAAAAGTCAAATTTTTCTCTAAATTATTAAATTACTAATATTTTTAACATCTAAGGTATTCACTGTGGCTCCATAGCACACTATATAGACCCACATTGTTATGTAACTAATACATCCATTCTTACACTTTATCTTAATTCAACATGTTGCATATTGACGACAAGTGAGCACGTTGAAAAGAACTGTAGAAATTTTTACGCAACCAATTTCTCACATTCAAACGCACTCGCAGCAGAATAGAAAATGTCACAGAGTTATGTTAAAATTGACACGCTACAAACAAAACTACAATTTAAATATCAACCCTTAACTGAGTGGCAAAAAATGGAAATGTGCACTGCCACCAGGCACCTGTTTCGTGTAGTCATCACTTTAAATACACAGGAGAAAGTGTTTCAACAGTCAAATCAAACAGCTTGAGGTGCCGCTTTCTCAACAGGTTAAAGAGCACTCCAACAGTCCTGCACACCTGGTATTTCATACATTAGCAGTTATTGCGTTTATGCTTTACCAAAGCCCTAATCAAGAAGCCAAAATTGCAAACATATGACAGGTATACACATTATTTAAAACCACAACTGCCATCTATCTAGTCTTAAATACCTATGGAAGTCATCCGGCCAGTGGAAAGTTAAATATAAACATTAATTAATTTAATGACTAAGCAACTGTACCCTCTAAAAGCAGAAGCAGTCATTAAAGTTTAAACAGCTCAGAAAACCATGTAAGTTATTCTTAATGTTGTCCATTGAAAATTATGCACTGCACATCATTTAGTTAACTGCACTTCTTCTCAGTAGTTTAGTGGTTATCATAACCATTAGTTTTTCTTAAGGACTAGGAAGATGTAGGTTGTGTATACACTACCAGTTCTAATCTCACCGTCTCACCTAGGTGTGAGAGTGTAGTACGGCTTTGTTTTAAAAAGACATGAAAAGATAAAACAGATTCCACAGTGGCTAAGATCTGTGTCACACAGGTGAGAGATAAGTATCTCATCAGCTATTAGCGTTAAAGGCTGAGGGAGAGATCGTGAGGTCAATAACAAAAATACACAGAAATACAATGAATACAGTTCCATCAACTCATAACATGACTTGTTAAAGACATTTGCATTCACAACTTGAAAACAAGACTCCGTGCACCTACAGCAGTGTGTTTGGCATGGATCTAAGGAATTAAGCAAGGCTCAATTCATTGTCAAAGTTCAAATGTTTTTATGGAAACAATCAAAGCCATTTGTGCTTCTTGGTTCACACACACTGCAGTAAGTGTTTGTTTCAGAGAAACAAGAGAAAGATCAAATGAAATGCAGATAAAAAGAAACAAGTCACAAAATAAAACATGTAAATACACTCTACCGTGAGTGGGCCCATGTTCAGAGACACAGGCGACTGGACCCTCATGCCTGAACCACAGTCCTCTGTGGACCGAGGATATGGCTCCGCTCACAGTCTTAACACCGTTTCTAGTGGCTCTTCCCCCCAGAGTCTTACTTTTAAATCTTAGAAACTGTCCTCACGTTACTGCAATGTATCTAGACTGTCCAAAAAGTCTTTACGTTTCTCAGGCAGACTAGAGGGGGTATGTGTGTGGTGTAATCCACAGTTAAATGTCTTTTTAAACCAAGTATGGGAATTGTCTGTAAAATGTTCAATTGCTGCTTTAGGCTAGGGATGCTCCCTGCCTGACTCACCCTCCACCATGACCCCCCCTATTTAATATGTGTACTGTCTGGTTTGAGCTGAGGGGGCGGGGAGGGCATATATCCGTGTTGGGAAGTGAGTGACCACCTCTTCAGGAACAGTCCGGACTCCTTCAGGCCCATGGACGGTGAGGGGATACGAGGGGAGAGAGCTGAAACACAAGTGTCACCTGACCATACTGTCTTTTCGCTTTAGGTTATGTGATATGTAGCTGGCACAGTGCAAGAGTACAAAAACAGTTTTGTTCTGCAGTGACTGGCTTTCTGTAAAGTCTGAGTCTCGTGGTGAGTACAGCATTTGTCAGCCTTCCACCCCACCATTGTTCCTGCATGCCTGCAGTGAGCGTGAGGGTGGGGGGCATGAGGAAGTCTTGACTTTTTTGTGGGGGAGGGGGGTTATTTTGATTGTCTTTACCTATCAGGTGTAAATTTCCAGGCACTCAGTTCATTTTGGGCCTGCTCCAGTTTGTCTTTAGTCTGTTCGAGTTCAGCCTTCATTTTGAGGAAAAACAAGTTGATGGCTGGGTC
Organism: Diplodus puntazzo; assembly: GCA_963678695.2. Lineage (NCBI taxonomy): Eukaryota > Metazoa > Chordata > Actinopteri > Spariformes > Sparidae > Diplodus > Diplodus puntazzo. Next base: position 16,765,012 of record OZ023172.1, read on the forward strand.
CACCATGGATGACCGCAGTTGGGCCGCACTCGGCTGCTGGACTTGCTTGAGGTACTGGATCTGGGTCTGCAGGATAAAACAAACAGGTGTTAGTGACGGGAAAAGTGTATAAGTACATTATATTTTTATGACCACCAGTCCTTTAGCTTGTCCAGTCTCCAGATCATGAAGTCACATTTAAACATGCACCCCGAAATCAGATGAATTCAAACAGCCTGGTTCTAAAATCCACCAATACTTTTAAGATCATCCGACAACTTTTCAATCTTGAGTCTTTGGACAGCAAACTAGAGATTACTAAAGGTCAGGACTTTTGTGTTAATGAAGAGAGGACTATCAGGATTCATCTTTAATTACAAAGCCATTTGAACTCTGTAATTAAAGCTTTTGTTCGACATGAGCTGCTTTCCAAGTCACACCCGATTAATTTTCATTCACAGAAGACCAGACAAGTTCAAATCAAACATAAACTCACCTGCTGAAGTCACAGTTATGATGACCTCAGAAATGATTTAAATGTAATTGCATTAGAGGCAAAAGGGTGCAGCTAATATGCCTCAAAACACAACAGCCAGTGGAATTAAACTATTCCAGTCACAAATGGTAAAAAGTGACAACAGGGACATAAGTTAAAAACCTTTCTAACCTGTGTCCGGTAGTGTGTGTTGTGTTCACCTCAGCTGCCCTGTTAGAATGGCATATGCTGCCATAAAGCCACTAGGTGATCCACTGAGCTGTCAATCTGATAAGAGAAAAGACTGCCCTCTTTGACACCATTTACCTTTAACCTACATGCCATGCAAATGAATGAACACAAGGTCTAATGCAGTGCTGAAATGATGTTAATTCGTAGGCTAGTCTGCAGAGACTAAATTGGAGGATTCCAGCTTTGACAAATGATTATTTTGTACCTAACAGTGTACTTTAAGGTGTATTAGCCAATTTTAAGACATGGCAACTTGATTTGATCTGAAGCATTTGTCAAATCCATAAATTACACACACACAAAAAATCCAATAACTAATGAATAGTGAAAGGAATGGGTAACTACAGCCAGAGAACGGCAGGATTTTTGTTAGAGATCAGCAATTCTGGCACAGCGAAAAACATTATGACACATTGTAAAAAGTCCATCTAACACCCTCGCTTTGAGTAAAACAATAATGTATCCCATGATCATATCAGATGCATGAAAAAAGTGGAGGAATAGATACATACTGTGCACTCTTGCATCTCCTGCTCCTTGGTGGCAAGTCGCATGACCAAGATGTTCTCCCTGCGTGCAGACTCCTGCTGCTGCTGCTTCAGCTTCTCCTCCGACTCCTTCAGCCCAGTCACATCATTGGCTAAGACGGGAAAGAGGGGAAGGAAAGAAAGTGCATCAGAAGACGTGTCCCTTTCTTCTCAGGCAGCCAATATAGTGATTACAGCTGGCAGGAGAAACCGTGTCGTATTGGATGACACTTTTATGTAACAGCAGATGTACTTACAACACAGATCTGCATATTTTGCCTCCAGGACCTGGACATATGCTTCATGCTGCTTCCATCTGAGAGGAGCAGAACATGTGTAAACATTAACAGCTCAAGCTAAACAGATCAGGCTTCCCCCCCAACAACACAATTAATCTCTACCTGTAGAGCTGTTATTTACCTTGTGCACAGCTCCTCCCTGGTCAGGGTCTTCATGTCAGATTCACTGAGGCGAACCTGTAGAGAAGATGACCAAAGGGGGTGGGTTAAATACAGAAGCCCACAGGATAATCAGGCTCATATTCAGACAGGAAGGTTTCCTATAAAAAATAATAATAATAATATTTTTTTTAAAAAAAGACACTCACCTTCTTGGGAAGAGGCTCCTCGTTGGTCATTGCGAAATCTAGAAGTAAAAAATGACAGAAAACATTAATCAGAGCTTGGTGTCGTGTGTTCAAGCGACTGACTGCATCATCTCCAGCTGTAACACGCTGACTGTCCACACGCAGTTAAATATGACATGTATGACAACTTGGCTCGTTCTAAACAAATACTGTGGTTTCCCCTCAGCCAAATGAAGCCAATGGCGCGTGACGAGAGAGTTAACTACCTGCTCGCCCAAATACAAGTTACCATTAACCAGTCCATAAGAGGTGTCGAGCCTGTGTTAGCTGGTGTGGCAGGCAAGCAACGATGGACAGCAAGCGATAGAAATATGCTAAGCAAGGTTAACTCTGGCGTGCTACTAACATTTAGCATCCGCTAGCAAAATAAATACAAGATGCGAAAGTGGACGTCCGAGGGACAGTATTTCCTTTATGTTCCGCCTGACAGCATGCAATTCTTGGCTCTGTTTTCGGCTCCTTGTTATCACAAAATGGCGGTGAAGGAAATGACTCCCTCCCTTGCGCTCCTTTTCCTGAAACTAGCGGGCTCTTGGCTGCAGATATCGGGCCTACAGCCCCCACAACACTCACCAGACCCGGTTCCCTCGATGTTTTCTGGGACTTCTCGGCTTCGCTAGTTCTTTATGAGGCGGATAATTGCAACTACGTTAAAAACTCGCTGTTAATCTATATGTAGTTGCCTCGGTTCGGCGTGATCAACATCATCTTCGTCACTGAAGGCAGGACAGAATGGCTCTGACCGAGCTGCTGCACTCGCGTTGCTGCAGAGCACAGCCAGAGAAGGGGGAGAGGAAGAAAGACGTCTCACTCCGCCGCGATTTCCGGATCCGAAAAAAAAAGTGAGACGAGATACCTGAAAAATGCTCAAATACAGTAATGTTTTCTGTTAAATGACAATAGTTCATAATTGTTCATTTCAACGAAAGATATGGAACGTGGCATTTCCTCATCATTATTATTATTATTATTATTATTATTATTATTATTATTATTGCCGTTATTATTATTATTATTTATTCAAATAAAATATGTTAACAATTATTATTATCATTATTATTATTGCTACTATTATTATTATTATTATTATTATTTTATTTGTATTTTTTTTTATCAGAATGCATCGCAGCATGGGCATATGTGTGTGCATATATGTGGAAGCTTCGATTTTCCAGATTAATTTACCAATGAAAAGTGATTCACTGTTATGATAACCTATTAATCTGTTCATTCTTAACACTAATGATCTGATCCTTGCCAAAATAACTGCCTGGTTCCTGCCTCTCAGTGTAAATATTGGCAAGGCTTTAAAATCTTTAATGTTGGTTTGATGATACAAGCAATTTTAAGACAGCTTCTTAGGCTCTGGGAAAGTGTTTTGGAAATTTTTCAGCAGGCCTATTTTTAATGGCATTTTGTAGATAAAATGATTAATTAAGAAAACAATATGTAGATGATAATCACTAGTTTTTGTTATGGCAGTAGATGTAGTGCTGTACTGTGTTGACCTGTTAATCAACATTTCTTAACTATCAAATTCATTTAAAACATCATTTTTTTTACAGCGGAAATTATGAGTTGGGGCTCCTCATTCACCTGGGTCTATATGCCTCATTCACATTTTTTGTTTTTGTTGCTCATAATTGAATGAGTGACAAAATCCAATTATCCAATCGATTATGTTGTTATCACGAATACTGAGGTCTTCTTGGTTTTAATCCCTGAGTGATTCATTCGCTTTAACATGGACGATCTCTGGCATTCCCTCCAATGGATAGATGATGTTTTCACGTGATTTTTTTTTTCTTTCTTTCACCTCACTGTTAGTTGTCACAATTATTATTGTGCAGATTAAATGTACAATTTAATTTGGCTATATTTATATTGTTTATATTTTTTATTTTAAAAAATATTGTGTATTCACAATATCATTGCATATTTCAAAACAGCCATGTAATATAATATGCTATAATATAATAGATAGACGTGAGGACATTGTTTCTATAACAAAACATGCTTCAACTGTGCCTCTTGCACTTTTACTGAGGCCACAGAAACCAACCAGCAGGGCGAGTTCGAAAAAATGTATAGAAGAGGGGAGGAGGGAGGGGTAAATGCATTATCTAGTGTGTTTAAATACATTTCAATATATTACGTTGTCATGACACGAGCCATATTACCACATCTTTCCAAATATAAAAAATGGGTAGTGGTTTTAATTTTGGAAATTGAAGTTTTAATTATGATACACTCTCGCTACACCCCCACACGACCATAATGGTACGGTCCTCAGTCTGTCAAGTTGAAATTGCACACTTTCAAGGGCAGTCACCAAGAGTGTCATCAACTATATCTCGTGTACGAGCCCTATCGTGAACATGCTTTGCAGAGTTGGTCAAATACGCAGGTAAAAAACTGATATCGACCTACCGTTTGGTGCCATTGCCTCGTCCAGAATGCACACTGAATTAGATCGGCTGGCTCCTGTCAGCGGCGACTGCTCGTGAACTTGACACAGTTGTTTATGCAGAGCTAACAGTTAGCTAGCTTGGATGCTAACTTATTTCATCAGCTCAGCAAGGTTAGCGTGTGGCGCACCAAAATAAAGGGTGTTTTTATATTCGGGCACACTTGAGCACACCTAGCTAACTCGATGCCTCCAGGCCATTCAGCTAATATCTAGTTAACCACGTAATTACTGAAGGTTAATTCAAAACTAACGTCATAATGTTGGGTAACTTAAAGCCAGCCGCTGAAGACTTATAAAACTGATGCCATTTAAGCTAATAAACCCTCCTGTCCTGTGCTAATATTGTGCAGTGTAATCACACAGGCATCACTGGCAGCCAAGTCACTTTTGTCTCTCCATATATTTGAAACTGGTTATGCTCTAACATATTATGTCAGTTTCTCCTTCCAGCTAACTTTACACTATCCTGTACTGAATTTTATTTCTAATAGTGTGTTTTGGTTGGTAAATCTCTCCCTTCCCCTCTTTGCTTCAGGTGTGCAGCCAGCCTGAGCCAAACTTTGAACAAGGTAGCTGCATCGAGGCAGAAGCACACGCTCCCTGACCTGACCTACGACTATGGTGCCCTGGAGCCCCACATCAACGCAGAGATCATGCAGCTGCACCACAGCAAACACCATGCCACATATGTCAACAACCTCAACGTTACAGAGGAGAAATATCAGGAGGCACTTGCAAAGGGTACAAACACAAAAGCAGGCATTTCAAATTTACTGTATGTCAGGGAAACGTTTGGATGTTTCCTTACATATCAATATATTCTAATCTTTTATTTGTAACTGTAGATGTGTCTCAGACGTCAACAGTCAAATTTCTATGGACAGATCTGACGTCTGCGTATTCACCTGCCTGTGTTTGGCTTGTATTGTAGGAGATGTGACAGCACAGGTTGCCCTCCAGCCTGCTCTGAAGTTTAATGGAGGAGGCCACATTAATCACACCATCTTCTGGACAAACCTGTCGCCAAACGGAGGAGGCGAGCCACAGGGTAAGGCAGAAGTGCGTCAACGCTACACTACTTTGTAGTTGAAGGGGCACTATGTCGTTTTGGAGAAGAAATTCAAACCCTGGTTAATAGTGCTGAACCCACTGTGAGTGAACAGCTGACTCTGTAGCTCTGTTCAGCTTTTAGCTCATCATAAGCCACCAATATGAAACAAAGACAGCCATTCCCAGTGAGCAAGCTCAGACTAGTGAATGAGTAGCTCGCAAAGTATCCAGTAAGATAAAGTTTTAGATGTTTTTGTGAGGATTTTCCATTCAAAACCAAAGTTCAGAAAGAGTAAATGTTAGACTTACAGGTTGGCAAAAAATATGACTCAAGAGCCATTGTGCCCCTTAGTGCTGAAATATGCCCTTTGCATCCACAATATTGCATTGCTGTCCTCAAAGATTATTAGCAGTATTATTTACTGCGAAAGGATTAGGAGAAATAAAAAATAATTGCTTAAAAATACATTTTCAAACTTTGCTGAAAATGCTTTCTGATTTTGTTTCTCGCTTTAAATGTCTAGCTTATGTCTAGCTTGTCTCTGTCACATCCTGCAGGGGAGCTGATGGAGGCCATCAAGCGGGACTTTGGCTCCTTCCAGAAGATGAAGGAGAAGATGTCTGCTGCCACAGTGGCAGTGCAGGGCTCGGGCTGGGGCTGGCTGGGCTACGAGAAGGAGAGTGGAAGACTTTGTATCGCTGCTTGTGCAAACCAGGATCCCCTGCAGGGATCTACAGGTCAGTTGACAACAGATATGACTGTCTTTCCACAGCACATCAGTTATATGTTCATGCTCATACATTCTTTTGTCAGTGTTGCATATGAAATAGAGCCATTACGGTGATTGTTTCCTCTCTTTGACCCTCAGGTCTCATCCCCCTCCTTGGTATCGATGTATGGGAGCATGCCTACTACCTTCAGTACAAAAATGTGCGTCCAGACTATGTGAAGGCTATTTGGAATGTCATCAGCTGGGAGAATGTGAGCGAGCGTCTCCAGACTGCCAAAAAGTAGAATCTGATCCTCGGATATCTCCCATAACTCCTTTCACCTTGACCTAGATCAAATGGTAGTTGCAAATAATGTTCAGGTTGACCTTGCATTAAGTTCTCAGATGATCATCTGCTTCAGAGTTGATTGTTGTTAATATACTTCCTATATATTGGTGCAAATTATATTGTCTGTATGGCAAGCGTAACGCCCTACACACACACACACACACACACACACACACACACACACACACACACACACACACACACACACACACACACACACACACACTGGTTTAAGCATCTTAAAATTATTTGCAAGTTCTTTTTATCTCAGGTCTGTTCCCAACCCCAAGACTTTTTCAACGCACAAATAGGCCTCCCTTTACACCAAGGCTGACTTCTGTTAATCAAACCCAAACACTGTCTGCCGTACATGTGAACTAGGTATCAGATAACGGAATGCATATTCAGTGGGCTTTTCTTTGTCAGAATAACTCACTCCAAAATCCAACAATGTTATTGCAGTCCATGTATTTGATGTATTATAATAAAATTATAGGATTTCAATTATAAAAAACTTTATTGTTTGTGCTTCATTATACTATTTCTGTGTGTTGTTACAGTCATCTAAGATGTGTTTTAAAGTGAGCGTTCCAGAGTTATTCATGTCCGAGAAGGATGACAAGGCTTCTTTTTACTTCAGTTCAGATCTCCCTCGAGGATGATGACGATAATGATCAGACCACTGTTACTGACTGCTTAACACAGGCCAGGGAACTTGTATAATAAAAAACATTGTTTTTGGTTGCATGTTCAAGATAAGCAAAGTTTTACCAAATTTGGTGAGGCATGTAGGATATTTAGCAAACAAGAAAGCAGTCCTCTTCAGAGAGCTCTCTCCAGGGCTGTAATTATCAGCAATCATCGTATTTATCACTATATGATGGTTATCAGCATTTGTTTTTCTGCAGCTTGTTTTAAGATTTTCTTTTCGAAAACATGGCCAGGTTGGCTTTGGTCCAATCAAAAGATTTAGTTAACAAGATATTTAAAAAGTTGTGTTTGTGGTACATTAGATATTGTCCAGTACTGTGGACCTGGTCTCTTTAACCTCATGAACCTGAGGGGAAAAATCATTCTTCCGAAACTTATTGACCACAAAGTAAAGTGTATACTTTAATACTTGCTCCTCTTCTTTCATAGTAGTACCAGAAGAGGGCAGTGTTTCCCAAGGTTTCGTACTGTAGATGTCCCTGGTTCACTCAGATGAATGCTCACATTTTTCCTTGCACAAGTCCAGTGTATTTAAATCATGCCTGTATGGGAGTTATATGTCTGTGTATAATTCAAAGGAGTAACAGTTAATTGGTCTCTTCATCCGTCCATGGAACCCACAATAGAATTTAAAGCAACAAAACACAATATAAATTCCTGCACAAAGGCAGTTTATTGGTCTTCATCCACAGATCTTCAAACACTGACACAGCTCGGGGTGACAGCTTGAGTCAGACCTGGAGAGGTGACTCAACAATCAACTATCTCTCTCCAAGAAGCTAAATTTTATTGCTTTAAAATGCTAGAACAAGACACTGTCTGACTCATAAGTTTGTCAAAAAAAAGGGGGTGTCTTTTAAAATAATATCAAGGACAACTTTACTTCAGCTGTATAAATGTATTCCAGCTGGCTAATCTCCTGTCATCCAAGTGACTCCACTCTTCCTGTCAGCGATTGGGACCGACCAGTTTGCCAGTGGGCAACACATTCCAGAGATCTCGCCCTTTTCCTTTAGGTGGGGTAATGATGTGGAGGTGAAGTGGTTTTTCAGTGGACATGGCGAGTTCAAGCACAGACTCCGAATCGTGAGACTGGAATCGGCAACATTTTTGGTTCTATTAATTACATAACGTTTTGGCCAGAGTCGGCTAATTGAATGAAGTAACTGACTGAGTCAAAAAATGAAAACGTGTCATGCAGTGAATTATTACATATTGGTGCAGTTTGACTCCATCTTAACATGAATAACTATTGTTAAATCTGACCTACACGCCCTTTGGAACTTATATATACGGTATATCAAACTATTATGATGTGGCAGGAACCAGCTGCAGCAGGAAGCCTGCCTGTGGGAACAGACAAACTAATGACAACTGACTTCAAGCTGCTTTTTGGAGTGAGCGACAAAGAACTGCTTCCATTTATCAGAACCATAAATACTGGCACACAGACTTGAGTTTCATTTGGGAGACATTTCCAGGGTTTAAAAACAGAAGTCTCCCCATTTATAAGATGATGGTTTGTCTAAATGTGGCCTACTTTTGCTCTGTTAAAGTTTGGGTGTGCCAAAAATTATTTCCCTCTTCCACAAGTCGTAAAAAAACGATGGAATTCACTCAGGATAGAGTTTCTTTAACCTCTGGAAGTGAAGAGAGGAAAATATTGGGGAAATGTCTCAGTCATTGAGTTTAAATCCTCTGAAATCTGTCCTTCTTATTCTCTCCTCTCCCTTTTTTCTTTCGGTTAGCACTTTTTCCTTAAAACTACCACTAAAACCTCTGTAAAAAGAGCTGAAAGTGAAACTTACACTCCACTCTGTGGCTTATCCCATCTTCAGACTCCTTCCGACTGGACCTTTGGGATATGCACATGCTGAGAGCCAAGAAGATGTTTAAACACACGCTGATCAGTCTTAGAAAGAACTTTGAGTTGACCTTGCAAAACCATCTGGTGGTGAGTCAGGTTAACTTTCAGTTGCAACAAAGAAGGCTGTTTTCTTGAGCTTCCCTCAAACACACACACACACACATACACACACACATACAGATGCACAGACTTTGGGAAATACGAGCTCCGCTGTTGGTGCGGTTTCTCAGTGGGCGCAGACAAGCATGCAGTGAGGCTCGCATGTGGCTTTGTTTCACATCCTTATTTGTCATTGTCTGGGCATAAGTGGTGGAGGTGTGTGCCCATCACGTAACGTATTCTTTACTGATTCATACTCGGTATTACCGCACACAGAGGGTTTTATTTTCTTGCACAATAATGGTAATGTTGTTCAAAATTTCAAAGATTAATGTTGGCTTGCCAAGAGAGAGAAGGCAACTGACACGATCACAAATTATACGGTACTCATTGTTATCATTTTCTATGTCTTTCTTGGCTTTTGTTGGGTTTTTTGATCACAGAAAAGGTGTAGAGGAACTGACAGACTTATGAACAGATGTTTGGATGAAAGCAGCAACTACAGTAGATACCAGCCAAGAGCAGGCCGAGGCCTACTGCATCCGAGGAGGTGCACTGAATGCGGAATAGCTCAACTAATTTGAAACATTTCAGTTGTGATTTCAGAAATTACAAAAACAACTTAACCGTACAGTATAGTCACATGTAACTTTGGAAAACTACATGTTGCAAGATGAGATTGATGACTATTAACAGGCAAGTGGAGAAGCCAAACTGTCCAAGGTCCAATAGATAGATTAGAGTGATGTAGCCTAGCTGATAGGTTCAAATAGCTAATCAAATACAATGGATAAATGTTTGAAATACTTTGCTAAAGCTTTGCTAAAGCTAAGATAGCCTAATAGGTAGCCTAAATGGTCAGTAAAAGTTAACTCATAAAGTGGTTATAGCTAAAAGTAGGCTAGGCTAATGGATATGTAGCTGAATAACTAATGGATACGAAATAATTAGCTAAAGTGAAGTAATAGTTAAAAGAGAAAGCTATTAGTAATGATTAATGATGGAAAGGCTAAAAGTAGCTTAATAGATGAAAGGCCAGTTAGCTAAATGTAAATGGGTATAGCTAAAAGTACTAGATAATTAGCTAGGGAGCTAATAGATAGTCAGTTCAAATAATTAGCTAAAAGTAATAGATACATGGTCAAAATAGCAAGGATATATTGGTTTTAGAGCTGGATAGTTTGCTAAGTACCTAAAGGATAGTCAGTTCAAATAATCTGCTAAAACTAGTCATGGAATGGTTGAAAAAGAAAGCTAACAATAATGAGTAAACGGCAAAAAGGCTAAAAGTAACCAAATAGAGAAATGGTCACTTGGCAAAAGGCAAATGATAAAATGGTTGTGGCTGAAACTAACTGATAGTTAGACTAGCTAATGGATATTCACTTTGAATAATTTGCCAAAGGCAATGGATAAATGATTAAAACATGTGACCCCTTGGTATTGGACAGCCCCACTACTAGCCTTGTAGAAGGATAAATCAAATGGATCAGTCATTACAACAACTCTGACACTCAGTTACCTAAATATTGAAAATTTGATTGAATGCAAAGTTATCATAACAATTCAATACTACTTCCGTATAACCAATAGTCTGAAATAACATCCAGTCTAAAAGTAATTCCAAGTGAACACATCTGGAACACGATGAGGTGTCTGAAAGAGCTGTATGGTGGACAGAAAAGGTTGTGAACCCCCTGCAGCATTCACACCTGCCATGAAAGATCAATACTTCTCATTCACCTCTAAGCAAATCTGATAAGCTTTGCATACTTGTCCTCTGACTCTTTCCTGAACTGAGGTCAAAATCTTTAATCTCGTCTGTCTCCCTAACACTTGGAGCTTTGTCAGCACATTTCCAGGCTCCAGACGACATCCTCCGCCCTGCAGAGCTCTCCCACATTGTTGCCTGATGTGGATTGCCTGTGCAGTTTACCCTACACAAGCCGTCGTTGTCCCATTTGGACTGGAAAGCTATTCGAAAAAGTGAAGTGTCAACATTAAGGCGTTAAAACTTTCCAGCATTTACCGTCCGTTGTTCCTGGCAGCGACCGGTGACGGAGCTAAAATTCAGGGCACCCGTTTGGGTCCGAGCCCGAGTCTTGAGTGCTTTAGAGAGGCAGCTCCTCACCAGGCGCTGAGAGCCAGGAACCAAACCTCTCAGTGGGTCTGAGGCAGGAGGGTTCTGTGGGAAGCTTTGATACCTCAGCCTGACAGGGTGATTGATATGTTAGGACGGCTGAGAAGACCAGACAGACAGAGAAGCATCCTCAAGAGCCTGAATAAAGTAAAGACGAATACAGTATATTTCATCAACTCCCCATGACTTGCTCCCCTCTGCCACCGATCGCGTTTCATCTGGCCGTGAACATTTCTTCACCTGGAAATCTCTCTGCGAGAAATTCTCCTCTTTAGCGAAAAAGGAGAGAAAAAGCTTGTTTTAGCCGAGAGGGTGTGACTGTATCTGGTTAATTCCTCTCAGTTACGTAACAGTCACTTGCACCAGTGAGTCTAAAGGCTTGTGGACATCGTTTAGGCAGCAGAGTGCAATAAATCACTGCAGGCCCGGGGTCATTTAGGTTTATGTGGGATTGATCCAAGCTTGACAAATCCACACGGATATCACTGGCTTTTCTTTTTAAAAAATGAAATGCTCTTCTCATTGCCAAATCTAGCTCATGCAAGAACAAAAAAACCCCAGACAAGAGGTCCTTCTTTCCATGAAATGAACAACATTCGAACTCATTTATCCTCGTAAAAAACCCAGATCTGCATTGTTTCATGGTGCATTTTACAGGCCTACAAATCTGTGATACAGGAGCAGCGCTTGAAGCTCAGAAGTGAAACACTTTAACTCTGACACATTGTTTGAAAGTTGTTTGGAAATGATTTCCTTTGCCTGTATTTTCTCTTTTTCCATATCCATCATTTCTGAAGCTGCCTTCTCCGTCCTGGCAATTAAAAGCCACGGGTTTTAATTCAATAATCCCCCTGGATTTAATCAAGTGCTGCTGTCAAAAATTGGCCGTCTTCTCTCATTTTTTTCGCTGAGAGTCAGCACTCAGCGGGTCCTCTTTGGCCGGGCACTCAGGATGTCAGAGTGGAGGAGACTGTCAGACCTTCATGTGCAGCAGACTCGACTTCCTGTCTGCCTGCTCCACAGTGCTCCCACTGGATTCAAGCAAGAAAACGCATCAGTCTTTCCTAGTGGCCTCGTATGAGGAAGAACTTTCACAAACACATAAAAACATCCCTCCTTCTTCAGCTCCAGGTATCAACAAAGGTGGCTGCTGGTGACAGACAGGAGCAAGGCAGCCTCTTTGGTGTCTTTCATTGGGAAAGCCTGGAAAAGTGTTGGAGATGTCTATCAGACAGAGACAGCGTTTGGTTGATTATTTCACGTATCTCCTCCTTGGCTCTGTACAGTGTGGTAACAGTAAATCTGTTTCAGTGTCATTATGTATAGAGCAATCCTGACATCCTCTTGGCTCCAGTGGTATTGATATCTTTCGGATGACCTCTCAGAAAATCGGCCAATGTTTATGAAGTCTTTGGTTGAAGTCCAGCGAAGCATGAGGGACAGAACGCTGCGAGCCAAGAGGGATCAAAGAAAAAAAAAATGGCCGTATCTAATCAGTAACACAGTCTTTACAAGGTGACCGTGACCGGCAAACAGATCTGATTATGTGTGGACGAGACGGTTTTTGTGGATCAAAAGAATGACCCGGCTTTTATTGCCCCCAATAACAACACTGTGCTTATGATATGTTTAGGTTTAGGCACAAAAACCACCTGGTCGTGGTTTGGCTTAAAATACCTGATGGTCGGACTTGTCTAATTGGGATACTTAAACACATAAACTGTTTTGAAAATGATCCCTGAAATGTGTTTTCCAGAGTACTGTAATCTGGATTTGTGCGGAGATGAAATTTGCGTGAAAAATAAGGCTCCAGAGTTCTCTCCTTGACATAATGAAGATGCTGTTGCCACCAGTACTGCCTCAGAGATATCTTTGACCTTATCGCTCTGCACTTTCTTGTTATTTATTAGCTGAGATATACGGCAATATCGTTGTGCAATAAAGTAATATCGGCCAAAATATAATCGCAGTCGATTTATCAGTCTAGCTTTAATTCATGTTTGATAATAATGATGATAAATCTAACACACATCCAGAGAATATGAATCTAATAAGGTGTAAAATGTGAGCTGATATTTATCTTAAATCTTGTTTGTGAAAAAAAGCGCGTGCTGATTTGATTCCATGTTTATGTACTGTAACTGTTAGCCTGACTTTAAACAACACAACTAAACAACTCTCCATCAAACCTGCGAGTGTAACAAACCAAAAAATGGGTGTGCAATGTTTCATGTCTGAACTTGACCAATTATAGATCAAAGTTGCACGTTTGTGAGCTCACATGAGGCGGAACAAGACATAAATTCTATTAGTAGTTCAATATATGCCAACGCACTGAGCTTTGTCAGCAATTTTTCCCTCTTAACCTTTACCAACACTGTGGAAAGCTGGCTGTGTTAGCGGTAGCAGCAGCAGAAGAAGAAGAAGATATTTTTCTTCATAGGGAGGCGGAATGACGAAGAACACACTGTCTGGAAAACAGGGCCTTTGGCGGATGTGCGTGAAGGAGAATTGAGAATATAAAGTGAGTTGAGACTCATTGTAAGTAAGTTAACAATGACTCTAAGTAACTAAATACTGTTTTTATTCCACATGGATACTGATGAGCTTTCCTAAAATAACATCCATCCATCAAACCATCAATCCAGCCACCAGTCCTCACAGACCTATTTCCATTCAAGTGTACAACCAGTTGCATTCACTGCAAGTCCAACACTTTGTGCTTTTACTTGTACACCCTTCATTTTCTTTATGAAAGGAGGCTTTTTATCTCACTTTTGAGTGTGACCACTTTGGGTTTTTTGACATGTACGGACACAAACATTCCATACAAACTAATTCATTTATCATATACTGTAAAAAAATAACAATAAAAATGTAACTTTAATTTCACACTAAATTACTGGCTAATGACTGCATAAATGTATAGTAGTATACAGTAAATCTTTTAAAGTAATATAGTGTGTTTTTTTTCATTAACCTGACACAATTTTACTGTGAAAATATAGTATTGATGTAGTTATTGCATCTGTAGTTATTGTAAATTTACAGTAACATTACAGCAATGTACTGTGTTTTCATTTTAACCCAACCATATTGCTTATACGCATGTTAGCATGTCAGCCTGTTGTATCACTTGTAGGCCTGTGTACCTTGTTGGCACGGTAAGGCCCCCACACACCGTCCAGATGTCCAACTGCCTTATCCGACAGGCCCAGCTGTTGGACGTCTGAAGCGTTTGGAGAGACTCGGACGAGGTCGGGAACAAATATGTTTGGTGTGTTCAGCTGCGTAGGAAGCTTTCGGAGCCGCGCGGACATTGTCGGCTCCGATTCAACATGCGAAGTCTGAGGAGGAGGGCTGTCAGACGTCTGAGCCATTGGATTTTCTAATTGGTTGTGTGCCAGCTGAGTGGCCGTTCTGACTGGGGGTGTGCTAGCGAATCAGCATGGTGTGTGGGAGGGGCGGAATACTGTTTGTTTTTCTATGCACTCAGTTCCGTCATTCCCCGTTTTCATGTTTTGCAGTACTGGCACGAGACTGGCTGTTATGTCCGTTCAGGACGAATTAATTTGTGTTCCTTTGGTAATGCCTCGCTGCATGTTTAGTATGCAGCTGTTTTTATCTGAAATAGTTAAGTTTCGTTTTGATCGAAAGTAAAGAGAGTTGTGTGCATAAGCCTCTCGTTTACAACTCACAACACAAGCGCCACCCGCTTATTGCATCTCGCACAAGCGCAGAACATACACGCTACTGTGGAGTTGGCAGCATGTCGAAGCGGTGTGTTCAATGCAACTTGTCTGCCAAATGGGTCAGACAAGATGCAACGGAGTGGTCGGAGAGTGGCCGGATAAGACAGTTGGACGTCTGGGTGGTGTGTGGGGGCCTTTGAATCAAATTCACAGCAGCTGATTGCAGTATCCCAAATTATTACCCATCATACATTGCAAAAGCATAATTACAGCAGTTACTGTCAGAATTTACTTTGAAAACCTGCTTTTTAAGTGATTCAATTTGCCTGAAATTTTTTTGCTGCTGTTAAAATGGCGCTCCAAGGCTCTGCCCAAAAAGTCACAACCCGATGAGTGGCGTTTGCTGAGTCATCATCGAGATCAAACAGGAAGTCCAGTTGCCTCTGACATGCAATGTCCCGGATGACTGAGAAACCTTCCACTCTCATTATCTGACATGTTGTGGGGTTCAATAATCATCGCATGCTATTTTAATCTGAAAACGGCTCTCAGCGGACTTCATATGTCATCCATAATGAGGTCATGCTGGACAGAAGAGACGGTCGTCTGTATTTTTGCAAGAATCCATCAGAATCCATTCATCATTCTGCTCTGTTATATTTCATTGTCTGTCTAAACACATCTCCACATGGAAAACTAGGAGCAGAAAACCAGCATGGAAAAAATGACTCGGTCACAACAGAAGGTATTTTGAAAAGAGGGGATGAAAAAAAAAAACCTTTAGGTCAGAAGCCACATCCAGTGTCGCAGTGGTAGATTTTTCACTTCCTGTCCTCAGAGTTTGAAGAAAAGAAAAGAAAAGATAAGTTTCTACAGCAGTTTTAAGTCTAAGGGGAGACATTTGGAAGCTTTTTAACTCATTTCCTTTCCTCGTCTTGTTTCACCTGCTCTAGGCCCTCGCAGGTCTGAATCCAGTTTGAAATGGTGACTTAATAACAGAGCAGAGGGTCCAGCGTTTGTTAATAAGTCTAGACTGCAGCTTTGTAACAAGAACCAGCCTGGTTAAAACCCTCGAATGTGGCGTGAAGTGTTGGTAGCTCGTGGGTAAGGAAGGAAAAATGGCATTGGAGGCCAGAGAGGATGTGGTGTCAGATGAGGTACGCATAAAACGAATTGACATAAAGGGGCAAGCCTGGAGGGGGCAAAGGTCAAAGTTGGAGTCAATTAAATAAGAGATCTAAATATAGATACAGCGAAGGTAGATCGAAAGGTTTAATGTCCATGTTTGTGTCCTGATGTGTGTGTTTGTGCGACGGAGATTCTTCCTGCCAGGGGATTTTCCATAGTCACTGCTGTGTTCGGAAACAGATGCATTATTGGCAGTCCAACCAGTAGTCGGGTAGGAAGTCTACGAAAAAAAGGCCTCAAAGCATTCTTCCCGCTGTCCCAGCTAATTTCACACTCACCCTCTTTCTCACTGCTATCCCCTCTCTTGATACAGCCTCTTTGGCTGCACTGATTCCTCTTGTTCATTTTACTCCCACCACGTTCATTTTACTCCAAGTCTCGGCCTGCTCCCCCTCTCGTCCTTCCACTTCTCATTTCGCGATTCTGGATTAAGTGTCTTCTTCGCAGCCGTCGCCTGATTCAAAACAAACATGCTGATTAATGTCAGTATTTGAGAGACAAATTTCCAGGACATCCTTCATTTCCTGCGCGCTGAAATCTTCCACTTTGATGACAATATCTCATTAAGGCGGGACAGATTTAGCTAACAAGTAATTCAGTCTCTGGCCCAAGACACATGCTGTCTGTTTCTCCCACTATTCCTCTCCCCCTCCTCCTCCCTCCTCTGCTTCTCCATCCATGTGAGGCCATTCGGCATCAGTGTAAGTCTTTACGGCCGCACGTGAGTGACCTCATCCACACACATCTGCAGCAGTTTGGTTTTTTATACCAACCGTGGCACCATGCGGGGCCTCAGCAGTCTGCAGGGGTTATGATCAACATGTGCAAACATATTGTTGATGACTATATCAACACGGTAAACACTTCATCCATTCAGATACATTTGAATGGAGACACACTTTCACATTCACACACACAAAACTAATCATGCTCAGCAAAGCATTTGATTTGACGTTCCTTATAAACAACCGCACAATAGAAACTCCCCAGCTGTGGGAGAGCTGCTCATTGTCAACAGCTCGGCTATTTAATGCATAATTAGCAGCACAAGACAGACCTCGCCCCCACTCCAGTTGCTCCACTTCAGACGGTAATGATAAAATAATTACTCCGTCAACCCGGCTTAATTTCAGCAGGAGCTGAGCGAGCCTCTCTGTGAGGCTGTAACGCTTTTCGTTTGGACTGTTAGATAGATGAAGCTGCCAAAAGAGTGTGGGCAGAAGAACCAGGTGATGATGCCAGATGAAAAGTCAGAGTATTCACAAAGATCATACGTTTCCAAATTATTCTGATCCACAGGACGTGGATTTGAGAACAAACTTGGTCAGTAAAGTCATCTGAATTCTTCGTCTGGGGTTCAAGAGTTTCTGAACCAACCATCAGTGCCAGTGTAGCTTGTAGATGTGAAGGTATGTCGCTGGTGCGGGATTTAAGAAGAAAAGAAAAGTCAGGCGGTCACGAACATCAGCAGGAATTGTCAGAAACTTTAAAGGACAAGTTCACTCAAAAATGGCTATTCAGTCATCATCTACTCACCCCAATGCCCCAAAGTCTGGTGAAGTTTCTTAGCCGTGAAACTTTTCAGGAGCCTCACAGCAAAAGAGTGTCGGAGCATTCTCCCAGAAAAGTGAAATAGATGGATCGTTACATTATTTGTTAAGAGAGAATCTTCACCACAGCGTGGCATTCTAGCATTGCTTAAAGCA
The DNA here is from genome assembly GCA_963678695.2 of Diplodus puntazzo. Lineage (NCBI taxonomy): Eukaryota > Metazoa > Chordata > Actinopteri > Spariformes > Sparidae > Diplodus > Diplodus puntazzo. The sequence continues at coordinate 16,782,873 of OZ023172.1, forward strand.
TTATTGCGCGCCTTGGGTATTTGGAGGACTTGGATTACACTGAACAAGCCACGCGGATCCATTTTTGTTTCGTTATTTTCCATTGTTTTTTCCACAAACGCTTTGGTAAATGCATGACCGAAATATTATTACCTCGTGAAGCTATAAATACTTCAACTGTCTTGAACACATCTAGTAGACATTGGAAACATTAGCACTCATTTGTAGTATCTGCCATCCCGATATTTTTAAGTCCAGTATTCGCTCCCCTCAGCTCTGTTTTTGGTTTTTCTGCCGTCTTCTGAGAGAAACATCTGGCTCATCATCTGTCAAACGTCGATCAAATAGTCTCTAAATTTGCTGTTTGGTGCTGGGCAGGTAGTTCAAAGTGGTTTTGTAGAACTTCTTTTTGCTGAGCGGCGAAGTTAAAAGTGATGAGAGTGAACCCAAACAGTAAAACTGAGTTTATAAAGACAAAACAGTGAGTTGACAGATATATGATCTGCAGTGCATAGAGAACTCACAGAGTCAGGTGATAATTCTCTGTTGTTTTGTCACCCACATAATGTCACGCTGAATCATTTGATCCATTGTTACCATAAGAATGTTGATTAGTGCAGCTTTAAATTATTGAGCAGTCGCACTGCTGGAGTTGCCGTCCCCGCTGTTGATGAAAACATTCAGACATACATACAGCATGAGACCTCTCACTGTGATGTCGCACCCACGACCTCCATAAACATCCTATGTTGTTCTCCCCTCGTCCCCTCCATGTGCTTCCGTTTTGTTGGCCGCCGTCTCGCCTCAGCCAGCCAGCCAGCCGACCCAGGCAGCTCCTGTTGTGATGAGACTTTTCCATCCAGAGCCGTGGGACTGGGCCAATCAGCCAGAGAAGAGTCGGGCCGGCTCTTTCACAATATCTCCTGGCTCCCTCGTCGAGGATGTTTTTTAATGCAGTGTGATTAATAATAGATTAAGTAAAATATTGCCCTGGAAGCGTCATTGGGAAATTGCATACAGAATATTTCCATGTATGACTTCCCTTTCACATGAGATGGCTTTTCAAGATGTGATGTTTTTTTTGTTTTTTTAAATCCAGATTTAGTGGTGTCACGCATTTGCCAAGACGGGCGTAGAGCAAAGCATATCTTCAATCCCTAGATTCAGATTCAAAAGACATGAGACTACCATGGTGTTTGGACCGAGCATCGCCTCCACTCGTCGGATCGATTGTAAACATGTTTGTGCTCATGCATCATATTTGCGCCCTGCTGCTTGTGTTTGCTCTGCTCGCAGGCGTGTGAGCAGCTTGTGCCTCGCACACACACGGAAGAACTTGTGTTTCTGTTTATTCCACATCTGTTAGCGTCCCTCTCTGTATAAATAAACCGTGTACCCAAAGTGCTTTCAAATGGCAGTTAATTGATCAGTAACGTCGATCATGAGCCCAAGGACCAGACCGGTTACGTCTTTCTGTTATCCAGATTGTTTTTATGTGTTGTTGTCTGTCTGTTCCCTCGGCCGCTGGCAGAAGGGCGTAACATTTACGACCCCAGAAAAGTCAGACAGGGTGGGAGAGAGTATGAAAGAGTCATGGAAAACTGAGGCATGTGTCAGAGAAAAAACAAAAAAAAAAGTAGATTTCAACAAGATCAAGGCTAGAGGTGGTCACAATTTGCAAACACTTCTTAAATTTGCGTTAACTTGGCGTGGACACTGGATAAGCTTTGACACATCGGGTCAGTTTAACACGCCTTTTGGGGGTTGACTCACCTGACACCATCCGAGCTGTCCTGGTCCACCTGTGTGATTTTCTCGCAGGTTCAAACAAACGCTAATAATTGTACGGAACAACTGTTTTTTCCCCTCCGACGTCAGGCCGAGGCTGATTGACTTTGACGGATGACAGAGGACACATGTGGGAATGAATTCCAAAAACATAACGCACATATTCCACCTTCATCTGGCACATGGGCAAAGAGGAATAAGTCAACTCGTCAGATTTTCTCAGGTCAATAAATGAGCTGAGAGAGAGAGAGAGAGAGAGAGACATAATAAACCAAAACAGTTTCCATACCATGCTCGCATGCAGAGACACGTCTGCTTCATGTTATGCAACTGCCAGACATGCCTCATTTTATTGTGTGTTTACAATTTAACCTATTCTGTCGACTCCACGCTGTCATACCGCGTGCACGATATCTGATGTTTGAATATCCCATCAAGTTACTTAATGTGATAGTTTTAGCACCAATTTCACAGTGGGTTACAGTCCTTAGCTTAGACATGAGTCATTACTACTGCATTAAACGAAGGACAACCTCTTCATTCACACAGCTGTGTTGGTGCAGCGGGGTGGAATGTCCCGAAGAGGTAAAAAGAGAAGGCTCGTCGGCCAGCAGGTGGAAAACGGCGACCAATCTGACGATGGAAAGGTGTGAAGGGATTTATTCTACTGTTATTTCAGTTCTACTGTGTCCGTAATTGCCTCCAAACTTTCCAGAGCAGCAACATCCATCATCAAAGGAGTGTAGCAGATAGATAGATAGATGAATAGATACCTTATTCATCCCAAGGGAAATTTTGAAGCAGTGTCTTGGCGTCCGATCAGCCTTCAAACTGAATTTCCTGGTTTTTATTTCATCTTCTCATCAACACCTGTGGCAACACACCAAAACATCATTGGCATAAAAAAAATTATATCTTTTGGTAAGTCTAGCACTTTAAGTGTTGGCTTCTACCGACTCGGTGGAGATTTCTGAACAATGATCACAGCAGAGAAAGGATGAGCTGCCTGGAACAATGTCTCATTATCTTTCTCATCTGAAGAGGAACAAGGAAACCAAATTATTGGTGTGTTTGAATCTCTGACTTCAGATTTGTATACAATGGAATTAACATAGACCATAGTCACATGGCGGCCATTTATCCTCTGACAAGTATATCAAATATCGTACTGCTGTGTTCCAGGCCAGCTATTTTCCTATTGTTCCAGACTTTATGTTAAGCTAAGCTAACCATCCACTGGCTCTTGCATCATAGGCTACTTAGCCTAACGAATATATATGAGAGTGCTGTCAAACTCTTAGCAAGAAAGGGAACATTTTTCCAAAATGTCGAACTACATATCTGACGATGATCATCTCCCTGGTGTGAACGCGTAAAGAATTCGACTCAAATAAGCTACAGTAGCTTTCCCTGACACATCTGCCTCCGCCTCTCTATGCACACAATCATAATGACATGGTGAAGTGTTTTGGAGGGATAAAGTCATGTTCGGGCAGTGTAAATATTAACCTTGCTGATTAAGATGATATCATATCTTTGAACTCAACAATGGGGTCCACTGTTTTGGTAAGTTAACATGGAGAAAAATGACTTCCAAAACAATAAACTTGTCAAAGGTTGATACCCCTGCCAACGTTGTGTTTTGATTATCAGGGAGAGCCGCTCCTGGCCTTGGCTGCCACTGGCATGGACTTTTCCGATGAGGTATTTGTATCTGCTGCAGAAGTGGAGGATAATAATGAAGTAATAGAAAATTTGAGCAACTTGGCATTTGACAAGAGCAGTGGAGGTGATTTAATGAGCTTTAATCCAATGGTTTGTAGCCATGCCCAAGATCTGAAGCACAGTGCCAGATGAGTGCAGTATCAGAAAGGTGGATATAAACCTATTTTGATGTTGGCTCAACTTTCACTTACAAAAATATACTTAGTGTTTTTAGGCCTACCTTATGGGAAACACTTTTAACTTTAAGCCCCCTTATGTTGCATAAAGATTCTATGCAATTATTTAAGAAGTGTTTTACACTTGTAGAAGCTGAGAACGGCCTTTCTTGCACTTTTAAATAGCTCAAGAAAACAAATGTTGTTTTATCATGGATGCGCCACTGGTGCCACACTCTCAGATACCATAAATTAAATTAGTAAGTAGTCATGTTAAGTCTCTGTCCTTAGACTCTTGATTCAGAAAAGGAAAAAAGTACCCGAAGGAAACTTTTAGCTGGTTAAAAAAAAGGAAGAAACTTCAGGAAGAGTCCCAGAAGAGGGACCCTTCACCGCGAATGGGCTAAATAGTTGTTGTAGGAACAAAACATACCAACAAAATAGAACATAATGATTACAATGACAACATATATCACACAAGTTATAATTATATGATTCGTGATTCTGAAAATAATGTTGGTTTAACTAACTTAAAGAATAAATAAGAGGTTCAGGTGTAACATATTTTGTCGAGAGTTTCCGGCAATCGAGTGTAATTTGTCACGCTGGAGCAGAGACTGTGATCCCAAATGCAGGAGACGGCAGGCGGGGTGAAGTTTTATTCAGAGAAACACCACAGATAACTCAGAAAAGACAGAACTAAAGACTAGATTTAAATACAAACTAAACAAGGTACAGATGGAGAGAGGCGGAGAAACACAGGTGAGGGTGATGTGTGGTAAAACAGGAGGAACGGGCCAGGAAATAAAACACTGGGAGCGGGACTAGACTGAGAAAGGAGATGTGGCGCAGGTGTGGAGAGAAAATCAGGCTGGTGAGGAGCACAAGAGGGCACCCTAGACTGCTCTTAATGACGTTTTCTCACCTGGAGGGACACCCTAGAGGACACTTTATCATGTTTTATCCACCTTAGGGTCGTCCGAAAGGGTATTTTCTTCCACTGCCTTTTTATCCGTTCTGTCTTAGCTGACCATATGAGATAGGATGTCATAGTGGTTTAGTTATCCAACAAGCCAAAGCCATGGGAACAATAACCCATAAGTCTAAATCCCATCTTTGTGGTTTATGGGCCAATTAAAGAGAGCATTATCTCGGAGCCAGCGGATCAGGGAGGACTTACTCAAACGATCGAGCAGGAAGATGAAGTGTCATGAAGGTGCGCATGTGTGCTGTGTGTTGACACAAGTGCAGTTGTTTACGAGCGGCGCGCATGCCGGTGCAGATAATGGCCCCTGGGAGAAGTTCGGCGCACCCTCGGACCTCACACAGCCACAGAGGAAGGTCAGTAGCAATCAGCATCAGGGCTTAAGTGTAAGAAAATACCTCACTCTCCCAGAGTTAACGACGTCTGAAATCTTCTCCGCTTTTCCAGGTCTGTTTCCATCCCGTTAAGTAATTTTAGACATCCACGTCAATAAATGAGTTTAGCCGTTGACAGAACTGGGATATGCTGCGGCGCTTTCGCTCAGCTTGACCTGATTACCTGGAAATGGGTTTTCCTTGAATTACTGCCTTTAATTGTGGCGTGCTTTGTGTGTGTGCCTGAAAACAACAGGTCTTTTATAACAGAGTGTGCGTACTTTTTTTAAGCAGGCGAGTTGAATGAATGTTGGCGACATTTCCTGGGCAACGGGAGCTGAGTTTTAAAGACTTCCACAGCATTTCATGACACGAATAGTACGTCTCCGATTTCTAAGCTCCCCATCACCATACTGCCTTTTTTTCCCCCCCTCCTGCACCTCCTGCAATAGGAAATAAGACATTGGGGCTCGTATTTCAGACGTTCACTTTTTCTTTGAGATAAAGATAACATGTCTAACCACTGATAATCTGAAACGACAATAATGATGTTTTTAGACTCCTTTACGCTGACCTCTCAATTCCCCCCACAGAGTTTCTGAGGTTTATGACCTTTGCGCGTGCCAAAAGAATGATATAATTGCAGAGGCTCAGCAGGCTGAGTTCATAACTGACTTTTACAATGAGCTCAGAGCAGCAAGCAAAAAAAAAAAAAAATAGAAAAGAGCTTCAACTTTTCATCCAAACCCCATTAAAAGAACAGTGAACTGAGAGCAAAACAACCAAGTCTCTGTCACTGCAGACTGCCTGTTATGTCATCCTGGAGTTTGGTAAATATTATGTCTCTGAGCAATTGAGAACTCCCAGATCTTTTATTTTCATAAGATTTTTTTTTTTTTTATCAGAAAAAAGCTTTTTTAGAGGGATGGGACACTTTCTCTGTCCACTTGGTTGTTTATGGCTCCTGTTTGCGCTATCTGGTCACGTCGTTTCCAGCCGATGCTGCCAAGGATACACAATATTCCCCCTTGAATCTCTGCATATATCTCTCTCCTGCAAGTTCGGTTTCTCTTCCAATACATGTAACATTTTATATATATATCCTTACAAGAGCTGAAACCTCAGGACTGTATTTTCTGAGGACCTTATAACCTCTGTGTCCATCATGAATGGTATTAAACCAAAAGCAGCAGCAGAAAGTGACAGAATCCGTTTCGTTATCAGCAAAACAGCTGATGTTTGGACTCGACACATAAATATTCTACCAGAAAGTGAACTCTTTAACATGTTTTATCTAGACTGTAAGAGAAAAAATACAGCATACAAGAAGAAACGAAAGGTTTTGAATACATGCCGGTGATCTGCTAACCACATATTACATTTTAAATCAATAAAACAGGCCATGAATGATTGTTCTGCTGGTGCTGTTTTTGTTCTGCAGACTCTCGTGGCTTCCCTGAAACTGAATTTGCTGAGTCTACTCTTTTGTTCTGGAGCGTCTCCAGCTGGCCCGTGCTGGAACAGGTCCCGTGACCAAACTCAATGACTAAACAGTGAATTATGCACCTAAATCAGCTATCACAGACAAATAAAAGCCCCCTTTTATTCACAAAAAAGGAAACCTCAACCCTGAAACATTTTAATTCAGCTGTCTGTTTGTTCTTGATCCCACAGAAAACTTCCCCAATGCGTGTTATGTAATGTCCCGCAATATTCCCAGTGCAGCTTTAAATCACTTTCTTAGGATCATTGCTCTGTGGTGGCTCTAATCAATAATTTTAGAATAAAATAACAAAGCAGTGAATAATGTGAGAGAGCTGTTATTAGGCCAACCCACAGAGAGTCGTCACCCTCTCGCTCTGTAGTTCCCCTCAGCTATTCAGAGCGTTTTGATGTCTTCCAGCGCATTGTTTTGGTTACACAGCCCACAACTTAGCGCTTTGGTTCACTCTCACTGCTCTCATCGGCATAGAGTCCAGCAGCCGGCAGCGCTTTCGGTGAAAGAAAGCTCTCATAAACTCACTGTACGCTACCTGTCAAGTTCCAAACTGCAGGCAGACAAAGTAAGCAACTAGCTGGAGAAGACTGTGGAGCATTTAGCAGCTAAGGACCGAGATATTTCCCAGAGTTCTGTTTTTTTTCAGAGGTGGAACGCCATGCCAAAAGGATATCGTCCACCATAAATCCGATTTATGGTGGAAATACTTTTTTTTAATGTTTTTAAATTTGCCAACTAGCAACTCCAAAGCATCCTGGCTCTAGCTTCATACTTAAATATATATGAGAGTCAGTCTTCTCATCAGATATATATATAGTATTGCCTTTGATCACATAAAAGTTCATGCTTGATTACGGTATACACTTCTTTGGAAACAACTGCGATTATTCAGTCACAAGAAGCATTAAAGTTTCATAAAGGCATACCATTGCTATTACCACAGACATAAAGTCATTATGGTTGTTTGATACAGATAAAAGCAACTGTTGACGTGTATAAACTGGCCGATACAATCAGTTTTTGGCAGACAATCACTGTTTGACACAACTCCCGGACATTTCGACAACGGCGAGAGCAGCTGCGCACAGGCCCCATGTGCCTGCGGGTTGCCAGGTTGTGCTGACAAATGGGTTGAAAATTGCATGTTGCATGTGGTTTGCGTGTGTAGATTGGGTTTCATAAACAATCTGTCACAGTTCCACAGAAAGGACCCGAACGCAAGACACACAGGCAGGCAGGTCGTAAAGAAAAAACGAGGTAGCTTTAATGAGCTGAGGTACAAAATCCAAAAATCCCAAAGTGCAAACAATAAAATGGCAGGGGACAAAAACTGGCAACAGATAGGCAGGCTGAGGGAAATATAAAAGTTATGCAAAAACGAAAGGACAAACCAGGAAACCGCAAGGAACACAGGGAGGGAACACATAGATGAAAAACAGGACTGACAACAGGACTGGTGTGATAACAAAGAGCGAGGGAACAACACAGGCTTGGATACAAACTGAACTAACGAGGGAATGGGATGAAGGTGGAGGGGCTGGGAACAAGGCAGTGCTGATGAGGCTGATGTGAGACAGGTGTGGGGAGGAACGCAGGAGGGAAACGGAACACTAGAACACAGGTGAACAGGAAGTAGATTGATTGAATGATTTAATCAGTAGCGTGTGCATTTCAACATCCTTTTAGCTTTTTACTTGTTCTCGTCCAGACAATAATACATTGCTGTTTCTACGATCCCTGTTCTCCAAAACTTCTTCTGTGGGAGAACATTGTCAAAGAGGGGAGAAAGTGATGCAGCACACTGAAGGAAAATGGGTCCAAAAAACAGACAACACATTCACGGTCTATCAAGTATCACTGACCTATATGTTTCTGTGCACAAACAGCAGGAATAAAACCCGACGTTGCTTGTAATATTCCTGATTGTGACTGTTTCTTACAATTTGTTGTTTCTCTCCTTTCGGCCTCTGACTGATTCTCCTTTGCGATGATTTCAGCTCTCCAGAATGAAGTCTAACTTTTTCCAGCCCAAATAGCGTGACCCACTTCTATCAAAAAGAAACAAAAAAAAAAAGAAGAAAAAGCAGCATGTGGAAAACAGTTAAGAAGACCTGCATTCTTTCACAGCTACACATTATTGGTTATGAGTTTTTAATGTTCCTGTAACTAAGCAACTTTATGCAATATTCAAATGTAAGGAAATTAGCCTTTTCGAAATAACTGCAATAAATCCGGGAGGAGATTACTGGCGTTTAAAAGTAGCTGAATTTATAATGTAAGATCCACGTGTGGAAAGTCAGCTGGGCCTGGACTCAATCAAGAAACCGTGGCCTTTTGCCCTTTTTTTTTTCATTATATGAAGGATCTGCAGTTCGCTCTGCGCACAGACCGAAAACTATTACAGGGGATCTCACACACGCTGGAAAATAGCTGACATGTGATGTTTTAGAGCCGTGTCATTGCGGCTGGATGTCATGGTGTTAGCTTGGATGAAAATATGTGAAATTTCAACATCTTTGGACCCGTTTAAAAGGCAGGGTTCGTGTGTGTGCTTGCGCGTGTTTGTGTGCATGTGAACACGGTGTTGATGTTGGTGATGGTGACGAATCTCTCCCTCTGTCTTCTCAAATCACCCTTTGGCTGCACTCCTCGATCAAAACAGATGCAGCCAATCGCGATCCAACACTTGATCCCGAGCTCGACGTTGAAGAATGACAAAGTAAATTCTTAATGAGAAGCGAAAAACGACAACATCGGGGGATTCTACATTTTGTAAGCCAGCTCTTGTCTCTTCCTTTGGTGTGTGAAGCACAGCTTCCCCCCGGAGGACCAGCCGAGACCACCCAGCCTGATGACGACAGACTCCACCTAAAGGATTGCATATATGATGTGAATGTCATCTTAGATATTCTCTCATCAGTATAAGCTTCCCTGAGGAGCAGAGCTGCAGCCATAATCAAGTACTCTGATGACCAACTTTTTCAGGAAAGTCTTTGTAAATGTGGGAAAATGAATTTCATGCTCTTATCATGTGCAGCACACAGTAATACAATAAGAAAACTTGTGGCTTGTGGAATGTGGCTCAAGACACTCCTCATGGAGCTACAGTAATTCAAGCCAAACAGGGGCTGGTTTACGTGCAGAGTACTATAATTCCTTCCTTTTAATCAATAGTTTTGTATCAGTGCGTTTGCCTAACTGACAGTGACCACTCAACTGACATGCTACTTGCTGCTAAATGTATTGATGTATATCACTGGCAGGTGCAGTTGAAACTTGCTTGGCCTGCTGGAAGATGCAGTTCTTTCTATTCAGGGCAGCTTTTGCTCGGTCTAATGGTCCAAATGTCTGCCGTCGCTAGCAATGAGCCGTTTTTACAGCGGACATTTTGACTTCCTTTTGCGAGAAAAGCCTGAAGTGATGACAACCGAATTCTATCTTGTGCAGATTTCAAGCGTTTGACTCTTCTTTTGTAACGTTGTGGCCAGCTTTCTGTTAGCTCCTCATTCATTTTTAATTATCTGAGGACTTTATGAGCGTGCTGTGTTGAGTTAAATGTTGACATCATTAAAAACCCCTGGTACAAAAGATACCCACTTCCCTACATCAAAATGTGCACTGTGAAAACGCTCTATATTCTAGTTTTTGTGGGGGCTAAGCCAGAGCAGCTAGTTGAAGCTATAGGCTAAATGTTATACAAATGATATCATTGTCTGGTTGAGTTTAGTTTTGTGCAGCTGCCTCTCTTTATCACTCCTCATTCCCCCCCCCTTTTCCGCCATAATTCAAATATCTCCCACTACATCACTCAAGGGTTAGGGTTAGGGAAATCACCAACAGGCACAGTCCAGAAGTAGCCAAGCTAGATGTGGAGAAGCCTACCAAGCCAGAGAGACAATTTCTGTGGGGGTTAGTCCATCAAACCCGAAATAAGATGACCTGCATGTACCGAAAACAAAAGCCTACTTCGCCAGAATTGTATGTAACATCAAAATCATTTTTCATGAGGATTGGTTTAAGTTTCACAAGATCAGAGCTCTTGTTTGAAGCACTGGTTTTTATTTTATTATGATGAAAAATGCTGTTAAAATGCCCCAATTAGGGAGTTTGAGCATCACATGCTCTAAATGCTGCATGTGTTTCAGGTCTTTCCAAGAAAGCAACGCCTCGGGGGAAGCAGGAGTTAAAGTCTTGGACCGCTTTCTTATTTTCCTGCTTGCTGCTCTGCGTCCTCCCATTGTATTGGTTATAGTTTATCTATTTTTCTTCCCCCCCTGACAGAAGTCATAATTTTTTCAGACTGGGACACACACGCACACATATGAGTCGAAAGTAGAAAAGGGCCGATGACTTTATCCTCTCTAACATCTGTAGCAGATGTGGTAGCCTTTCTGTACATGTGTTCATCAAGTGTGTTTGTCCTTCTGTCTCATATTTTACTCTCTTTTCTCTTTTTTCACCATCTTCTTTTGTTCCTCTCAAGCAAGAAACATCTTATGTTTATGCATGTCCATCGTAAATCTCTGAGCCGGACGAGGTTCCCCGTGGTGCTTTGCATTACATATCATTATTCTCTGCTCGGGTCAAATGGTACCGCAGCCTGCAGCCAATGAAAATATTTTGGGACTTTTGGAGTGACTCATCACTCACTGACACCACATGGCAGCAGAGGCTTTCATCCACACACAGTGTACCTGGAAAATATGCTTGAAATGTGACAACCACCCTCCACGGTGTTGACAAATTGGTCAGCTATTACTCCAAAAACAATCATTATCTTCCCATCAATGCCCAGGGAAATATTTCATGCCCTCTGAGCACTCCCTCTGCATTTGATGTCTTTTAAATCTCACTACCAGAGCACATCGGAGCCAACCTCAACAAACTACTGCATGTGCTCCTCAGATAAGAGACTTCAGGTTAGACCTTTGATACTCTGCACAGTTTAAGAGGCTGTCCGACTAGTTTGCCAAACTTAACAAACACAACTAAGCTAATAGGCAAACGGCTCAGCAAAGTCATAGTATGCATCATTAGAAAAGCTTTGATTCTCCTGATTCTGTTCTTAAAATTCAAATAAAACCACATCTGCGAGGCACAATCAGCAAACAAACAGGTAAACAAACAAGCTAACAAACTAGCATGTATAAAGTTTTGCCAGCTCACCAATAAAGTGTTGGATGTTTCAGTAATGCATCAAACTATCCTCTCTTAGTCACATACTCAGTACAAACACAGTATGTCATGATTAAATGGTGACAAAACAGGAAAAACAAACAAACTGTGATCTCTGATATTTTTGCATAATTTTTTCTCTAAGTAGACTGATAGTATAGGAGCATCTATGCCCATCCTAGAGCCTACAACAGCAAATTATTAATCATGTAAACAGGTAACCAACTCACTCTTCTTTCTCCTCTCTCCTGAGCCACTTACATGCCAGTCTCCAGATGATTGTTGCATGATGGAGCCACTGAGCTCTTAAATCCGGTAACATATAGTTTATTGCAGGTTTTTAAAGACATGAACTTGGAAATTCTGCAAGTTTATGTAGTATTATGTGCTTTGCTCTTTGAATAGGCTATTTTTTTCCATCAAAGCATTTGTTTTTGACTATGGTATATACAAAGTAAGTGTAAATCAGGAAATAAACTACAATGAGTTTTTGCCCCTGTTACTCTCAACCGGGGGTATTTTGAGGTCATACAATGGCATTTTCTTTCCCCTTTTTCTAACCTTCCAAAGAGCCCGAAACCATGCCTGTGATCCAAAATGCTCAACAACAGCTTTGAGGCTACTTTGGGCTGGACTTGGATAGACTTTTAAGGGTAATTTTACATAGATTTCCAGGAATGGTAAGAATGGATTACAAGTTTTCTACGTCTTTATTTAACAATGTAACAAATGTAATGCCCTTCTTGGCTTGAATATCAGCGTATAATTAGGTGTTGCAGTGACAAATCTACAGCACAATAATAAAGTCTCTCGGCTCTTGTGTGTAAAGATTGTGTTCCATTCCGGGAGGACTGATGGGGTTAATAAGAGTGACACGTTTTGCTGCGTGTCAAGAGTTTTGAAATGTGTTGAAAACGAGTAGCCTGGCTGCTACTGGATGTCATCAATTTCATTCACCGACTCAAAACTGACTGTTGTAATCACTGTCAGACAAGGGCAGCACTGGTTCTGCTGTTAGGCTCCTGGGGAAAAGTAATCAATCTCATGCGGGAAAATTAATCCTAAAATCTCATAACTGGAGTGTGATTAATTGGCAAAAAATGCAAAATAAACTTCTCCATTCCATAAAGTCTCATTCGCAAAATATTTTCCACCTGGTTTATTGAGGCACTGACCCACTTATGATCACAAGTTTTTCCTTTTTTTTCAATCAGTCACATTACACAGATGGGCTATAACTTGTGTTCAAACAGCACAGTGAAATCTGAGCTTCATAAGTGGATTAAGGCATGAAATATAAAAGTCTTCTCCCCGTGAAAGATGTTTTATCTCAATTTAGAAACGTTAGGAGAATATTCTTACAAGTCCACCAGGTAATTGGATTAATACTCAGTCTCAAATGATTCAAATGATGATTGATTTTACAAATGTGTGCAATATGCCTCTCCAAATGTAACACAGCAGGTGTGAGTCCTGTTTCGAAGAGTGCCGAGAGTGAGAGTCAAAGCTTTGCATTCAAAGTCCTGCTTAAGTTACGGAGGTGTTATCACCAAAGTGAGTACAGTGGATTTACTGAAGCACTGTTTTAAGAACAAATGTAAGGTATTGTACTTTACTCCATTTTATGCAACTGTATACCAGTATACTGTCCACTGTATAACCAGCTACCCCCACCCATACCGATCAAAAGCACTAGCGGTTTAAGCACCAACACCAACCTATGGGCCGCAAGCTGTAATAAAAAAAGATTCATTTCTATACTTAAAAACAGTATTTGAGTAAATGCACATAGTAGCTTCCCACAAATCAAATGAATGTGTAAAAATGTGCCTTGCAACTCCAACTTGAATATTTATGGGGCGGCGTGTTAATAACCTGCACGTGGCTGACAGCTTTGCCCACATTTACTCCTGGCCTTTTGTCTCACTCTCTCCTCTCACCTGCTTCCATCCACAATATGTTGTTTTTGACTTTTCATCTGCTTTTAACAGTTGCTGTTCCAACTGGCTGAACCAAAACGTTCTCGGTTACTCAGATCTTCCATTAGGTTGATGAAGTGGATCTGGATCACGTGCGGAGGCTTTTTCGCTCGAGAAGAATGTGGCAGTGACAGAAGAATATGATATGATTCATGTTTTTGGATTGCTGTGGTTTCCATAGCACCTTTATTCAATCTCCCACAGTTCCTGAGCAAATATTTGGTTATTTTATTCTTTGTCCATATTACATACAAAACTTACACAGTAACTTTTAATGAATTCCGGGGGGATACCAAAAGGGTGTAAAAAACAAACAGTATGATGGTTTAAACACACAAATAAACAAACAAAATGCAGCTGTCGGAAGCCGTTACATTATGAAATACAAATCTCACAACTGAAAATTAACAGACCTATACAACTCCTTAAGTGTCCATTCTTACAGTTTTGCTTTGCAGCTTGTGCTTTGGTCCAATGTCAAAGGTTTGACCATGTGTGTGCATTACTGATGAGATAAATAACACTGGGTGAGGACCGGTCTCTGGGATAGTTGATAAGGACACTTTTTCAGACAAGAGTGAAACTAAGCTAGCGCACACATGCTTCTTTTATCCCCTCATATACAGACTGCTTTATATAAAAAGTGCATGGTAATGATATACATTGAGTTGTTTTAAAGTACTATATTCTCTTTCTGTAAAGCTGTAATAAATTCGTAGTGGTGTCTTTCTTTTCATCGTGGCAGGCAAAAGTCTGTTTTTAAGGGCAGGACCAGTGACGGTAAGCGCCTGCAGCAGGATGCAGAAGGGTTGCCCTCGGTAACAACGTCTCCTCCTCCTCCTGTGTTACCACTTCCCGGGGATTGGTACCCCGCATTCATACCAGCCGACGAATGGATGGGGTGTGCGCCGGCCGATAACTCCGAATGTAACTGGCTCCTGTCTGTACGCACGATAAAATCCTGAAAAAGAACAAACAAGCAGTCAATGGCCATTCAAGGAAATAAATCAGGATGCTTGAGTGAGTCTGGATATAATCATCATTCAACATGCATTCGCAACCATTTAGTTATTTCTCTTCTTGATTCTTAATAACAATTTGTTTTCAAGATCCTCTTACAGCTTCATTGATGAGGTTCTGATGTTCTGCATTACTTTCTTCTTCACTAAATCCCATGACAACATAATGACTTCATCATGCTGACACGTATTGTCTGTGTGTTAGCCAAACACCGCTCATTCCTCTGCAGACACACCAAAAATGATTCAAAGCTCTTCAATGAGCATTGGGCACCATAGACTATTTTGAATAAATACCATCCAGCCGTCGTAAATACTGGAATGCACCAAATTTGTGTTAATCTGCAGCCAAAAATTGACCTCAACAATTGCATTCGTCCATTTCCTCCTGTTTGAATAAAGTTTGCTACAGTTCCCAGCTGTTTTATGGAATTACTGATTTAAAAAAAGAAAAAGGAAATTGTAACACATCTAACTGAGCTACCGGCAGCTAGCTACAGTTGTTCCCTGTTGCAGACTTGCCTTATAAAATGTTACAACATTTTAATGACCGATCAAAATTGTACAACTTTACTGGTTCATGAAAACTATTCGAAAGCTAAATAGTTTCTTGCAGTTTGATAATTAGGTCTGCTATAATAGGTTATATTGACTGAATGTAAAATTGATAACATTTTAATAGTGACAAATCATTAATGGTCATGTGGTACCTGTGTTTCGTTAGCATCAAGAGTCTTGATAGTTGTCAGTTGGTGGGGAAAATAATAGCTAAATTCAACAGTAAGCGCCCAGCATACTACACTGCCCCAATTTTAGCTAGCTAGTTTTAGCACCGTTAATGTTAGCAAGCATTAGCTAGCGTTAGCAACGTCAACATTTGATAGGTTTAGCAACAAACCGGCTACCACTTGAGGGGCAGATGATTCAAACGACAGCCGCGTTGTGTTATGAATGCGATAGTAGGGGGAGGCTGTGGCTGAATGTAATCAACACCTTTCATGTCAAGGTCTTATAAAGTTGGGCTCACGTCGCATTAAAAGTGTCATAATTGGCCGAATGACATTTAATGGCAACAGATGTACATAAATCTTTGAAACATTGTCAGATCATGCTGGAACAACATGAGTCATCAGGTTTTTCCATGCCAGCTTGAGTGCATGCTGTCATTACAGCAACATGGGGACATACCGAGCACAAGGACATTCTGAAATTCATGAAACATTTCTCAGCTCCTCACTCAATCTGCCAAGCATTATAAAAAAGAAAGTACCACATTTGAAACAAATATAAAAGAAAAATTCCGACTCGTGCTTTATTTGACCCCACTATCTTCAGTGGGAACCAACAGGTATGACACTGAGTGCTTCAAACAGGGAAAACAGTCAAATCAGAATGGTATTGATGAATGAGTGAGCACATCATAAGTTGTGGTCTTCTCACAGGATTTGTTTACAATAGGAAATGCATAGAATTCGGTTAAATACAAGCCAAACTCAAAGAGGGTACGGTTCTGGGAAATCAACCTCAGGAGGCAAAGAGTAAGCAAATGCTAGAAGTTAAAACTTTACTGCGTTGAAAAAGGTTGCTGTTAAATAGTCAACGTTTTGGTTGTCGAACACACCGACAAGGGGAGGTTTTCACAGCACCTCCCAGTTTCAGCTACGTAAACCACATTTGGCTTAAAAAGCTGCCGTTTACGAGTAAATAACGTTCACTTTGGTGGTTTAATTATCTCAAGCAAGTAATGTCATTATGTAATGAGATGACCTGAAACCAGTAATTGCTAAGAAGTTATGTTATAACTAAGAACATGGTCTGCAGTAATGGAAAGCATGTGAGATTTGGTCTAAAACCCTGGTAGGTCCTTTAACAAGTATCCCTTTAAATGTTTTCCTGCATCTGTATTCAGCATTGACAAGATCAACACAGCTGGTGGACACGGGGAGCGGGATCACATGGAATAAATGATAATGGGTTTGGTTTAAATGTCACGGCCACAAACAAGCAATGTGTGTACAATGTGTTCTCGTTTACCTTGTGCTGAGGGCAGATTATTTGAGAGGTATGCCGGGCCGGTCCTCCCGTCCCTGTAGGAGTCCACAAACTGGCAGTGGTCCTCTCCCTGGCCGAGTGTGTCTCCTATACTGTAAAACGGCTCTGTGGAGGTAAAAAGAATGAGGATATTTTCAATAATGGACGGTTATTATCTCCAAAAATAAGTCATATAAGCCAAACTCATGCGCTACCTCTGAGGCCATCTCCCATGAAGATCTTATATCGCAGCGAGTTACACAGAACCACACCGACGAACTTCCTGTACCACGTCCGCTTGACGTACTGGCTGCCCTTACAGCTGCTGTGGGCTGAGTTATACTTGAAGGTGAAAGGAACCCAGATCGGTTCTCCACCTGAGGAACAGAGAGGAGGAGAAGATACAAATAATTCAAGTATGTGTTGTTGTTTTTATGGTCCAATATTAAAGGCAGCCAGACGTCATGTATTTTATACAAGCCACCGAATTCAGTTTATATCTTGTACCCTAGGTGTTATGATGATTTACTTTCGTTCACTGAGCTACAAAACACTGACATGGAGTTACAAAGAAAGCATACGACAAAGTCCAGGTCTTGCTGAGCAAGAGTCATGTGAAAAATGACTCCGCTGGCTGTGGCAGAAACAACGGGCTGAGGGAACCCTTTAGCTCTTTGAAAGTAGCTGCTGGGACTCAATTACTTTGGGAGGAAACGTGGCGAGAATAATGTCTCTCTGCCAGTCGTCTAAATCCTTTGCCTATACACAGTAGCAATCAAAGGGCTGCCACTGGTTGGAGTGGTTGAGGAGTGGAAATCCTCTCATGTTGTTTCACCGACTGATGTCTCTCTCATTTTAGAGAGCTTCGGCAGGACATGGCTTGTCGAATTAGAGAGGCGTTGTCGATGCCTGGACTTACCAGGCGGTCTTTCGATGAGAAGAGGATCGTCTGAAAGAAAGAAAGAAAGAATGCGATCGTGTCACGAGGGAGGAAAAGCACACAGACTGCATAATGGGTTCACCTGATTTTTAAAATGAAAGGTGCATAATGTCCTTAACGCGGCGTACATCTGGTAGTCTGCTTCTACCGCAGGGATGGTTTTGTATTTGAATATCTTGCATTGCAATAAAATCACCAGGACATTTTCTTTAAGTGCCTGCATACTGCAGAACGGCAGAAAAAAGCTCGGCTGAGGGTCGAGCTGCAGTCAATGGGGCGTCCTAGAGTTTATCTTCGCAGGCGCTGACAGGATACGCACCTGATTCGGTGACATAGGTGAGCGTCTCGCTGATGGGTCCCAAACCAAACACATTCTTGGCCTGCACCTTGAAGTAGTACCTGAATGAAAACAAACCACAGCGAGAGGATTTAATGAGAGATTCAGTCGTTGAAGTGTCATCCTGCCTCTGTTGTTGTGACCCGATGAAGGTGTGGAAAATGTTAATGAACATAGCAGATGACCGGGCATGCTTCAGTCAGCCTGATTTAGGAGTAGTCTGTTTTCTATTGATATGAATCCAAAGTGAGCGCAGCACAATAAAATGGCTATTTGGCTCGTGTTGAAGGGAGAAGGAGGAGGGGGGGCTGAGAGAGTGGAGGAAGGGTGCTGAGGGAAAAACGAGACATCTAGACATGTGGAGATTAACAGATAGGAGGAGAGGATAAGGATGAAAGACAGAAAACAGGAGGAAGGTGGAAAAAGTAAAGCGCAGGGATACATGTACGGTGAGAGGGAGTGGATAAATGGCAGGAGAGGTTAGCTCATTAGCTTACTCGACAGAGTTGAGCAGTGCGCTCACTTTGTCTCCGGGTGTTGGAGGAATTATTAAATCCTATCACATCAAAAACAACAGCAGTGAGTGACAGCTTTGAGAGTTTGCAAACGTTTCCACTGTAGATGTGTTTGTGCTTTCCGCCAAGTCTGCAAGGTCACATACAGTAAGTTCACAGTCTGTCGATTCCCAGCCAAAAACTTTCACCACGTACCGCCACGAGGCCTGGAACCAATCACCACAGCCACGTGACAACAGTGACCAGAATATATATCAACAGAGAGGGAGAAAGGAGACGAGAGAGAGCAAGGCAGCTGCAGAGAGGTGATGTAATGAGGGAAGAAATTGGAGAGGGTAAAAAAAAAAAAAAAGTAAAAAGAAAATGTGTGCCAGAATACAAAAAAAGGGAAGAGACCACAAGATGCTTCATCAAGCCAAGCCTAGCAATTTGAAAATTCATTTAGAGAGTGTTGCTCTTCTTGCTCTTCTTGTTTTATCTTTGGAAGGAGATCTATATGATAACTCTGCACGACAGGCTCAAATTCACCTCGTACAAGTCGATTATTAACCGAGAACTATTCAGACATTTATTGACACTCATAAAGTTTATGTTTGAAAAGAAGAGGAGAAAGAAGCAAGGACTCAAATTCACAACATAGCTGAATATCTATCAGGAGTGTCACGATTCTCTAAGTCCATGATTCGGTTTGAGTTTATATTAAAAAAAAAAAAAATGTCAGCACTGACAGTTATGCAGTTGTTAGACTATCACATCTGGATATGTTGTTGGTGATGTTTATGGGTTGGGATTGGGTAAATTCAAGTGATTCGCACCAGTATAAAGATTTCAGAGTTTGAAAACAATCAAACACATAAACTGTCCTTTGAAGATTCAGAAATAAACAGAGTTGCAAAATTTGGCTTCTTAAATCTGTCCAGAGTGAACCCTCTTTCCAAACAAATCAATAAAGGATCTCTGATAAAAAAGAAAATAAACCCAACACTTCTGGTACTAGTCAGTTTATCGACTTCATGCACACAGGATACGTGTCTGGAATTGCATCTGCAGGCCAAGCTAGTCAAATTTTATTGATATCTGGATTCATTTTTTGGTCTACATTATCACACAGAATAGAATCAAGAAATACTTTGCATTTTGGCTTGCACCCTTTGTAAATACAGTTGGCACATTTTACAGTAACAAACACACAACTATTCTCAGTTTCAGGAGATTATACACTCGTGAAAACCGTGAATATTATATTTCATTTCTACCAATAGATGTTTACCAAATCCTGCACACTGGACCTTTAAACAATGGCAAGGATTTCAATAGAGGTCCAAAGTTTGAAGTTTAAAATCCTCCAACTGGATAAGACCTTTGTAATTCATTTCATTCTATCTAAAGATCAGGAAAACTTGTGGAACCAACGAAATTTGTTCAGATGCATGTATGTACATATGTGTGTGTACTTAGGACTATAGTAACTCAGTATTTCTGGCAACCAGAAGGAGCCTGCAGCATGGGAAATGCCAACAGTGTCCCATAAACCATCCCAGGATGAACCGTAACCACAGAAGAGGCACTATCGTGGATACAGACTGGTTGCCAGGGAGGGAAACCCTCTTTGTAGGCTCCTGGAAAACTTTACCCCTTGCACACAGCTCTTCTGTTTGTGTTCGGCAGCAGGTGTTTGGCCTCCTACTCTCTCAAATGAGACACCTATCATAACACCTCAAACAGATTTGTGCTTTTATATCAGGCAAGAGGATAACTTGGATCCTGATGCACTCGCACATCTGAAACAGTTTTTCTCCCATGGTTAGATTACTTGCTAAAAAAGAATGCATAAATAAATTTTAATGGAGTACCAGATGTGGAGCGGCCACATTTTTGACAGTATCTGGTTGGTAACATGTCACAGAAGAAAAAACATGACCTTCATCTCTCATCTCAGTTGTACAACAGATCTATGAAGTGTCAGATTAATATACACAGCTTGTACATATATAACTACAGCTCATCCTAACTGTGTGTGGCCTGTTAACAGTTTACACTTCCATAAAGACTTTGATTACGTGTCATGCTAGCAGTTTCACCTTTGTGTCTTGCATCTATTCAGCTACCTTCTTGACATGTTAAGTTTCTATCAGCAGTGGTATGCTAGCTGACGTTAGCCAGAAGGGGTACAATGGAGATTAGCATGGTTCAACAACTTTCTTTAATTATGTGTTTCAGTGAAAAACAAGTCTGGATGAGTGGGTAACCACGGGTTTTCTATTATTCAGCAAGAACTGGAGGTGAGATTGTATGTGTTTCTCAACAGTAGTATGCTAGCTAACGCTAGCTTCAAGGGCTAGGCTAGGACACAACATTGATATCAGCCCCAGTCAACATGGGTTTACTTTTCTTCAGCGAGAACTGGAAGTGAGATTTTAAGTTTCTATCAATGGCATACTAGGTACTTTAGCTTTTAAGGGCTACAGTACAAAAGGGAGATTAGCATGGTGCGACAATGGAAAAAAAACAAAAGTAGCAGGTTAAACGAGTCTGGATGAGTGGGATGATGTGGTCAACACAGATGTTCTATTCTTTAGCAAGAACTGGAGGTAAAATGCTACTTTAATGCCATCAGTAGTATGCTAGCTAACGTTAGCCTCCCCTGCTGAAAACACCAGCATAGACCAGCACCAAAACCAGCACCATAACAAAACATGCTGGTCTCGGCTGATTTTTCCAGCAGGGTACAATGATTACTATTGCTCGCACCATCAGCTGCTCCATGATGCCTTTCTCATTGGTTGTTGTGGTCCGGATCAGAGAGTACTGATGCAATTATCTGGATTTTTAAGCATAAACATCATACATGTTTGATGTCATTAGACCATATAATCTGCTTTAGTTGAGTAAATGATAAATAAATAGACATGTGCCTATTTTGACCCATTAGTCCAATGTAAAACTGTCGAAACTGTACAACTGCTGAGGAGCGAGAGCACTTTAAACTTTCTCTGCATCAATCAAACTTACAACTTACAAGAAAACTGCGTCATGCACAGATGGAACAAGAAATAGGTTTAATGGAAAGAAATCCTGTCCTCCCTTGGGTCTATGTGCTAAGGGCTGTTTCCATGCATTTATTTTGAAAACCGTGACTGTCTAGTAAGACAAGGTTGTGGAAACATGCTCAAGTACTGAAACAGACTGAATTGACCATATTGGCGTTTAAGTGTTAGATAACATGCTGTATTTACGTTCCACTGAATTTTCCAACGTCTCAACAGAGTTTGACAGCGCGTCACTTCTTGGCGAGGATCAAAACCTGCCTCCATTGAGCCTTACTGATTTGCTTAGAACTCAAACTCACACGCTGCTCTGATCAGTGTCAGCTTGGTTTGATATCACAACTGGCAACACACTCAACACACAAACATGGCATAAGACCAACACACATACGAGCATTCATACATGAATTCATACACAAACATCCAGGCGAACTGCATATTCTGTGCATTATGTGATGATGGGATAATGATATAAACACTCCCAAACGGAAATAAACAGTCTCAGGCTGCAGCCAGGCACCTGCACTCGAGGCAGCAACCTGATACTGAACATTACATGCAGATCAGGGTAAGAGATTTGGCAACTTAATAAATCTTTGTTTGTAAGTTCAGGTTATTTTCCTCTATGACTCCCATGTGTGAGATGATACCGCAAATCACTGAGCCTCTCTTCAAGCATATGTGCAATACGCATGCATACAAAATAATATAAACACACAGCAGGTGCCCATGTGTTACCTAGAGTTTGGTTTGAGGTTCTCCACAGGCAGGTGGGTCCCACTGGAGGCTCTAGAGGACCATCTGTTGTTAAGGACATCGTCATATGAAGCACTGTGGACCATGTAGCCTGCAGGGAACAATGCAAAATAAAGGTCAGAGCTTATAGATGTACTGTAGCAGTTACCAGCAGATATATGTTTGTATCAAGTTTTGAAATGAAACGGGATTTAACATTAAAAGAATAACTCGATATTTTGAGACTTTGCCATTTTTTTTTTTTTTTGCCAAGAGTCAGCTGAGGCAATTGACACCACTCTCAAATCTGTAAGGTAATGCTGCATTCGAGACCACTCTGAGCTTGAATTGCCACAATTTGAGGGAATCCGACTTCAAGAGGGAACAGTTGTCCGATACCATGTGGAATAGTTGGATGTATTTGTAGACTACAGTATTTGTTTTAGGCTAGTGAATGGAATATTCAGATACGTTTCTGGATGTAAAAGTGCTGTAAAATAAAATATGTAATGGCATCTGTTACTTTCACGTCTTGTTTTCCCTCCATTTTGGTTCGATAAGCTACACTACTGAGGGTTCAGTAGTGTGCGAACTTGCCAAAGACACCTAACTTTTTTACAGTTGACCAGTGTCTTTGTTAATGTTTGGTATTTGGAAGTTGGAAATTGCAACAAGGAAATTTCGACCTCCAATTTCCACTGTGTTAAGTAAATCTAGGCTACTACCTGGAGGTATAGCTTAGCTTAGCACACAAACAACAGGCAGAAGGAAACAGCTAACATTCAATGTTTGGCTTCCCAGTTTAGAAGATAATTTTTCAAGTCAGTAAGGTCACTGTTTGTCATAAAGGCATCTTGTCTTGTATGAAACCGGAACAGTGAACGACATCGTCTCTCTCAGCATACATCACTAACAGTAACATGCAGCACGGGGAAAATATTAACAGTAAATCTGGCTGTTAAGTTAACAAACATGATATGTGAAGTTCATGGCACAATTCAAACGGAATCAAAAGAATATTTATCCTTCTCCATTAACTACAATACATATTTTTTCTCATGGTGGTCTACTGGAAGGGACGTGACTTTGGCTCTCTAGTGGAATGAGATCCACTCGAGTCTGACAAGCTCCAACTTCTGATTTCCAAGAGAAATAAAACACTAGAAGTCCACCCTCTAGCCTGTCTAAAGCCAGTGTAACTTTTTTTTCTTTATCAATGCTGGACTTAAAAAGTATCCAAAATGCAATTCTTTTTTGCGTAGGTGGTCTTCCATATGTATATTTATCTGTGAGGAAAAACTGCAGCCCTGGCATTTTCAATAATTGATGCTGACTGTCCTCCAACCTGCCTGCATCGCTGTCTGTTTTCTTCTCCTTTCTCAGTCACGCAGACTAATCCTTTGAATCCGGCAGGCAACCTCAGGTCACGTGGCTTGTCATCACTCATGTCAAAAGTATGGAGTCCGGCTCCGGCGTACATCAAACTACCAACTGTTTCTATTGGACTTTTTGAGTCTGAGTTTCAGTTTTTACTGGAGCTGCACCAACACAGCTGGCTGCTGACAGGAGAGGAGGGAAATACTTGCTACTTTGTCTTTTGGCTTTTGGTTTTTCATTCCTTCTTTTTCTACATTAACTGATGGTTTGACAGAGAGAGTAGTATTTAGAGTCTTGCCTTTACCATCTGCCGCGCTACCCTATCTTTTCCAGCTTTAAATATAAACGTATTAAACATTTCCCAAGAAGCTGGTACTTTAGGCCAAATGCAGCACTTAAAATACTCAGTGAATAATGTGTGTGCTTTGCCCAAAGAAGTTCCTCAATGAATCAGACTAAATGGAACCAGAAGTTGGGTTCTGATGTCCTTCATCTCTTGAGTCCACTTGCCCGCAGCTGTTTCCATCCACTTGTTTTGAGAGCCGTGACCCATAACTCGTAAGACATGGCTGTGCAAACACTCCCTGATAACTAAAACAGCACCTTGTGATTGGATCTGCATGTGTGAACTGTACCTGGAAATGTACGTGGATCAGATGTCTGCTGTATTTACAGCATGTCTTTGCAATACAACAGTATTTCAGATTATGGAGGAATTCGCACAAAAAGTTAATAGAAACGAAAAGTTTAAGGCCAATTTATCACTCAACACTTAAATGAATTCATCTCTGGAATGCAACCTGGTCTCAAGATAAAAGAAAATCACGGGGAAAGTATGTGAAATGGGATAAAATTGTTATTAGGTGCAAAAATGTCCAGGCAGAGTAATACAGAAACTGTCAAAATAGTGTGTGAGCAGAGAGGAAACACAAACAGATGGAAAGAAAGAGAGGAAGAAAACACCAGTGACAGTACGGACCATCTATCTGTTTTACACATCAGAGTACGGACCAGCCCACAGCGCGACCAGGAGCTTGTGTTTCACTGCCAAAGACAACACACTGCCTCACTGGCTGGCCAGACTGCTACCTCAGATAGTCCTCCACGTCTCATGCAGTCGGCTGTTATCTTCAGTCTCTTCTCCGTCCCTTTTTTTTTTTTTCCATGTGTCACTTTCTCGGGTCAACGGAGCTTTGGTTTTTCCCTGAGAAACTCAGGGACTGAGTACAGTCTGTTTTTTCATGATTTATTCACAATAAACTTCTGGAGCGAGTTCTTAAAATCTGAGTCACCAGTTGATGCTGGTAACATATTAAAAGCACATCCTTAAACCACAACAGATGAAAGGGTGATGAAACCGAATCACAATCTTATGTAGTAATAGTCTGCTGAAGAAACGCTGACACAATAAATCTGAGTTTAACTTTATTGCTTCCTATGTGAAGGCAAATATACTAATGTTATTTCATAAGGAACAGTGTCTCAGCTTCTAGAGAGAAAGCTTCAGCCCTGTGTCTTTTTATGACATTAAGACATTATTTCAAACTGTGAACAAGAGAGCAGAGTTTGTTATCTACTGTTAGCGATTTAAGACATGTAATCATTTGCAATATTCCACATGATGGATTGTTATTTTAAGTTCGTATTGCATTCAGAAAGTTGAATCAATCATGCTAGGCTAACTCGCTGCCTGTGGAAGCTACAAAGAGGGGCATCTAGCCAGTATAACTAGCTAGTCTATCTATATGTCTATTTCATGGGTCCAGTTGGGCGGACCACAAAAGGCCAGACTGTCAGCAACTCATCCCGTCAACTTAATCCAGCCGAAAAAACACCAGTAGTGCTCTAAAATCACAGCTAACAACAACGGCCCAAGCTGGATAACTGCCTGTGTGGCCTTTGTATGTATAAGTCACGCATATATATCACAATTTGATATTGATTCATAGCAGCAACGATGCTCAGACGAGGGCTCGAAAATTGTTTCTATTATTTCATTCTTACTTTATCGACGGTGATATGTTTCGGTTTCTTTCTTGTGAGAAAAATGTACTTGTCGCAAGTTGCTTTAAACAAAAGCGTCTGCTAATTGACCTAAATGTAAATATTTTTTGAGTACGATAACAAAGATATACTAATCAAATACCAGTACAGATATTAAGTCTGTCACCATCCATCCACCTGTTTTGACCATCCTGGCCAGCCGGTCTACCCCGGGGAGGAAAGGAAGAGTCGGAAAAAGAGCCATGCCCATCCAACATGGTTTAAGGCTGCTCCTGGCTAATGTCCGGTCTCAGGAAAAGGACATAGACAAATGGGACTCAGGCTTGCCAAACAATGTGCAGTAAGAAACTGCTGTGCCCACCGGGACCCGTCTCCGCCACAACAATATCAGATCAAAATGTTGCATTGATGGACAGACTGTGTTCCATGCCGACAGAGTGGACTACAGCGGGACGAGAGGTGGACTCTGTGTTTATAACAGTGATGCTTGGTGCTCACGCAGTCAAAGTGGGTGGATAGTGCTTCCCAAATGTCAAACTTTGGATGTGATTATATTATCATCACCATCGTATTGCTACTATTTACAATTAAGAACAATGTTAGTTTAGGACAAATATTTCTCACCTGACACCATGTCGTCCTTCAGTGGGCGGGCCCAGTCCAGGATGATGAATGAGTGGCAGCCCTCCATAGCAACCACGGTAAAGTTATGAGGTTTGTTTTTGGGAGGTTGCCTCTGATTGGCTGCCAGACTCTCCTTCTCTATCAGGTCTTCCAGGACGTCGACCTGAAGAAACTCCAGAGCCTCTGTCAAGGAGCATGGAGCGCCCGGGTCCTTCCGGATGTAGTCCACATAGGGAGCTGATGACAGGAAGATATGATGAAAAAGAAGTTAAGAACTACATAATGTTCTGATGATTGAATTCCACTTTTTATCTTCTTTTATTTATATATATTAAAAAAAAAATTGGTAGGTACTACTTTTCCAGGTCATACAATCGACCTTGGTCACTCAGATGACCGTTCCCTATCTTTCTTTTGTTTCCTCTCCTACCAAATCCATCTTTTTTTGTTGCTTTTCAATGACTCTGGAAATGCCAGCTGGACCTACAGCTGTGAATACTTAAGATATCCCACAATTCCTAGGCCGACTTGGATTTGGAGGGAGCCGCTGGAGCCTGGAGTTGCTCCCACCACCCCAGATGATTGGCCCTCTGCGTGGGCCAAGAGTCTAACACGTGTCAGTATCTTCACATCAACGCAGCCTGTTAGGCTGAGCGGATTAAGTCTGTTACAAGCTCCTTCTGTATGTGTATACGCAGGCATATGGCTTATCTATTGCACATTCATACACCGAAATACTTGATCTGTCATCAAGGTGAGCAGATTTATGTGTCTGTCTATACACGGGGTGCTTGTAAGGCTGCATCCACATGTCCAGGATCCATACAGAAGATCCAGATGTTTTGCTTTGCTAAACACTAAACGCGCCTCTGCTCAGAAACACACTGTCTCCGTCTGCTTTTTTGAAAATAACCAAATCCAAAAACACTGACGAAAACTGGCGCGTGGGTGCCAGATTGATCAAATGTCACTTCGAAACAGCATCAGGACAGTTCACATAATGTCATCTCTGATATCAGTCTGGTACGGCATAAATTAGCATCCTAATAGTCCAAACATGCTGGTACTCATTTTCTAGTCCAATGTGGCAAACCCCATCCATCTGGATCTTCCTGTAAAGCGGATTCAAACAACTGCAAAGAATTATTAGTTAATACTTTTTGTCACACGTCTGCCTCGGGCTAGATTCATCCAAACATGCATGGCCTGGACAGATAAAGAGACAAAGGGGAAGTCTCTGTCAGACAGTTCATGCAAAGGCTGCTAAAGTGGACCTAAAATATATTGAAACTCATAAATAGGAAAGAGGATGTCTCTGCATTGAGCAAGCACAGCCTTCGTTCTATGCTGAGGTCAGCACCCTTAACTTTTATGATTTCCACTGCTTTCCTCCTCCTGCCATTTTTTCAATCTCACAGAGAGTAATAGCTTTCAGATGGCTCTATGAGAGGTGTGCGATCATGAGATATTCGTTGTTTACCAAGATAAATGGCGCCCAGAGTAAGCCATGTTATCGTTCCGCTGTTTGCCTCCGGAGCAGATGATACCGATAGTGCTGTCTTGCACTGATAAAGACACAGCCGTAAATCTTCACTTTTCAAAGGTTTCTCACAAAGATCAACATAAATGACAGTGACAAGTTGCTTTGAATCTGTCGATGAGTGAAAGGGACGCCATCACTCAAGGTTTAATCCATATCATCGCACCAGCAACAAAATCATTCACTTCCAGAATCAGGATGATAATGGTTGACCTGAATATGCCCTTTATTCTAAACACTCCACCAATTTTTATACGTCAAACTCAATTGACTGTGGCTCTGGAAGGAGTTTTGTCAAGTCTGAAAAAATTACTCATGAGTCATTTGTTGTGTGCCTTGGCTTGAGTTGCACTATTGGAATAGTAGTATCCAGTGTTTTTGGAACTTGACCCATCCTAGCCAATAAAAGTCAGGATATCTCAGCTTCCATGGCATCGAATGTGACCATTGTTTTTATATAAAGTATTTATTAAATCACTGCGCTTTTCCTTTAATACTCATAGGGAGAAGTCATTTCAGCTATTGCAAGGCTATGGCTTCTCTAACTTACTATTGAAAAATGAAGGGTAAGGTTTATAGCTAGGTTTGCAAAGACGGTCTCAAAAGAAAATATACACTTTTTTACATCATGGTTTTGGGTAAATGGCCATGATATAAGGTTATTATTTGAAATATCATGGTTTGATATTTTAACTGAACAATAACCATCTCAGAAACACTGGTTCCCCATGTTCAAAAATATGCCATGAAAGTGCTCCTATGGTGGATAAAACATAATAAAATGCCCTCTAGAGTGCCCTACCAGTGAAGAAGATGGGTGAAGTGCCATCTTAGTTGAAATATATATATTTTTAATTATGCTCAAAAAAGTAGAATTTAAGACTGCACATGAGCAAATGCACAATCATCAACTTTTATACCTTGTACTTTTGTTCCAACTAGATAAGCTGTAAGAACTTTCAAAGGTATACAATGAGTACTTAGTATTTTTTGTCTGTGGAGTAAAATGCTGCTAAAAGTATGTAGTTACGGTGTCTTCACAATTATTTACAGCTGAATCATGACAAGAAAGTACAGTCGTTAAACAAGCCAATATTAAAAGGACCTCTGACATCTCGTTGTTTTTAGAGGGTTGGAGTCAAGTAGATGTTGTATTTATTTCTGTCAGGAGAATATTGTGGTGTGTTTGTGCAACCAGATGAGGTGATGGTGAATGGGAGGCCAAAATAAGCACACAGGATCAGTAAAAAGAAAGCAGGGGGCCGAAGTTTACTGGGATCAAGTCTGGAGACTCTGAACAACGTGTCCTCGGTGAACTTTAATATTATGATCCAATTACAGTTGGAGGGAACGGATTTGAATCCATTTTTTTTTCTTACAGATAATCTGACTAGCATTTTCCACAAAGTGATAAATTCATATTTTCATGTGTAGATTTCACAAATTAGATGTTGAGATCTTCGTAGTTTGAGCTTACATTGAACACCACTGTAGCTTCAGTGACACCTATATCATGATATGGATGAGCGTCTGTAAGTCCTTTTTCTTTGGCCGACACTTACTGTAAAGTCCTAGAGGGTCATATACTTATGAGGTATTGCTGAAGAAACCATGAGGGAGGTCCAGCAGTATAACCCCGCCACAAAACAAAACAGAACTCCCATCAGCCTACTATTATTTACAGCGCTGAGAGACCCTCAGCACAAACTCATGACCAGGGAAACACACACAAAAAAAAGTGTATACTCAGAGGCCAGGCATGCTCAATCAGTCATGCTCTTTGGTTTTCTCAGCAATAATGCTATTTATCATGCATGTCAGATAAAGATAATATGCGTCTTTCTCTGGCATGTGCACTAAAATATACTGACAGAAACCTATAAAACGTTTTAATCTCCTGCTTCTTGTGAGGGACGAAAAAGTTTTTTTTTCATACATCCCTTGAAAGTATAAAACTTTATATCTGAGGAGGTTAAGTTCCATTTTGAAAAGCAATCCTTCATGCAAAATGGGAACTTGATATTAAATTCTAAAATCTGAGCTTAGAGCTATACGGCAAACTCAAAGCACAACTCTGGAAGATCACCCATCACCTCCTGTTGGTTGGTATAGATGCTGCTATACCATCAGTTACATCAGAACTCGAGAGTATTTCTTCATTGAATGAGTAGAGCAAAGAACGGCACTGAAGGCTTTTCTGGAGGGAAATTGTGTTTTCACTCTACTTGACTGACTTTGGCAAGAGTTTGATTTAACACCTGGTCTCGCAGGTGGTAGTGCTCTCCTGCTGATCCAACCAGTACTGGTTAAAGTTTGCCCGTGATGGACGGATGATTCATCCAATCGCCAGCCAATTGTTTTTTTTAAAGTGCCTGCCTTTTTCCAGCAACATGTTCTCGCTCCCAACTCATCAAATACTGCACATCGGTCAGTGGTCTTCAAAGCTTCAAGCTTCTCAAGCTTCAAAATAAGATCCTCTACCATCTCCTCTAGCCTCAGATTTGGACGTGAAGGGCTCTGTGGTCAAGTTAGCAATACTGTGTAATGTGCAATTTTTGATTTACACTTTCAAAATAAAGAATGCTGACAAACAGTTCACATAGTTTGACGTATTCTTGGGCTGTTATTAATGCTATCAAATGGTTGTGGTTTGGTTAGGTTTACACCTTACCCTACTTGGTTAGGGTAAGACAAACGAAAACTATTTGGTTAGGTTTAGGCAAAAAAACGACTTTATTAGGTTTTATGCAAGAGTAAATATACATGCACCTATTTCTTTCATTGAGTACCTGTGAATCTCTTCTTCCCACTGAGGTCATACTCTGATGAAGGGCCTCTGTTGTTGCGTCTGGTTTCTGGCACTGGAGCGGGGATCTCTGTGGTGGTGGTGGTGGCGGTAGTGGTGGTTCTCGGTGGCATGGTGGTCCGGACAAAAAGCTCATCTGGCAACAACACATGTGTCAGTGAGCTTTTGATTTAATTAGATTGATATCATTTACATCCTGACTCAACAACCTGCTGCTCTGTTTCATTAATCCTTCATAATCGGCACCGTGATCCGTGTAATAAGAGTGTCAAACTGATTTAATTAATTTTCGGCAGATGTGGGAGCTCACTTTGAAAGTAACCCCCTTTTTCCCCAAAACACCCAAAGCTTCATTCTTATGTAATGTTTTGCTACCCATATTTTCCATGGGAGGGGGGTTTGAAGACAACGACTACTTCACAACTCTCCAAGGCTGACAACTGTGAGGGGATTCGGTGGGTGAAATCCAATTAGTTTTCATCAGTTTTTTTCTGTGCCGCATCAGTGGACCTTGGCATTACATCATGGTCCACACACATGCAACCAGCTTTGAGCCATGGCAGGGAAATGCTAAGAAAATATTGTGACGTTCAATGTGTCTTTTCCAGCAAAACCCAAAGAGGAAAGAAAATGTTGAACACTACTCACATGCAACGGATTCAAACACCTGTAGTGAAACTACATAGTTCAAATCTCTCATCAACCAAACACTGCAGTTTTGATTCAACTCTGTGTTTGGCTGAAGCCTGTCTTCATCTATTGTATTACAAAACAATGTTACAAATAGTAAATACATATGCCAGGGCATTCTCTTCAGCTTAGTAATGCAGTTCACATGCACTATGAGCTCCGTTTTTGGAATAAAAGTTATTAAAAACAGCCCATAATGGAAAATTTCCAAAAACCCAGCAATGAACCAAAACCAAGCCAAACAAACATATGAGAAGAGAAACAAAGCGAGGACCACAGGCAAAGCAAACAGGAAGAGCTAGCAAAGTGATCCACTGACAGATAAACAGACAATAAACAAACAGTGCAGCACACAGTCGACAAACAAAGAGCATATAGTGCAGTTGAGTCTATCCCAGCCCAGTGGCGGTAGGTCGGTCTGAAGCCAAACTCAGCCAATACCTTTCTCAAGAGCTAAAGCATCAGGCACCATGGTCACTGTAACCATGTGGTCCATTTCCATCCCTGAGGATTCCTCTGTCAGAGAAGTAGAACAAGCTGTAGCATCAATCTCACATGACTAAGTTCACATAAACACATAGACGTGTACACCCACACATCCATATATACACAAACCTACCTGAACATATAGCCAGTGTGTAATGACTGAGTGAAAATAGTGTTGTAAAATCTATTGTCCCCACTGGCTTTCTGATTTGCTGGACTGTATTTTGAGGTTTTCATGGTGCAGTGAGAAAAAACTGTCACAGTTTTTGTTTGTTCTGGAACAGTTTACTCATTATAATAAGGAATTGTTGTGTTTTAGTATCTCTGTTTTTATTCTCAAATAGCTTCAAAGAGTGAAATAAATATTTGCAGGATGAACACACTAAAAAGATTAGCTTAGTTTAAAAGAGCTGCAAATAACTCTTATTATGTCTTAATTCTGGCACCACCTGTGGACAAAAGCAGTGTGTGCTCCATCAACTCCTGCCATAAAGATCTTGATCTGTCTAGTGCATGCATTCGTTTTGAAAGTGACAAAAAAAACAAAAAAACGACTTGTTTGTTTGCATGATGCATGATGAGCTAATTCATCAATCTGAACTATATAACTTGTAGAAATACACAACTTTAGAAATGTATTCAGTGATTTAAGTGAAACTGGGTCATGTTTTATGGGGAAAATTTTCCCTCAGGCTGCTCTGCCTTGAGAAACTCTGAACAGATAGCTTTACTTGTTGATAAAGTAACTGCTATCAAACTTACTGATAACCAGCAACTTTTTCACGAACACCTCTGGACCAGAACTACAAAGCGAGTTACAGCATTGAGGTGAGTTATCCTGGTACACAGATACCAATAGCTTTGATGCTAAAGTAAGTGCTAACTGCTTAATATAACTACCGTTAGCTCTGTCTCAGCCCCAGGTTGACAGGAGACAAACCTGGCCAGAATACCACCTATACTACTACATCCCTTCATCAAATTAGCCTCCTACTTCTCCGAAGCTGTGTTGTACCAAATTGGTCCAGCTGTGTTCACAGGAAGCTGCCAGTCCATGAAGAGTCAGTGTCAGCAACTTGATGTTTGGGGGGTGAGAGGGGGGTAATGTACATTCGGTGCTATTGGCTGCTGCCTGTTTTTACAGGAAACACGTAGCTATGCCAAAGCAAATAGCCCTCTGTTAGCCATTTCATGGGAAACAAGGCCAGCATAAATTGTTATCAGTATCTGCTGCTGCTAATTTTCGGATCTGAAAGAATATCGACTGTATATATAAAATGGCCAATCTTCTTGCTGATGGTCTTGTTTGCTTATGTAGGTCAGAGGCATCAGTATTAGATTGAGACTATTTCAAAACCAGTTAAAAGTTCCCTGAAGTATATTCAATCATTTTTAAAGTTGCCCACCATGTGTGTTGTAACAACTATAATATAAATGATTTGTTCAGTTATGCCTCTGTGTAAATATGTTTCATTTAGTGTCTCTGTGCAATAATGCTAATGGCAGTGTGCAAATGACAGCCCGAAGTGTGTTTAAACCAGCAGTACACTGACCACAGTCAGGCCCCAGATGTGGAAACTTGCATGTGATTCCTGTGGTCTCACATAGACTCACACTCTCTCGCTCTCTCTCTCTCTCTCTCACACACACACACACTGACCAGATCACACAGTTATGACAGACACAGTTATAGAGTTATAGGACTCTGTGGGTATAGACAGGAAACACTCGTGGCCTTGGCCTAGATGGATATGACAAACAAATCAACTGAGAGATTTAGTGAAGTCATACTTATTTATGTTCATTATTCTGGCTGTAAAATGTTTCATTTAACTTGACTGATGTTCTGTGGAAAAGCTATGTACTAAGTAACATTGCAAACTGGGGCCATGCAGTATTTTGTTTCATCCCTTGAGCAAAAAAATCTGCATTTAGATCAATATTTTCTAAATGCTGCCTGCAGTGTGTTATGATGAACTCCAAGTACTCCCTCAAAGACTCACCTTCTGGATAACAGTCCAATATTCCCTCTGGGTCAAGCACTGGATACCCATATTCATCTGTTTTGGAGAAGGTTCCGGGTGGACAGGTTGGGAATGGTAGTGCAGTGGTAGACTCCTCTATGTACCATTCCGTTGTGGTGGGTTCAGGTGTAGTGGTAGGAGCCAGGGTGGTGGTGGTGGTGGTGGTGGTGGTTGTCGTCCTGAGGTGAGGAAGGTCCAAGCCAAGAACAGGTTTCCCTCCAACCATGAGGACCTTGTCTTTGGGGTTTACCACAGGCCGGCTATCTCTGCCATGGCCAAACAGAGCCATACCGTCTTGGTTTACCAGAGGACTGCCCATGAGGTCTGGTGGTCAGTGAAGCAAGGAAGAGGGGAACAGAATATTTTTGACTTTGTCTTGAACAGAGAGCTAGTAATCATTATGATGAAAGTATTTTCTTTTACACATGTTCAATCTGAATAATTTATGTTGAAATGTCATGTACGATTGAATAAAGCATATCACCAAAAATCGTGCGTCCATCCTCTCCAAGCACAACTCTCTTGGGTTTGCCTTGTGAGTCCTGGAGAACTTGTCCGTCCTGGTTCATAAGAACTCCCTGCTCCAAATCTACAACCTAGGGACACAAAAGGATTAGCTAAATCGGTACAGAAATCTATAAAAGCAAATCAACACCTGTGAGATTTAGAAAAATCATGCTCCTGACAATTAGAATCGGAACAATTAATCTGTAGAATTTCTACAACATTTTACCAGGAATAATCAAAGGTTCAAGAATTAAATTTAGAAACCTTTGTTTTGTTGTCAAGAGTTAGGTGAGAAGTTTCATATCAAGCAAGGGTAAAAACAACACGATATGATGTTACTGGAGGTTATGTGCAGGATTATTTCTTGGACAGGAACAGTCAATTCATGGAGTCCAAGCCAGGGAAGCTGTTTCCCCCCATTTCCAGTTTGTGCCTAACTAAGCCAACCATCCACTGACTGGAGGGTTAGAGTGTTTTGTCATCTAACACAAGGAAACAAGTGAGCATATTTTTCAAAAAGTTTAAATATTCCTTAAAAGATATGCATTGTATAGGTTTAGCTCAAAGACTCATGAATTATCTTCTTCCAAATGTAAGATCAAATTTATGATAACATGCCTCTCACAAAATATAGTTACCCATTTGGTTCCATCAGGTCCAGTGATAAACTTTTGACCAACAGCCTTGCTGGTTCCATGAGAGGAGGAGGATTCTTTCTCATTTGTTGCTGTCAGATTTGGTCGTCCATTTTTACCTAATATTATATATTGTAAGCAGAGTCATTTGGTCACTAAATAATAACATATTATCTACAGTATCATTTAGCTTTTTGCGAAAGTATATCCTTGCACCTTTTGCGTAATACAGTACTTTTCAGTGGCAGAAAGCTTTTATTATATGCACTTCAGTAATTAACTTTACCATTTCCGTTGCCAGGCTTTAGTTGCCCTCCATTGGTTGGTTTTCCTCTGACAATGGGATAGCGAGTCCTACCTCCCTGGCCCAAAATCCTGTCTCTAGATGAGGATGAAGATGCTGAGGATGACGATGTGGACTGAGAGTTGCCGCCAATTAATCCCCCTGTCTTCGTCACGGTAGTTCCACTGCCAGCATCATGATCTGAGGTCAAAACAGGCTTGGGCACATTTGAGGAAGAAGAGGAATCAGTTGATGATGATGATGATGAACCAGAGCCAAGCCTTGAGTTCTGTGCTGGCTGTGGTCTGATGGGAATCCTAGATCCACCAGACTGCCTGTTAGCCAGCAGAGGAGAGCGTACCCTCCCGTTCACGCCTACACCAGGACGACGATGAGTTGGCGAGACTCCAGACGGTGATCCAGGTCTTGTCCTGGAAGAAGTATCCACACTCTGATTGTCCTCTACGTTTCTATGAGGATAAATTGAAGTTATAGGATTCTTGTGGGCCGCTGTGGGGTCTGTGAGTTTATCATTTTTTCCACTGGTTTCTCTACTCCTCTCATCAAGATAATCCTCATCATGATCATTATTATTGCCATTGGTGGTTCCTCGATGAACAGGCGCATTTGAGTCTCTGTGTCCATATGAGGAATGATGTGAATTGGAGTTTGAAGAAGTGGCTGCTGAAGACGAAGAGGATGAAGATGAAGAGGATGAAGTAGTTGGGAATCGAGGGACGCTAGATGCTATTTGTTGATTGGTCAAAGAAGGCTTAACTGAACCTGCTGCGACTCCATCCTTTAGTGAGTCATGAGTGGAAGGTTTTTTCAGATCTTCTCTAGTCTCCTGAATCCTGGACACTCCTGCAGCACCTGTGGCCCCTGAAACCCTAGTCGGTGTCCCTGTCAAGACAGGTGTGCCAGCCCCGACGGAGGATGAAGTCCTAGTCAAAGGAGTCCTGCCATCCTGCCTGGAAGATGACGTTCTTGTCACAGAACCGAACCTGCCTGGGTAACGACTAGCAAGCCAAGGGAATCTTTCTGCAAAAGAGCGGCTAATTCCTGTACGAGGAACTGTCCGTTTTTCATTACTGCTCACCTCCCTTCCCTCTTCCACTATTCTCTTCTCCTCAGTTGGTTGTTGTTTAGAGCTTGAAGTAGGGTCCTCAACTTCGGTTACTTCTGAATCTGTGTTTTTATGATAACTGTCCTCATTTCCCTCTCTGATTGTTGTGTCTCGTTCAGGTGATGTGTGTGAACTCTGTGTGTTGTGTGGAGTTGTAGACCCGTGAGATCCTCTGTGTGAAGTTGACTGAGATGAGCGTGATGTGTCTGTGACAGATGGTTGGTTTGAGCTGCTCTGTGCAGTGGATGGATTGGTGCCTGAGCTCTGTGAAGTTGTAGACCCTTGAGACCTAGACACTGATTGGGACTGCAATTTATCCAAGTTATATGGATCTGATGTTGCCTGGCTGTGGGTTCCACTTCCTGAAGGAGACCTGGATGTTGCAGAATTGAAAGTATTTGATGTTCTGTGGTTTTGAGTGGTGTCTGGTGAGGTGGACTGTGATGTTTCTGAACTATGTGTGTTTGAAGCTGCTTGATTTGGAGTTCTGCTAGGTAAATTTGCCTGTGAGGTAATGGAAGGTTTATGACCATTCAGCATTCGAGTTGAATTCCCTCTAAATAAAATTCCTGGATGTCTTCGACTGTAACCATATCTAGAACCATACGCAAACCCATTGTTGCGCCCTGCTGAAACTGAGCCTCTACCTACAGAGGTAGCCTCCATCTCTTTTACAACTGTAGTGGAGGGTTTTGCATGAGTAATGCTGGGCTTATCATAGGTGTTTTTGCTCTCTGGATATGTGGACGCCACATAATCCTTCCTACTGGCTGCTGACTCTTGGCTATGTGAAGAGGAGGATAATGAGGTTGTTGAAGGTGAGGATGATGAGGTGGAATCAGAAGTAGAGGTGGCAGAAGATGAAGAAGATGATGCAGATGAAGATGAAGAGGTGGATGACGAGGAGGAATCAGAGGAAGAGGAGGTAGCAGAGGATGAGGAGGATGATGCAGATGAAGATGAAGAGGTAGATGATGAGGAGGAAGCAGTTTTGGATCCTGGTTTTTGATGGACCCTCACTTTAATGGGCCTTCTGGCCGGTGGTTTGGGACGAGTGGCTGCAGGTTTGGTTGGCGAGGGCATCATAACTTTGAGGCTGGGGGTGTCAGTAGTCAGGGGCTCTTCATCATATTGCTCTTCATCCTCAGATTCAGGGGCAACATTGTTGTCTGGTTCTTTTGTCTCTGCTACAACCTCCATGGTTGTTGTCTCCACTACTGGAGGTGGTGTTGTGGGTATTTTCGCTTCTTCTTCCTCCTCCTCTCTATCTTGAGCTCTTCCTCTGGACGACCCTCTGTTCGCTGTGTTCCTGACTGAGCCCCTTACAGAGGAGAAGATGCTGTGGTAGGAGCGTGTCTGGGATAGTGGGCGTACACGCCTGTTGAAAGGTACAGCAGGGCGTGGCTGAGGGGGTGTGGTTGGTTCTTCTTGTACTTCTGTTGACTGGACATCAGACTCATCAGGGTTGGTATCTTGTCTGGAAGGCGTATGGCTAGTCCTTCGGCTGTCCTTGGTTTTGGGGAGCGATGAGGCAGCACTGCTGGCTGGCAGTGGACAAAAATTGGTAAGAGGATTGATTAATCATCTTTTCCAGCATAAATGCACACACATACTGTATTGAGACAAATGTGCTTACATCCTGGCATGGCAACACTGAAGGCTTTGCTTTGTGGCCCCTGTCCTCGTCTGTTGGTGGCTTTAATCTTGAAGATGTACCTCTCTCCTGGTGTGAGGCCATCTATGGTGGCTGTCATGGTGCTGCCACGATACGTTACAGTTTTCATTCCAAATGGCTTCATAGCAGGTGCGTAAGACAGGATGTAGTCTGTGTGAAGGTAGAGCATGAGCACATGTTATAAAGAGAGGTTGTGTGAAAGTGTACACCAACATTTTTCACTTTTTCCAGCAAGCCACCAAAGTGATGGGTTTGTGACAATTTTAATATTTAAATGCACTGAATATATTTCTGCCACTAGGGGTTTCCAAATCAAAACAAAACAAAACAATGATTACAATTGCACTGACTCCCATTAGACGTAATTTTCATAATAATTTCAACAATAATTTTCATTTGTTTTTTCGTATTTTAACACCCACTCTGTATATTACCTTGACATATTTTTAGTAGATTATTTATGTGTGCGCCAACCAGATTGCTGGTTAGAACAATTGTGCTGATTGTTCTAGCTATCCCCTACTTTGCCCAATTAAGTCCACAAGTCATAGACCAAGGATGTATCTAATGCTGCTGTAAGTGCTGCAGCAATAATTTGCCAGACATAGAAGGAAACAGGAAGATCCTGCTCTCTGCCGTCAACAGGACCGCCTCTTTATAAAGTTCTCTGTCCTGATTGGATAACATGGGCAGGGATACCAGAACATTTAAGTTTAAGTGTAACATTTCAGTGTATAAACAGGAGGAGGACAGATATAACAGTGGTCACTGTTGGAATATAGTGCTATTTAACACTTTAATAACAAAATATCACCTACAGCAAATTTAATTATTGATATCGTAGCAAAAAAAACGTATTCGTTTTTATTTTGTCTTTAATCCTCCTAGTCTGACCTCGTATCCTCCCATTTGGTTCTTCAGGTGGATCCCATGTTGCAATGACAGCGGTTCCTTTCCCTCGTAGTGGCTTGACCTCAAAGTTCTCTGGTGGACCGGATGGTGCTAGCAAGTGAGGAGAACACACGTCAATGGAAAGACAGCAGTGATAGAAGGAGGAGCAGGACAGAAATCAGAAGCAGCATAGAGGGAGCAGGCTGAGGACATTGCCACTTAAAGCATGTTAAAACAGTGGTTTGTGCCAGGAGGCTTCAGCTGCTGCCATACATTGTCAGGAACCTGCCCATGAGATCTTGTATGGGACTGCAAATGGAAGGCTGAGCAGCGAGTCAGGCAGTAAATGCTGACATTCCAATGAACCGCAGCTCAGGAGCTGTTATGACACAGTATAAAGCTGCAATCATGACAGAGCTGCAGCCAAAGATCAAATCAAATATCAAATAGGAGTAATAGGCAGTGAATGTGATGAAGTGTGGTATGAGGAAATATGAAGAAAAGAGCTAACAGGCATGGTTACGCAAGACTGAATTCTTTTCTGCAGGAATAAACCCTCTAATAAAAATACAGCTCTCTATAGATTTTTCTCTGAAAAAGAAATCACTATTCATCACTTTTCCTGATGATATTCCATGATTAATTCTCAGCAGGCAGTGGCTGAGCGTACCTGACTCAGGGGTCCTCTGAAAGACGGAGACGCTCCACTTCCCGTGATTTTCTTCCTGAGAGATTCTGACAGAGAACTCGTACATGCTGTCAGCAGACAGGGTGTCTATCATCAGTCTCCTCTGAGGGCTGTCCTTGTACTCCCACCGCGCTGACTCACCCTTTTCCCTATACCTAACTGTATAGGATCTGGGTAAAGGGAAAATTGGGATTTTTTTATTCAAATGGAGAGGATTATCATTCTTTACCTTTAAATGTGCAATAGTTATGATATTAACTTTATTAAAACTATCAAAAATTAACTAAAACGATCAACAGTATGTGATGATATGTGACTATGAGTTTGATGATATATGACTTTTGATGCTTTATCACAGATGTTGACATATTGTGTTGAAGTGTCTATCAAAGTTAGCATGCATGAACTTCCTGTCTCAAAATGACAGTTTTTACCTCAAAAGGTGATCTCCTGATTGTATAACTCAGGTCCTCTAGCTTTTTAAGTTAGATCAATAAACAAATTATACTCACAAAATGTCAAGAGAGTAAATACTCTTATACCTATTTTGCTTATATAACAGAAAAATAGTGCCATACACCTGATGATTTAGAATTTCTCTCTTTTGCAGGACGAAGATGAATTTAGTTGCCTTAACATAACACTTCCTTCAAAACAATTACAAGGCCATTTCTTACATAACAAATCTATAAATTACTTTCCTTTTATGTCTCTTTTACAGACACACACACTCAAACAAATTCCCACCTGGATGTCCCGGGGTCCACCTTCCCCATCTCAACAGCAGGGTCAATCCAAGAGATGAGAACTGACTGTGGAGACATGACCCTGACACTGATGTCCCGTGCCTCGTACTCCGGTGGCTCTGGACAACACAAACAGACACACACAAAGAAAAATGGGTAGCTCCAAACCAATAATGAAATTACCTCTGAGATCACTGAATTTGTTTCTAGATTAGCCGCTGGTTTCTTTGATTTTGGCTCAACCTGTCAGTTTTAAGCTTACTGTTATTTCAAAGGTGCAATGAATAAGAATTAGCCAAATTTCACATTCATGCTCCAAACTAATAGGGGGCAGCACATCACCAGAGTCACCGCTAACTGCTGCTAACTGTAGCTGCTAACTGTAGCTGCTAACTGTTGCTGCCATTAGCTAGGGACTGTACCAATGGACTCTGCCCAGACTGGAAGCTCTGTGATGGCGTTATTTACTTTCAGAAGATCATCTCTTGAGAAACAGACTGGCTAGGGGCTGGCTGGTTAACATGCTAACCCAGCATAGACCAGCACCAGAACACAATAAAGGCTGGTCTTGTTGGTAACTGGTCACCAGCAAGACCAGCCTATGTTGTGTTTTGGTGCTGGTTTTGGTGCTGGTCTATGCTGGTTTTCCAGCAGGGAGACAATAGATGTTGAATTTTAAAAATATAATTCTTACATATTGCACCTTTAAGGTACTGAAAATGCAAAGAAAGACCAATACATGTGTAGAGGAATGCAGTGAGGGTCTATAAACCTGCAGGTACCTGGTGTGGTTGTTTTGGTTGCGACCGCTCTGTTAGCCGATGCGCTCTGGCCCTGGGCCTTCTGTGCCTGCAGTGACACCACATGAACGGACTCAGATGCTATGAATAGAAAGGGATACCAGGCACGGCCAGGGTTTACACTATGGACACTAAAGATAGTACAGACAGGATTTGTACACTTAGCTCCTTTTCAAATAAAACTAAACAGAAATAGTGGTTTTCATGCAGTCAGAACTTGGCCTGTTTATCTGATGGTTGAAGGGTGTAAAATGTGGGTCCCCTTACTTAGTTTTTGTGTGTTTCTGTTCCTCTGGTCAGATTGAGGCTTTGTGTGGTGTTGCCGTCTTTTTTCAAGTGGGGGGGCTCCAGCTGAGGCTCTCTCAGGCTGCCTGGGACCCGAGGAGGACTGAGGGGCCCTCCTGTGTGTCCTGGTGTTGGACACGCCCAATGAGTGAGCTGTTCTGCCCGCCCTGGCAGCCCGCTGTGCAAAGGGCTGATTTCTGGTAGCTCTTTGTGGAGACCTGGCTGGACCTGTTGGTAGAACGAGAAAAGAAAAGAAAAGAAAAGAAGAAAAGAAAGAGAAAAGTCAGAGTTCATCTTACCTTTATGGCCCCATTGCTAATTCATAAGCTGTGCTGGGTTTTCATTGTTGAAACTAACTGCCATTCCGCTCAAGTCGCATCCGTTCAGTGATAAACACACTGTTACATGTGATTTTAATCCATCAGTGACAGTCAACACGACCAGTTGTCACAGAGGGAATATGCTATGGAAGCGCACCATGTCCCCTGTCATCTGCTCCAACTTCTGCTGTCCTGCTTCATGCTTTAATCCCACCGTGGTGGTGACTCCATCCTGGACAGCATCTCAGACATTGACTCAGACAGCCAGACAATCCCCCTCATCTGGCTGCAGTGCTGAACGACAGCATTGGCAATATCACATTAAAAAAATCCTCTATCCCTCCCACCCTTTTGTCTTATTTCTTTTGTCTACTCCCTCTATCCCTTGCTTATATTTTCTCATAATCACTGTCAGATGAGAGGGATCTGCCCTGTTTCCCATCAGGACAGCTTCCCGCACAGCTGGGTGAGTACTGACAAGTAAGCTTATGTTACAATGTGGATTTGACGAAATAGAAAGAGAACAAAAAGATACAGTGATGTAGGGTTTCCCCGTCCAACAAACAGGTAGGGTGGACAAAAAGAGAGTTGTCTTTCAAGAGAGGCCACCACACCCAAAATGTTTTCTTCAGCTGTGGCTGCAGTTATAGTGCAAACGGCTTTCTACCGTATGACCATATGTGTGGTGGACAACAAAGAGGATGTGAAGAGGAATATAAATGCAAACAAGAAAAGCTCCAAGGACGAGAGAGGAAGTTTGTGTCAGCAAGACCTGTGGACTTGGAGCTCCCCATGTCTTTAAGTCTGTCTGTCTCTATCCTTCGCGCTGATCTGCCAGCACAGCTGAGTAGATTTCTCCCTTTTGGATCAAGACAATTTGTCAATGTCTGTTTGGTAATGCAACAACTGTTGTTGCTTTTCCGCTCAGCCTTTTCCTGTTTTCAACTCTTTCTCTCCAAAATTCCCCTGCACCTGTGCAAGTTTCTTGGATAATCTGTATCTTCCTATTGTTTGTTAGCAGAAAAATGACAGCAAACCATAGCTTTTTCTTTATTTCTGTTAAATAAAAAATTTAATAGTTTTAGTTGAATACATTAAAAATATATACATTTATCAACAGCATATCGAGGACTTTGACATAATGATGTTTCGATATATCTACTGTAAGCTAGTATGCTAAACAGCTAACCTTGGCTCATCCTGGTCCATCCTGTGGTAGCAGTGTAAACACCAATGACACTGATGCTCCAAACTCACATTCTGTATTGCTAACTGCACGGCTAACTGGGCTAACTAGCTCATGACAGCTAGAGTCGGCAGCCGTTACCGGTTAGTCTGGTGACATGCTGCCTGCCTCCTATTTGTAATGGGTATGAATTGGACAGGCTCTCGTATATTGCACCTTTAAAGGGAACAAACAGCAGTGTTGTAGCTTTTTTCTTTTTATCAATCATCATATTTTCTACAAATTACATAGTTACCATCAATAGTTGCTTTTGTTCACTTGTTAGCTCACAAGCCCACTGTATGAAGTGAGATATACAAGTTGGCATGCATGTTTGATTCTGAATATAGTTTACATAGAATTAAAAAATGTCTTTGATTTCAAAATGTTGTGTAAAATGATCTGAAGAAATTTGCAAACATGGTGTTTACCGGATTATCTTTCAAAGTTACATTATGTGCGGTTAAAAGTATTTGAATATTGAATTGGATGTATGAAATGAACCCAACAGTAACATATTGATAGTGACTATATTAAAACCTATTTTATTCCTGCTTTATGTGTATTTCAGCCGTTTTTGACAGCTGTTGAGTTAACATCTTAAGAACAACACTAACATGGGCCAAACCTCTGTGTCTGTCTGACACCCACTGTACCTGTTTGATTGTCTCTCTTCGTTCTAGCTGACTTAACAAAAAAACACATTTGGTTTTAATCAAATCATGTTCTTTATTTTCGTCTTCCTCCTTCTGTCTCTCTGGAAAACCGTCACAGTGCATAGTTTGGCCTGGGTCACCACGCCACGGACCACAAAACCATTGACTCCACAATGCTCTCACTGCCAGATCCTTTCTGTCTTTTCCTGGAAGCTCCATGGTCCGAGGTGCTATGAGCCTGGCCTCCAGACAGACAAACACTGCTACATGGGAGACCCACCTCAGTCTGTTCACACTGGTGGTGAAGAATGTCATTGTTGAGTGTTTACTCCTCCTCAAAAACTAGCTGGAGAATACAAGGCTTTTATCCACAATCTATGACATTTCACCACTTTCAAAAGAAAATCTAAACTTTGCAAATATAAATTGGTAAGTTTGAGTCTCGCTGTGGTGTACAATTCTCAGTTTAGCCGCAGTTTAATTCATGCAAACAATTCTCAGTGGTAGAGCATTCCTGGAGCAGAAATGATCGACTTAACCTCAAGTGGCAGAGACAAAGTTAGCTAACTGACGAAACCCACATGGAAAAGAAACAACCCAGGTCCAAATCTGGAAATGCAACGCTTTTGTTCATTCATTAGCTTACTAGAACAGCTAGTAACCTAGAGTACAATTAAAGTTAAGTTTAGATAAACAGAGCAAA
The DNA here is from genome assembly GCA_963678695.2 of Diplodus puntazzo. NCBI lineage: Eukaryota > Metazoa > Chordata > Actinopteri > Spariformes > Sparidae > Diplodus > Diplodus puntazzo. The sequence continues at coordinate 16,827,246 of OZ023172.1, forward strand.
TGAGCTTTTATTTACTTGAGCGATAACTTAAGCCCACATTAGATGGCATTTGTCAGGATCAATAAGATTTAATAATTGCTCCATATATGCCAATGTTTTCATTTGTTTTTTGCTGCAGGCTATTTAGCAGGTAAACAACTTGAAATATTTACCGAGCTAATCAACGATAGCTAACAAGCTAATACTTAATGTTAACGGTCGAATGTCTGTTCCATCTGATGTATTGCCAAAATTGTAGAGTTGGTGTTGTTTGTGTTCATTTCAGCCTATATAAAAAACTCTCAGCGCTTTAATGAATGGAGTTAGCAAAAAGTTAGTTAGCTAATGTTAATTGACAAACATGGCTAAAAAACAAAAAATGTGTTCATTGCTATTGAAGAATGGATGAAGGTTAAGCATAAATTAAGACCTTTAGTCGTTCCCTTCATTTATTCATTATCTTTCACGCATAACTTGATTTGTTCACTGAGCTCATTAGCAAACCTAAAAGATTTAAAGGCTGATAAACAATTTGTCAAAATTGTTATGTGGTGTATATTCTTTATTTATCCGTGGATTACCTAGTGTAGCCTAATAATTTGAAATGTTAACTGGGATAAATAACATTAGCTCGTAGCTAGCTTGATAACTTGATAAGATAGGATTGCTAGCAAGTGTGCTTCAAAACATTCTACATGTATTCTTTTGCCTTTTCCTTTTCACTGGTTTTCACTCTGACTTTGCTTTGACAGAGTCACAGTGGTCCTTTGGCTCCCTTCACTGACGTTTAACTCAACAAATGTGATTAACCGTGTCTCCAGAGAAGCTCCACCTCAAACAAATACGACTGAAACTCTGGAGCGGCATGGTGGTTCAGTGGTTAGCACTGTCATCTCGCAACAAGAAGGTCCTGGGTTCAGTTGCTGGTGATGATCCTTTCAGTCTGGAATCTGAGTAGGTTTTCTCCATGTTCCATGCCACGGCACAAAGACATGCCAGTCAAGTGGTTTGGCGAGACTAAATCAGCCCATGGCACATGAAAACATGAAAAAAAGTGTGCATGTGTCTACTGTGTTAGCCCTGTGGTAGACGAGTAAGTGTTTACATGACATATGATTAAATGCAAAAATGTACTATAAAGCTGCACTTGACTTCAATTAAGAAAAATATCAAGACCATCAAAGCTCCTCTAAAGAGCTTAAAGTTAACGCCCCATTAATCAACCACCATTGTCGATTAAAATCAATTTGAAGTCACTGAGACACAATCTTTCATGTATGAGCTAATGTTTGAAAGCTTTATTCACGTTACATGTATTCTTGTTCGCTGACTTCCTACCTCACTTTCTGACACACGGGGGACCCAATGAAATGCAGTATTACCTCGACCAAAGTTATGGATTTCTTTGGGTCTAGCTATTGTTGGATACTTTTGAGTTAATGTCAGTACACAGTTTAGCAAAATATATATCAACCTTATGTTAATCATTTTACATATATTTTCTATAGACTTATCAATTAGTTCACAGTGAACTCATAAATGTATCCATGAAGTACACGCTAATCGCTCGCTTGAAATTTCCTGTCATTTCACAGTCTGTTGAAAGCACTGACAGGCAAATATGTGATAATTAATGTGGCGTAAACCATTAGAGGCAAGAAAAATACATGTAAATTTGAATCACCTGCAAGAAAAACACTACCTAGCCAAATACATGGGAATCTATGAGTCAGAGAGCAGTGAGTGTTTTTCCCCACTGATCCCGTTGGGACATAATAAGTGAGGGAATGAAGGAAAAGGAGACAGTCGCCCCAAGATATAGCACTGAATCATCCTCACATTCGTTTCAGTGGATCCTTTTATATCCATGATGACAGCAGATAATTTCAGCATCCTGCTTTTAATGGATTTGACCTGATAGGTTTACACATGTGACTTTTGACCACTCCCATGCATTGTTAGTAAAGGCGCCTTGAGATCAAATTTACCTGCTGATGAGTTGCTGACAGGCGCACCGCCCAACACAGCAAAGCCATCCAGGTTAACCCAGTCAGGGTCTAAAAAAAAAAAGACAGGATATGGAGTTATAGGATGTGGCTCATCGGAACTTGTGAGCACACTGACAATGATTACTGTAATTATGCTGTAAATTCACAGTTGTATACTGTAATTATTTTACAGTCATGAAGATAGACATCACAGTAATACAATGTCTTTCTAGAGAAACCCAAACAAAAGTATACTGTGAAAATACATTATTTTGCTCTAAAATAACAATATGATACTGTAATAAACAACTAGTTATTGTAAATATACCAATTGATAGTAATATTACAGTGATACACTGTGTTTTGACATTAACACAACCATATTGCATGTTATCATATTAGCATATTAGCCGTTCAACTTATCAGCATATTAGCATGTGTACATTGTTAGACCACCTGTTGATCTACTAGCCTGTTGTACGCCTGTTAGACTTCCAGCATGTCAGCCTGTGTACCATGTTTTACCACTTGTAGTCCAGTTAGCATGTTAGCATGTGTATCCTTTTGGACCACTTGTAGGCCTGTTAGCCTGTTGTTAGCCTTTTAGCATGTGTACTTTGAAGACATGTTCAAGCTACACATACTCAAGGCATGTTCTAGCAGAAATGTTATTCTTCTTTCTTGTGGCGCTTGTGAACTTTGCCATGTGTATGCTTTGCATTTCCCCTTAAAAAGAAAAGAAATCTCCCCTTCTCCTTTACTCTCTACCTCTCTCCCTGTTGCTCCCATTGAGCCTCCTCTCCATCTTTGTTGTTTTAACAGCAGCTGGCCAGACACATTAATGACGTGGAGGCAAACAGCATGGTGTTATTTATGACAAGTGATGCAGCTCTCATGCTGCTGAGGGAACAACACATGATCTGCATGGAATTTCTGGACAGGCAGCGCTGAGATTAATGGCAAACTGTGCCGGAGCTGGAGAGACCGCAAGTCCGCCGCCACACTGGTCGGCACACACACAAACACACACACAGAAGAGCACAATCAGAAAAGCATTTATGTGTGCATGTTTGAAGACACAGACACACCATACAAGACAATGTATGACTTCAACACTTGGCACCGCCCTACCCTTCACCACAAACACCACCAAACACACACATGTCCCAGACGCACACACGCAGCAGTGACCACAACACAGGGGATTGGGTTATAGGAGCTGGGCTGGGTTTGGATGTGGAAAAGAAGGGCTGGCTGCAGACTTTAAGCCGCTGATGAAGTATGGCTCTAAGAAGCCAAGGACGGAGGAAAACGGAATAATGACAAAAGCAGGCTAGACTGTGTCAACACTGCAAACTGTATGTGTGTCGAAACAACGAGACCTGTCTTGTGTTTTACAGGGCGGGATTAGGAATTATACCAGAGAAGCTGTTAAAACCTAAAAATAATCTAAAGTCTAGAATAACCAGCTGGGATGGTGATTGCTGGTCATACAGAAACCCACCCGCAATGTTCTTCCTCTGTTTCTGGCAAACCAGGATGACAGAACATCTAATGATGAACTAATCCTCAGATAAAAATCAATCACACACTCACTCACATGTGTCCGCACACCTCACCTCCTGGCGTCTCAGCTTTGTACACAGCTTTGCTCATCCCCTCCTCACTCTTGGCACTAACTTTGAGAAAGTGCAGGACTCTGGGATCTGAAAGCTCCCTCCAAAGTTTGAGCCAAACTCCTTTTTTTTGCTCTCAGTCCATTTATTTTCCTCTGAATGACTTTTTTTTGTCAAAGTTCCTTAGAAACACACTTACTAGCTGTGGGAATTAAACATCGTTTAGATTCAGTAATCAATGTTGGGATAAGAACATGTTAGGAATTCAGATGAGGGGCAATTTTCTTCCTCTAAGGTGTTGTCAGGAAGTTAGATGATCTCACAGTCATTGTCTTGCAAAACCCCAGAGGTTCATTGCTCTGGGGAAGGCATGATTAACACCTTTCATGAGTTCTGCATCTGTTGTCAAGTTTTTACCTGACAGTATATAAGTACAGACAATCCGAAACTCGAGAGAGAACACTCTGCTTGGGTCTTCTCTCCGTGCTGCCTGTATTAATCTGATCAGTCTGCAATTCTTCATAGAATTGGAAATTCTCAAATTTCGAGGAGGATTTCCCTTACTTTAGTTCCCACTAGATTTGTTCACGTATATCAATCTCAAACATCTCGCATCCTCGTCTTTTTAACTTCTGTTTCTGCCTTACCTACATCCTCCAGTAGGTGAGAGCGACTGTCCTTTCCCACTCTAGTGAAGCGGTGAGACCTCGTGGGTTTGCTGGAGCTGATGACGAAGCGGTCCACAGGTCTTCCATCCAGATGGATAGAAGGCTCCCAGCTCTCCCTCAGGCCCCTGTCCACAGATGTCTGTTTCCCACTGTGTGACCTCAGGGGCTTCTCTGCTGCAAAAACAAATTATGTCATTGAATTATGTGCACGTTTTATGTGTATATATAACGTTTATTTAATGGTCTTTGCCCCTTTTTGTAACATCGCATGCTTACTATTCAAGCTTGGTAAGCTGTTAATACACTTTTTATTTCATCGCACCAGACCAATATCCTCTGTTTATTATTATTCTTGGCATTTAAAAGTAACTCTGATTCTGATGAAGTGTAAACTTTAAGGCGGCCCTGATAAACACAAACAAGTTTGATGGTTAAATAAATAAATGAGGATTGGGTTGGATGCTAAAGGCTCAGCACAATAAGCAAAGCTGAGACTCTCTCTTGGCTAGATTTGCTCAAAACAAAACAAAGAAAACAGCAACCACCACTCTGTTTTGGATAGCAACTGCCTCCATGCTCCTCTTCAAGCGCAATGCAGGACTGACAGCACAATTACCAACAGGTGAACATTACACCATGATAATGAAGTAAAGCGTTGAGCGTGACTTTAATGCTGTCTAAAATTGTGAATTCAGCTTGCAAGAAAGAAACTGTAGCTGTTAAAAGCCCCCGGAGAGCACTGCGTACATGGAGAAATAATTAGCAGTCACTTGAGACAGTCCAAAATTCAAAATCGCTGACTTGATTCATCATGCACAAAATCATGGCCTCGTGCCTGAGAGCTTGCATGGATGCTCAAACCTCAGCTGACTCAACCCAAGAAGGGAACATTTGTACAAAGTCTGACGCATGGAGAGAAAGGTGTTTAATATTGTTTATAACCCTTACTCAATAAGCTATACATAAAAAACCACGACCACTGCATAATCCTGATTCCAAAAAAAGTTAGAGAAAAAGTAAATATGAAGAGTTTGCAATTATTTGCAAAAGAGCTGTGTTAACCAGTAACAGTTTTACGAAGTGTTCCTGAGCCCCTGTGGTAATATCCTTTACTCAATTATGTGTTTCACAAAGTACTGAACCTCGCCCCATCCTCGCTTCTAAGCCACTGAGCCTTCTGAGGATGCTCCTTTCACACTCAATCATGATGTAATCACCTGTTACCAATGAACCTGTTTATCCGGGGGATGTTTTTGGTACATTCCACAACTGTCCCGGTCTTGCGTTGCCCCTGTCCCAACTTGTTTGAAACATGTTACTGAAAATTTTAGAGTTACAATCGACAAAGTTAATTTGATCCGTCAAGTAGGAATAAACGTTTTCGATGGTCACACCCTTGCACCTGATATACAGCAGGTCAGATAATAAAAAAATAATTAAAAAAATATATATTACTAAAACTTCTGGTTGTGTTTGCTGTACTTTAAATGAAAAAAGAAAACATTTATCTGCACCTTTTTACCTATCACCAAATAGTGGGGGGTGGAGCCTAAATTATGTGCTGGTGTGCCGAACCAGTGTAAAAAGCTTATGGGTTTTAATCCTTGAATGATGATACTGAAGCAACATTATTTATGATGTTGTAAGAATAAGAACAACAGAGTGAAATCAGTCAAACCCTGACTTGCATCCTTTTGTATTTTAGGATCTCTACGGTGCCCTTCCAGCAGATATTATGTGGTGAAGTCCCCTTTCTTCATCAAAAACATATCAAGACTTTCTGCATGCTGGTGCCCCCCGGCATACATGTGGTGCCTTTTTGTTTTTTTTGGCTCCTGCCCTCAATTATCACAAGTCAGAGACTTGAGACAGAGCCGAAACAGTACAAGCTGTGGGCTGTATAACCAAAACAATACGCTGAAAGATGCTAAAATCCTCCAGAGAGCTGAAGAGAAGAGAGAGCCTTGCGATAATCCTGTGTCCCATTTATTCTATTGTTGATACAAAAATATTGATGATGATGTTTTCAAGTATTGGCTGAATGGTGAGGATCTGCGGTACCCTAACAAAACAAAAGCTGTGCAAGGTTTAATAGCACACTGGTCATTCATCGCTCTCACATATAATTGTTAGTATTGTCGGCGCATCTCATAAACAGCTGGTTCTTATGACTGTCCGTGCTCTCCGAAGGTTTACAGCAGCAGTTTCATTTTAGCATCGTCACAAAATCACTTCATCACTTTGAATCCTGGTTGTCTGTAGGTGTGCGCCCAGCTGGATCTGCACTCTCACTTTTCACATTTAGAAATAATTGCCACTCCGGTCTCGTGCACTGCAGTTTACAGACGGCCACAGCCCTTCAGAGGCCTACAAATGTTGTCTCTGCTCAACTTGGACATTTAGTATGTGCGGAAAGATCGTGTCATTGATGTTTCTGGAGATCCTAGATAGCACCGGATATGGGCTTGATTCACACTGTGTCTGGGTGCATGGAGAGGGAGCCAGGGTGTTTTCCCAAAACAAAAAACAAAACACAATCTCTCCTCATTATTCCCTCATTAATGCAGGGTTACAGCAGAGACAGGTTTATCAGCTGTTCGTGGCAGAATCCACTGACACACGTCTGGACACACTTCAGTCACTTCCATCCTGTTTCCATTAAGGCCATGTATTGTGTAGAAAGGGATCTGTTCTCCTCTGTCCAGACATCATCCTGTGATTTTGGCCTCTTAGGAAATTTACGATCCAAGGGTACACCAGATATTTTTGATTAAATCAAGACTCCTTGAAACAATGCAGATGAATGATTGCTATCCAAGAATAAACAGTTTGGGAAGCAACTGAGTGGCTGTAACATAATAATCTTATGGAAGGAGGCTTGGTTTCAAGGCGCTGCCATGGAAAACCGGAGCAATAATATAACATTTTCTATGCTGTGTGTTTGTAAATGTGAAATGGAAAGACAGGCAGATAGACTGTGATTGAGTGAGACAGTGGAAAGTATTAAGTATGTGAAGAATGAGGGCAGAGCCTGAGGGTTATTATGTCAGTGTCTTTTCTTTGATAAAACTGTGAAAGCAAGAGTGTGTGAGATGGATGCAGATTTACAGACACACGTGTATCTGCATGTGCGGTTCGGTGCAAGAAGCATATGCAGGTAAGCCCCGAGGTCAAAGGACTCCTGTAAAAACTGCTCTAGAAAATACTTGTGCTCATGCACCTGCAATGCAGCTTCACTTTTTTTACAAGAGCACCTTCTCACCTCGCCACAAAAATCACAGACGCTGACCTGCCGCTCACCCCTAATGAGTATGCCATTAAAACTTCTTAACCGTCCTTCTCCACAAACACCCACCAATAATCAGGAGGACCAGTTGAATGTGTGGTAAGGTGGAGGAGGCTCATGATGCTAAGACTGTCCATTCTATGAGTGAAGTCATACACATCTGTAGGTGTTTAGATAATAAAGTTATTTGCTGTCATGGCAACAACAAAGGCATGCACACACTGACTGAGGTGTATTTTCTCTCCAGTGAGTGTAGGTGCTAGAGGCAAGTGAGGTAGAAGTTTCCACTTTTCTACTTCTGGGATTTTTTTTTTTTTTCAAATCACTGCAACACACATACATTCGACAGACATGAAGGAAAACCTCAAAGATGTCTCTGCAGGGTTATTTTTACCAAGCCGTTTTGATGTTTGTTTTTAGGATTAGAATATATAGGAATAACACGTGCATTATCGCATTTTATCATACTGTACCGTATCATAACGTATTGTACCATTTCATATCATATCGCATCATATAGTAACATATTGTACCACAGTGTATTGTAACATATCATACCACACGGTACTAGGGCTGTAACGATACACCAAACCTAGATTCGGTTTGTATCACAATTTTTGACCCACGGTTCGATATAAACCTCGATTTTTTTTAATTTTTTTTTAATTAAACATTTTATTTATGTAACATTTCAATAACTTATGTATATGATATTTGTCTGATAGTATCAGAGGCGCAGTATTGTGGAGGGCGTGTCTATCTGATGGTCTGTTAACTGCACAGATCCCTAACTCAACTTAATACAGAGAAATGTCCCACAAAGCAACGTTACAGAACCAAACGAAGGTAATGTAGTAACTGTAACTGTGTTTCGCTCTGTGTGAACGAACAACGGCGGAGAACTGGCTAACGACCGCTGCGGTGTTAATGTGGTGTTACCTATAGCTCATAGGGCTGATCTGACATGGAAGTTGTGTCGCGATTCTGCCTTCTCACAGCGCGAGACAGGTTCGTGGATCTGAGTGTCGCGATTTCGGCTTCGATACGTGTATCGTTACAGCCCTACATGGTACACATACCATATCCTATTGTACTATATTACATTGTGTCGTATTGTATCGCATTGTATCATATCGTATCGTATCGTATCGTATCATATTGTGGTGTTGTACCATAGTGTATCATATCGTACTGTACTGTATTTTTTTGGTAACTCATCGTTCTGTATCATACTGTAGTGTATCTTATCCTATTGTATCCTATCATATCCTATCGTGTCTATGCAGTGAAGCTGGCTGTTAATGAAAGAAAACACACATACTTAAACTTCAGTCTGATTGGTCAAGCTGTATTTTCAGATTTGGGTTTGAATCAAACTCCAACCATCCATGACATTGATTTCAAGGGCTTGTTTACCCAAATTACCAAAGGAATAACACAGTAATTATAACTTACCACTGGACAGTCATGCAGATATAATCTGTCTCCGAGATTTATGAATTTAATGAAATGTAATTGTGGTGCTCACAGCTTTTTTAAACATTCAACAGCAACATATCTTTTGCCAAAACAATATTAATCTGGACGGTTCACATGCCTCGCTCTTAACAGTTTCAAATAAAAATACTTTCCACCAGAGAAACAATCCCATGACAGCTGTCGACAGCTTGTTCTGTGGATTTTCACCAGTAACCAGGACACTAATTCTGGAAAGACATGTTTTTAATGTTCGAAGTCCCACATACAAAACTCCACTCTCTCTCATTCTAGAGGGTAAGAATTAGATGGGAAGACAGAAGTTATTTTTGAGTCTCATTTTCAACTAGTTAACACGACACTTTGGGATTGTAGGTCAGGTTGGTCACCATTCCAAAGTGTCAGTATTTGATAAATTGGGAATGAGACTAAAAAATCTACTTTCTTAGAAATTGGACATTTAAACATTTGGGACCTGGATATATTTAGTCTGACTTAGCAGATATATTTACCGTGGGTACAAGCCTGCCATAAGATGACTACTTCACATGGTATTAGGGTTTGGCCGAATTCAACGATGTTCAAACCAGTTTGATATAAGGCCTAAGACAGGACCAGACAGAACAAACTAAATCTCAACACTAGATGTCAGCCGCTCCCAAGAGGAACATAATGAGTGAGAGTGTAGCAGCACTATAGTCAATCATGGCAACTGCAACTCATCGTGTTTTCATTTCTTACAACAATTCAACACTTACTTGGACGCGGTGTAACAGTATGAACCTAAACAGGATAGTAGTCATTTTAAATGGTGCATTACTTAAGGCTTGGCCATCTATTGAAAGCAGCATACAACCAGAGTAACTGCGATATACCGAAGTTAGCTGTATAGATTGCTTACTTCAGTAGATGTCTATGCAACACAGTACATACACTCAATAATATCAACATTATTTGTTCCCATTCTGTTGATCATATTGGTTAATTCTTACATATAGCCTTTTTAATGCTGTGGTTTACCTCCCCATGTGCACATCAAGTTCACCCTGACACTGTTTTGGAGGGGCACAGTTGCTGCTTCCTGGGTTTTGTGCCACCCAAGATGATTGTGAATGGTTTAGAGAAATACAAACAAGCCAAAGCGTCAACCCCCATACCATAATAAAAAATCGGTACAGCCAGACCAATCTGAGCTATCTAAGGTAGGTATTCATCTAGGTGGGGGGTTGGTGTCAAGTCTTGCCTCAGGCTACAAGATTCTTGGTTGCACCTCTGTCAGTCCTCTTCCCTCACCTCTGACCTTCAGTAAACTCTCTCCAGTGATCAACCTTGTCATAAAGCCGACAAACCAGACTGCGACCATGACCATAAGTGCCCTCTGACTTCAGTCAGTCACAACAGCACATCAATCACACCACTGTTGGACAAGATGCAGTCATTTTATTAATGGAGGTTAAGCCTCATTTAGGTGGGTAAGAATTTTTATTTAAAGTGACAACCAGGAGTGACTAATTGTTTAGTTTGGGAGGGTTACATGCGTACATGTATGATATTTATGACATATGACATGTATGAACAGAAGCTGGCCAGTACAATTATAGTCTAAAAACCTACTTCGCTTCTCAAAGTCGGTGGTCACAAGCTCACTCCTCCAACCAATAGAGTTATATTCAAACATCCCCTCCTGAAGATGACAATTGACATCTTACACTGTTAGTTTAGGCTATCTTCCTGCATGCTGACATCTCCTCTGCTGTGACAGGTGTGTTCATGGCGCAGGTGGTACATGTTTAAACAACTGGGACAGCGCCTAGAGATGACATCATGACACGAGACATACCATCACTGGAAGGTCTGACAGGCAGCCAAGCTGCAGGTGGGTGGGGGATCTGGGTCAACTTACTTCAGGTGCTCAAACATTGTGAAATATATTTGAAAAATTAACTCAGAAAGCAGTTTAATTAATGAAATTCCTGATTATGCAGGTTTTCCTGTGAGGGGCTCCTGCAGGATTCCAGCCTGTTAAGTGGAGCAGAGAAATTAAATTCCACCGGCCTGCAAGGACATGATTCCCTCTTTCCCCTCACTCTCTGTCCCAATTACTCTCTACACTTGACACTTTCCAGGAGTTGATGGACCGTGGCTGCATGGAAGAAGGCCACATTATTTATTATGCAAACACACAATGTTTCTGTTCTCTCTGTTTGCACTGCTCCTGCCTCAATGTCCGGATATTCCCACGGGCCAGATTTCATCTACTGTTCTGAAGAACTTCAGACTGACAAGCTGATGACATGTGAGTGGAGAAACTTAATGAGTAATACCCTCCTTAACAACTTCTGTCAAAGCGCCCGCGAGGAAGGCATTTAACGGCAAGCTGCTCCAGCGGAGCTGCTTAGTGGCCCACAGCAGTGAACTGTGGCTGCATTAAGTAGCTCCCAGGTGTGAATGTATGTAAGTGGATGAATGGGAAGCAGGGTGTTGCAGAAAATACTTCCTAAAAGATGGAAAAGACATTGACTCAGAGGAAAAGAACACAACAAATAGCACAGAGAAAGAAATGACCTCATGCGCTAAGTGCTTACAGTCAAGAGGGAGGCATATAGAGCCTTACAGATCAACTGACAGTATAAGTGGACTTAAATACGTTGGAGAAAAGAGGAGAAGAAAAGAAAAGGCTGGGTGCAATTTTAAACTCAGCCAAAGGGGTTAGCTTACTGCCCTCCAAAACTCCTCACACTTTATTGCACTTTTGATATTTTGGGTATTTTCACTGTCTGGAGGATGTGGGCTTCTTTCCATGAAAACTGATTTTACAAACAGGGCTTAATAAACTTGAAAAACATGTGTGCTGTGGGCTGCGTGCCCTGTTAGAAACGCTGCGCCCATTTAATATCAATTTGTCAAAGAAATTCAAAAACTAAAATGGATAAAAACATTAATCCTGTCTCTATTTCACCATCCCCATCAAACAGCTGATGACTGACTCTCGAGACACGCAGCAAAGCAACTCTGTCCAAAAGGGAGTGTGACAGAAGACCACTTTATCATCTCCACCATCAGCCAAATTAGTCACCAACTGGGCATGATACCCCCTTGGTAGAAAACACAGCACTTTTCTCTTGTGATGTAGCCTGACTGACATTTGTCATCATCTTCTAGTTGTCGATCACATTTCCTCGAGGATATGCCTGAACTGTATGAGGTAAGGACTTGTTCCATGACTGCTGCTGAGATGCCAGCATCATATTTTCCCCCATAAAGTCACGGCAGTCTCTGCACGGCTGTGATAGCTGCGATTACACACTTAAGATAATTCTATTACAACCGCAAATCAGACTATTCACTCTGAATTAATTATTCTGGTGTACTCCTAGAAACTAGAATGAAAGGTGCACTGTGTAGTTTTGAAATCTTTAGGAAGATCTTCACAGATTTGTTTTTCTAATGTCCAAACAAACTAAATGAACTCTCTTTGTTTTGATGACTGACTAAACAAACTGAAGGACAACACAGTCTCATACTGTTTTACTTTGTTTACGTGTGGCGGACCCTGCCACCTTTCTAGCTTCAAACAGTCTTCTGGCATCTTACTGTCCTCTGAGGACAGCATGTTTATTCAGTTAAGAAAAAAAATACATATTTCTGAGTTTGTATTATTACCTAATTAATAATGTAGAGTTTTAATGTCTTCTCCAAAACTACACAGTGCCCCTTTAATACATTTCAAAAAGAAATGGTTGGAAAAAATAACATCTGCAGCAGCTGGAGATTTGCTTTTTCTTGATGAGTATGGCTCGGGTGTGCAGGCAGGCACACAGACATTGTGGTATTTTCGTTCCTTCCAAAAACCACAGAATCAAGACTCTGACAACAAAATATAACAATGTTTGCACTTATAATACAAAATACTGCTCAAACTTACACGCTGCAACAACTGCCATAGAAATCAAAGTGGATTCAAGAGAAAGCAACAGTGCCCCAGCAGTTATCAGACTGAATAACGTGCACCTGCTGAGGAGAAAAGAAAGCAAATCTTTTTTTTCTTTCTTTTTTTTACCTGTCCATCCGCATCGTGGTGCGCAAAACGTGACGAATAGCGCCAAGAGCGTCCTGCTTGCGGCTAAAGCCATAGTGAAAGTGGCGCGCTGCGGAGCGACGCACCAGCTGGATGCAGAGGGCTGGGACGCACCAGCCCTCCCCTCCCCTCCTCCGATGGGGACTCCTGCTTTTCACTTTTTCTGTCTTTATGTCGGCGAAAAACTTCCACTACAAACCCAAGAGGCAAATGACTTTCACGAACTGCACCAGTCAATTCCAGTTGGGGAAAAAAAGCGATTACGCACAGTGAAGTGGGCTTTATGAATAAAATAAACCGTGAGACACAATGCGTTTCGTGTATTTAAAGGCGCATAGCTTCTCAGAGCTGCATGTATTGTATGCATTCAAATCCATTTTTTTTCTACCCCTCCACAGTGCCTACAGCCTAATGTATGCTGCTAAGATCTGTAAATGTGTGAACAGGTTGGCGCAGAAAGTCACTGATGGTTGGAGAGGATCGTAAAATAAATCTGACAGAATGTCTCCCTCTTCAGGGAAGTGCACTGGTTTCACCCCGAACTGAAGGTCTGGAGGGAGAGAGCGAAAGACTGCAGGCTGTTAGTGACTGATCAGCACCAGGATAACATGCTGCATATGTTCAGAGCCACACCTACTCGTCCTGATTTTTATTTACTATTGAACAGTGTATTCTTTTTACAACACCTTTTTTTCATTGTTCTCCGTGAAACCACAGGAATGAATCGTTGCTTGTCCAGAAACCTCTTAAACTAAACCACCTTTTTTTGCCTTTGAGGGCCAAAACTGACACTTAATGGTGGGCCACGGTCCAAAAGCAAACATATGGAGGCCCATTGCTGCCAGTTACGTTTTCACCAGTCTCTTACCGATGAGAACTTAGGCCAGAGCAGGAGTTAGCTGCGGGCAAAGACACATAATCTAAATTTGTAGAAACAGGGTGCACAATAACATCCATTTTCCAAGAAAGTCATTCAACCACTAGATGGAGCAACAAGCCACATTTTTAAAGAGTAAAACCTGTACAAGAAAGGTGAGTTTGGGTGTTTTCCAGCAGCAGCAGTGGAGTTTAATATTCACCCAAAATTCTCTTAGTATGTAGCTAAATGTTGCTAAGATGACTGAATATGGCTGACTTTAGACTTTTTAGACATTAGACTTTTATTCATCCCACATCGGGGAAATTCACTTGTTAAAGTAGCAGTTAGACAGACATACAATAAGTACAAGACTTAAAATATACTAAAAAAGATAGGAGAGAAAGATACAAAATAGATTACGCTATACGCTATGTGCATTATATACATGAGGTAAGTGTGCTGTGTGCATTGTATAAATTTAAATAAAGTGTAAAAGTAAATAAATACAGTGTTTGAATTAAACAGACTCAGTTTAAGAATATAAATATGTATGAAAAAAAATAGTATTATTGCACAGGATAATTGCACAAGATGGCGGGGGTAGAAGTGTAAGTAGTGAAAGATAAGTAGGTGCTTATGGTGCTACATTAAGGATTATTGGTGTTAAACAGTCTGACAGCAGTTGGAATGAATGACCTGCGGTAGCGTTCCTTTTTACACCTTGGGTGAACCAGTCTGTTGCCGAAGGAGCTGCTTAAGGCCCCCACAGTCTCATGTAGGGGGTGAGAGGGGTCGTCCATAACTGATGTCAGCTTGGATAACATCCTCGTCTCACCCACCTCCTCAGTGGAGGGCAGTCCAAGACTGAGCCAACCCTTTTGACCGGCTTATTGAGTCTCTTCCTGTCCCGCTCTGAGCTTCCACAGCCCCAGCAGACCACAGCGTAGAAGATAGCCGATGCTACCACAGAGTCGTAAAAAGTTTTTAGCAGTGTCCTGCACACACCAAATGACCTCAGTCTCCTCAGCAGATGGAGATGACTTTGGCCCTTCTTGTACAGGACATCTGTGCTGTGTGTCCAGTCCAGTTTGTTGTTTATGTGAACACTCAGGTATTTGTACACCTCCACGATCTCAATGTCCAAACCCTGGATGTTCACCAGTGCAGTCTGAGGAGCCTTCCTCCTGAAATCGATCACCACCTCCTTTGTCTTGCTGGCGTTGATGCACAGGTGGTTCAGTTCAAACCAGGCAACAAAGTTGGTGATGACCTTCCTGTACTCCAGATCATTCCCCTCCGCCACACGTGCAACAATGGCTGTATCGTCCGAGAACTTCTGGGGGTGGCATCTGTCCGTGTTATAGCTGAAGTCTGATGTGTAGGCTGATGTAGTTGATTAATCAATTACTCGATTGTTTTTGTTTTATTGTGTGCTTCAATGAGGCTGAAATCAGCTCACATCCTGCTCCTTCTAATAGTTAACATGTGTGATGTTACATAGCTTCGTATCCATTCTAACTCTGCCAAGTTTCAACGTTAAATACTGGAGAAATGTAAAATCGAACATCTAAGAAACATTGTTCCTCGTTCCTTTTCCCTTGTCTACTGTTTCATTAAAGGCTTTTTGCATGTGAGAGATGTTCAGGTCTCCTCGCAGAGACTCTCTGTTGTAAAACCTCTTGACGATTTTGTTATAACTGCAAACGTCCCACAAGACCAGCAGCAATCTGACAGATGGGCAATTACTGAATCCATCCTCCTTGGTCTTCAGCTCAGAGGTTAATCTCTTAGCAATGTTCTGATTCATACTGAAAGAATTGGAATCAGCAATTGGCTTTTTATAATTATTGACCTATCCAGCTGCTTATCTTTTATCGTATTGCATCAAAAAGTAAATAATACATGTAATTTTTATTTCAACTTTGATTTTAATTGTAGTAGCGTGAAAAGTACAATATTTGTCTTCAAAATGTAGCAGATCGGATGTAAAAAGTAGACGGCAATGTCAATACTCAAGTACGAGTACTTAAGTAAATGTAATTAGTTCCTTTCACTCACTGGTATTAGGTTATGTATGCAGTAGATGTGTGTATGTGTGTCATTTTGTCAAATTTATCTATTTTAATCCTTTAACTAATGTTATTATTAACATTTCTTGTTGTTAATTTCCTTCCTTATTTTTCATAATTCTAATTGTCCAAATATATAATGTAATGCCAATAAAGCCTATTGAATTAATTCATTAAAAATGAACACACACACAATGTTTTACAAGAATGAGAATCTTTCAAATGAAGCGACACACAAAAACTGTAAATATGTGTTTTTATTGGCTCGTCAAACAACATCAAGAGACGCTCGTCAGCTTTGTTCAGTCTTCTGCAGGTGATTTTACTCCAGATCAACGTCTCCCTCTGTTGGTCAGGGCCTTCACCTACATTGGGGAAAGATTTCAATTGTCACTTGTTCATGAATGAATTCATGAGTGACTGTGAAGCTCCAGTCTGAGGAGGGACATATGGGAAATTATGGGTTAAGTGGGTTTCTACAACGCAGTAACCGCTGTGTGAAGAGCAGCTGGAACAATTCAAACTTTTCAGGCCATTTTCGGTATTCATTACTAAGAAGAGGGGCCGCAGTGGCCACATAATCAATACAAGTGTCAGTGGTCCTCTTCAGGCTCCCCAGGGCCAATAAAGTCATCGCAGTTTGTCTTTTTTATACAGTCTCTGCCCTGAAAACCTTCACTTCATAAACTCATTAAGGGTGCTGATTGAGCCTCGAGTAGTCTCTCTCTCTCTCTCTCTCTCTCTCTCTACTGCGGCAGCTTGCAATAGTGCATGAGTCAGCATGAAACGTAATGCATTTTTTAACTATAAAAAAAATCTTATCCAAGCAGATCGTTGTTTTTTCACACTCGCTCCCCTCCAAACCACACACACACACACACACACACACACACACACACACACACACACACCAACATACAGAAGGAGCGACATGGTTGGATTGTCTCTCAGGTAACGCTTCAGCCAGCTCCGTATAGTGACTACAAGGTGTCCTGTCTGCTATCTTGTCACACACATGCCTGAGGTTATTTATGTCAGGTCCTGATATAATTCCCCCGAGTGAGCTGACAAGATGGCTATGATGAAATAGGCCGTGTCTGCTGATATACTGTATCGAGTGAGACTGACTGTCTGACTGAGTTTATATGAAGGATGCTCAAGCAGAACGAGTGCTGTGCTCCAGTTCTATCAGCCGGTTTACTTTGTTTCTTTTGTCATCTGTGTTGATCTAAAAGGTGTTACTGTATGCTGATAGGGGTCAACATCTAACCGCGTTTAAAGACACATGCGGCCTTTTATTTGTGTTTGCTCCACTCCTTTGAGGGAGCTGATATACAGAGATGGTATATTGCTGAACCAGCTCTTTCACTCCATCATTGCCTTTGTATCTGTCCGTTAATTTCACAGGGGAGTTGAGCAGTAAACAACATCATATAGTAGTAATAGTTTCGGTAAACGGAAACACCAAGCTTAGAGGGAAAGCTGATCCCAGACTCTCTTTAAACACACTCAGTTGTCACCTCGCTTAAACGTATACAGTCTAATACAGTAGTTCTGTAATAAATCTGTCATGAAGGTGAGAATGATCTGTTTTAAGGAGATGCTGATTCACCAAACAAAAAAAAGTATCTCCAAAAAAAAAATTCAGGTTATAAATGAAAATTCAAGAAAGACTAAGAATGCAAAACAAACAAAAGAACAAACCATTAAGTGATGCAGGCAGCAACACCAGGAGGTAAACAACGGAAGCAGGACTGACCTGTGGACTCAAACCACATGGACCAACAACGAGAGAGGGAAAGACGGACTATAATGACCAAAGGAGGGAGGACTAATGAGAGGCAAGTGAAACTGATCAGAACACACAGGGAAAAAACACAAAGAAAGGAAGTTAAAAAAAAAAAAACATGACACATGAGGATACATTCACCAAAATAAAACAAGAAACATCTAAATTGAGAACCAAAACCATGACAGTATAATCATTTTCAGATGATGTACTATGTGATACTGTTGTCTGTTGAAGTGTGATTATATTATTATAATTATTAATTACTTTACAGATACTGAGCGGTGCACAGAGTGACACTTTATACAGGTATTCAATCAGGAGCTTGAAAAAACAAGCTTTTTTCTAATATATTGTCCAACTAATTTATGATATAATAAACCAGTAATAGACCTGGTTTTCCTAGCATTTGAATACATTCAGACTAAACTACAGTGACAGTGATGCTGAATATACATGTCAAAGTGTCAGACTATGAACTGTCTTTATTTTTGTGTAAAGCCATTTCCTGTCCTATCTGACAGTCAGTTCCATATCTTGGCAGGGCCAATGAGCTGTGCTGATAGCCTGGGTGTCACAGTGCCTGCTGGGATGTTGAGGAACATCACAGTGCTGTCAGACAGATTCTTGCTGCCATCAGTGCTCCTAGAAGAAAAGGCCTTTCTGAAGAAACTCAACACAGCTTGTTATAAGCCGGGGGGGAGAATTCGATTTGCATACACTGTTTTTTCTTCAGCTGTAAATCCTGGGGTAAGTTTGGTCTTTAACCATTTTGTTTTTTCGCAGCAGCATCTGGTGAACCAATGAATTATCATTCATTCTCTTCGTGGAGGACCCCCTCAGGACCCGACAGGTATCTGGACTCTGTTCTGAAAACTCCTGGCACAGCTGCCTACCTGCTGGTCTTTCCTTGTAACAGATACATGGATTACAGTGCCTCGGCCTGAAGGTAAAATTAGGTTTCTGGGTTTCTGTTGTTTGTTACCAGAGCAGCAAGAATGACTACTGGCCAGAGACAGGGGCCGACGATCAATACTCATTTGACCCCTGACCCAATAGTAAGGGGAAAAGGAGATGCCTGGCAACTGTGTTGCCCTAAAGAATTACATTTAATCTCAATGTACAGTAAATTTTAGAAGGTAAAAGTAAATTCTAAGTGTTTATACAATATAAGGGAGGCCTAATCAGTGTTGCAAAAAATACCCCTAAATCATACTTGAGTAAAAGTAAATAAATTGTGTTAAAATGTGACTTTGGTAAAAGTGAAAGTCACTCAAATTAATAGTATTTGAGTAAAAGTCTTAAAATATCTGATATCAAATAACCATATCAAAAGTAATTTTCTGTCAATAAATGTACTTAAGTATAAAAGGTAAAAGTAAAGGTAAAATACACATATATTTACACGTATGTATATTGTACATTTCTGGTCAACTGATTAAAGCTCTGGTCTATTATCACATCTGATACTATATAGTACTAGTATAATATCATTTTTACTCTGATGCAGCATGCAGTAACTAGTAACTAAAGCACATAAATGAAAAAGAGTCAAAGGTAAACATTTTTTCTCCAAAATGTAATTGAGTAGGAATATAAAATATCAGAAAATAGAAATACTGTACCACAAAACTGTACATAAGTACAGTATTTGTGTATAAGGGTGTGGAATTTTCCTGCAGTTCTTTGTGGCAACCAAAACTGGCTGGTTTTCACAGGAAGTCGGACCTGCTCCATCCATAATCGTGGCGACCAAAACAGGTATTTTAAGCCAAACCATGATTTTTCCCCCCGAATGCTTACAGGAAGTTTTTGTTCATAAAGCTAGCCAGAGCATAATCACAGCGTTGTGATGAGATATATAGAAAATTTAACCTAGACAAACACAAAAGCTGAAACATAAAGAAACGCTTTGCAGAAACGTACTCAGCTAACATTAATTCTGTTGTTTGGGTTGCACTTGGACATGTACAGTTGCAGTCAGTGTGATGAAGTGGCATTAAGAAAGAGTTTCATCTCAGTTCATGTCAAATTCTGCAAATAAAAATATAATTCCTGTTCTTTACCTTTTTAATGGTAATTTTGATTCTTCAGTCAGACAAATATCTGACAAATCAATCTCTTCATCTGAGTGCTACTGATTGATGAACCGCTGCACCTTGATACTATTGTTATCAGTGTATCGTGAATCATGGTATCATGAGAATTCCCATCCCCACATTAGTGGGACTTTAGTATTTGAACTCTATATTTAGTTACCTTCAATCTTCAGCCTACAGAGTTAACCACTAAAATGAGGATTCTCACTCACTGGAAACAAAGGAGGGAGCAAATTTCCCCTTCAAAATTCCAAGACTGGGCTGCTCTGATCCACAATTAGAGCATCCAGCCTCCCCACACTGGAGCTGGAGCTTGAGCCCACCCCCCGCCCTTCCTGCGCAACGGGCAGAGTAAGAAAAAAAAAAACAAGTGCCAGCCGGGAGATGCGCGGCAGAACGAGCAGCGAGCACGGAGTGAGAGAACATGTTCACAGGAGCCTGTCGTTAATTGACTGTTTATTATTTTGTCTCTATTAGATAAGAAAAAAACAACCCACATAACTCTTCTACATGCTGCCCGCATGGAAAAGGATTGTTGCGTCCGGACGCGAGGAGAGGCTCACCTAAAGCTCATTTAAAAAACACAGATTGCACCAAAGTTTGGAGTAGAATTACTCCCCCCTGACCAGCGTGGACTAATGATGGCGTTAATGGTTCACCTGAAGACGGTCGCTCACCTCCGGGGGAGAGGTGACAGGATCGCTAAAGTTACGTTCAGAGGTAGGACATCTTTAACTCGTGTACATGTGTGGAAGCTGAATCCCCGTGCGCTGATTTGATTGGTGTCAGAGGACGTGATGGGAGATAAACCCGGGTGCGTAAAAAGTTTAACGGGGAACCCTCCTGGAGCGGTGGTCACCGGAGAAGCGCTGCGCTCTGATGGTCCAATGCGCCTTTTTAAAAAATGTATATAGTTATTTTTTTTATATTCAACTGGACGAATATGCTTGAGAGAACGGATCATAATACACGATAATTTTTATTTTAAAGGATAAAAAAAAAAGATCCAACCCCTCATCGTGATTGATGGACTGGTTATGTAATCCTTTGTTAAACTCCCTCCTCACATTTTTTAAACTACTACTGACACTATTTAAACCAAGCACAGCAACTCTCTGTACATCCTTGTGAATATGCTGTAGTGTAATTTTAACTTGATGTTTCCACGGCTCATCCTGCTCATAAAGCAGGGAGAGGACAGCAGGTTACAACTGACTGAGCAGGGAGGGTGTTAAACGTTGGGGGTGGCTGTGGGGGTCTACTTTATTGCCAATCCTCCAGTTTCTCTGGCTGCTACAGGGTCATTATCTGGAGCCGCTCCGCCTCCCCTGCTCTTCACTGGAGGGATATTTAGAGGGAAGATCGGTGGATTCATTCATCTACATCATACCTTTCTGTGCGTGTGTGTGTGAGAGAGAGAAAGAGGAAAGGGAGGTGTGTGTTTCAGCACCCAGGACAGCGATCAGTCCACTCTGACAGGTGACAGGTGTTCAATCCCAGCTGATCTCTGGTTAGCATCAGGATTGTAGAGGATGTTACAAGACCACCCACCAGCCCTTCTTTCTTCCTCGCTCCACTGCTCTGTCTGTGTGTGTGTGTGTGTGTGTGTGTGTGTGTGTGTGCGCGCAGTGGAGAGAGGATGGGTTTCAGTGTTGTGCTCTGTGCTGCAGTGAATTCACCAGGGTGCTGATATCACATGAACCATTACATCCAAGTCAGCAATCAGATTGTCGACTTCTTGTTTCTGTCGATTGTCGACTTGAAGTCTTGTTTCTGACCTGATGACTGTAAGTCATATCACTGTCTTTTAGCTCTGCTTTTGGTCTCCACCAGCTCCAACAGAAAATTCCTGACTCTTTAGGTGCTAATTCCTCCTCTATATCATGAGCTTACGTTAGCTAGTTGCAAATTTTGTCCGTCTTCCGTTTGTAGCTGAACTAGCTGCTGATTTTCACGTCACAGAGGTGCCATTAGCCATCTCTAAATTATATAAAAAAGCTAACCGGACGTTGTTTGACAAACTCAAGACGGTGTAAATACACTTACCGTCGTTCAGACAGTATTTCCTGAGATTTTTAGAGAACAGCCTGTGTGAAAAAACAGAAAAAACTGTCTGGAGGGTGATTCTGGTTGTGATCCAGGTAGCCAGCGGGCCATATTCTCCTACTTTATACTTCCACTCCAACACATTTTAAAGGCAAATATTGTATTCTTTTTTGCTGCATCAGAGCCAAAGTAGAACATATTTCAATTCATTTATTTTATCGACAATCAAATAAAAAACACGTTTCTGATAATCAGAAAAATTATGATTATTGAATCCGATCTTTAGCCAGGCCAAAAATCTGTCAACCCATTGTATATATATTATTGGCGTACATGTAAATATATGCAGAATTTACTTTTACTTGTACTTAAATTACATTAATATCAGTTGCTTTCAGACTTTTCCTCAAGTACTTATGTAAGTCACAGAAGTAAAATTTTAACACGATGTCTTTACTTTACTCAAGCATGACTTTTGGGCACTTCATACTACACTGTTTTTTTCCAACATCACTTGTTAATTAAGAGAATCTGATGGTTACACTCGTGGCCCAGATAGGCTATATACTAATACGTGAGAGGCAGAAACTGGGGCTGGTGCCAAGCAGGTCATTTAAAAAGATGTTAGAGCTTTTTCACTGAGGACGACTCTTTGAGAGCAGGGAGAGTAAATCAAAACAGTTAAATTGCTGCTGAGCAGCAAATTAATGGGCTGAAACTGACTATAAGCTCTGGGAAGCCAGCTGAAGACTCGAGAGATCATTCTCAGTAGGTTTATAAGTGTCCCCTTTCACATTGTCATAATTATTTCACATGATCTTTACAGGAAATATCGGTAATAGCCTCTTTAAACACATGCAAATGTCAATTTTTGTTAAGTAGTTAGCTGGTCCTTTTAGTTGCTCACTCACTTTAATTGACATAAAAACCGTAGATTAAACTCATATCCCATTCTCATACAGCACATACACATTTATGTCCTTCTTTAGCTTGTATTGTGAGCTGGCTCCCCTTCTCCTCAGCCCTGCCATGGCATCTTCAGACATGTTATGTCTTTGGTCTGAAGTAACCTGACTTTGATTTGTTACTTTTGGAAGCCTTTACATAGCGATAGAGATTGTAGGCGAGCCCCGTGTTGGAATGAGTGAGGTTTAATCAAAAAGGGAAAGTACTACATCTCTTCATCCGAGTGGTCAGCTGCTAAGTGTGTGTTATACGTTTTGATATTTATGGCTCATTAGATAACAGCGAGCAGAGACTCACAGGATAGGTGGGCGAGAGAGAGAGAGATAGAGAGAGCTTAAATCAAACCTATTGTATACTGAATCACCAGCGCCCACATATGATTAGTTTAATTTCAAACTGTACTATACTTTTCTCTTGAGTATTTTGTCATAATTTTCAAAACACTAGGAAAATGTATTATTTCCCAGTTAGAGGAGGCTAATGTCTTCATTACTCTGCCACAGATGGTCAAATCATTTTATATTGGAAATTTTTATCACCCTCTTCACATCCTGAAATAAGCTTTTCTCCTGCCTCCATCTCTCTATAACGTTTTTCTTCCTTTTAATCGCATTGAAAGACACAACGATCGGTATTACCAATGTACATACATGATACATGTGGTGCAGCACTTCTTCTTCTGCTCACAGTATTTGCCCCAGTCGCTCTAATTACTGTGGGGTTTGGCAGCTTTTCCCTGCAGACTGTCAGTAGAGCTTCCTGAGTGTTTTCAGCACAACCAACTTCCTGTCTGTAGAGGAAGAGGTCTGCCAGGAAGCAGCCCCTCCTGGGCATGTCAAAACCATGTAAGACCACGAGAGAGGCTGGTGGGGAGATGTTTGTGCACGCGAGGCCAGCACCACATGTTCTTTCAGACAGGGAAAGAGACCTGATGGGATGTGTAACAAAACAAGATGTCTGGAATTAAACATCTTTAATATTTTGAGAGATTAGAAGCTGTGAATCAGTGAATTACCTTGCATTCAGGTGATCCCGCTGCCCATGTTCAGAAGTTATTCTTACGAATTCATTGTGTTCATTCGCTTTTAAAAATGGAAGGGAATTACTTTCCAGCCCCATAGCATTCCAAGTGATATTACTGTTGGCTCCACTGTTGAAGAGACATCTGGATCGTTGCTGTTTTACTCGCAACCACCAACAACAAAAGTCCGACAAATTGTCAGTTTATTCATTCATTTAGCCTATAATGGGGATGTGAAAGCAGATTAAATTGGGCCAGTCTGACAGCCTCACTGGATCTCCAGTCGGCCTTCATTTTCCCAGGAGATTTGGCGCCAGGTGGCAGATAAAATTGCAAAGTGGTTTATATGAAACGAAGCTAAACACAGATGGTGTCGTTATTCTGTACAGTGTAAGCCATTACATGGTGCAATCAACATTTACTTCATAATTGCCGGTTTATGTCATCATGTGGGAACAAAATGGATGTACAGTACAATACAAAGATGATGTCGGGTTTTATTGCTCAGATTGTTTTAACGAAATGTTGATAGCTGTTTGTCACAAACTCGGGACCCGAAACATCCCAGAAAAACCACTAGAATATACTTTATCTGACTTAATATAAGGTTTAATGCTACTTTGTCTGGACAGCAATTACAGGGCCGACCACACTTAGAACAATAACTATAAACTGATATTAAAATAGTCAGTTTCCCTGTTGAGGCTCACTTTTCCGACTATTCCAACACCACATGAATGTGTAAGTACTTGCATTCAAGGCATCACATAATAAAGAGATAAGGGATACTGTAGAGTTCCCAATGTGGTTTGTTATCATCTGCAACCAAGGCCAATGAATAAAATCTTCTTTAAAGGCACGGCACCCAAACTTAATTGATTTCCTGACTAGTCTTTGATGAATTCTTGCTGTTATCAGTAGCTCTCGGCTTTATCAAAGAGTGACACTTCGGCTCTTGTTGCTTATATCCCGGGACTTCGCACTGGAGTAGCCTGCAGGATCACGTGTACACTCTGGAATTTAATTAGAAAATATGATTTCCACTTTAAAGATGTTCCATTGCAGCTTGCCTCTCTCAGTCTGCCTCTGTCTGTCATCCAACACTGCAGCTCGGACAGCTTGTTTGTCATCGTTTTAGCTCTAGATCTTCAATATTCTCTGGACTGAAAAAGAGGTTTTGTGCAATCTTGCGTAACCTAGACACATCTTTTGAATTTCTTCCCTGTGGCACTTTAGAGCTCCTTTGTTACATCCTGTGCTGGAGCAGAGATTTACCGTGCGTTGCATGGTGCTGCTCATGTTCTTTTTTTTTTTTATTCTCATTATGCGGTAAGGAAATAAGACCAAATTAAATCACAGTATGGAACAACAAAGATGAGATGAGGCATACAGTGAGAGTATTATTACAACCTCAACATTAATGCACATCCACAAGGTCTGTATTGTGTGCTGTGTATTCTACACACAGACATTTAGCTCTGGTAAAACTAAAGGAAGGCTCAGAAAGCATCTCTGTGCACCATCATTTCTGTTAGCTTGGGTTTTAAACAGTGTTCTCCATCCTTTTACCCCTTTTATCTCACTGCTTGAACCGAGTATGTATCTCTCCATCCCTTTTTCTTTCCTCCACCACAGGTCGATTATTCAAATGCCGCAATCCTTGCTCCACTCTCGATCGCTTCGTTTCTCACCGTCTTCCATCCAAGGCCGAAAGGCGACCTGATTAGCAGCGCGTTGTTTTAGTTTGGTGTGGAGCACCTTACGTAAGTTTCACATGGTCTACTTTTGTAAGCCCACGTCTCGGTCAGTTGGAAACACTGGTATGACAGAGATGCCTCTGTTTTGAATAATGTAGGAGGGATATTGTCTCTCTCCCTCTCTGACATTCGAGTGGTGTTTATTTTCTAAAAAGGATTTCAAAGAGTGTGGATGGAGAGAGAGTGGAGTGTTTGGAAGAAGTGTGAGAGAGACTCTAAACTGGAGTCCAAAGTGGTTGATTTTGATATGGCTGAGCACTGGGCAATGTTGATATCATATTGTTATTGTTTTGGATCATTTTCTAAGCTTTTCTCACATACTTGCCTTTACCCATTTAGTGATTAAATATTTTTTTCATCTTTCATCTATATATGAAGTGCTTTTGCGGTACGGTCTGACTCGAGTCCGAGAGAAGAGGAACTGAGCCTGACCCAAACTCAACAGGTGTTTTTTACATTTCAACGCTACTTGAGTGAGACGCGGTTAATCTGAGCTGAAACACAGAGTTTGCGTCGTTGCTCGGCGTCTCCCAAAACAACATACGTCACTATTTCCAAACTGCTCCCCTTATCCTTTGGGATAAGGGGAGCAGTTTGGGGCTAAGGCAACAAAATTACATGGTTAGGTTTAGGAAGGCATCGTGATTGGGGTTAAAATCATACGTGCTCCTGCTCATACAGAACGGGTTCGGATCAGGTATCCAAGCTCTGTTTTGAGAACATTTAAAAAATAAAATATTGCGATATTAAGGCCACATCCTGATTTTCATAGAATTATACACATTAAGTCCTGTGAAAAACACTCTTAACACAAATAACGCTAATTATACATCCGAGCCAAGCAGAATCTATTTATTTCTGTTCAAACTCATTAGAACAGCTTGGGTGGCAGGCGCAGTAATTAACGCTGTAGGTCCCTGTGCCTGTTTGTGTATATATATACTGCATTATATATACACATGGATGTGTGTCAGCACACATCAGCTGTCCAAATGCACCCAAACAAACATCAACACCCACACAAAGCCTCAGATACACAAAGCAAACGGGTGCAACAAAGCAGCAGTCTGGCACCATTCATGAGCATCACAAAGCAACCAGGTGAACACAGGTGGCACTGTGGCACACATGAGTGAGTGTCCCGTGAGTGGTTCTCTGACCCGTGTATAACCTTGAATACACACTGCACGAGGATATGTTTGTTATCACGATCATTTAAGGAGACGATGTGGAAATTCTGTGCATTCTGTTTTCTTTAATCGCACTTCTTTTATCTTATTTTCCACTCTGCCAGTCTTTTTTTTGTCCATGTTTGCTGC
Organism: Diplodus puntazzo; assembly: GCA_963678695.2. Classification (NCBI taxonomy): domain Eukaryota; kingdom Metazoa; phylum Chordata; class Actinopteri; order Spariformes; family Sparidae; genus Diplodus; species Diplodus puntazzo. Next base: position 16,854,262 of record OZ023172.1, read on the forward strand.
TCTGTTTTCATCCTGTCGCATAGTGAGTCATATCATAGCCATTCAATTGCCTGTGTTTCTCTTCCATCTCCTGAGGTCCCACGCAGGCCAGCTCATTTGTGTGTTTTTCAGGTACTTAAGGCGTTAATTTGTCTTCAAACGTAAACAGATTTGAGATAGTAATGGGAGCGTTTTAGTGTTGATAAATGTACCTTATTGTGATCATAGATTCATGTCTCCAACCTGTATCTGACAGACCGTGGCAGAAGAAGTTTCCAGATCTTTCTTTTTTAATTTTTATTTCTGTTTTAGATATGATCCACCAAACCAGTGTTTTTCAGTCCTGGTCCTGGTGCCTCCTGCCCTACGTCTTTTAGATGTTTCCCTGCTCCGACACGCCTGATTGAAACCTGTGGGACATAATCAGGCTTCAGCAGAGCTTGATGACGAGCTGATCACTTGAATCAGGTGTGTTGGAGCAGGGAAATAAGTAAAAGGTTAATAAGACAGAAGACAGAAAAACAGATACAAAAGAAATTAAGAAATCCTACTTAAGTGAAGTTACTGAGACCAATGTTAGCATATATTAACAGAAATCAATAGTTAATTATCATGTGTTAGGAGGTTTTTACAGATGTTACCAACCTAGGGAAAAGAGACACCACATACATTAGTTTCAGCGGCAGCAACAGGCGAACGCAACAGGCGAACGCAGCAGGATCAGGGAAACACAACAGCTGACTCAACAAAGATCGAACTAGTAACTGAACTTGTTGGCCAGACTTAAATACAAAATGACCCAGTGCGGGGATGAGGTGCTGGTGGAAGAAGGCGGAGAAACTCAGGAATGAGTGGAGGGACCAAGAGAGCAGGGAAGGAGCTAGAAAGAACACTCGGAACGGAGCCCTCGGGAAGCGAGTGTCGCATCATCTCCATCTGCACCAGTGGACAAAGTAATATCGTACTGCTCTATCTCTGTATTCATGCATTTGAATTGCTCGCTTGGGACTTTCTGGAACTCTTTTGAAGTCTCTGTTACTCACGTGACGATCAGCTTTTTCAACTTCCCTTGTCGCGGCTCTCTCCATTCAACGGCTCCGAGGCTGGGCTGATGAGGGAGATACAGTGCATGTGTGGAGTGAAAGGCAGGCTGGTGATGAGCACAAAGACACATGAGGGAAAAAAGAGACACCACAAAAACCCAGAAAACACCTAAAATGAACTGGAATAACAGGACCACGACACTGAGGAGTTGGGAGTTGATTAATCTGCAAGCGAAGTTGAGAAACAAGGCTCCGTTCATGCTGTGTGTCCACCCCCTCAGACCGAAACTGACAATGATTGCAGTGTCATTATTGAAATATGATCTCTTCTTAACATCTAAATTCCTCCTGTTCTTCCAGGTCTGCCCTTCTACAGCCGTGTGGCAGAGAACTGCGATGACGTGGCTCACTTTAATGAGGTCAGTGTCTTTATTGACTCCATCACACACCAACCCACCTACGTAATAACCGATCAGCAATTATCTCTTAAGTTAGTAGAAGCCACAACCTCGCCGTCTCCAGTGCAGATAACCAGGCTGCAGGCTTTTTTTAATGAACCTGTTGGTGGGTCGATGATGATTAGCCATTACTTAGATAATGTGGCCATTACTTTTAACTTGGATGGATGTCTGCTGAAAGATTTTAAGTGTAATACAAGTCAACCTTATTAGACATAAGTGAGTACAGGAAGATTTCACATTTATACCCACTCAATTTCTCACTGTAACTGATAACATCTCTAACTGCTATTGACAGATGAATTCATTTGAATGCGACATTTCCAGCTCTTTGAGTTGTGTGAAAGTAGCTTCCTTGGAAACACTTCACGGTGAATCTACGTTAACATGAAGAATAAAGAACAGCTCCTATACCTCTCACCTCCCCTGGCAATGTGCCATTGGCGGTGTAAATAGCCATTAACATACATTTATGGCTATTTTTGAAGTATCGCATTACAAAAGATGGAAACGGCATAATGCAAAAAAACTTCCTCAGTTCCCTGGCGTCAGGTGGTTTTGGCCTTTTTCGAAAAAGGACTTAATGGGAGATGGAAATTTTCTTTCAGAATAAGCTGTTTTCACTCCAAGAGAAAAAGAAGAGACTGTAACATGTCCTAGGCTTTATAGCCAATTTAACCTAGTGGCCAAACGTTGTAGTTACAACGTCACACGAGGTGTAAGGCACAAAACCATAATCGTCTTTGTGGAGTGGCCATGAAGTTAGCGTCACAAACTCACAAAATGACTAATTTGGCAATCATTATTTGATCCGTTTGGTCTGATAACATTTGGAAAGACAAATAGAGCAATTCAGTTATTTGATCTCTCTATTCAAATAAGCTGTTGGCTGAACCGGACATCATGGTGCGTTCAAGTGCACCTCATAAAATAGTAAAATAAAGATGTTGGGGCAAAAGTACACATTTGTCACACAATAGTGTAGCTGTCAGTGCTGAAAAAACAATTGAATCAAAAGTCAAATTATATTCTGACTTCGGAGAATCGTGACACCCTTCACCAGTGACACCAGGGTCCTTATCTGTAGATATAGAAAACAATCCCAGTCCGAGATTAATTTCCACATTCCCTCGCAGATGGCCAAGGCAACAGGTTTCGTTTCTGCTTCGTGACTTCTACAGCCATGTGTAACATAGACTGTATCGCCAACTTCTGAGGAAACTAAGCTTTGTGTAGCATGCTTTGCTACAGCATGTAGCAAATTTGCTTGACATTTTGATGGAGACATAATTAATTAATAAATATAACATGAATAGTTATTATGTAAATCAATAAATCAAGTTTTCAAAAGGGTGGCATTGGAGGTCTTTCATCAAGTAAATACACTTTGGATTTTCTTTTTATTCTATCCAAGATATAATGCAGCATTCCCATCCCATCATGCATTGTGATAAAAGCATGTTACAGCTAGACAGGTCTTCAGTCTGGCTACATAAAGGGCTAAGGACTATTTCTTGTGTTGGCACTTGACATTGGCATTGCATGTAGATAAGCAGGCAGACTCCTCATACATGGATGTAATGGGATTCTGGACTGGACAGAAGCCCAGGATCTTCATGCTGTGAGGCAACAGTGCAAACCAGGGAGTCAGCCGAGCATCACGTCTCATCACCCTAATTCATTTTCAAACACAAAATCTTACTGATTCTTACTTGCAAATGGCCAGTGTCCTGTCAAGTGTCTCCTAATGGCCCTCTCCATGTTCACTGATGGCCCATCAGGGTCTGAGAGGAGGTGCAGAGGTAGAGGCCTCCACCCATGCATGACATTGAACACTCGCTCTGTTGTAATTAAACCAGACACTCCACTGCTGCAGTGAGGAAGAGTCGGCCCCATAAAGAGCCTTTCTGAGGTAGTTTTAGCTCAACAACGAAAGTTTAGTGGACATGAAAAACTGAAAAATGATTCCGAGCAACAGCACAGACCTTAGTAAGCCTCCGGGATCCTGCGGATTTCATTTGAGCCATCCTGGTTCTGGCTGGTCAGCCTTGTCTCCCTATGGCTGCTGAGGGATGCTGGGAAATGTTCCCAATAGGATTCCTCCAGGCTCCTGTCGCACCGAGAAGCCAGCTTTATGATGGATTTCAAATGCAAAGAGTCGTAAGAGACAGCAGAGGGGGGGAGAGGGGTATGAAAGAGATGAGGCCCGAGGGATCAAGAGAGACGTGTTGGGAGGAAATCCACACAGAGTGGAAGCAGAAGAGACAGAACAGAGGTAGGGGGTGAAGTCAGGGAATGAAAGAAGGAAAACAAAAAGACAGGGAGCCTCAAACACCTTCCCACGGGAGGTTTGACTACAGGTTTTTTTTTTCTTCTTTCTGAGCTGTGAGCTTTCACAAAGAAAAACATTTTTCCTTTGATGGGCTCACAAGCAGAGTGCTGCTTCCTTTGCTGATAAGAGGGGCTTTTTGTTTTTAGTCTAATCAGGAAAATGACAAAATGACTGTTCACATTTGGCCTTAGTCCTGCGCACACACACTCCTAAACAAATATTCAGAGCGCCCACATAAAGAATTCTGTTTTTGTGGGTGCAATACAAGAAAGAAAAGCAGACAGAAAGCAGAAATGTGTCAGAAATATTTCTTATAGTTATATTATTCCTGAGGCTGAACTGCAGTAACTGGTATAGAACTGAGTAGCTGCCACTGATATGTGATCTCTTGTGACAGCCTCACCCGATGCTCTCGTCTCAGTCCTGTAGAGCTGGGGAGGTCGTTAGCATCACTCAGCATCAATAAAATGTCCGGGCTTCCCTTGGGACAACTTGTGCTTCCAGTAGCTCCTGAGTCGGTGTTTATTTGTGCGTGCGCTGCATGCGGCTGGTGCCTGAGCGTTGGCGCACAGTTGCCCTGGCCACCGCTGCCCCCCCAACAAACACCCATCACATCCTCCTCATCTGACATCTTCATCCTCAGAAACCGAAACATTTGCATGGTTCAGTAGCCTCAGTCCTGCCCCTGGAGTCGAGGGGGCCATTAGCATAGAGTTGTGTGTCTCGTTGCTTTATGCATGGACTAGCAGGGCGCCTTTGAACTAGTGCGCGGATAGGCTGGATGGGGAATCTGTATTCATTATTCATTCCATGGTGGGACTTTTAGCTGCAGTACACCAGGGCTTCCCCCTCACTAGTTAGACATAACTGGAGCAAAGAACAGAGAGCCCTGCAAGTACTGTATGTGGCCACAGGGTTCACTGAGCGGAGATATATATGTGTGTGTGTGTTCATGTCAGTGCGAGTGCAGCAGAGACGGCGTGAGGGGGTAAACGCAAGGGCTTGATCAAGGAACGTGCGTTTGTTTAGTTTACAAAACAGATGCCGAGAGATTTGCAACTATGGAGACGAGGCAAGGGGAATTATTATTCAAACATAATGAACGCAGGAATATTCCTTTTCCACTCGCTTCCAACTGCTGCCGAACAGCACGGCACTGTGCTAAGTGCACAGTCTGACTTTTTAATGAGAGTCTTGCAAATTATGCAATGCTCTAAAATTCGGGATCTCATGACTTTTTCATGGCTTTTCTAGGTAGTTGTGTACTTACCGTTTTCAGCCCTGTCCCCCAACAAATAGTGTTTTGTGTGCTGTTGGTTTGTCCCATGTTGTTATCGCCGTAATGAGGAAACACTGTAACTTGGAATAGCATGTCCAAAACATGGGCAGCTAACAAAGAGGATAAAATGGAGGCAGCAGATCCACGGATATCATCTTTTTTTATTCCATTCTTCCTTGCCAAAAACCTGACGCCGACATTACCCACAATGCAGCTCTGTTAGCGACAGACATTCTGGTGCATTACTCTTTTAGCAGCTACTGTGATGTCGCCTCGAGCGGCTAGCCTTCAGCCGATACGAGGAGCGGAAGACAGAGATGTGATAAGCTCACCTCTTTCTAACTCTACACCCCCAGATTTTTGAGTTTTTCTCTGAGTTTTTAAACTTGAAGTTATCAGCACCAACTGACATCACTTGAAGCAATTTAGCAGACCTCAGCTCCCTCTGGAACCAAAACAACTTTACATTTGCATTCATACTCCCCAGGACCTCCAAACAGACTTTGATATGGAAAGTCCTTCTGGAGTTCTTCTTTAATGAAATTCTACCTCCAAATTGAAAAATGTTGATGCCGATTGTGTCAGCAAAATGTTCACTGACGATGTGTTGTATTAGTTTTCCAAATATCTGCTCAGAACATCTCAAAGTTTTGATGACTGAGTGCCAATTTGAGGGCTGCACCAGACAAAAAAATCCTTGAACTTGTCGTAGGAGCTGTGGCCTGTCTTATAATGGCATTTAAGATTGAATTCCTTTAGCATGCTATTGACCTGTTTGCAGGTAAAGCAGATGACTTTATGCGTCCCCCAAAGTCCAGTGAAGTAAGAGTTGATCCATTCTTTTCTGAAGCCTCCCCACCAGCCATGCAACAATTTGTCCATTGTGGATTTTCCACAATAAATTGCGAAGACGCCGCTGAAATGCAGCAGTGGAAATTGATGACAGAGGGAATCCCTGCGACACTCATGTGGTGCCACTAGAAGCCACGCTAACATGTAGCTTGCTGCCAGGCGTCATTACTAACTTGACAGATGCTGGTTAATAGAGCCTGTTGATACTTTTCCCGTTTGCTTTGATGACAGCATTTAGTCTAGCTGGCATGGACCTGATGACTCATTTTATCCCAGCATGAAATTTTGGAGAGAAGTTTGTGACAGTCAAGAACCAGCTACTTGTGAATAGATTCTGGATTGAATTGCCCACCAAGGAACTGGAATCGAACTGTGAGATTGCCAAAGATTCACACTCCTACTTTTTGTGGTTATGTTAAGGCACTCTGAGCTCTTGTTTACATCATGATCTTGGTGTAATCTCATCCCAGGGCCGGCTTGAGGCATAAGCGAACTAAGTGGCTGCTTGGGGACCCCAATCAGGAAAAAAAAAAAAAATTTAAATAAATGTGTGATTTTAGTACCCTTTAAGGTTAAAATGTGACTGGTTTGGTGTAAATAACAACTATATTAATACAGGGGTCTACCAAGCCCAGGGGGCCAGAGGTCTAGAGGGCCAGGAGCCCCAAAACATTTGTGGCATGTGAGCAAGGATAAATTACTGAATGAGCCTACTGGGCCCAAGAGGTCAAGGGGCCCTGAAGCACAAGTCATTGCATGAAGTCACTACCTCAATAAGTCAACAAGTATATGACCTACGTGCAGTCCAAAAACTGGACCAAAACTGATTTGCAAAAGAAATTATAAGTATATAAGCGCAAGTTTTCTGTTTAAGTAGTAGTTGTATGAATGCTCTTGCTCTAGTTCTCCCCTGACAGCCTAACCAGCCCAATCAGGGCTCTGAACTCCAGGGAGGGCTGCGGCTGACCAAAGAGAGTAAAGAGACCACAGTGAGGTCACATCCACAAAACTTCCCTCTGTAATCAAGTTTGTGAAGTTAGTCAGGCGTGTCTGTTATATTAGAGCATATAACTATCAGGGTGAGGTTTTTAAACTAACATACATCACACTCTGTAGTACAGGACTCATATCAAGTGATTCCCTGGAGATTTAAAGACTATTAAAACACAAGTTCATGCATTAGATTCAACCCTGCAGGTCGTATTTCGGCTGATGCGTTACCAACCACTTGACCACCAGTAAGGAGGCAAGGAGCAGCAGTCGCTTTCGGGCCTGGCACAAACTGGAATATTTCTGGTGCTAAAAATAGTCTGATTTCCCCACTTTTTAAAGAGTCGGGGCTGCTCCAGGGAGGTGCTTTCCTATCTCTGAGTACACTGAATAAATGATGATCTGTGCAGTATACTGGCTTTGCTCAGAGTTGGAAGGAAGCTGAAATTCAAGCAGCCGAAATGTGAACATCAGAATCTACAGTTATTGCATAGAACCAAATTTTATTACTTTCCGTTTTTTACTCTGGTTTATGCGTCAGTATTGTGGATTTAGCGTGACGAAGGAACAAACAAATCCCCGTGCACACACAGGGATATATAGCAAAAATCATACCCGTTGCTAAAGCTGCATTTTCACTTTGCTGTGCGTGCCCTCAGGAAAAGAAAATATACAGCATATCAGCGCCTACTTCTCTTTAGCTGTGAGTGTGTTCATGTGCAGCAGCTTGTAACTCCTCTGCTGAAGGATTCCCTCTCCAGAGTGACACGGCACCGCACATTCGCTCAAAAATCAATTCTACAAAGTAAAGCAACCCACGGCAAAGTTCTTTAACTACAGAGTATTATCTGGCACCGTAAGAACAAAATATGCACTGAAACAGAAAAGTGGGATAACACAAGTTCAAATCCTGACTGCGTCCACATGTTTTATTTGGTTTGGTCATCTGAAGCAGCTCCGTCCGTGAGTAACAGTGCACATCGGCAGTTCTGAACAAGGATTGGGGCTAAATGCTAACGTCAAACATGCCTACATGCTCACAAAGACAACGCTCTCATGCAAATGATTTCATTTAGTCATAAAGATATAATGTATTGGATATATTGAAATGTTCACTGGAGTTAGATGATTACCTAAGTCATCAGGATTTATCCTAAAGACACAATTTAATAGCAATCTATCCAATAGTTGGTGAGATTTTGCAGTGTGGCAGGTGAACCCAGGTGCAGACGCAGACAGGGTGTCAACAGATAGACGTTCAAAAGATGTAGCTTTATTTGCAAGGTAAACAGGTGGGGGTTTGGGGTAAAGCTAGGCTGGTCCAGAGCAGACAGTACAGAGTCCAGGTCGACCAGGCCCAGATATATTCAGGTTCAAGGTAACAAAGTAACATGGCTACCATCTGGCAGCGTGAATGTCGCAGGGCTCAGCGTAAGAAGGCAGGCTCGATTGCAGGATTAGGTACAGCTGTTCTGCTCTGCTCCGTCTCCAGCACACCTGTCTCCCTCAGGCAATCACACACACCAGGAGACGAGAGGGAGAGAGACACACTGGGGATGTGGAAACAATTAAACTCTGACTTAATTTGACTACATTTAACGATCCCAGGTCGCATCCTGCTCAGAAACAACTGGGATGAAGCCTGAAATGGGCACTCTGGCCAATAATAAATAAAGACATATTTAATGGCTGTCTCCACAGCAATGTATCAACACTGGATAAAGATCTGCCTGCATCATTTAACATTCAGGTATAGGGGGAACAAAAGCTCTGGCTTGTTTGCATGTCTTTAAACCAGTCACTAACGTCTTGGCGATTTGGCGTTCAACCCAGGACGCAGCGACGGTGACTCTGCACAATAGTGTCGGGGGAAACTTGGTTGTATGTGAGGACATGAGCCTATTGAAATGGTTAAATCCCTGCAAAAGAAAAGGTGTCAGCTGCTAGATTGTTTACGTTTGTGAGAGTAACTTGCTAGTTTCAGCGTGTAGGGTGCTAGCTTGGAGGTTGTTATGGTTTCATGTAGAGATGGGATTTTGAAAACAGCATATGCAGACAGCAGTAGAAAAGGGGGAATAGGCCCCCAATGATTTACTTAATTCCAACAGTCTACATCCAGCAGGTTAGATTATTTAGTGCCAATCAAGATCTACAATCCAAATTACCTACATTAACCTATATTGTGTTGAGCAGCAGTGAGGACTACCTGTAAGCATGTTGTAAAAAGAAGGTACTGTTGTACTAGTAGAAAGTATCTAACAGTATCTCCAAATCAGTTTGGAGGCATGTTTCATAAGATGTTTTGTGTTCGGGCAGCTCAAATCCAACAATAACTGTTCATCGTCCTCGGTCCAGATTTTCTTGTCCTCCACAAATTCTTACTTTTAGTTAATAAATACAATTAATTCAATACCAGTGTGGGCTTTTGTTTTTGTGACTCATCGCATTTGGATAAAAGACACTAGAGGAACAGAAGGTAGAGCCTCTATTGTTGAACAGAAGAAAGAAAAAAAAGCCTCATCAGCAGAAAAGTTTTGAACTGAGGGGTGAGTGTTATCTCCAAGCACAACACGGTCTATTTCGAAGGAGTCGTGGAGCAGCTTACTTGATAAATGCACTGTTCATTATCTCTGCACCATCTGGTCTTCCCAGGCCGAAACTTGGCAGCTAATTGCACTTTTATTAGAGTCCAGCTCGAAACAAAATGAGATTTTATTGAATGAACCGGCAAAAGAGTTTGTACCTGTCCACACCACTCAATTAAGAGTTTCACTTGGTTTAACCGCCCACTTCTCTTACGGAAAAGACTCACGTTTTGATGGTTTAAACTTGATTTAGCAGAAGTGTGGGGTACAACGTATCCAAACATTGTCAGGAACTAATGCAATTAACAGTTGTGTTTACATAGAATCAGTTCAGTGCTGATTGATAACCGCAACCAGAGCTTGTGGCTGCTACAACTGTTCATAAATATTCATCATGGGTGAATAAAAGATTCCGACCAGATTAATGTCAAAATGTCAACACCCATGGCTTTTTATTTGACACATATTGCACATTAGACAGAGATGAATGCAGACACGTCGGAGCAAGAGGATAAAGTGACATCTGGGAAACAGAGCGGGGATGGAAATGAAAACAAGGATAGACATTCCAATTGGAAAAAAGTAAATTGAGACAGAGTTGGAGGGGGGTTGGTGGTGTAGGGTGCAGTGGGCCTGCAGCGATGTCAGTGAATTGGACAAGATCGAGTTTCTCAGCAGAACCATCTTATCAGAGATGCTGTTTCATCTAGACTGACAGGCGCACGTACACACATAGTGTATATGCTGCAGTGGTGGGAGAATACAGTTCAAAATGGCAGTATAACTGTACAGTATAAAAAAACATGCATTCAAAAGTTTACTTCAGTGACATTACAAGACAGCAAAATGTACCTATTGTCCCGAAATGTTGTTCCTTTCACTCTGTAATTATACTATTCATAATAGCTAATTAAGAAGGGCCAAAGAGCCAAAGAAATGACAAGAGAGACAATAAAGACAGCGCAGAGGAAGAAAACACAGCCTCATCGAGACAAAAACAACTACAAAGAGACTAATATGGCGTCTAAGCCAAAAAAAAAAATAGCCAAAAACAACCTGCAACTCCCTCCCAGTTAGTTAGAACTGAAGAAGCCTCTTGGATGAGAGGTGAAACATCTTAAACAAGTCCAGTTGCCTACGATACAGCACTTAGAACCACGCATGAACAGAAAAATGATTACAAATTGACAAAAATGGCTACAAAGTTAGATAAATCCAACTACAAAGACAAATGCGTCCACAAAAAGACCAAAACGGACTTTAAAGAGACAAAAAATGACCTCAGATGGATGAAAATTCTCAGGAAAGATACAAAAATGACTACAAAGAGACAGGAAACCGCTGCAAATGGCACAGCTGCATAGGTTTAAAAAGACATAATGACAAATGATAAATGTAGTTATGTTCCAACACTTTTTGTGCTCGGGTTAGAACATGAACCGGTGACACCGTGATTTAATCCAATGGACAAAGTTAAACCAATCTAGAACATAAGGTCAGCCTCAACAAACGTAATGCAATCTCAATTCTCAAAGGCTTCCCAAAGTCGGTATCACCTGCAGAGGTTTTGTGTTTGAATGCATTACCGTAGACTACAATGCTATTGAGAGGAATGCGTGAACACATCTGTGTGTTCTGTATATTCTCAGTGTGGGTGCACATGCAAAAAAAAAAAAAAAAAAAAGGAAGCGAGAGAAGGAACAGCTTGTTTTTTCTTTCAAATGAAGTATTTCGTTTAGATAATTGAACTCAGGGTCGTTAAATGTCCTGAAGCGATTTCTTTCATGAGAGGTTTGGAGATTACATGATTAAAAATCAAAAATCGACAAAAAAATATATAAATAAAAAAGTGATATGAGAGAAACAGGAACATGAGAATAAAATGTCAGGCTACTTTATGTGTGCGAGCGATGTTCCATCGTTAAATAATTCACTGTTGCAAAGGTATACTCTTGTGTACGTCAATGTCAGCAAATACAGAAATAAAGAAGCCCTTTATTCACAATCCTAAATATTATATGCATACGGAGCTGGCTGGTGAATCCTGCTGTAATGAGATGCTGCTGTATGCTGCCTCTTTCAGCGGCCTACCCTTATCTCTTTTATCCTTTTAAGAACACATCTAAGCCTCCTGAGTCCGAGCGCAGAGAACCGCGTCGCCGTGATCACAACAAGCCTTTAAACTCAACACAAAAGACCGCATGCTGCATCAGGAATGCTCTTACTGTAGATGTAACACCCCGGCCCTTGTAGTTAGCAAGTATGAAAGACAGAACATACTCTTCATAATTAATCATAGAGGTGTTTTCATCTTCCGTGTCCATGGCAACAGTCATGAGACATCAAAAGGATGGCGAGCGCGTGCGCACGGGGGGGGGAACTGAGGGCAGCCCGGTCATCCATCTGCTCGCCACAATGCTACAGCCTGGGATCACAGCAGTAATAGCTGCTCTTCAGTTGACCGTTTAGCCCCTCTGATAGGCCACTAAGGCCTTGAGGCTTCCGGTTGGTGAGATCATACCTGTCATTTTTAATGAGCGGCCACACTCCGCCAATTAGTGTATATGACAGTACAGTACAGAGCGTCAGAGGCAGGGGGTCTGGGGATAGAAAGAAAAAATACAGAGGAGGATCTAAAATAAGACCAGTGTTGACTTCCCTTTTTTTCTTTTTTTAAATCAGTGCAGTAATGATTGCTTTTGAGAATACTTGCACACATCTCTTTAACCAAACAACATGTGATACATCTTTTTTAACAGCCAGTCAGACAGAATGAACGAGTAGGCGCATTGCAGCAGTTTTACGTCAGCCAGTGTTTGAGGCACAGCGACCGCTTGACAGCTTTCGAATCTGATTTGTGCACAGCTTCAAATTGGGCTGAAGAGAAGAGACAAAACAGTGAGAATGTGATTGCCTCCTACTGTTAGGTTTACTTTTCAATTTAAAGGTCCCTCGCACATATCAAATTGAGGTTGGGCGAAGCTTTTTTTTTGCTGAAATTAGAATGACAGAAGAGCAATGTTTTCTATCCTCCGTGGCAGGCAGATCAAAATTCACCCAGTGAAATGTACTCACATGGTGCAGCCGAGACCAGGAAATGGCAGGAAATAACACAAGTAGGGTTGTAAACTAGCGCCAAGGTTACCAGGCAAACCAAAACAGTCTACAAAGTTGTAGTTGCAAGCGGCCAAGAGGAATTTCCTCCGTAAGGTCCAACTGGGAGGAGACCCAGAACTCACTGGAGGGATTATGTATGCCTCAGAATCCTGCAGGAGGAGCTTGAAGGGTTCATTGGGAGAGGGAGGTCTGAATACCCTGTTTAGCTGGCTGCCACCCGAAGCAACCGCAGATAAGTGGAAGAAAATGGACAAATGGATGGAAAGTTGTAGTCTGCTGCATCGTGTATTATTCTGCCATACAGTTATAAAACAAGGATATGAAAGGATCAATATCCACTGAACGAGAGATCAATCCCTCTCTCAAACTGGCCCGACAACAGAGAGCTTCACAGGTCAAAGGCTGGTCACTTTCAGACCAGAGGCAAATCTGTCTCGCTCTGCTCCACACTGAAGTGAATGAAAAGCGAATTTCAGTCTGACTGCACTGTTAGAGGTACCAAAAAGCAAACAGTTTAGCGAGGGACATGTAAATCAACCACACGCCCACACAGTCCTGAAGAGGTCCACACTAAAAAATCACCCGTGTGGGTGTATTTGTATGCACCAAGCATCATATCTGCCTTATTCCAGTGGACTGGATGTGAAATTTAGTGGTTCGTGTCAGTTTAACAGTCAGCCCGACGAATTCTTCTGTGGCTGTGAAAAAGCTTTGTAAAGTCTGAGACATCACTGGGGTCTCTTGTGTGGTTTGGGATCTGTGTTTTTTTTCACACACGGTGAGTGTGTTTAGCTTTTCTTTTGAACAGAAGACACTATTGAATTGCATTGCAGGAAGTGTAGGATCCAGCGTTTTTGGAGCTCGGCCCCAGCGGCTGTGCTGCATCAATTTCAGTTTCTCTTTTTTTTCTTTATTATAAATTGTTCTCTTGCGAGTTTCCCACCCACAAAGACTCTTCTGTCCCTCAAGGTGATATTCTTCATGCTTTGTGGAAGGCAAAATTATTGTTTTATATTATAAGTATAATCCCATAATTGATGATTTAGTCAGATAAAGTGATGATCATGTATTGATTGTTGCAATATTATAATAAGGTAAATGTACATGGCTGTCCAATTGTAAAACATGTGTATTGATTAATGATTACAGTGTAAAAATGGATCTACTAAGAACAATAGAAACTATGACCAGCATTTAAAAGTACCTTTAGATATTTGATGCTTTTATTTTCCAAAGGGAGGACAGAAAATAAGGAGAGTGATGAAACAAAGGTTTTCTTGTGCACATAATAACTTCTGCACACATGAAAGAAATATATCACCTTATGGGACACGAGGGGCTCCTCAATGAAACGCAATACTATATTGTTGAGGTAACCCTTGTTACGGCTTATGAAAAATATCCCTGGCAAAAAAACAAACAAACAAAGACAAGCAGTTCTACAGATTTATACTTGCTGTTGCAACGAGGGGTTTGTGAGTAAGTAGCGAGTCAAAAGGTTTCCGTGTGAGAAGAGAACGTGTGAGTGATGATCTTAAGAGTTTTGTTTCTCGTCCCTGTGGATTTATCAGCTCTCTGATAGAACACACTGTTTTTATATTAAAGCGTTTAATTCATGTAGGATTTCCAAAGACTTTGCGCTTTACCGCTCCGCTTCAGAAAGTATTGACTCTGGGAGATTTGTGTCATTTTGATATAACACGCTCCATCAGCTTTATTTACTTTCATCTGTAGCCCGAAGGTCCAACCTGACTCAAGGTAATAGGCCAGCATCCCATCGGCAGTTTAGTTTATCTTTACTCTGTCACTTCGTTCTCTCTATCCCTCCCAAAAAAGTTTTCCACCAGCAGCCTTACAGCCTGTCGACGAGTGCATTTGTTGATGCCACAGTTTTCACCTGACAGGCGATATAGTCATCCCATTAATGTTTTATTGTTGTAACCGCGGCCACGCTGAATCAAACATAATGACTTTCCATAAATCTGTGTGCCTGGAGCCATTCAGCAGCCTGATACAGCAGAGACATTTGGCTAAATCACATAATCATGGTATTTATTCTTGTCTGTTTTAACAACTCAGTAAAAAATAAATGGAGGCAAGTAAAAGAAATGTGAGAATAGAGAAGCTGTTATGATTTGAACTTGATCTGAACCCAAAAGCACGACTCAAAACCACAGGTAACAGTGAATAACAAGTCTTTAATGTTCAAAATGTGAAAAGGAGTGCGAGAGGGGAAGGGTGGGGCGAGGTCCCCGGGTCCCGTCGTGGCTCGTGATGTCACCAGGAAGGGCGAAGGTGAAGGTGTTGTGATGTGGCGTCTGCTGCGGGGTAATGGCGGTGCTGCGGCGCGGCGCAGTGAGGTCCGTCTTCTCGAGCGTACTCACTCAGCAGGGAAACACAGGAGAGCAGGCGGCTAGCAGGCAGATCCACAGGCAGGCAGGGAAGTAGCAAGCACGAAGCTACAAGGTTAGCATGGCAATCTGAGGCGAAGCGGAAGAAACACAGAGGTGTGAACCACACAAGCCACACAGGGGGAATAATACAGACAGGGGAAACAACACATACATAAGGGAGAAGGCAGGGCTGTCATGATGGAATCATGACAGAAACTTTCTGCTGAATAACAAAGTATGAGCTTGAACTTTGTTAAACTTGGCCTCTTTTTTTTTTAAAATAAGAAATATAAATGTATCAGAGAACCGCTTTGGTTGACAAATGTGAATATTTTGCAGCTTATTGGTGCATGGCACTATCTAAAGTTGCTTTTACTTCTGAAGAAAAATAGCACCTTTTTTCAAAATGCAGCAGTCAACATTGCGAGCGTATCGTCTGATGTTTGTGAGCCAAATCCCATTCAACTTTTTCAAAACTTGAGGCACAATAAACCTTCACACTTTCTCAGCTTGATGGACTCTCTGCTCTGCTTTTGTTGGTCTTCACTGTGTGGGTATTTAAACCACTGTAAGCACTATAGTCAACATAAACAGCTTACTCCTTCCCATTGTGGATTTCTGTATGTGTGTTACTCTACAGATAAGTAGTCTTGGACCTTGCGGCGGGGAATGAAGGCATGCAAGATTAGAGACACGAATGGAGTGGAGGCATTAAGTAAGCACATCTGTGTTTGTGTCTGAAGGGATGTGTACCTGCACCATGTGTTCGTGCAGGCACAGATTAGGACTGGTTTTTACTCTGGGGAAATTAAGAGTGGCCGCCCGCCGTCCCCAGTGTTGGATTAAGAAAACACAATCACGTTTGCGGAGGTGTGTATGTATAATTTGAGCTCCGGCGTGTGTCATGCTCTGGTATGTGTATATTAGACATCATTTCCTCCGTTAGTCGTGTGCGCTGTCATCCGTGCACCATTAACACCATGCTGGGGCCTTTCTCTTTCTCTCTGTTTTGGCTGTTGAAGCACACTGGAGGAGATTTCGCTGTAGATGAGATGCAATGCAGCCGTATTAGCTGTAATCTCAGCTAATGACCAGCACTCTATGCAGGCTTAATGTTACCAGTGAAACAGAGCTGACCGACAACAAGCCAAAAGAAGATAAGAAAAGATTGCTGATGTTTGGGCCCCACTTGCCAACCCATGGAACACAAATATACAACAAATATACTTACATTACATACACACCTAGATACATTCCCAACCAGGGTGCCACAGGAAATGGTGCTGGTCCACGCGTCCTGGAAGATTTAAATGTATTGGTCAAATGGCAGGGAATGCCAGTCAAAAATGATTGATTTTTATTGAGCTTAAAAACAATTCATGGAGACCGATCATGCATTGCATCACAGACCTGAGGCGTCAGCGTGTGACGGCCTGGGGTTGAAATCAGACTCATCAATCAACTGTAGTTGAAAGAGTAGAACGATAGATTGTTCTGGGTCTCTCTTCTTGAGTCCCATTCCAAAACTTGCTTTGTTATGCTTCACATGGACTTTTGTATGTAATCTCACTGCACAAAAAACTTACTTTGTGTTTGCTGTGAGCACAATGGAATTATTTTCATCGGATATTATGACCAGAGAGACTTCAATAGATTTTCCTGGTAAAAAAACAACTAATTACCAGATAATGGGAATGTGGTTGTAACTTTCCCCTGCAGCCAGTGAAATCAATGCCTCTACTTTGATTACAAACTCTTTAGTTAGATAATTATTTTTAATTTGACCCTTATTTACTTTTCAATACATGTATATATTGATATTATTACCCTTTTGTCCTCCCTCGTACCCTCACATCCATGCAGAGAGACAAGCATGCCAAATTCAAGTTATTAATTTATTTTACATATTGGGATAAAGTCTGTCCCATCTGTTCATTTTTCTCTGTGTCTATCATTGGTGTGTTCGTAAAGCCACGAATATTTTTTGTTTTGTTTTTGAACCAATAAAATATATATGTATATATATATATATTTTAAAAAGAGAAGAGAAGCGCACCTAAGAAAGAAAACAGCAGTGCCAGTCATGCCTCGCTGAAGTCAGACTGCAGGGCCTCAAGGTAGAGAACGCAGAGTGATGGTTAATGAAGTGCACACACACACACACACACACACACACACACACACACACACACCCACACACACACACACACACACACACACAATCCTCTAAGGCAGATCCATCCGAAGCAGGTTGGGAACCCCAGGATTCGTTAATGGGACAATCCTGATGGATCGCTTTGTCTGACAGCCTGCGGTGCTTTCCTGAACGAGAGGCCAACATCCGCAGGGGGCGAATGAGTTATAAATCACCTGTGTGACCCCCTGCCCTCTTTCAACCTCTTTCCCAAGGTGCCGTAGTACAGAGGAGAGGGCTCAGAGGTTATTTACTGAGTGGGAATCAGCATATGAATTCATCATTTCCAACTATTTTATTTATTTTTTGGGTCCCTAACTTAGTTTCGGAGCCGTGTTACAGTTAATTAACACTTGAGGGCTGAGTAATACATCATAGTGCTCTGTCAGACAAAACAAATATGCATGTCCTCTTGTGAATAGGAACTGCTTATATTCTTCAGTCTCATAAATAGTACCTCCTTCCTAGTTCACAATTGTCCGCAAATAAATGATTTTCAAAGGCCAGTCCAAGTCTCCATCTTAATTAAACTGATTCATGGTGAATGAATAATTCTGTCTGTACAGCCTGTAGGACCCGAAGGGAACTCTGAATATATTTCCTTGTTAAGTTAAGCTTTAATTATAAGTTTAGGGTGGGGAAGTTGGTTGTTCATGCTTGTTTAATGATTAAACATTTGTCAGCAGTCTGAAGTGTGTTGAATGAACCTTGGTATGGCATCATGTCCAGTGGAAATTTAAGGCAACAAAGTCAAATGTAAATTATTTCACTTCGTAGTTTTTGTATCAGATAATCTGTCAATTAAATTTGTAGACTGTGATTTTGTTGCTCTGTTCTGTACATGCAACATCTATTGAATATTTGTCTGGAATCCCTCCTCTGTGGCTCTTCCTGTGAAAGGTTTTTTTTACCAATATGGCAAGTTTGTCCTCATATTAATCCCGGGTCTAAGGGTGTCACTCACTGTACAGCTTGTAAAGCCTACTGAAGCAATGCGATTGTGATTTTGGGTTATACAAATAAAATTAATTTGATCTGATTTAGTTTCGTTGTTCACGCTGCTGTCGGGATAGCGATACAGAAGCCTCCACTGCCATAGCACCAGACTAACGAGCAGCTTTTTTAAATTAATTAATTGCTTCTCCGCACTCCATTTTATGAAATAGACAACGAATGTCCTTGTTCTAGCACTTTGCTGTACCACATTAAGAACAAGCACCTAGCTGCCATCTCCGAGAATGTTTCACAGCCAAAGATCACATCATCGCTAGCCTGGGGGCGAAGTAAGACACAGACAGGTACAAGGCAATATGGGGTTTAATTAGTTGGTGACAATGACAAGTAAGTTATGCCATCGAGAGCCACGGTGACTAAACACATTGAAAAACACTTAAAGCAGAAGAAGGATGAGCTAGAACTCAACCTCAGAGCTAGCCAGCTAGCTCTGACCACTGACCATAGATTTGTATAGCTGAGCTAGATGCCAGAATCAAAAATGGCTAACCTACTCAAACCAATATGAATTGCTTACCTAGCGCATAGGCCTAGAAAGGTTTTATTGTCCTCCGCGTTTGCCTCCTTGTAATGTTTCCCATTAAATATGCACACTAGAGTTTCCCCTGCTGACCACGCTCGCTACATACACTTTACATTACGATGACTTTTCAGGTTTTTGAATTGCTTTTCTCAGCTCCAGGAAAGTTTTACAAATACAAAACCGCCATTGATCAGAAATGTAACCTTGTTCGCGGCTCCAAGTGTCCTGTCAACAGTTTTACAGACATCTCTATTACAGCAGCGGACTGTGGGGAAAATGCTACTAGGGCTGCAAACTTGCGACTGACTTGTGATGACTTGACTCAGAACAGTTACCATGACTACCATGAGCTGCCAAAGCTCTTTAAAAGAGGAGACTTTGGAACCACCTGTTTGATGGTTCAGGCTGTCATCTAATGTCTCTTCATCACCATATTGTCTACTGTTTTTACTGCTTTTTAGTTATAAGTTATGTGTTTTGTTTTATAAAGCACTATTTATAAATTACTGGGAACTGATATGTTGCAAATTAAGACGACTATCACTGTTGACGTAGTAGCCATAGTCAAAATACCATATAGACATATAGTTGATGAGATAAGCGGAGTGATAACGACTTGTGTCCCTATTTGACTGAACTGCTGACAAATTAAATCTCTGCTAATGAAGAGACAGTTGTTAAAGTTATTCTGATTCATACATGACAGGCCCATACTGTCTGCTTACTGGTGTGGAGAAAAACAGTGAAAGTATCATGCTGAGTGTCTGAGCAGCCTGACAAAGCCAATTAGTGAAGACATCACTGCTGAGATTTGTGGCGAAAACGATTTAGAACAGAGATGTGGTTATTTCTTCCCTTTCCTGCTGAAGCTACACGAAATGAGCCGCTTATAAAAACTGTAAATCTAGTTAAAGTGAAAATGAAAATGATAAAGAGGCCAACATGGGCTTTTTCTCAAGGTTATTCAAGGCATTTTCAAGCTTTCATTACCACATAGTTGTGCTTGCTTTTTCCACTTACCAGCTCAGATTGTAATTGTAAGTGTCTGACGACAATATGGAAAGGGCAATAAACCTTTCTGTTAAAGAGCAAGAGCTTTTCTGGCTCGTGTTTCTCTAACCAGGAACAGTGATTATAAATTAGACCTTTAAAGGCACCAGTCTTCATTAGTAAAAACTGTAAATGTATCTACGGAAGCCTAGAGTTTCTGGTCTACAGCTGCCTCGACTGGTTAATTGACCTCACCAATGAGGTAATCTTTTCACCCATGTCCATTTGTTTGTTTGTTAGTTTTTCAGTAGGATTACCAAAAAACATCACATTCTGTCTTTTTTTCAGACATTTCGATGGCCAATTGCAAGCAGACTGGATGGAAACGAGATGCTGGAGATCCAAGTATACAATTACAGCAAAGTCTTCTCCAACAGGTAAAGTATACCACCTCTGCCAGCTTGTCCCAAAACCGCATTTACCACAACAAACAGCATCAAAGAGCAAAGAGAGACTGTCACACAGCACGTGGTTCTCAGCTGATGGAGGATAAGCCTGCGCTCCCTGATAGCTTGTGCTAAATCGACCCAGTTGTGTGTGTAACAGGCTCCAAACCACAGAGCTGGAGGTAATGAAATGCCACTACATCCTCAGCAATGGGCAGATTTGTCACTTTACACTCTCCAAACAATCAGGACATGAAAAAAACACAGTGCTTTGACGGTCGCATCTTGATTGTGTCTTATGCTGTAATTATCAGATTATCAGTCTGCGTGTGTGTGTTATACGATACTGGCTTGTAAAGTTTGTTGATGAGAATATTTGTCATTCAGATATATTTTGCTGCCATTGGTTTGTATTTCTTTACTGACATATCCCGAGTGGAGGAGGGTGTATTTCAATTATGAGCCATTTACAGTTCTAACATTAACTGATCTTGAGCAATACGCTGATATTAAAACCTGCTCCAAGTACCCTGCACAGCACTCTAATTACTGTAAGAGCTCATTTGTGCAGATGCAACAGTGGAAGCTGGCTAATTAGGTTATTTCCCCAAACCCCTCCACCTCATCTTCTTCTTCTTTTTCTTGCATTTCTTCATCAAGTTTTTGTTCTTGATGCGTCTAGATCTGTAAAAACCTTAGCAGCTTGAGCCAAGAAGTCTGTTCGTCTCCTGCGTCCGCAACAAATCCAATCTCAGCGTTACAGCTGCGTTCATCTGGACGACTGGTTGACGTGTCCAGACTGAGGACACATTATGTCGCCCACGCAGTCATCAAAACCTAGTTTACTCGTCTCTGTGGGCGGTGATGTATGTGTGCGTATCGCCGTCTTTAAATTTTATCTGTGTGACCTTATCTTGTCTGCCATGTATGGATGTGGTTTAGATACGGCTCAGAGATAAAGGCTGGTGACAGGTGTGCGGACAGATGTTGAGTCAGTTCTACATCAAGGCGGCTCTTAACTGTCATCACGATCTTTCTGGTGCCGTCGTGTGGAAGAGGAAAACAGAATCAGTGCGAGAATTTCACAACCACACATGACAACTCGCAGAGGTTCAGAAAGTTTGCAACAGAACCGGCTTGATAATCAGACTGGTGATATCTCCGTCTTTTTTTTAGCCCAACAGCAGGACGACTTATTACTTATCCTGTGAAATATCTCAGTATCTGATAAATGGGTTGGCAAGACATTTTGTACGGACATGGATGGTGCGCAGGGGATGAACGCGGCTAAACTTGTTGATCCCCTGTCATTTTCCTTTACTTCAGTTTTGGCTGAAATAGCACTTTCACGACTGAATGGATTGTGAATTGGATTAAATGTATTCGTCACTTTGGTTTATGACCAAATACCTGCAGGACAAATGGCATTCATATCAACCCCAGCTGTAATTTATGGCAACGTGCAAAATTTTTCTTTTACTATTTTCTTGTTCTGACACAATAAGGCACTGTCCCCAGTCTCAATTGCACCTTCAAAGCTCTGCCCGGCCGTGTTGGTTTTTCATTTTGTTAAAGCAAAACACTAGAGCTCTTTTAATAACCGAAGAACTGCAGCAGTCTGGAACCAGGCTACATTGTGACTCTTGACTCTCATCATTGTGTACAAGAAAACCCCAAACATTGAGTACTGAAGTGAGTTAATACATATCTGAAGTTCTTTGCAGCTTTGAGCACAGCAAAGGTGAATTTCAGTATCACATCAGGGAATTGGAGAGAAAACAAGCAAGAAAAAAAAAAAGAAAGACGATCGTAAACAGTGTCACTATTTTTAAACCAGACGCAGTTGCGACACTTTTTCATCCCCTCACTCCACTGCTTGAGAACACCACAGCCATTAATACATGCACGATATACACAAACAAGCACTCTTGCATAAGACACTTAACGCGCACACATTAAGAAACACACACTCATAAACACAGCCTGGCGCACATTTAGCGAGGTAAATAATTCAAGGTGAGTCATAGCTTGTGTTGTTCTCACACCTGCTCCATATGTCCACAGGCAGGGTAACTGATCTGCTTCATCACTGCTGGCTCCGGCGCACTGTAAGGCCAGTGTGTCACACCCCTGCGACCGCAAGTGCGATCGCATTACCACAACACAAAGAGAAAAGCAGTGATGCATGATGGTCTGTGTGCTGTAGTGGCATATAGACCGTGTTTTATTATCTGTTTTCCCCTGTGGCTGATATGCTTTTATATTCTGCACGCTGTGGAGAGCCTTGTGTGTGAGTTACTGAGCAGCACTGAAGCACAGAGGAGGTAATATGACTGTATGATCCAACCTGAGGTCAGTGACTCCCAGGGGGTCCACGGAGGAATACCCCGGAGTTAGAACTGGAGGCACTGATGTTATTTTTTTAGCAAGCTTAAGCTGCCTGAATCCTTCTGAAGTTCACATTTCCAGAAGCTGTCAACAAGGCTGTTATGACATGCCTCTGTCTTGTCTCACATGACCTCTGTGAGGCCACATAGATCCGTCCAGGGAGGGCTTCATGGGATCAAGCCCCACAGACATGTTGCTGAATCAAGGATCAATTTTGTTTTCGCGAATCAATTTTGGAATGAAAGTTAAAGCTCCGGGTAGTTCCCAGGCTCATTCGTCTCTGGTCCTCAGCTTGGAGGCAGAGGCGCGCTACAGATGCGTTCAAAGCAGCCTTAGCACTGCATTGCACTCTTCACCAATCTGAATGGGACCAGTCCGTTGATGCAGTGGAGTTGCAGATGCAGAGGGCTGGCCAAAAAAAAATAATTAACATACCACCATGATGTCATTTGTGGTGGGAATCACAGCTCTGTGAAGTGAGCCAGATCTCATGGCTTTGTGCTTATCACAGAGCCATTCAAATGGACAGCTTATCGTTCTTTGTTTCTTGTTCTTTGTTCTTTTTTTGTTTTCTCGTGTGTGTGTGTCCACACGTACTGTAACCCTGCTCCTGCTTTCTTGATCTCTCTCTTTCTACGTTAAGTTTTCTCCTTGATAATGATCAATGATGGCACTGATGCATCAACAAAAAAAAAATGCTGCCCTTCACCTATTTATGTTTTTACTCATGTCTGAAATATCCTACTGATAAAGACATGGAAACTGTAGTGAGATGCGGGAATGATGTTGCTAGGGGATTATCCACAGATCGTGTTTGTCATGATCTGAGTTTTTGGTTTAGTTTCCTGAATTTCCTGGGAAAAAAAAATAGAAGAGGGCCTCGCTGCTCACTCAGGCTGTGTGGCTGCTCGAACGTGTTTGCACGGGCGCCAACATCACAAGCCGCAAAGTAGCAAGTTGCGTAAAGCTAGCCAAACAGAAAACTGAAAGAAACACGATAATAGGTGAATTTAGCTTAAAAACAATAACTGAATGTTCCGAGCAGCGTATGAATCCTGCTGCATTGTAAACATTACACAAGGGGACGCTGTATCCCTCTGCTTTGAGTTTACTACTTTGAATTGTTATTGTGCGAAATGTGCTGTGTAAATAAAGTTGCCTTGAGTGCAAATCACGCAACACGAAATATTCTCATTGTTCTTGTTAACAAAAGTAGATTTCTAGATTTATTTATAAGCCGTCAAACTTGCAGACCTGAGTGTTATGTCATTGTTTGAACATGGGCTTGTGTTCTGAACGCCTGCGGCAGTAAGAGGCCGCTGACTGAAGATCTGCAGTGTCACCAGCTGCCTGGTCATAAATGGACTAAACACTCAACAGGAAAATCTATTTAAGTAAGTAAAGGGATAAAACACTGGTGGCTATAATGTAGCCAGCAATGTAAATAGGCCTAACATGGCTTATGTGTCTCTAAATTCTATTTAAAAGCCTGAATGGCTGTGGACTTCAGCCTGAAAGCTTTTTGGTTAAGACCAAGTAAAGAACAGTGCAATAGGTCAGGCATAGTTAACTGAAAGAAAGAGCAAAGAGCTCATTCATTAACCATAAAATGTGATCTATTACACAATATTTCATGCTATTAAATGTGGTGTGTGTCCCAACTACAATCCTTCCCCCCTCAGGCAGCGGAAAAGTCAGACGTTCTCTGTTAATGATTCTTTTTAGATAAGCCTTCCTACAGTAATACATGGAGTAATTCTGCACTTTATTTATGTAGTGTTGTGTTGGCAGTATAGCACCAAAGAAACAGCCCCTGTTGTATTAAGACAATTAATTCATATGAGATAAATGAAGATGAGGTGACCACCCCAAGATTATTATTAAACAACGTATAAATGACTAAAGTCCAACTGTTCTTTGGTTTCATCTGAGTGTCACTGATCAATCGGACAGAACTGTACGTGTTTTAAAATTCTGCTGGTGCATGAGCTCTGCAAACTCCCTTGAAAAATATGTAAAGGTCCGCAGCACTTTTGAAGTGCTTTCTCTGTTCTGTGTTCAGAGTGAGTATTCGATATCAGCGCGTTTGGCTTTTTGACTTTTTCACTGTTTTATCTTAGAAACTGGCTCAGAGTTTTACTGCAGACAGTTTCCTCTGAGGAAAGATAAGACTGCCGTCCCCCTCTTGATTTCTGCAATAAATCAAATTAACCCATTACCGATTTATTGTGTTTCATTCGCGAGTGTCTGTTTCTCTTTACGGTTTTCATTGGAAGCCCGTCAGCAGTGTTTTTCTGGCTCCAGAAGAAGGCTTTATAATCCTGTCATTCTGTACACAGACTCAGCAATTTGTTGCTTAGTCTGAAAATGTAAGCTTAAACATAAACCTGTTCCTCTGTTCAATTTTATCTTGGCTCTCTCTCTTGCCTGAAGCGCTGGAATGAACACTGCAGACTTGTACTTTTTATTATTTATGTAATATTTTATTTCAGCAGATGCACAAACACATTTTAGTTTATTTAGATAATTGACTATTGGATGGTTTGCCATGAAATGTGGTACAGACATTCACATCCTACACAGGATGAATCTGAGCTTCGGACAAATCTCCAGCACTTTGTTTTATCAATCAAATGACATTAGGTGTACTGTGTCTTTATTGTTATTATAGCGAATGTAGGCATGCTAACATACAGAACTATAGATGATGAATGTGGTAAACATTAAACCTGCTGAGTGTGAGTATTTTTTAGCTCAGATCACTCTGCCTACGGTCGTGCTTGCAGCCTCACAGAGCTGCAACTACGACCGTAGACTTTTACTTTTGTCATTACATCGACAGCTGTATTGAGGATGAAAGGTTTTCCTATTGTGTGTCGATAAACAAACAAGAATGGCACTCACTAGAGCGCACACCTCCATCATGGCTCAACAATCCCCTTTAACTCAGCCTGTTTTAAAGCCGGACTATGCAGCAGCAGTTTCCAGACCAGATTCCTTCGCCGTTTTCTAGCTTTGACCCAGATTTGTGCATACGTTTTTCGCTACAGGGCTCCCCCTACAGCTTCGGCGCAGATACACTGTCGAAAAGACTTGTTGACTCCCCCGCCCACCTAGCTGCTACTACGTTACCATGTGCATCTGTTTTCTAAGAAGCCAGCCGGCTAAACAGCGAGTCATGTCTGGCACTGCATTAGTGCACTTCGTGCTCTATGTTTAGCCGGACATATCGCAAGATACAGGCGACAAATCATGCGACATTCAAAGACCGAACTAGGTATCTAAATACCAACAAGAACCTGGATTCAGAACGCAAACAAACGTGTTTGGTAGCAAGTGACTGCTACGCTAAACACCCGCTAACTATCGAGCGAGCCATCAAGAAACCAAGCTAAACACATATAGGGCTCACAATAAAACAGTCAAGCAATAACGTTGTTCAAATGACTATCAAGTCACGTTGCAAAGACAAAGTTCATCCACTTACAATTTCAACAGCAACACGGCCAAGTCGGCGTCTGTTTTGGACTCCTCAAAAGCTCGTCCTATGTTTACTCGTGTCTGGTCTCTTTTTTTGTCAAGCTCCTTTTTCTTCTTCTTCTGTTCCTCCGACTGTGGCTTCCTGGGTCTCTTTTTAGTCGACTGATCCATGATGAATACAACAATTGCCTTGCAACTGGCAGTTTATATCTACCCGGTTCCATGTTTGGGGGTGTGTTTGCCGTAAAGCAGTTTCGAAACTACAATCTGACTACATTTTCGAGCGGTGGCCGGATACTTCCGCCGGCTCACTTCCGGGTTGACTTCGGACCGGTGGCAGCAAGTTGCATGTTCCGTTTCTCCGCCCAGAAGCGCTAGGGGGAGTCGTAGCAATGACCAAACGACCCAGAAAGTGTCACAGAACATTCAGAATGACTTTCAGCCTGCATAGTTAGGGTAATTTTTGCTAATATTGTTGCATAGTGCCCCTTTAAGGATTGGCCGATGAACAATATCATCGTCAGTCGTCATGGCTGACAGTGATCGCCTAAAGACGTGATCATCGTAACCTCATGATTTAAAAGGTGCCCCATCAGAGCACAATAAAGTAGTGTGTCCCCTCAGAGTTGCCGTAGGGCAGGGATGTTGGTGATTGTGGCATGTTGGACAGAAAATGAAAAGAAGTTAGTTGGTGCGTCTCCATGTCCTGTTTATTTTTTTGCCTAGCTTGGCGAAACCAAGACACTGGTCAGTGTTTCCTCTCTGTGGACCACTGTTAGTGTTTCTCTCAATCTTGCCATTGTTATTGTGTTTACTTGCTGAGCTTCCTCAGAACACCTAGCTGGCTAATTTTTCTTTCAAGCTAGTGAGGCTGAGCGCAGCTATGTTATGGTGCGGATATGACGACTCCTTCAAAACCAGCATGTGGTTGCATGTCGGTGATGAAGGGGTCAGTTTTCTGGATGGAGAACAATCCTCCATGCAAATATTTGAAAACCTGTTTGATACTTTTTGTGTAATCCCACTGACAAACCAACGAACCACAGACACGGGTCAAAACATAACCTCCTTGATGGAGGCAATAAGGCCGGACGGAACTTTATTATTGCTTCTGTCGATCTGTTCATCGTCCCATTCATCCTCTTGTATACTCAGAGGAGTTTGTGTCGCTGCTTCAGCTTCAACATCACGGTCTTGTGCTTCAGGTGCTACTGTCGATGATGTACAGCTGTTTATCATCGCAGATCTAGTGAGCTGCAAATCGATGAGCAGGACGGCTTTATGACAATATTGGATTTTTTGATGACCAGTTTTGTGTGACGAATATGTGATCCGCAGTACGAAAAGATCAATGTAAATCAATGCAGTGATATTAAAAAACAGATTATTGTATCCACTGCACCCACTCCTTAAACACCGGGCACTCTTTCATGTAAACGCAGCAAACTGATGGATACTACACTGAACTAAATGTTGTGTTTCCTGCCGAGTGTCATAAAAAAATCCACCTGCCTCTCACTTTCCCACAGACCGGCATGTGAATAAACCAAGTGTGCATCATATCATGTTCACATGTAATCTTTTATGATAATTTTGCCCGTCATTTTGTCTGTCCTTGGCCGTAGTGAAGGCGGAACGATGAGGCACGATACTGCATCTAACCACACGTACAGATGTGATGGACACTGGTTGTACAAAACATGAGTCTTAATAGCTTCTTCTATTATTTGTGGTTAAAGGATTGTGTTTTGCCTGTGTGTGTGTGCGTGTGTGTGTGTGTGT
Organism: Diplodus puntazzo; assembly: GCA_963678695.2. Lineage (NCBI taxonomy): Eukaryota > Metazoa > Chordata > Actinopteri > Spariformes > Sparidae > Diplodus > Diplodus puntazzo. The sequence continues at coordinate 16,882,107 of OZ023172.1, forward strand.
GTGTGTGTGTGTGTGTGTGTGTGTGTGTGTGTGTGTGTGTGTGAGTGTGTGTGTGTGTGTGTGTGTGTGTGTGTAGGTGTGTGTGTGTGTGTGTGTGTGTGTGTGTGTGTGTGTGTGTGTGTGTGTGTCTGCATGCTCAAGTATTGATTGTGTCCATGCAGATCGATAGACATATATCCTTGAACACCAGTGAACACCAGTCTGCTGAATCCTCTCATGTTTAATATGATTGTAGGCCTGCTGATATCGACGCAGCGCTCGGCTTCTCCTCGGCTTCATCAAAGGCCAGATCACACACACCTGTCGGCCGCGACGTTTCCATTTCACACCGTCCTCTAGTTGAGTTACCGGCAGCTGTGCTGGATTAGCACAACCTTGAGAAAAAAAAAACCTGTTCGACTTGGGGTGGAAAAAAAAAAATTTTGCATTTCAAAGCTCCTGAAATTCACCTGAGCCAGAGGTTTCGCCATAGTCACGCGTCAATTTTGTAAAAAAGCAACTCGAAGGCTGACACAGAAAAAATAAAACAAATTGAAAGGGAAGGGAGCTCTAAATTATAAAGCAGATGAAAGTAAATTGTTTGCAGAACTTCAATCAATAATGAATGCCACCTTTTGAAGTGCTAAAAAGTGAGCCAGAACATGATAGGCCCTGCTCGGTTCAATTATTCAGCGCTTGTACACACGTTACAATGGCTGAAAGGAAATGACAGACCATTTGCTTTCCTAAGTAGGTCTGGAAATATTGATCTCTGCTGACCAGGGGAGTGAAGAGCTAATTGTACAGTAGGGGGGGGGGGGGGGTTAGTATCTTCAGTGTTATTGCTCAGAGGGAAAAAGTTCACTGCATAACACCGTTGATGTCCCTGCAGAGCTTCTTGAGTCACGTCAGGCCTGTAAAGTTGAGCATGGAGTAATTCAGTGGGGAGCCTGGCAGATATGCGCTTTTACAAAGAAAGCATCTGCTGGCGCCTGAGGGGAAGCACAAGCCTTTTTTTTTTTTTTATAACTTGGATTTAAGTGAAGTCAAGCTCTGGAAGTCTAAACTTACTTCGTTATTAAGTTTTGAAGCTCTGCCGGCGAGTGCAGCCTCACTTCCTACTGGAAGCTTTAATACATCCTCACCAACTCTAGTGGGCAAAAAAAAAAATAATGTGTTCGAGGACAGGAATGGAGATAAAAAAAAGAGAGAGAAAGACGAGAGAATTCATTTCCTGAAGAAAATGCGTGTGATTGCTGGCAAGTCGCAGCTGCTGCTTGAAGGACATATATTGACACTTGAACAACTGCTTTTATTAGAGAAAGTGCAGGTAGAATAGCTGTCAGCTTAGGAATATGGCACTGACGTGCCTACAGTACATTCTCTGGCACTGCAGAGACTCTAAATCAATAAGAAACAGGAAGAAGGAAAAAACAGCTGTTCAGGATTTATATTTGATTGATTGAACGCTGTGTGACATCAGCCGTCTTCAACCAATTCTCTCTCGTCTGGTCGTCAGTCTTTATTGTCTTGTTGGTAATCGTCGGCTGCTGGTACCAGTGGTTGTTTTATCCCTGTATGTGTGTGTGTGTGTGTGTGTGTGTGTGTGTGTGTGTGTGTGTGTGTGCCAAGTGGTAAGCTATTGATCGTTTTGTGGTGTAATCTCTCCCTGCAGACTCACATCCAGCCAAGTGATTGTGTGTCTCTTCATCCTGATGATGGTCTTGTTAAACCATTTTTATCCTGTATTTCATGTACGCAATGAATTTAATGACACGGCTGCATTTGCAGTCGACATGTTACCAGTGTGTGTGTGTGTGTGTGTGTGTGTGTGTGTGTGTGTGCGTGTTAGTGACCATTACAGTTGAAATGACATATGGCTGCAGCTCAGTGTGGGCTGTGCTGCAGGTTCATGGCGTGTCACTGATTACTCTGCAAACGACGCGCTGTTTTGGGGGAAACTCTTTAAATTATTCACCAGCTCTAATTGGCTCGCTGGATGGGGACTGTACTGGGTTTCTTCCCACTGCAATGTTCGATGAAGGATCCTTGAGCAGCTTGCAGAAACGGACCTTAGGTCTAATGAACTCGTATTTAACAGCAACACGAAGTCCTGGTCATGTTTTATTCAACCGTGACAAGTACCCACGATGCTTCTGTAAGGCGAGTGTCCATTGAAGTGTCCCGACCCTTTTCTGTGTAGCTTTTACCCTCTGGAGTATTCATGTGCTCCCAGTTTGGGAGGCAAATGAGCTCTAGTCAAATGCAGTTTTTGCAACAAGCGGCGTCTTTGTCAGTCATCTTTTCTAGACGCAGCTGAACTCGCATCCTCGCATCGTTAAAATTACAATAAACAATACGTTTTGAATGCTAGTCAAAGGTTTTACAGTCAGTAGAGAGCAGGTCAATCTGAGGTCATGGTAGCGAAACAATATTACCCTCTTCTTTAAGTGCCAAGTCGTCCTTCTGCAGTTATTCTGGTGAAAGTAGCGCAAACGTCCTCTGGACGGACAGCATTATTGTAAAGAAACAACATTACTTTCAAACTAGTCATATGTAATACACTACATTTTAGGAGTTACTTGCCCAACACAGTTCACGATTTGCTAAGCTCTCCTCATCAGCACGCTGAAGACAGACGCAGATTTGATGATGTGATGGTTTAAAACGACCGTTTATTGACAGTTTAGTGCTTTTTCCGATAAATGTTGGTTTAATCACCTTGAATGACAAGAAGCAACAGTGATTGTTTGATTCTCAGACACTTAATGTTTTATTGTAGCTTTCAAAAAAAAGGTACACATTGAAATACGGCTTGGATGTTGCGACGAACGTCGACGAACACTCTTTACAGGCCAGAATTTGGTAAATCCAGTAACTGTTATGACGTAAAAGCAGAATAACACTGCTAATATAATGACCCTTCGCATGAGGGGTTTGAGTCAGAGCACAGAGGCTCTGCAACCTTCAGCTACGCTTTTCGGTTCAAACAGAGAGACCTTTTTCCTGCAAATTCCAAGCAAGAGCAAACGAAACAGCAAATGAATATAAACCTTTTCATTCAGTGTATGTCCCACTGAATAGTCTCCATCCGCTGAGCTGCTTGTCCTTCAGGCATTGATAAGAGCTGAAGAGAAGTGGCTGAGAATTGCTGCCTCGTGCTGAAACGTGCTTTAAGAGATAAGCTCTCTGAATGTTTGCCTACCTGAGCTGCACAATGTAAGCTTTTTTCGAATAGCGTTCCCTCTGATGTGCTACGGGCGTGAACAGTTTTGCTAATTGTCTCACCAAAGTTTTCTGAATCTATTGTTAATAGTGCTTCTTGTGTGTAGTATATTGTTAGGCCCTGTGCAACTGAAGGCCGCACAGGGGAGGTGGATTATCACAGCCGGTCTGAGCTCTGAGTGCTTTGAACAAACAAACCAAACCAATAACCTGAAAGCATCCAAGGCTGCAGAGTGGATTCGCAGAAGGATCAGTAGTATTAGCAGCTGTCATGGTATTAACAACTTTTACAGTGTTGAGTGTGAATATACAGAGTGATTATGTGTTAATGCATATGTTTAAAGTCCCCTGTGGAGTTTTGTTTTAAGTAACTGAGATGAATTGTGTGTATCCTCGAGGTCTGCAGAATTAATTCTACTCATCATAAATGTTTGCAAAGCTGATTTTAAAATTGTGCGGTGTTAACTTCCGTGTTTTATCAGCTAGTAGTGGTCTTCTTGGCCACTCATTCGTGAAAACATTGCTCTGTTTCGCTAGTCTAAAAATGAGTCAAAAATATCTTTACCTTTTTAATATGTAATTAATTTATTTCGTGCTTTACCATTCATGTACACTGTTTATTGCTTACTGATTATACTGCAGAGTAAGAGGTACAATGTAGTGGAAAAAGTCACAAGGGACCAAAGATTTCTTGTGCATTTCGTAGGTTAAATGTTCAAGCATGTTATATTCTGATCTCACCACCAGCTACACAGTGTCCGCATAAATATATAACTGTTTTGAAAGTTTTAACCAAGAGAGGGCGTTTCAGCAGCGGTTTTATGCTTTTCGTACGTCTTAAACTATGCAGTGAAAGTTGTCTGTTTTAATGTAGAAAAAAAACACAATGAATATTGCATTGTAATAACCCAAAAACACAGCACCACATTTTTATCTTCATTGCCATTTAATATTATTCCCTGTACATGCATAGAATTCGTTTGATTTGCTGAAAATTCCGTTATCGCATGGAGATTAAAGAAGCGGCAACAGAATTTGATTACAACAGACAGTTACTGCTTTGTTTGCCCCGACTCAGCAAAAAACAAAACAAACTACTCAAGGACTAACGCTTTTTCATCTCTTGTCGATAGCAATTTCACGTACTGTACAAACAAAAAGGCTATGCAAGGTGAAAGGAAGAAGGACTAAGTGTTTGTGTCTATTTGAGCTGCTATCTGTGTCATTCAAATCACTTTGAGGAGTGACACACCGTAAAAGAGTGGCTGACGAAGGCAGTGTGGCACTTTGTCAAAGTCTGTCACAGCTCGTATCCATCACTACCTACCACACATCCGTCTGTTGACATGACTCTATTACCGGCTCGCACACTGTGAAGCAGAGCGCTGTAGAACAGATGCTTCTGGTGAATAAAAAAGTGATATTTATCAGCGTTTATGAGGGCAAATTGAAAAGTGGATGAACTGGTGACGTGACAATGAGCTTGTACATCTACACAGATGTGAACAGATAGGCAGCAAAGGAGAAACAAAGGAGAGAAGCACCATATAATCTCTGATGTAATCTCCTGTATTGATTTTATTGATTTCTGTTTAAGATGACCGGCTCTCTGTTGGTGTTTCCCCACAGGCTGGTGGGGACTTTCTGCATGGTACTTCAGAAGGTGGCAGTGGAGGGACACCTAGAGCTGACCGACACACTCATTGATGACAACAACACATCAATCAAGGTAAAGCTAAACCCTGCCCTCACCATTGAAAGGGGTTATGCTGTGAGAAATTTGAGCATTAACAACCAAGAAAAACCAAATGACCAGACGTTAGCTGAAGCTAGTCAGCTGAGAGTGTGTATTTGGAGTGTGTCTGTGTTATAGCTCTCCCCAGGAAACGTGTAATCATCTGTTAGAATTCAGTATTCGTGATGTCTGAGAGCAGCAGGGTCTTGCTGGTGTTTATAATATTCTCTTTCTGTCTGTCGTTGCCCTCGGCAAAATCAAAATTGAGATAATAAGCTAGCTGTGCTGACTGGATAATCATTTCACCAGAATAAGAACAAAAATCAAGCTTATTGCCTGGTAGGTTTTCTACATACAAGGGAATTGCCTTGGTGTTTTGGTGCATAACCCCCAAACGAACCAAGCAGGAAAATGTAATGTGAGATTTAAAAACTGGCCTAGAACTACATCTGAAACTTGGGTGGATATTTAAAAGTTTTGTCCGGATGGAATTTGGGGTATACAATGATACATAAATGAGTGCAGCAGCCATAAAAAAGAATAGAGTTTGGGGTTCAAATATTTAACTCACATAGCTAAAGTAATGAGCTGGGACAAGCCTGATACAGAGTTTATGTACTGTGAGGGTTTTTCTGACCTTGAAGCTGTAAACTTCAAATTTGAAAAGTTGACTTTACTTTTAAAAAGGCAGGAAACCGATTATCGCAGAAGTAAAGTAGATTAAACGTTTTAACAGCTTAAATCTATTAGTCTACTTTACTTGTTAAGGTAATCAGTGTCCTCAAGTTTTTAAAGTGAAGTCCCTTTGTCCCTTCTGCAGCGTACTTCGAGTGAAGACTGAAAGGGAAAACTCGATTCCAAACGGTTTGTTGTCGTTAAATGACATGACTCACCTTACAGCAGTAGAAGTGAAATTAATCCTCACAGGCGGCACGTTGCATTCACAAGCAAATAGAGGGACATTAAACGGAGAAATCAATCTTCCAATGCACCTGCAGCGGTGGCAGTAGGAGAAGTAACTGCTATCATATGTCGTATAAAGCCACCGGCGTTCAACAAGCGCCGCAACAATCTCTTAGCAACATTGGCACATTAAGACGCTCGCTGTTGTCATTAATTCCTGATATTCTCTATTGATTGGAAACGTCAGCTGAACCGAGAGCAGCTCAGTGTTTAGGATGATATTTCTGGTGAATGATGTAGGAGTGCATGTGTACGGCGGTAACCTGGGATGTGTGTGTGCGGGGGAACTTAACGGTTTGAGGTTTTAATGCACCCCGGGGTGCAGAATTGTGTTGGTGGAGCTGGGAGTGCTGATGTGATGTTTCTGGGATGATGACACACAGCATGAGGAGTGCTTGAGGGCTTACACACACACACCCGCACACACATACATGCACATACACTCATATGTGCAAGTTCTTGTGGTTTCTTGCAAACACATATCAAAGCACACACACACTCACACACACACACAGTTAAGAGAATGTCAGCGTTGTGCACTCCTGAAGGAAGAAACCGATGAAACTAAACCGAACATCACCTGAGAGCAACACTTTCAACATACAACCGCACTGGCGTGGTTGCCATAGCGACAAATCTAACTCCTCATGGAGTACTACAGTGATTGCCTTGCCAGGATGCGAGGAAGAGAGAGACGCATGAAGGAAGAAACGGGAACGAGAGCCCCGTTTTATATTTCCCCCTCATCTGTCTTTGTCAGTAGAATAAATTGGCCGCTCCGTAATAAAGATGAGGTCATTGTCAGGAGGATGATATTTGTCCAAACACAAGTCCCCAGAAGACACCAAAGACAAACTGCACGTCTCACTTGTTTCTGGCCTGGATTAAGCTAATATTTACTGTCAGCCTGAATTCCCCCAAGCATAAGCCAGGGAGAGGAAATGATTTATAGTCTTGTTAAAGTTGGTTGCCGATTGTTGGGAGCTTTTTTTCGAAACAAAATTAAATGGATTGCTGTGGATAAGTTCCGACTAAGCCTCAAGGTGTTGGCTGTCGTTTAATTTGACCAGTTATTTGTTCATAAACCAAAGCACTGGACAAATTAAAATGTCCCCCTGATGATGGTGCTGGATGGAAATTTAAGGGATCACATGGAATTAAGGGATCATCTTCTGGGAAATACAGATTTTAATGGCAATCTATCCGACAGTTGTTTTATTATGGACCAAAGTGGTAGACCACGAAGCCACAAAGATAAGACACTGAAGGTTGGACAGAGTGAGACCTCATTAAAAGGCTACATAGAAAGATTTAATGAAACTGAATTTTAAGACATAATTCCAGGGAAAATAGTTAATGTGATATGACAAGCCTGTGCTCCTCCTTTTAAGCTGTTTAAAATGATCTTGACAGCTGAAGGAGTATAAGCTATGGCGGTCATGAAAGCATTTTGTCATCCTGCCAAACAAACAAATTATATTAGTGTCAGGAACATTCATTCTTTTTTCATTTCTGGCATCCATACAAGTTTCTAGATTAGACGTGACATAAAGCCCGCGGATTTGATTTGGACAGAAGCAGCCGAGAGGTGAAATAATGAAATCTGCTCACCAGTTTTATAGTTTTTTTAAAAATAGAAATGATTGAGATGAAGTGGTCTGTCCTCCAAAATCTTTAAAGTTGAAACCGTTGCTCCTCTGTGGAGGTGAAGGTTTTTAATCATTTTCATCTGATCCCCTTCTGTTCTCAGACCAACGTTACCATAGAGATAAGATACCAGTCGATGGATGGCACAGTGGGAGTGTGGAGCGACGGGGAGTTCCTGGATGTTCCCGATGACCGGGATGGGATGTTCGCCTTCGAAACCGACAGCTTGCTGTCAGGACAGAGCCACGGTTCCGGGACGTCGCCTGGACGATCCTTACAAGGATCCATACCGACCTTCAGGAAGTGAGTCGATCATACAAACTCTCTCCATACTAACTCTTGTCACATTACGATATAGTCCACCAGGCTGTGAACTGCTGTCGATTTGCCTGTAAATGCTAATTTTCACCACATTGCACAACAGCAAAACCAGATGTGGTGTTTTAATTATGTGCTTTAGTTTATAAGAGATCATTAACAGTAACAGTATGACTGCAGCACACATGGATTAGAAAATTACTTGAATGTGTTGAGGTACAGAAATGGATGTGACACTCATACTTTGATGAGGCTTCATGCTGTCCGACTGTTACAACATCTGTCACTGATGCGGAGGCTGAGTATATTTTCTAAACACGTTTATATATGGCGCAGATATCGCCGTCGTTAATGTTTGTGTGAAAGTTTCAGTATAATCAGTGCAGCTAAACAGCTGGCGTTTGATCTTAAGCTGTTTAGATCAGATTTGCCACATCAGACGAGTGGGGAACCAGTTTCACACATCAAAATGTGTTTCTCAGGTGCTGCGGAGAACTGCTGCACAGTATGTGAAAAAGTGGCTACAAGTTTGAAAATGAATACAAATGTGGGGGCGTTGAGAAAGACGTGAGGTTGCCAGACCTCTGCAGTCTGCTCCTGTCTTCTGCATGAAGCTCAGGTCTACACTGGCTGCTTCTTGCATAACACACCTGATACTGCAACTTTCTTTTTAACTGTCTGTTGTGAGTCTGTCTGAGGGGCCTTGAGCTAGTGATTATCAAAATCCTAAAATAAATTCTATAACTGAATGGTATTATGATTGTCACGATAACAGAGTTTTAAACTTCGGTACAACAGTAGAATAGACAAATGATATTGAAGTGAAGTATACTGAACACAGTTTGGATTCTAAATCAAAAGTGAAAGGTTGTATTGGTGATTCCCCTCCATCTAGAATTTATATTTTTGTTGAATATTATTATAACTTCGATCTGTGAAAAGCCACCAGGATGAAGTCAAACTCTTACTGTAAATACCCCCTATTTTTTTAAAGAATCTGAAAATCTAAATGACACTTGTAACAATGGCATAGTGATCCCTCTATTGTACGCGGATGTCTTTGTCCGTGAATAATCCTCGTCTGTCAAAGAGCCAACATCATGTGTTGGGGGATTTCGAAATGGATTTAATCGGCACTGACCCTGTGAACCTTGCTTGTCATCATCGACAACTGTGTCAAGTTGCAGGATCTGTTTATACAGTGAGTGCATTTGGTTGTTCATAAAAATAGACAGCTAATCCCAGGCTGTACGTGGTTATATAGATTCAGAGTAAAAAACCCTCTGCCCCACGGGCTGCTCTCTTCCTCTTTGCACAGTTACGTGGTCCTCCTCTGTGGTTTGCTTGTCGTGTTTTTTGCTGAATAGTATGTGAAACAATCTGTGGGTGGTATCGATTTATACTGAGACTATCTCCACAGCCAGACCTCTGAGTCCATCATTATGCTGCATGTTGAATGGGCGGGTGAGAAAAATCGTGTATGTGTGGGAATGAATACCGTTGTATATGCATTTTTTTGTTTTTGTTTGTTGACACTGAATGCTCGTCTCAGGGCGCAGAATTAAAAATATTTCAGGGTCTGCTGTTCTGAGACTGCAGGCAATCCAAGAAAACAAGAGAAAGTTGTCTAATCTTAAGTTTTAAAGCATCCCACGGGTGTTATATAATAGACACAGTGTTTGGATTTGGTCGGGAAAGAAAAAAGAGTTGTGGAGAGGGACTGAAAAAGGGTTCAATAAAAGTGGGATGAAAAGAGTCACCAAACTCATGAAGCTAAAACTTAAATTCTGTATTCAGTGGATCTTCCTCTAGCACATCCATTTATTTATCCTCACCTTTCCTCAGGTGAAGCCTTCCGTCCTTGCTGTGAAGGTTGCACCTGTCATCCAGTCGCTGTTTTTGCAGAGAGCCGTCAGTCAGACCTTGTCAGGGTTGCCGTTGGGCTTTTGTCTGGCAAAAGAAGCGAACGAGGTTCTGCAGAAAATACCAATAACTTCCTCCCATGCCAACAAATCCACCTCTAATCCACCTGGTGTTGGCCAGACTGATGGGCTTGTGGGGAAAATTTTAATAGCCTTGCCACATCTCATTTAAACCCTTTATATCCTGTATTACCAGCTGTTCCCTTTATCTCTGGTTGAGAGCTTTTCACTATTAAACTTTTTAAAGATGTTTCATTGTGTCTTAAATTCTGACACTCTCTACTGTAGCTAGTCTTAATTGTCCTTATTGTGGTAATGGAGCGTAAATGTGCAGGAGATGATAACCTGGGATGAATCTCTTATTCCTCCAGGGAAGAGGAGGAAAAGGAGGAAGAGAATGTCATGAACAGTTTAGGCTCAAGGTATATTTCCTGCATCCTCTCCTGTCTACATGATTCTCCCCAACTTTTGGTTTGTTGTTTGGTGTGTTTGTTGTTTTATCTCCTCTTTGGTGCAGGTGCAGTATTTCAGAGCAATGTCACATCATCAGTAATATTTTTGCTTTAAGTCGAATACCGTTGACAACATCATGGAGGGTTATGTGTCCTGAAGGCATGATGATCGCCTCAGAATTTGGGTGGTCACCAGTCGTTGTACGAGTTAAAGTACTAATTAAAGTTAGGGTTGATAAGTTATTCGAGAAGACTTTTTTGTTATGCTCTTTTTGCATTTTTTGCTTGCTAAAGTGATGAGTGAGCAGCAGTTGACAGCTGAACGACTAGTCGTTCAGCCGTCAACCAAGTAGCACAAAGCACACAGCCCCTGAACTTGATAAAAGAGGAGTTGCAGCAGCAACACACTCATTTAGTGGCTAACACACCCTTTAGTGACTAGCATTAGCACAAAGCACGCAGCCCCTGAGCCGAAGAACAAAACTACAGCACTGCAACATATTCCTTAATCGGCAAACAAAGCACACAACATGCAGCAGTGAGGAGTAACCGCCGCACTAGGTAGTCTTTTCAGACGGGTACGTTCGTGATTACTATTTTGCCTTTGTCTGCCTTTGATTGTGGCATCTAACAGTGTTGTTCATTAATGCATGTATGACACTGAAAGAGCTAAGAGAGCTTGTTGAGCGTAGCAAACAAGCCGCTAATACGTCAGCCAGCCAGTCAGTGAGCACTTCGAGGCAGTCGGCATCAGTCTGACGGGGCGCGTTCATGTGCTTTGGTTTGGCTCTGGAGGGAGGGGGCTGTTTTGGTTGGATACATTCAAAATTTAGCGTGCCCTTTTTGGGTGCTACAGTCTTAACAATGCCTGCTTCAAAGCTTGTGTGAGAAGAGGAGTTACACTGCATTTCTAAAACAAGAACTCCTCTATAATGGATTATTCCCTTGCAGTGTCACAACTGCTCTGGGTTTACTCCCTCAGAATGGAAGAACAAACAGAGGAACTGCGTCTACATGGCACACAGAGCTCCACCCACTGCTGTCTATTTCTGTTATATCACCTGCAGCCATAAAGGTCATATATGCTGCTTGCTCGACAGGAGAGTGTGTGCACAGTGCCGTTTTCATTTGGCATTGGATTTCATTTCAACTTTAAAACATGACTGCAATAGGGTGTAGGTGGCTTCCTAAGACGTACTGGTTCCTCCTCATCCTCTTGATTGAGTGGAATTGCACTGGAAGATGAACGTCCCATCACCTCTCATTTCTGCGGCCTTTGCCCCCCCCCCCAAAAAATCGTCTCTGTGCCTGCAGGATGATTTATGGCGGCGCCCACAAAACATTCTGTTCCGTCCGCGGCTCCACAATGAGACGGCTTTGCAGAGGTTTTGTTATTCCTAATAAATAAATCACCTTCTGCATGGTTTTGCTGCCAGTGAAGCAGATCTGCTAAATAGTGCATGCAGAGGGAGTTGCCAGACAGGAAGAGAATGGATTCAAGGCCCCAATTGTCATTTGATCTGTGGACATCAAATACTGGAAAATAAAAGAACAAACAATGAGATAAAATGGGGTTGCATGGTAGAATGTGATCATACTGTACCACTGGTATAAAGGGCCACAGGACAGGATTGTTTTTTTCTGGTAAAAATCACTTGACAAATTAATCTGCGTGGCCACAACGAAACGTATGCAGTAAATAGTCATTGTGTTTATTCAGACCATTTTAATATGCAGGGTTCATTTGCATAACATCAAATCCGCGCTCAAAGGGGATGATTCAGCCTGAGTGAAGCTCTTGTTGAAGGGATAATTCACTGAAAACAAGTGATGATTTAGTTATTATGTCTTTTGTTTTTTTTTGCCAGCGTGTGATTCATTTGTCCATCAGTGTAATTTGCTGTGTCTTCAAAGACAGCTCTGTCGTCACATGTTGATGATGTATCATTACATGGCGCTGTGGTGCAGGAGGTGTGCAAGTCCTTAATCTCACTTGTTTATTATCTCAGTGGGTCGGCTCACTGCAGCGCTGACTCCCTGTGGAAACATCATAACATTAGATCAGCTAATACTGAAATCAAATACTTCTTATACTGTAACCTACAGATAAACTAATGGTCATATTTGTAAGAAAGTTGATTTTTGAGTCGCATTCCTAACTCGTCAAATACTGAAAATACTGTCAGTATCTGACTAGTTGTGAATGAGATTCAAAAATAAACTTTTTCACAATAAACCTTTAATCTCAACAATGGATTTTAAGCCATGCGACCCCCTCCCCCCCAGCTTTGCACGTGTGACCTATAAAGGCTACATCCCTCAGCCACCACGCAAAACTTCCTGGGTGCACCTGAATGGACAAATGCCACACGCGGGCCGCTGCTCTGGGATTAACATTTTAGGTGAGACACAAGCCATGCCACTGCTGAATCCATAAAAGTAAAAGTAAATTATACATATGTTTATATGTATATTTGCACTGTATATTATGGGATGATTGATTATCAGCATTAGCCAATTATCAGATGCAACATTTTGCATTTTTCTGATTATCAGATTCTGTTTTTTATCAGTTTGTTAAGAAAATAATTTAGAATGGAAGTATAAAGTAGCAGAAAATAGAAATACTCAAGTAAAGTACAAGTACCTCAGAATTATAGTTAAGTACAGTACTAGAGTAAATGTACTTAGTTACATTCCATCATTGGGGACAGGCAGGAGGACGCAGTTGTAACTTAACTTTCTATGGTTTTGTGACGCTCTTACTCTGAAACTCTCTCTGTAAAGGGGCGTGTACACATACATTAGCAACCTGTTAGCTGGACATGCTAACATTCCCAGTTCTACTTAGAGCTCTCCTGACACTTTTTGGTCTTCTGTTTTTGGGTTTTGGAAAGGCTAACCAGTGAGCCTGTGTCAGCAAAAAAACCTTCAAATCAGTGAGTCTGGACTGACCCGCTGCCATCACGGATAAAAGCTTTACAGAGTCCATCTCTGTTTAAGACTTACCTATACAAGAAAGATTCACTTTTTGTACTTTCAAATAAGAATGTGACTTTTTGCTCTCAATCCTGTGAATAATCTAAAGGATGTGTTGTTGTTTTTTCTTCTTCTCTGCTGTCCTCTCTTGTTTCCTTCTACTCAGACGGGTTCTGTTTTGAAGCCTTTGCCTCCTGAATATTTGACATTCCCTGTTTTCTCCTCGTGTAGCTGTATTCTCTCAAGGGACTGCTCTGTTTCTGTCAGCTCTGCTGTTGTGTTTTGCTGTGGTTTTGCCGTGATTCTCGTTCTCAGCTCGTGTGTGATAGCACGGTATGTAAACTTGAGCACCGTGAGTGAGTGTGTAATAGCTCCTCTCTGTTATTTTTGTGTTTCCAAGCACTGATGTGGGAACAGATGACGATGACATGAAGACATGCCTCTTGGGGTAAATCCCAGTTCTTCTGCATCACCTGTGTGTTTGTCCCAGATAAGAAAACACAAGGATTTGGAAGAGCTGGTGTTCTCATTAGAGATGAATATTTATAAGATGATAAAAAGGGAAAAAGAGTTGTTGGAATTTCTCAGACGTCATCAGGGATATTGAGAGAAGAGGAACATTTGGGCTTTGACATTGTTCAGGGGTTTTCTCTTTCCAGTCTAGTTGATGCAATAACAGAGTAAAAAATGCAAGAGAGCTATTTGGAGTGAATATTAAAATTTAAAAAAGTAATGGATGTTCATAGAAAAGCTGGTTGTTGTCTCATGTTCTATTCCTACTTCCTCCTTCCTCTTTATCTTCCTCACCATCACTCCTCTTTTCCTATTTCGTGCTTCCCCACGCTGCATTGGTGCTGAATCATCGGCACGAACAAACTCTAAAATCATGTGGACATGTAATCATCCTAGAGATAAATGCACACACAGAATCACAAACAAACACACCGCCTAAAGATTTTTAAAAAAATGTTTTGTTGCTGTATGTAGGCCATGAAGGCTCAATGTGCACTTTTATTTTTGGGCGTGAGTCCATTAATCTTGCATACGCTTCTATCTATGTGACACTAATGAGGGTAAAGTTATGAACACTTCCCAAGATCTCAGGCAAAGAATATTAATTAGTCTTCCTGGCGGCAAATGAAGCAGCTACACAAAAGCACTTGAGAGAAGATGTCAATATCGCAGCCATCAATGATATTAACGTTACACTTCATCTGCCGAGTCCCGTAAGAGTAAAGAGTTCCTCGCTAAAGTCAAAGTCAAAGTTGAAAGTGCATTAAAAACATGAGTTGATGCCCCGAGAAGCAAAGGAAAGAAATCCGGCAGACAGAAAAAGTATGGAGCGAGAAGGCGACAGAGGACTGCAGAGCATTCAATAAGGTTACAGAACATTGAGTTCTGCTTTTTCATTCCCCAACCGTGTTATCAGAACGAGCCGGTTCTTTTTCTGGCTCCGGCCCAGTGGCTCCTGGAAGCACTGAAATTTTGTATGTGCGTCCATTCCACTATATGTGTGAGAGGGAAAGAGCAGGTGTGGGCAGGCAGGCCGGCTCATTGAGCTCCATTCAGCAGTGCACTTGGAGCAGAACACACAGTATATGTCAATGAATTATTGATCAGTGGCGGCTTACTTTTTTTATTCTCCCTTTACTCATTTATTCTCATCTATAGTGAAGGGGTTGAGAAAGTTCAACATATGCAAATGGGCAAAACACAATACTTATGATAATGTGCTATATGTCATGTTTAGAACCAAACTCTGGACGTAATTAAAACAGAAGGAACAGTTTCACTTCATTGAGCATATTATTCAAAGTTACAGCCTCGCAGTAAGCTAAACACACTTCCAGTTAAGACTGAGGACAGAAGTTGGCCATTGAAGTTTTTATTTCATGAGTAACTGTCCTCACTAAAAGTGTGAAAGCAGTTATTGGAATGCAAGGATGGCAATTATACATTGAAAGAGATGCCAGGAACACAAGTGAAACCATTTGTTTAGAATATACATATACTATGTATATTAGAATCACCAGTGAACAACGAAGGTAGTACATTTTGATTAACACAGTAAACATAAACACAGCAAAACTAAAAAAAAAAAAAAAAATGGGGGATATGGTATGGTATTTAACAGTCAGTCCAACAGTATAATCATAGTTTACCAAGAATGTTACCATTACCATTTAGACCATAATCAGACCATCACCAAATCAAAAAAACATGCACATCGGCCTCTGAGTTGTAATTCTGAGTCTGTGATATTTGGATGGACGGTATCTTCCATGTGGTGAAAGTGTCAAAGCAACCATTGCTGGTAGTCACATCTATAACATCCAATATTAAGCTACTGAAATGATGTGGCTATGAATCTAGCAGCGGGGTAACAATCTTGTATTAATGAGCCGATAGTCCGAAGTCAGCATAATGGAAGGTTTTCCTGTTTTCCCCAACGTTCTTTGTGTGTATGTAGCATTAGCTTCAGGCACCTAGCATAGAGGCTAGATGAGTTAGCACTAAAAAACAATGTTTTTTATAGAATATGATGCATAGCTGAGCCCATCAGTATATAAAGTTGTAAGAATTGGTTCAAGCTAAACGGGAAAGTTCACTTCAAATTACAAAATACATGTGTTTCCTCTTTCCTTAGGTGCTATTTATGCATCTAGAATTTTTGGGTGTGAGCCGAGTGAGTCGAGAGATGTCTGCCCTCCCTCGACCAAAATGAAACTAGAAGACACTCTAGTTTATACTAGGTAGGTAACTAACTAATCTGTCAAATTTTATAGCTCAGCCAAGGATGACCCCATTAACATTTACGTCCTGCTCTGTCACGGACACAGAGAGGTCTTGTCTGTGAGCAGGTGCAGATTTACTTCCGTGTGGTGATACGGTGTAGTTCAGTAGAGGGGAAATGAAGCTGCTCACGACAAGTTCTGTGGATTATCTTGAGTGACTGGGTCGTGATTTCTGGAAAGAGACGTTGCTGTTCAGTTCTTCTTAGAGCTTTGCCCGCTACAGGCTGAGTGATTTTTTGATGAGCTGTCACTTTGAACAATTACAGCAGTAAAATGCAACATACATGTACAGAGCTATATATATATATATATTCACAGTACTTTTCCTGCAGACACGTTAATGTTTGACCACTTGTTCGCAGCAGTTTCAAATACGGATCTCTGGAGTTAACCGCAATTTACGAAACCACGCTCCGCTCCTCATCCCACTGCTTCACGTGCACATTAATGATGAATCCATAACTGTGAGGAGCATGTTTTATTCACTGTTTGAAACCCCTGTTTTACTGAGGAGATAGAAATCGAGCTGCTAGGTACCATCGAATAACCCTGGGAATAATTCCAAAGCCTCGGTTTGATCGTACGTCTTTGCCGCAATTTACACATGTAACGAGGCAATTTATTCATGCTCTAATGTATTATTGATTCCCCTGACAGTCTCCCTCAGACAAACAGTACATTACATTTTCAGCTCCAAGCACATGTGCATATGGTGCCCAAGTTGTCCGCTTCTTAAATATGCAGCCGCTAGCTTTGCAAACAATAGTGAGCTTATTATCTCTGTGTCGGCGCAACGCTTGAAAGAGCTTCACATCTCATTCAAGGCGTTTGTTTGTGTGTTTGGTTGATGTGCAGTTTGGATGTTACCGTGTTTTTGTGATCGTCCCTGATGCATTTTACGGTCTTTTTTCAGATCAAAGGATCGCTAGGAAAGAGAAAATAACAAGTATATCGTTCCTCTTTAATTCTCAACTTCTGTTCCGCCTCTGTATTTTCTTTTAAAGTTTGACATTTTGTGAGCTTTACCTGCCAACTTCGTCAGCAAAGTGTGAATTTGCATATTTTCCTGTCTCTTATTGGAAGCCCCTCTTGTGAACTTTCTTTGCTTTTCCTCACCAACATCTTTGAAGGTTATATTTCGTCATTAAATCGGCAGAGAGGGACGGCTTGTTAAACTTTAAATCTGTCGTTTTAAAATGCAGACATGGCCTCCCGCTGAAAGCGTTCGTCTCTGATGTTTGTCCTTGTGTTTATTCTTAACTCGGCACAGCAAAGGAAGGGAAAAGAAAGTGAAGGGGCTGAAAGACAAGTGAGTCAAATATTGGGTGGTTCAATTTGTTTGCTTAATAGAATTTCCAATGACTCTCTTCTCTGCTTGGGTGAAAATGAAATGTTCTTGTGCAGGAGTTTGATTCCTTTCTGCTGGTAGAGCTGCAGCATCTTTACCTATAACTTTGTTCCCACAGCAGCACATGTACATGTTGGCTGTCTTCATCACAATAAACACGACATCGGTTATATGTTTTTGTTTCTCCGACATGAACCTTGACCTCTCGTTGACCTTTAGTTTCTCTCAGACACAAAGGCAGAAGCAGCGTACCGTTGTTGAAGTGCTGAAGAGCTTGTAAGGATGATGTAGGCTGTGCTGTGTTCATATGCATCTCGTTTCAGTCGACACTGGTTACCTTCTCCTCTCGGTGCCAATTTCCACATAATGCTGCCGTAAGTCAAGTGAAGTTTTGGTTCAGTTACCCTTTGTGGGTGATGTGGGCGGCAATTTTACTCACAGAGGAAATAATACACCTGCATTTGCATATTCCTAAACACTCAGTTGGTGCCACTGAGATTAGCTTTTTTTCAATTAGTTGATCAATAATCTTCAGTACAATATCACATAAAGTTTGTTCTGGACTCTGGAGGCTCAGCTGCAGCTGCAGTCTTCCTCGGTGGTGGATAGAGCCCAACCCACTCCATCCTCCCCCTCTCCCTCTATCTCCAGCTATGTTCCTCCACCTCCTCCCCTCTCCTTCCCCTCCTTTCTCCTGCATCCTCCACTCCTCTGTCCATTTTTTATCTACCTGGCTGGTCTGGACTACCTGCACCTGACAGGTGAAGGATATGGAAATATAGTTAAGATAGAGGGAAGCTTGGGGAGGAAGCGTGTTGGGTGGATCTATGGTGATCTGACCTCTCTGTGGAGTGGTGTCTTTCACGTGGTATGTATGAAACACATTTTTTTCACACATGGTGCGTGTGTGTCTATTGTTTTAACATCTTATTGCATGAATCGGAGATTAAATGACAGAAGGAGGTGAATAGCTGATAATTTTCATTATCAATTAATTGCTTTTTAATCAGTCATTATAGCTGTACAGTCTATAACGTGTCAGGATATATGGACATTTGCCCAGTTTCTCTCAATTTTCCAGAGACCAAAGTGCCTTTTAAAAATTGCTCGTCAATTTTCTGCTGGTTAACTGCTGGTTTCAGGGTTTAAACTCCGATTAACAGAGAAAAAAAATAAATTTTCCAAAGGGTTATTTCAAACTTTTGCACATGCATGTGCTGATAAATCAATAAACTTGCCAGTCCTTGTTGGAAATATGCTAATAAAACTGTGTTTTAAAGGCATGATGGAGGCTGAGATTCAAAGTTTGGCCTTGAGTGTGAATGTCTTTGATTTAATTTGTCTTGAAACAATTTTTTATCTTTATATTGACGAGTGGCTCATTTGTCTTTTCTTGACCATTCACGTGGCTGAAGGCTTTTATTATAAACCCTCTAAGTACTCAGCCACGAATTAATCAAACGAGATGTTGACATGCTTTTCTTTGGAACTAATTCTCTATATTCTATGTAATGAGGTTGAAGGCTGCCTCTAGAATAACGGGGCGAAAGATCAGAGCAGAACTTGAACTCTGATACACTCGACTCTGAATGCCGCAGGAAACAAAAGGCAAACCTTCCTATTCATTAATTCCCTGACATGTATCCATATCCGCAGCAAATTGGACGGTCACACTCATTTTTAATTATTAAGGCCCCTCATTTGTCGTTCCGCCGATGGCATCACAAGCTCTTTGTTGATGCGGTGATATGTGATCCACTTCATATCAATGTGGAGACACCGGATACTCTTGTTTTGTGATTGAGGGTCTGGAGAATTGGTTGGGGTGATGGCGAGAGGGGGGATTTAATCCAGCGGAATTAAATGTCCAGCCGAGTTAGAGAGATGTCCATGATATATGGACGTTGAGGTGTTGGGTTGCATCATTATCAGGGCTATGAGTGGGCAGTGGGGTTTACTGCTCAAGTCAAGTTCAGTACATAATGTTGAGTCAACTGATGGTGAGCTTAGTAAGACAAACATAAAACTGGTTGATTGGATCAGAATTGAATCAGAAACAAGTTAACTTTTCATGATGTATGTTCCCTCTCCTTTCTCCTGCCATCTGCTGACTCCTCCACCAGAGCAGGGAAGGGAGTTTTCTCAGCCATGAAGCTCGGAAAGATCAAGATCTCTAAAGACGATCACAAGAAAGGAGGTAAAACACTCAAGACTCTGCCTGTTTGACCCAAAATGAACACAACTTCATCTTGTTCGTTCATTTTTTTGGTAGTTGGAGGAAGATTCATGTTGAAACCCATTCGTCAAGGTGTGACTGATATTTCATTCTGTATAACATCAAAGCGTTTAAAGGTCCAGTGTGCAGGACCCTCTGAGATTTAGGGGCAGAAATGGAATGTAATATTCATAATTGTGTTTTCATTCCAGTAAAATCATCTCCAACAATCGAAACACTTTCTAGTGAATCCAAATTTGTCAAATACAGCAGCCTGGTTGGTGGCCCTGTGCGGAGTTAGACACTGTAGTTAGCCCCCTAGCCTCAGTTCCTGAAGTATGATAGTGAGAATTAAAGTCAGGAGTTGGTTAGATGGGTCATCCTCTGGAGTTTTCCTCTGGAGAGCGGGATTTGCATCCCATTTGTGACCAAGAACCAAGAGGAAAATGTTTTGAATGTGTTACCTAATTAAGTTTAAGCATATGTAATCCAAACCCTTACCTTCCATAACCCTAACCCAAATGTACCAATTTCAACCCAACGGATAGTCTTTTCCTAAACCTAACCATGTGATTTCTGGACCTAACCTTAACTAAGTAGTTTCTGTGCCTAAATCTTACCAAACTGTGTCCAGTTGACAACGTTAATAACTTTCCAAACATATTAATATGTCATCAAATGTTAACAGTTTGTCACCAAGCTTTATTTTGAAAGGGTTACCAGCCATAATTTTTGTTATTGCCAACTTGACCGCAGAGCTTTTATTTTGAAAATCTAACAGAACGATTTATATTGCATATTGTTACCTCGGTCAGCTTAGGGCCGCTGACCAAGGTCCCTGTCACCTTTATTTATTTATATTTTGTTATCATTTTTTGAGGGGAGTTATTTTGGTTGCAATCATAACCACACAGCTAGATGTCACTAATCCTACACACTGAATGTTTGAATGGTTTGGATTTTTTGAAAACGTTTTGTTACATCACAATTCAATTAGGCCATTTAAAAGACGCTTTTGCTCAAAGCGACTTATAATAAGTGCATTTGTACATTGTTAGAATAATTCAACTCTGTTGTCTGTAAATTTCCTTAAAAAACATTTGTCACACTTCAAGGAATACAGATCTGGTTGGGAACAACTGAATTATTTGTTTATGTAAAGCCTTTTAAGATATGGAATTCACATACATTGAATACAAAATGTACTGGAATCATCGTTAAAAAATATCCAGAGTTCTATTGTTGATTACTTCATTTCAATTGTTCAGATGAGCCTGCAATCCTGGACATGGAGGACCTGGACAGAAAGGCAATACGCCTTGCTGGGTCTCTGGATCCCGACACCATCTCTCTGGCGTCTGTCACAGCTGTCACCACCAACGTCTCTAATAAGAGGTCTTATATTTGTTCATACACTGAGACAGCATGCCAGAGAAATACACTCAAATATGCATGTCAGCACACATCGGGTTAAAACACACAACCTGCCTCAGTCAGTTCTGAACATCTCAAGCTGCTGATGCTGCAGGATTAATCGAAGCTGCTATCATTCGTTAGTATATATTTCAACAACGCATTCAACCTTGGAGTGAAAAAGTAAAATGAGAGCATTCACAATTTATAATTCAAACTTATAATTGAGTTTGTGCAGGAGATTAAATGTACTCTTTCAAACTACTGATAAAAATTGGTTTTGTTCAATTTCAGGTCAAAGCCAGATATCAAGATGGAACCAAGTTCTGGACGACCAGTGGATTATCAGGTGTGTAAGGGTGTGTGTGTGTGTGTGTGTGTGTGTGTGTGTGTGTGTGTGTGTGTGTGTGTGCGTGTGCATGCGTATCTGTGTGTGTGTGTGTGTGTGTGTGTGTCTAAGTGTTCTTCTGTTGTTCTTCATATTAAACACTTACATGCATTTCTACCTGCCTTTACGTACAAGAGTGTGACAGTCAGTGATGTAGGTTTGTGCAAATATCATGTGTTCATCTCCACTTATGTCTCGTTCTCTTGACACTTTTTCAAACAATTGTGATGTTTTGTTTTGACCATTCAAATCTGGCTATATTTATGTATTACATCACTTCAATTAATTGTAAATGATGCTGTAAAAGTACAAACATAAAAAACATTAACAATACAAGTTATCACACACAGAGCTGGCTTGAGGTGCCCTTTCAAAGTTTGTCATTTGAGGAAAAATACTTTTTTGCTAATGGGAAGATTAATCCCGCTTAAATATTTTATGGTGCTTCGAGCTGATTATCTTAGCTTATCATAAAGGCTGAGAGCAGGTTGAAACAGCTAGCTTGGCTCTTTTCAAAATAAGAGTCTGCCTACCGGCACCGTTGTTGCTCACTATTCAACAATTCCGTTGCTAATGAAAAACACTGTAACTATTTCTTTGTGAACAGCAGAGACATCATTTTTACATTGATATACAAATTGTACTAACAGGATACAGTGTATCAAGTATGTGTAATTAGTAAGCTTAGAGGCAGTGGTAGACAGAACTTTGAATGGAGACAAAGTAGCTTACCATACAGCTTTAATGTTAAAACAAGCTGATACCACTGGGCTTCAACTCCATACTTAGCTTTTCTGAGACACTTTTTACTTTTGTGCCAAGAGTTATGATAAATGTAATACTACTCTTTAATATTTCAGCTAACATAAGGCTAAAGCCTGCAGCCAGCTAGCTTAGCTTAGCTTAGCTTGGAAAATATTTGGAAAAAGCTAGACTTGCTCTTTCCAAAGATAACCAAATTTGTCTTCCAGCACCTTTAAAGTTAACTAATCAACACATCATACTTGTTTGTTAATATGTACAAAAACAATGTGTAAAAGTTTCAATTTACAGTTTTATGGGCTACGCAAATCTGCACCTTTGTCTTATTTAATACCATGGCTGTTTTCTGACTGTGATAACCACACTGAATTTATTCACCACAGCATCAAAGAAAACAGAAAATAATTGTGGACACAGTGTAATTGTCCTCCAATGTTAGCCCATGGCCTACTTTAATGACCTATTTTATTTAAACACATGAATACATTTAGAATAACACACTGAAATCTGCGTGTAACCGCGGCAGCAGACTGTTTCTCCGTGTTCCCCTTCATTACCCAACAGCTAATTAAACCAGAGGGATATTACTCGGATAAAGAAACTTTTAGCCTGAATCTAGTTTGTCTAACATATGCTACTTTATTTAGCCTGGGAAGATGTCTGAGTAAAATCCCAGACTAAAAAGTATCTGGCAAAAGTTTCTCACTGACTGGAATGAGGCTCATTAGAGTTTGTGAAAGATCGATCAGTGTGTGTTGCCTTTGGACCGCCCTCAGGGTAATTACTGCATAGTTGCATGATTTATGATAATGGCATTACTGCTACTGAACTCGCTGTTGGAGGGAGGTCAGGTAGTTTTAGCTTCAATACAATATCTGATGTGCTGATGCCTCCCATCAGATCAGCATCACAGTGGTTGAGGCCCGGCAGCTGATAGGCCTCAACATGGACCCCGTGGTGTGCGTGGAGATCGGAGACGACAAGAAGTACACGTCTATGAAGGAGTCCACAAACTGCCCGTACTACAACGAGGTGAGACCTTTAAAAAGTAATCCTCCATGAAGGCAATGAACAGTTTTTATCTATAAATGAACTTTCTCTTTGCTACATGTCAGCTTCACTTTGTCCAACCTGGTCTTCATTATTGCTTCACCTATAAAAACAATTGTACTTTAAATGCTGATCTCATTTTCTAACCTATGCAGTAGTATGGACATAAACTGCCTGAAATCACGTTATAGCCAACACTGAGGCCCGGCTGAGTTTTGTTGCTGAAGCCGAATGAGACACAGATTGGATTTGGCTCAGCTGTAGTGGTAAAATCACAATGTCATGGTGCATTAAATTCATTGTATTGTACATAAAGTGTTTATGCCAGAAGAATCTATAGTATACTACAGTATCTGAAAGGTGAATGCAACATTTATTGGAGTCTGTAAAATACTACTTTAAGTTTTGTGATGACTTAAAGCAGCTGTGATGAGTATTTGATAATGCATCACTGACTTTTGGGCGAAAGCAGTTGTGTTTCACCGCAACGATTTCTGTGAAGATGCAGAAAGTAAAATTCAAAGTAGATGCTGGCTGTGTTCTCTTCCATGGCCGAATGTTGTAACGATTTATTGGCATCAAAATAAAACATGAGGCTCCGAACTAGAGAGTTCTCGTTCCTGAACAGTAGGGAGTGTTGCTGGTGGTGATGAGGGTCGCGCCGAGCTCAGCCTCCGGTTTGTGTCCTGCAGGGGGTGGAAGTGACAGTTTGTCTGCTATTGATTATTCCTGTTTGTCTGAAAATCCCCCCGTTGACAGGCAAACTTTAACTCTCTCCTCCTGTCCAGAGCCTCTAGTCTGTTCAGAGTCGATGACTTTGCAGTTCTTAGAGTAAACATGTATGTAACGCTGCGATCCTACCTTCCTCCTACAGGAAAAACAGTTTCATAATGTTGCTTTAACTTGCTCTACAATTCTGTGCTTTTTCAGATTCTCTGTAATCTATGACAAACAGTCAGATCCGTGATTGACAGCATATTCTCCTCTCCACTATAAAACATCTGTACCCTCACCACGCTGCATTATTATTTACAAATTATTAGCATTAATCTTTGGTGAACAATTCTCAGCGGGACAGCTCGGTAGTTCACGCCTGGCATTTGGCGACTCGACATTCATCTGGAGTGAACACTTGGGAGCAGATATGATTTCTCCACTCTATATGCAAATAAACACAAACATCGCTTGGACGAATGGACACAATGTTTCCTACACAAAAAAAGAAATAACTTAATGGCCCAAATAATTCCAAATTTTTCATAGAAAGCGTTTGACAAAATATATCAAGTTTCTCATAATTCATAAAATTTAGTGAATTTATAATGAAGTCTGGCAAATTTCTCTCCTTCATTTCCTCGCTGTTGTCGACTGCAGATGCTGCGGCTGCTTTGACCTGAAATATGTTGGCGTTCAAGCTCGTCATCTGCAAAACGCTTACAATAAGTAGTTAATAAGTAGTAGATATGAGTTAACCTGGCCACTCAAATGAATACAAATAACGTGAATCTCATTCATCATTTACTGTTACATCATGTACACTGAACTCTCAGCATCCCCAACAGGGACTGACTTCTGGCAGCTCAGGGGAGGATACATGGGAGGGTCTCATCAGAGAAGTCTGACTTCTTGTGGTGTTCGTCCATGCTGACCAGCCCCTGTCTATACTAGACCTGCACATAAGCTGCAGTATAGCAGGACTAATACAGAGACACCTGACAAGTCTTACCGCAAAGATATGACAAAGCTTTAATGTCGAACTTCAAATACGCCAATTCTTTTCAAGCCCACTCATCTTTTTTCTCCACAGAACTGAACGTGTTGCTTGGCTTTTCATTCCCTCAGTTCCTCAGTTGAGCTCTGCACTGATATCGTCTGAAGTTATCTAATAACAATCACTGTGGCACATTTTTACTCCCAGAGCAAATCTAAAAGGAGAGTGTCTTATCCATTTTAGATAGATTTGAATGCATATTAATGGGCCGGCCTTTTTCTCTTCTCTCTGCAGTATTTCGTCTTCGACTTCCACGTCCCTCCTCATGTCATGTTCGACAAGATCATCAAGCTCTCGGTAAGTTACCCATAACTCACCGAGGTCCACTAAGGTTAGATTTGAAAGAATATTTGCTGCATAAAAGTACCTTAACTGAATGTCTTGAAGGTAATACAGCTCCTTAATACTTTATAGTGCAGAGAAGGGGAGGTAGAGTGTAAAGACTTTAAAGGATATCGCTGATATTGCGTTGAGTAACAGAGGAACTGGCGTAGAGTAAATGCCTCTTTAACGTAAAATGGTTCCAGACATATGCAGCCCCTTGTTAAACATAAAGTCCATAGCCATCTGTTTCCCCCATAGCACTCACACATTTAATTATTTATGGCCGTTTCCAATTCTGTTGAGTTTTTATTTTAATATTTAATTCCCAACTCTGTCTGTGTAGGTTATTCACTCTAAAAATCTTCTCCGGAGCGGGACCCTGGTGGGAACGTTCAAGATGGATGTTGGCACCGTTTACTCCCAGCCTGGTAAACTACAACTGCAGCTCCAATATTCAGCCGATAACTTGTCATAACATACCTGCATAGTTTGTGATTGTTTGACATCTATCCCAGAGCATCAGTTTTACCACAAGTGGGCCATCCTGTCCGATCCCGATGACATAACGGCGGGCTGCAAAGGATATATCAAGTGCGACATCGCCGTGGTCGGGAAGGGCGACAACATCAAGACCCCGCACAAGGCCAACGAAACAGATGAAGACGACATAGAGGGGTACTGAGCTGTAACAGATTCACAATCTCCTATACGTTGGTGAAAAGTATTAAGATATTTGGTAATGATGCATATTTTGTGCCAGGTGTTTTAGTTACAAGGATGACTACACATTCTCAAAACTCTTCCACAAAGACACTCGCCCAGCATCCTCAGAGAGCTTTTTCCACCAGCTGTGCTTTTCTTCAATCTAATCGATAACACCACAATCTTGTCTCTGACTGAGTTTTGTGCCGCCTTTCATTGCCAGGAACCTTCTGCTCCCAGAGGGCATCCCGGCAGAGAGGCAGTGGGCCCGGTTCTATGTGAAGATCTACCGAGCTGAGGGACTTCCCAAAATGAACACCAGCATCATGGCTAATGTGAAAAAGGCCTTCATAGGAGAGAACAGAGACCTGGTCGACCCCTACGTTCAAGTGCAGTTCGCCGGGCAGAAAGTAACTCCTTCCACATCCTGCGATCTCTTATTCTAATACTCCCTGAGGAGTTATTACTAAGCCCTTAAAATGCACTGTGGCTTTTATGATATATACAAACGCAGACATCTGTAGTGTGGGTTTTAAAGGCTTAACCAATATTTCTATATATTATTAAAGAGGAGCAACATGCCATGGCTATTAAGGGCTCACAGTTTTAGATTTATTAAATTATTCGTTGGTAGATTAAAAATCAGCGAGCAAATTGCTTCGCAGATCCAATTACCATGTAAACACTATCAGTCCCATACATAAAGACCCTAAAATACAAGAGGAGATAGAAAATAGAGAGAAAAAAGCTTGCTACATTTAATAAAACTCTCTTGTTGAGGCTTCAGTGCTGCGTTTGTAATGTGATCGTGATTCAGAAGTCTGAGGAGCAGAGTGTAGAGGAGGGCACAACTACTTCTGTGATCTTGACCCTAATATACTCAGGCTGTTTAAATCAATACCTTTGTCACATACATTTAAAAAGTTGTGCTAAACTAATTCTTACACGCCAAACTAGCCAGAAATTATGCAGATATGTGATGTAATGGGATGTCACGAGGGACTAATGATGAGGCGTTCAGGAGCAGTGTTTTCTGTAGGAGAGGAGCTTCTGTTTGTGCAGATTTCGACCTTTTTAACTTTCAATATCTTTTACATGTACAAGAACTTCTACAAGACAGGGAAAGAAAGGAAAAAAACAAAAAAGCTTCATATGTCTCCTTTGATAAAACACTTGCATCCCTGTATGTGCATTAAAAGGGAAATTGCTTGCTGTAGTGCACCTCCTGTCCGTACTGGTTGTTAAGGATCCCCTTCCCAAAGTGATTTCTGTAAATTTTAGGGTAATGAACAGTGTCTGCAAAAATGACCATGTTTGAGTACATTTACTCGGCATAAAGGGAATCCCTCTACATCATGCAGTCTCTTATTCTTTGTCAGTTTCTAGCAGTTGTTATGACTGCCTGAGGGATTGTACCTGCCGGCCTAGAATAAACTTAGAATATACTTCTAAAGCCGATGCTACAGAAAGAGCGAGCGTAACACAAAGAGGACATTTAGTACTTGCCCCCTCAAAGATATCCACTTAAGCTGCTGAAGTTTCATATTAACTTTTTCTGAACTTTTATTGTGTATGTGTAAAACTTAAAATGTATTTTTACACAAAATACGGAGCGTAGATTGTATCTACCATCTCCTACATAGTAACTGATGGTAATATGAGTACAGGACACAATTACATTAACAAAAACTGTATTTAATTAGCATATTGGCATGTAAGTATTGTTTTAGGACTGACTTTTGACTGTGCCCAGGCAAGGTGACATAATCGTTGAAGACTTTTCACCAACTGATGACCTCTCCTTGAAAAGTTTTGCCATTTTTAAGACTTCTTCCTCTTGTCATCTAGTCGTGTTGCATTTAATTTTTTGACAACACTGCTACATTGTCCCCCACGACTACCGAATGGCCCAGAGAGCTCCATCCGTGTCCGTAAACGTATCTAGCGTTGAGCATAAACGAGCCTTAAGAGCCCAAATTTAACTGTTTATTCTGTTCACTCTTGTTTACCTTACCTTCACCTTCATTGCATTCTATTTCTTTTGAGTTTCCACAGTTTTTCCAGTTCTTCCACTGTAACCTATGGATAGCGACCAGGGGAAACAAAGCCTCTTCCTGTTTTGGTTGCTGACATGACATGTTTCCTCTGTGCCATAACTCGACCTTAATCTGTCTGGTAAAAATAGAAGCCCGGTGGCAGGTCGACTGCATAGTGAGAGTGAGGTTTATAGGTAACCAATCTGTTCAAGGATGGTGTCATTTTTCTACAGCAATTACACTGTGCAATCAGTGTTTGCTTCAGAATGACAGGTTAAAGCAGAAAAGTTGTCTATTGTAAAGTTAAGTAACCTACATTTGACCCCTTCATGTGTTTCTAGGGGAAAACGTCAGTCCAGAAGAGCAGCTATGAACCAATCTGGAACGAGCAGATCGTCTTCACCGAGCTGTTCCCTCCGCTCTGCAAACGCATGAAGGTCCAGATACGAGACTCGGATAAGGTCAACGACGTTGCCATAGGAACACACTTTGTTGACCTACGCAAGATATCAAATGATGGTGACAAAGGTAGATGAGAACACACACACATGCAAAGTTTGTTTTATTGGCATTGATTAGCTGTCCGGTACATTAATGAGTTCGTCTAAACTAGTTAATATTTTGCAGTCTGTAGTAATTAGCTGTGCTGCAGCAGATGAATCAAACCACACGACCCACACAACCCTTCGCTAACGGCTGTATAAATTTAGTGGATGACATTCAGATTTGCTTGCAGTCAATACATACATTACCATATATTAAACCAAAGTACAAAATCCATCTAGTGCAAATTTCACAAGCGTGTACTGTCACATTTCCAGCTGTGGATGGAAGAACGATCGGTGAGCATGACTGAACTTACAAAAGCTCATAAACTATAATTCAAAGAAAACACAGTCCACAGTTTCATTTCCAAGTAATTTCTGCAAAATGAAGTGGAAGAACAGCAAAATGCTGAGCGGAAATAATAATCAGAGATAGTCAAACTTATTTTAAAACTAAAATATGAAGTTCAGTAATGTTTGGGGACCATTTTTACATGGTCTGGATAGATATATGGACTCTAAACCTCAATAAGGAACGAGAAACTGACCTTTCTGTAAAACTGAGGTTGTCATTGTTGTTGATTGTCGATGTACTGGATGTAGATATGTTTAAAGACCTTATAGCAATAGAAATATCAATGTTTCACAGGGTTCCTGCCCACCATGGGTCCAGCTTGGGCTAATATGTACGGTTCCACCCGTCAGTACACGCTGATGGACGAGCACCAGGACCTGAACGAGGGTCTCGGGGAGGGCGTGTCCTTCAGAGCGCGTCTCCTGCTGTCTGTCGCTGTGGAGATCCTGGACACCACTGCACCTGAGATCATGAGCTCCACCGAGGTGCAGGTGGACGGCGTCTCCAACATCTCGGAGGTAAGACCGACCTACAGCAGTGATCTGACAAAACAGTAAAAGAAAAAAGTTGACCTGTTATCCATGAGAACAACATGCTGTTTGACCCCTCCTGACCTCCTGACCTCACAATAAACACTCTGATGCTACAATCCACCTTTGTATTGGCACATGTGGAATTAAGTGTCCATCAGGGAAATCAGAAACATTAGCTGCCTTGCTTCGGGGCGAGCTTGCCAGCCATTTGGCCTCTTGGCAGTTATGGTGTAAGTGAGTCCCCTGGGAACCTCAGTCACTGCCAGCATGAGTCTGTGCCAGTTGTCGAGCACTTTGCTTTAAAGGAGAGACACATGCTAATACTAATTACAGAAGGGTTGTAAAATTGGCTATTTAATCTCTTATCTAAATATTACTTACACTTACAATAGGAGTAACACATCATTTGTCACCTATGAAAAGAAGGTCACATGTGTTTATCAGTGGTTGTAGTGCATTATATTTACCATCAAAGATGCTGAGAATAAGAGAAGATAGCTTACCGGAGGTGTAACAGAAAAAAGTTTTTTCGTGTTGAAAGCGGGCTGCGGTCCATACATCATAGTCGGTGAAGTTCACTTGGTGAAGTTCTTGGAGAGATTATCCCGATTTGAGCCAAGAATCGATTCTATGATTGACGATTGTCCCTTTAATGCTAGACTTTAGCTAGTACAGTTTCAAGTCATGCATCATCATTCTTTTAGACCAGACTAAATAAATTCTTCCCATCGATTATAGCTAGAGTTGGAAAAGTTTAGAAGGAAATATTTTAAGTACTTTCGTAGGTAGTTTTTGGGGATATAAATCATACGGGTTATTTTGAGAGGTTGGAAATCTACCTCCCCTCCTTCTCAGTGGCATGATTTCCCATCTTTTTTTGGAGGAGACTTCTCACTGGACTTCTACTCTTAACTTCCCTTCTTTCATTGTTTTATTATTCAATTAATGTTTTTAGCATTTTGGTTGTTTTGATGTGATTGATTGATACTGTTAATGTATTTAAATTGAGGGTTCCATTAATCATGATACCAGAACATGAATTGCAGCTGAGTAGTGTGTTTTCATTTCTGGGCCACTCTCATAAATGAGTGGGGTTTAAAGGGTAACTCCACTATTTTTACACATTAAAGTGTGTTTAAAGGTCTTGGGGAATACTGGTGGACATCTGGCAATTTATCAGTAACATGCAGCTTCCTCTGGAGCCAGAAAAGGCTTTAAACTACTTTGTTCACATTTGCAGTAGCACTTCCCAAGACTCTTAAACCCATTTTAATGTGTAGAATTGGTGGAGTTACCCTTTAATATACAGTTTATTTAAACTACTCTCATACTCACTTATGTCATATCCTTAAACTGTCTCAATTTCAAGCTGTATGGACATGTCGGTCATGTTAGCTTTTGATAATGGAGATGCTGCATATTCAGGCATACAGGGACAATTAGTTGTTTTTTATTGTTCGGGTATACTTGCTCTAATAAAATGTAGTTTGGCATCCATTTGTAATAGCCTTAGGTCACAATGGGCCAAGATGTGGTGACTGTCCTGGGGGCATTGCAATGAACTGCTGCAAATAATACCTTTTAAATGAATAATGAGTACAGATTAATATTTAATATTTTGATAACAACCACATGAATTAATTAAAGCATCGTAGAGCATTAAATATGGCAGAAATGCTCTGGCAAATGTGATGCGTAAATAAAGTAACTCAGGTTACAGGTCAGGTTTTATTTGTGTAGTGAATTACAGAAAAGGAGCACCTGCAGTTATTTCTCCACAGACTCAACGATAAAATGAACAGGCTTGAGTCCAATAAAAGGTTCCAGTTTTATTCACTTTATTGGTTTTCTCCTTCCTGCACCAGAGCGCCACTGGGAAAATAGACGAGTTCTTCCTCTTCGGTTCCTTCCTGGAGGCCACCATGATCGACAGGAAGATCGGGGACAAAACGATAAGTTTTGAAATCACAATAGGTAAATAAACCTTCCCTTCATCTTGTTAAAATTGACCCGCACTCCACAAAATGTACAAAACGACGTCAAAATGTGACAGTGTACAATTAAAGATGAATATCTGCGGCCCATTGGCCAACAGGTAATTATGGCAACCAGATTGATGGTGTAAGCAAGCCTTCATCAGCAAAGAAGAAAAAGAAAGATGGGGAGAACGAAGAAGAGGAGAACGAGCTCATCCAGAACTCCAGCGAGGACGAGGCGGACGAGGAGAGCGACCTGGTGTCTGTCTCCTGCACGCCTCCAATGAAGCCCGTCATCACAGACAGGTCAGGGGTTGCGGGAACAAGGTCAAGGGTTGTGAGAAAGCAATTTGTAATAAATTGCTCATCTAGTTTCAGCCTTTTTGAACTTGCTGGTCAGTGTCTGACAATTATCACAGACAGAACAGTGAATGTCAGCCAGGAGCAGACTGTTGTAGCTGCGTTAAGAGCGCGGTTGCAAAATGCTCTACACATTTAGGCTATAAACTAAACTGTAGTTTATCATGTAATAATTAAGGTTTGTAAGACTATGGACCAAGTCATTTTTCTTTATTCTTCACAGGAATTACTTCCACCTTCCCTACTTTGCAAAGAAGCCGTGTGTGTACATCAAAAGCTGGTGGCAGGACCAGAGAAGACGACTTTACAACTCCAACATGATGGACAAGATCGCTGACAAACTGGTCAGTATGCACCTTTCTTTCCAACGAGCAAAGGTCAGCTCATGTGGCTTGACTCTGACTTTTTGTAGGACTCTACAGCCATGAAAGCAGCTCCGGTAGGCTGTACTCAGCTGAACATGCTCATAATGACAACGCTATCGTGTATGTTCTTTGTTTAGCATGTTAGCATGCTGTCATTTGACCATTAGCTTTAAACACGAGCTACAGCTGGGGTCGATGCCATTGTTGTAGGCATCCACTGTAAGTACTGGGGGAAGCGACTGACCCGATAATGGTGCTAAAAGGAGAGTTGGAGGATCAGGAAAGTTCATCCTCTGGGGAATGTGAATATCTAATACTGTACTAATCTGTACTAAATCTGATGCAATCCATATATAACTACATATATGTAACAATAGAGATATTTCACTCAGAAGCATTAAGGTCAACTTCATGGTGGTGCTAGAGGAAATGTAGGACCAACAAAGTCATTAAAATGTATCCTCTTGGGAACACGAATGTCTGTACAAAATGTCACAGCAATCCATCTAATAGTTGTTGTGATATTGCATGCTAGTAGCATTATTAAATATATGGGAATAAAGGAAAATAATCACTAAATTAAAAAATGTGTTACATATAAGAAATAGAAATGATAAAAAAAGATACATTATCAACTACTGAACACAGTATATATGACTCTAGTACCCCCTTTGTTTTTAATGTAACAGTTAATAAAATAGTGTCACTCATATTTTGGTGTGAGCTGGAATATTGATTTATTGATCTACTGTGATTTGACCTGTGCTGGCTTCACCCAAAAGAGAAGCACTGCTATGCATGAGGTATCTCCCATTTTTTAATTAGTACTCTTGCTATATAGTTATGGGGCATTTGGCATCTGCAAAACTTGTTTTGGACACAAACATGTGAGCGCTAACCTTGTATTTTCTGTGTCCCGAAAGGAAGAGGGTTTGAACGATGTTCAGGAGATCATTAAGACAGAGAAGGCCTTTCCAGAGCGCAGACTCAGGGGGGTGATGGAGGACCTGAGCATCGGCTGCAGGCAAGCTGCATAAAAATGATCATTTGTCATGCTGTCGTATTGAAACAGGCATTGTGACTCAGTGGTTGGTAAAGATACGCAGAATTTCTCCAGATGCTGAAAGCTGTAAAACCGCTTTGAGATTTAAGATTATGATGCTGTTTTAAACTCCTCAAACATGAACAACTAAGACTGCAGCTTCCATCTTCATCGACTCTCAACCATCTCTAAGATTCCCTCATAAAACCAGCAGTGTCTTTATTGATCTTTATTTCTTTTTCTGTTCTCTCTGAAACAAATGTTAATTGCTAGCAAGCATAAGACTGCAAAAGAATAATCTAAATTTGTCATTTGATTTATTTCCAGCCGGTTTGTGACCCTGGCGAACAAGGACGTGAACCAGGCGGGCCGAACCAAACTGGATCGGGAGCGTCTAAAGTCCTGCATGAGAGAGATGGTATGGGGATGATTTATGTGTCTCACATATGGAAGGAAGGAAGCAGCGTGAGTGATAGAGGGAAAGGCAAAGCTGAGATTGATAGCATCAATCAGTAGCTGTTCAGTCACTAATCCCAGCGCCTCAGAGAGTCAACAGTGTGGAGTTCCTGAAAAGGCTACTTAAGGGAAATCAATTTCAAATCATTTTCACTCACTTAAATAACTCCTCGCAATACATTTGCATACATACATTTGAAATATCTCATTCTAAGAAATGTTTCATATTCCCTCTGATGCATGTTTGTGTTTGATTTGCATTGGACTTCATTTCAAGAAGAAGCGCAAAAAGAATTCAAGTGTTTTGTTGTAGGAGCAGTGAATAAAGGCCATTCATGCATACTAAGAATGATTATATTGCAGACTGGCCCATAGCTGCACTTTATCACTGTGTGTGAGGGAAACTGCGATGGGAAAAAAAGATATAGCAGTTCATTTAATTTGCTGTTAATTTAAATAAATTTGAGTCATGGTGTGAAAAGTCGTTATTGTTAAGGGACAATTAGAGACATGCAAGTAGTGACAGTGTCGGTAATCACAGTCTCTTGGAACCAAAACATTTATCATATTCAGAGAGAAAATCCACAAGCAGATGGTGAAATTGAATACAAACAGACCCCCAGCTATGATGTGATGCTTCCTCTCTGTTTGTGTGCTTCATCATCATCTGTCATCTGTCGTCATGCAGGACAGCATGGGCCAGCAGGCCAAGCAGATCCGGACCCAAGTGAAGAAAAACACAGTCAGAGACAAACTGAAGCTGGCGCAGAACTTCCTGCAGAAGCTCCGGTTCCTCGCTGACGAGGTAAAGACACAGAACTGTTCAAGAGGAGAGAATACAGGTGGATAGGGTGAAGATTTCTTCCGATAGATGTCACCACGACCACCACTGTTTCCTGTTAAAGTTGCAAATTATTTTATGTTAATTATTTTTCATTATCTAAACAGGCGTTACAGACAGGATTACAATTTCTCATACATCACTTGAGTGAAACCAAATACACAAGTGTGTTTTCTTACAGAGGAAATAATATGGATATACATTTAATATATTGAATAATTGTCATGTTATTTTCTCTTTTCTTTATTTGCATATGTTGAATATTGAGGCCAAAAGTAACAGTAAGTAAACAAAGTAGCCTGTGGATGATGAATGAGTTAACCCCTCTGTAAAAACCATTTGAGTATAGATAAGAATAAAACTGCTGAAGAAAGTGGAGCTTTTTGGCTTTCTGCAATAGCATACTAATTTTGAGAACACAGCCTTTAGATATTTAAGATTCCATATGTTTTTAGACAAAAGAAATGATGAATAGGGTAAAAACTTTAACTTATATCACTGTGGAAACACCTAGAGCGCCCAAAGAATGACATTTTCACCTGCAAGGGGAGTGCTGATCACATTTTAATCATGTATTCATTTTGTCCAGCCTCAGCACAGCATCCCAGATGTTTTCGTCTGGATGATGAGCAACAACAAGCGCATCGCTTACGCCCGGATTCCCTCCAAAGACATCCTGTACTCCATCGTGGACGAGGAGACGGGGAAAGACTGCGGCAAAGTCAAAGCTGTGTTTCTCAAGGTGCAATGGTCTCTTTCCTGCTCCGCTCTCAAACTACTATGTTCTCAACCAATTACTCTCACGGTATATTTTGTCGTAAATAGTCACGATACAAGACGTACAGTATTGATAAGTATTATAGTGAATAGGCTTGTAAATCTATGACAGCTGCCTGGAGAGAAAATCAGTTAGGTGACTCCTAAATATTTATGAATTGGACCGTGTTGCAACACTGTCGCCATAATGCTCAATGATCCACTCTGTTTTTTTTTTTAACCAAACCTTTCATGAATATTTACCACAGCTGCCTGGTAAGAAGGGGTTTGGTCCGGCAGGCTGGACAGTCCAGGCTAAGCTGGAGCTGTATCTGTGGCTCGGCCTCAACAAGCAAAGGAAGGACTTCCTCAACAGTCTGCCTAATGGGTTTGAAGAGATCAAAGCTGCTCAAGCAGGTCCCGGTCTTCAATCTGTTCCCCCGGTCAGCCTCATCTATAACAGTAAGTACACACACCCAAAATGACAAAATGGGACACATATCCGTTCTGTAAGTGGGAAACATCACTGAAACATTAGAGTTAAACATTAAATTCAGCCATTATCTCACTCATCTCCATGCTGATGGAAAGTCAGGTCAAGTTTTGTCGTCCACAAAACATTTCTGGAGCCTCACAGCAAAACGGCGTTCTGCTAAACAACTGAAGTAGACGGGGACTTGTTTTAAAACATACAGTTGAAGTGGGCGAACAAGCTCAACCACTCACTGAGGGTGTAAGTAACTTCTCCTCAAATCAATGTTCTCTTCCAGTGACTGATTACTCTCGATGAGCTGTATGGAGCCATTTTATGTTTATTGGGGTTGTTTTTTATTACGCTTTAAAGCAAGTCCCCATCTTCTTCAGTTGGAAAATGCTGAAACGTTTCTCTGTGAAGAAACAGCAGAAATATTATGTGGACTCCAAAACTTCCCCCGACTTTCGCTCCGCATGCAGGTGAATAGATGATGATTTTTTTTTTTTTCTGATTTCTGGGTGAACTGTTCATTTAACATTTATCAAAGCTTCCTTTGCAGTGTATTATTATTTAAGGTTCCTGTGCTGTTGCTACATCACAGCTGTAGAATCTATAAGTTTTGCTAGAAGTCGTTTTTACTTTTCATTCACTGGAATGATTTTGCTTTATTTTCTCTCTCTTGACCACCAAACTGGGCTTTGATTTAGCATTAA
Source organism: Diplodus puntazzo (assembly GCA_963678695.2). Taxonomy (NCBI): domain Eukaryota; kingdom Metazoa; phylum Chordata; class Actinopteri; order Spariformes; family Sparidae; genus Diplodus; species Diplodus puntazzo. The sequence continues at coordinate 16,918,548 of OZ023172.1, forward strand.
GTTTCCACTCTCAGATCAATTAGAGGCAGTAAACACAAAAATAAACTCACCCAGACGTTAGAAGGACATTTGACTTCTATTGATCCCTTCTACTTTGCGGCTCTTTTCTCTAACTTCAGTGTAAGATTGCCAACGAAGGGGATTGATTGTCAGTTAATGTGATGTGTGTGTGTGTGTGTGTGTGTCCAACAGTGAAGCAGGTGTTCCAGCTGAGAGCTCACATGTACCAGGCCCGCAGTCTGTTTGCTGCTGACAGCAGTGGCCTTTCAGATCCCTTCGCTCGGGTCTTCTTCTCCACACACAGCCAGGTCACCGAGGTAGGACCACCAATGTGCGTCTGTATCTATAAACACGCGAGTGTGTCGAGTTTATGCGAACTGATTCGGTGTGTGTGCTGCAGGTCCTGAGCGAGACTCTGTGCCCCACGTGGGACCAGCTGCTGGTGTTCGATGACGTGGAGCTGTTCGGGGAGGCGAGCGAGCTGAGAGACGACCCGCCAATCATTGTGGTTGAAATCTATGACCAGGACACTGTGGTAGGATCTCCCTCCGTGTGAATGGCTGGATGCTGACTGATGGATTCATCAATGCTCGTTAAACAGGATTACGTTTGCGCTAATCGAACTGCTTTGCCTCTCCCTTCCTTGTGTTCTGCCTGTCTGTCCGCCCTTCACTCCTCCCTGCCCTCCTCCTGAACTCTGGCCTTGCTCATGCTCGCACCGGCTATATAGAGTGTGAAAGCATTAGTGCTGCGTTGAATTAGACGTTTTTAATAGATGCTGATGGCTGTTGGCTGATGTGGCATGAATTGTTTGGTTCATATAGCAGCTGATGAGCTCTGGAAAACTTTTGGAAAGACTTGCATGTACCTTGCATTTTCCCCCTCTCAGCAGCAGGAGCATTAATGATGTAATAAGTAGCAGTGGTGTAGTAAGAAAGTGTTCTTCCAAATACTAGTGAAACAAAGTGCTGATGTAGACAATCATTTAATGAATACACTTCTTTATGTTCTGTTACACCGTCATCTGTGGTCGGGTTATTGTTTGTGTTGCAAAAAACTGGGTTTTTTTTAATATTTCCCCTCTTAGATTCCGCATTTTTGTAACGTTCGTCCACTTTAACCAATACTGACACCAAGTGGCCGCTGTGGAAACTGCACCTCTCACACCCGTGTCTAACTCCCACCCCTTGTGCCCCCTGACTGTCTCCACTGCCTGCTGTCACAATGTGGTGTTCAGGGCAAGGCAGAGTTCATAGGTCGGACGTTTGCGAAGCCCACGATCAAGATGTGTGACGAGCACTACGGCCCCCCGAGGTTCCCGCCACAGCTGGAGTACTACCAGGTTTACCGAGGGAACTGCACCGCCGGGGAACTGCTGGCTGCCTTTGAGCTGCTGCAGGTAAAATAATGCAAGCACACACACAAGCTAACTTTTACGTACGCATGCAGCCATGCACACGCACATGCAACTCTCCTTCAGAGATTGTGTGTCACTGCTGTACAGTTATAAAGGGTTGTTACACTTAAGAGAACAAGAGGACAAAAGAGGAAGATTCATTAAAGGCCTCCTGTGGTGCCGTTAATGATGTGGAGCATGGACGGAAGATCATAAGGAAAATTGCAAATGTTTTTTTTTTTTCTTTTTTCTGCATTTTTGGAGGAATGCCTGCTTACAAGTTCTATTTAACAACATTTTGATGCATTTATTTCCATATTAATTCAATTATTGGGTCATATATTTATTTATTCTTGATTTTGGCAGTTTCAGTTCTCCATTTAAGAAAACATTTCTCCGTGTAAAACTCATCTCTTGATTTTTGCCTGGTTGCACAATCACATGTCCATCCCAACATCCGCCTCATCACAACTTTATAATCACGATGCATTTCTTACGGCTCTTTCCTCTTCCTTTCTCCATTGTCGCCCGTGTTTCCTCTCCGCCGTGTCACCACGCTTCCTTTCCATCCACTTACATGTCCACTTTTTCTCGTTTCTCCTGTGAAATATACATTTGGTCGTTCTCTTTCTCCTTCTGTACCTCCTCCTGCTGCCTACAGATTCCTTTCGACGAGGAGGCGATTAGGCGAGCTCTGATCGCTGTCCATAACTTTGCTGTCCCTCAAATAAAGGTGCTCGTTTTCTTTCATTCTCTGATTTCATCCCACTTTGTTGTCGGTGTTTGTACTGCAATGACTGTTTTATCTCTACCAACACAGCCTTAACCTCTGCCTTCTCTGTACTCCTTCAAAGTTGTCACACTAAGCAAAGACAGAATTGATAGAAATATTACTACTGTAGGAATAAATTCTGGTATGGTGCTCAGTCTGTATCACAGCTGAGAAACCACAGAATATAATATTCATGTTAACCTCTCCTCTCTCCGCCTTTATCAGATCGGTCAAGGAGGGAGGGCCGACCTCCCTCGCCTTGAGGGTCCGACAGACTCCGAACGTGGACCCATTCTACCGGTGCCACTGGGCATCCGACCCGTCCTGAGTCGCTACCGCATAGAGGTGAGAGTTTAACCAACAGCTCTGTTTTTTTTAGCACTGAAGTCCCCTTCCCTTAGTGCTGTTTTCTCTCTGGTTTAGGTTTTGTTCTGGGGCTTACGGGATCTGAAGAGGATTAACCTGGCTCAGGTGGATCGGCCCCGCGTGGACATAGAGTGTGCCGGTAGAGGCGTGCAGTCGGTCCTCATCCAGAACTACAAGAAAAACCCCAACTTCAGCATCCTGGTCAAATGGTTTGAGGTGGTAAGTGCAGCTGTGTGTGTGATATTTGGACCTTTGACCTGTTGAATCTCAGATGTTACATCCAGCTCCTTGCAATTAACAAAACACACTTACCTATACCAAGAAGCATACGTAGGCACAATGTGAACGTCTCCATTTACCAGTTCTGTATTTTGTCCTCAGGACCTTCCAGAGAACGAGCTTCTACACCCTCCTCTCAACATCCGGGTGGTGGACTGCCGGGCGTTTGGCCGTTACATCCTGGTGGGGTCCCACGCCGTCACCAGCCTGAGACGTTTCATCTACAGCACCCCGGACAAGACCTCCAACAACTGGGCCACAGCAGGTGAAGGACTATAGTTATATTTTTGTGATACATCATTGTAAGCAAGGAGCTCTGTCGTGTTTTTGAAGTCGTAGCTTTGTGTTTCTGTTGCCAGCTGAAAAAGTAAAAGTTGCATGATACGTCCTGTGTGCTCTCATAGAGACATCAAGCCAACACACACCAGCAGTGCTGTCAGTCCATCGGTTGGAAATAAAATTCAACAAAATAATTAAGACAGGAGGAGAACAAATACTTGTTCAGTAGCTAATGAGCGGCCTAATGACTGGAACAACTTGTCCTAGTTGTGCCATTTTATTTTATCTCACTGTATTTAACAACTTGTGGAGCATGTGACCGTTAGAGGATAGTTTAATATCCCTACAGTGTTAACCAATTGCTTTTAAAGGTATACTATGCAGGATTTTCCACAAAACAGTGTATAGACTTAAAAGTCACATCATTCTCGCGTCTCTTTTCTCTGCTCTGCCTGTGTCATGAACTGTAGTTCTGTGTGTGTGTGTGTGTGTGTGTGTGTGTGTGTGTGTGTGTGTGTGTGTGTGTGTGTGTGTGTGTGTGTGTTCGACTGGGGTGGGGCTGAGTTTCACTCACTCATAGCAGAGAGGTGAAAAGGATAAAGCTGCGTTTCAAATGAATTTATATAAAATCTGGCATCATTTCACCTTCTTACAGGGTTGTGCGGAGGTGTGGCCGTGTTTATTTGTGTTTTCAGCACATAACCACCATGAACTTCTATTCCTCCGCACTGGCAACAGCTTATCAAATCCTGCATAGTATAGTAGAGCTAGTATAGTAAAGCTCACAATTGATTGCCATTTTACACGCAGAGAGACTTTCTAATCTTTAAATGTTTCAAATAGAACAGCAAAAAATAGCACATTTATCTGAAACATGTAGATTCTCTTCTTCACTTCCTTGTCAGTTCTGGGATTCCTTTACTTCTTGAAAAAGTCCTTAACAAACATGATGAAACGATGTTTGCGAAAAATAACTAGACTTTGTTTTAACCTTTTCCATGCTAATGTTTAAGTACTAAAACGACGCTATGCACTATCACGGAAGGTTAAAACAAACTTTGAGGATCACATTTACACTTCACTTCTGTTCCAGCTCTGTTGTCCCTAAAGAATGAATATTCATTCTTTATTAACTTTGCTGATTTCTCTGCTCGCTTTCTGTCCTGACCTCTTTTCGTTCCTGTTTCCTCTCTCCATCTGTCGTCTTCTTTCCTCTCTCGCGTGTCCTTGGCGGTCCTGTCCTCTCCCGCCACCTGCTCTCTTCGCGCCCCTCGGCCCGGCTACAGCTAAGCTAATGAATGGCTACATGGTCCTTGCCAATGGCGGCTCCCAGCCTCGCTCCTCACCTAGCCTTTCCTCCCGCACCTTCTCTCGCCCCGCAGGTGACATCATCGTCAACATGGACTCAGAGCCTTCGCTCCGAAAGATGGACACAGTCGTCAAGTTAGATGCTGTAAGCTTCTCTTTGACTTCACTGTGGAGCCCATTTTCTAATGTAAACTGTGTGTGTTCATGTATGTTAACAGTAGTAGGAATAGTTGCACTGCTTTATGTCCAATCCTTTTAACCTGCTTCTGTACATGTGCCGCTCCTACCTGCACCACCCATTGTGTGTATTAACCCTTGTGTTGTTTCATGTGATGCCCCCCCTATCATAGACGTCTGACGCTGTTGTAAAAGTTGATATGGTAAGTAACGCTTCCCACAGAAGTTAACTGGCGCCTCGCTACGAATAAAAAGACGAGCTCCTGAGAGTCACTTAAGTGTCTTTTAACAGACTGAGGAGGAGAGCGACAAAGAGAAAAAGAAGAAGAAGAAGAAGAAGAAGGGAGGAATGGACGAAGATGATGAGCCAGATGAGAGAGTGCTGGACTGGTGGTCCAAATATTTTGCTTCGATAGAAACACTTAAGGAGGTTTGTCTATTTGCATCAACACTTTTTATTCAGTCGCACAAGATTGCCCCCGAAACTTGACATCGACTAACAGTTTCTTGCTGGTTTTCCAGACCCTCAGAGCCCAGGAGATGGCTCAGGCTGAGGCGGAGGAGAGGGAAGACCTGGAGATAGCTGCAGAGGCAGCAGGTACTGAACTCGGCCGGGCTGCCTGCCAGTGTGCCAAATGTCTGCTGCTCTGATTTTTCTTTCAAAGGGACGTGTCAAATTTTGAGTTGCGATTCTCCAAGTATAGAAACATGCCTGATTATTTTTACTTAACTTTGCAGGATTGTTTAAAAAAAATATTCTCAGTTCTCATATGTCAGTTGCTCTGTCTGAGGTGACGGATGAAAATGAGTGTAGAAATCACTCCCTATTTACTCTATAGTGCTCTATATTTATTTTGTGTGGTATTTATGCTCAATGGAGTGCTCATAAATTTGTATACGAATTCTAAAAGTACATAGCGGTGAGTATATAAAAATATCAACATATTTCACCAAATTACAGGAGATTTTACAATATGAAGGAAAGATGAAAATGTTGGAAAGCTATGATCTGTTAAACTTCACAAATCGACAACAAAGGTTTTTTTCTTGAGTTAAAGTTTTAAGAGTCAAGGAATTCTAGCTAAAAATAAGAGTTTAAAAGACTTTATTTAGATGGCTGTTTCATGGTCAATATTCTTAAAAAATAGACAATGCATGGTTAAAGCAAGCTGTGTAACATCATGTGTGTAGAAGCACAAACCACCTTCCTAAGATTCAGTAAAAAAAATTTTTGGATCTGTTTCATCACCATCCACAATGTATTTGTTCTAATAGTGAGATGTTCCACCATTTTCCTTTGTGCAAGCATTTTTTTGTTTGTTTTAATGCATGCTGTCTGCCGTGTGGATAAAACTGCTAGAAACTATAGACCCGGCAACTGAGTTGTTATTATACAGGCAGGGGTTAAACGATGATTAAGTGATTTTGGACTGTAGCTGTAGCATGTGTGTGACAACAAAACATCATCATCTCCTTCCTCCTATGGATTCATCCAGGCTTTGAGCATGAGTCAACCATTATCACATTCATGACCATTTCCTCCATTGGCTTGATCTCCCTACTCTGCTGTACGCATGAAAGTTGGCTTATACAGACTCAGTGAATTAACCAACATCTGCACAGAAACATATGAATTATTTACTGTTACAATGCAATCTGTGCTGCATAAAACTACTTTAAATGTGCTACAACCATCATAAGAATAAACACCTTTGTGAAAATGTGCATAAATCTTTGTTAAGTGGGCTTTTTAAGAGCTAACTGCTGCTAACTGTAGCTGCTTTCAGTTGCCTGTCTCATCTGACTTTACATCTGATAAATACTGTTACAGAAACCTGTGATTTCTATTGACAGCAGTGGTGTTGCATCAGAAAACTCTGGGGGCGCCAGATCGCACAAAAATACCAATTCCTACATGTTGCTTTAAATCAATGGAAGTCATCAAAAACAATATTTTAAGTTACTATTCAGACTAAATTATTTAACATTTTCTGGTGTGTTTGGTTCTTGGAGTGCCTGTACATGATTTCAGGGAAACTTACTCCTCTGACAAAACAGACTCAAAAGCTTTCATGTTGAATGACGCGTGTAGAGCTGTGTGCCACCATGCCACCCCACCTCATGACTCCATCCCACCTCTGTCCAACCCCGCCTCCACTCACCCGTCCAATCAGATATCAAACCCGATGACCTTCTTCTGAAAGGCTCCAAGACAAATCAAAAGAGCAAAGAGAAGAAGGGCTTCAAGGACAAGAAGAAGGGTCTGGCTGCTGAAGGCTCTGAGAAACGACCGGTTAAAGCAAAAGTGGACGAGCTGCTGGTAAGTATATCAGTCACACTGGGACAATAAAGAACCAGCATACATGAAGGTACAAACATGGCGTGTCCGTTCATATGCAGGTGTACAACAAGGAGCTGGAGAGTGAGTACGGCAACTTTGAAGACTGGCTCCACACTTTTAACTTGTACAGAGGAAAGGCAGGGGATGACGACGAACATGCGCTGGATGACGACAGGATTGTTGGCAGATTTAAGGTGAGAAAAGTAACTGAGTAGAAACAAGTATGTCCGAAACATTCAGTATAGGATATTGACAGAACTTCCAGGTCTGAAAAGTGAAGCCAAAGCAGAAATGCCTTAAATCTGCATTCTGCCTAATAGCCAGCAGGGGTTCGGCTCTACTGGATTCAAAGAGAAGTCAGATTGTATGTAAGCTTATGAGAAAATGACCCTACTTCTCACTTGATTTATTACTTCAGTAAACAGTTTCCTAATCAGTTTCTGGTCT